>CAWUFW010009656.1:28460-765788 GCA_963921515.1 Calotriton arnoldi | reverse complement strand
AGGCAGCTCCAGCCTACAAGCAGGCCTGGCACATGGAGTTCTGGTGGACCTAGCTAGTTCATTTGTAGACCTCAGGATTCAAGGGGACTTAATCCCCCAACTTAAAACGCGCCACGGGGCGCGTTTGCACAGATGTCACCTCAGGCCCCGCCCCTCCCTTCACCATTGTGCAAATATTCTTCTAAAATCATCCGAAATACGAATTCCTATTTACTCACCTGTTATAAGGAGAGACCTCAGTGCTGCATCTTTCAGCCCAGTACTGGTCCTGAAAAGTAATTTTAACCGTACTTACCAGTAACTTGAATTTCCTTCCATAGGATATCATTGCCTGCTTTTTGTTGAAAAAGTTTCTAAGTGTTGATTTTTGAAACATACAAATATTCCTCTAAAATCAGCCGAAATACGAATTCCGATTTACTCACCTGTTATAAGGAGAGACCTCAGTGCTGTATCTTTCAGCCCAGTACTGGTCCTGAAAAGTAATTTTAACCGTACTTACCAGTAACTTGAATTTCCTTCTATAGGCTAACATTGACTGTTTTCACTTGGAAATTCTTCTAAGTGTGGAGTTTTGGAACTTTAAAATATTCCTCTAAAATCAGCCGAAATACGAATTCCGATTTACTCACCTGTTATCAGGAGAGACCTCAGTGCTGTATCTTTCAGCCCAGTACTAATCCTGAAAAGTAATTTTAACCGTACTTACCAGTAACTTGAATTTCCTTCATAGGCTAACATTGACTGGTTTCACTTGGAAATTCTTCTAAGTGTGGAGTTTTGGAACTTTATAATATTCCTCTAAAATCAACCAAAGTACGAATTCCAATTTACTCACCTGTTATCAGGAGAGAACCCAGTGCTGCATCTTTTAGCCCAGCACTGACCCTGAAAAGTAATTTTAACCGTACTTACCAGTAACTTGAATTTCCTTCATAGGCTAACATTGACTGGTTTCACTTGGAAATTCTTCTAAGTGTGGAGTTTTGGAACTTTATAATATTCCTCTAAAATCAACCAAAGTACGAATTCCAATTTACTCACCTGTTATCAGGAGAGAACCCAGTGCTGCATCTTTTAGCCCAGCACTGACCCTGAAAAGTAATTTTAACCGTACTTACCAGTAACTTATATTTTCTTCCATAGGAATCCATCGTCTGGTTTTCAGTAGAAAAGTTTCAAAGTGTCGATTTTCACAAACTACAAATATTCCTAAAAAATCGCCTGTATGACTTAAACGCATTCTTTCAACTGTTTACAGGAGATGCACCAGTGCTGGATCCAGGATCCAACACTGAGTAAGAAAAAGTAACGATAACAGTTTTTAACTTCTAAGTGAATTTCCTTCCATAGGATAACATTGGTGATTCTATGAGAAAAAGTTTCTAAGTGTGAACTTTTAAAGTACAATAATATTCCTTAAAAATCACGACTGTAACCAAAACGCTTTTACTCAACTGTTTACAGGAGATGTCCCAGGACTGAATCTAGGATCCAGTCCTGTGGTTAGAAAAAGTAATCCATAAAGTAACTAATTGCATTTAACTAGAAATTCACATTGAGCTGAATGTTGCATTGTGTTTGAAAATGTGTTGCCCATTGCAACAACTGTAACTACTGTACTTAAAAGTCTATTGCCTATGTGCAAAGTATTTAAACTAAAGTAATTCATTCTGAGAAAGTATTTTTTGTAATGTAATGTATAATGTAATTACAATGTAATTTAAAAAATAAAATATTTAAAAAAATTGTTTCTAAAAAATTTGGAAATCAGTATGAAAAAAATGTATATAACAATTAATACATTTAAAAATTGTCATTTACAAAACCTTTGAAATTCACTGAAAAACCGTAGGTTTCAGACATGTTATAGTTACAAATTAGCATTTAAAAAACCTTTGAAATTCACTGAAAAAACCATAGGTTTCAGGGACGTTATAGTTACAAATTAGCATTTAAAAAACCTTTGAAATTCACTGAAAAACCATAGGTTTTAGGGACAGTTATAGTTAGTTGGACATTGCACTCGTACAAAACCCGTGAAATTCCCCTGTTATAGTTAGTCCAGCTAACTATAACTCGCGCCCCCGCAATGCACTGCTGATGACGTCACATATTACATCACTCATGACATGGTCAGTGACATCACTGATGACATCTCAAATGACATCATCAGCTCCTGTCTGGAAAGTTTCGGGGTGATTCGTCAAGCGGGGGCCGAGAAAAAAGGGGGGTCCCAAAACGCGTTTTCCCCATGTTAATTTCCATAGGAAACTTTAGACAAAGCTACAGCCCGAACTGCTGAACGGAATTACACCAAATTTGGCAAAAAGGTAGCCTTTGGTTCAGAAAGAGCCCTTTTTGTTAAATGGTGTAAATCCATTCAGTAGTTGCTGAGAAATTAAAGAAAGAAAAAGTTTCAATATCTGAGCACCGAGGAGGATTCGCGAACCCTCCCGGGCACGAGCTTCACTTTGATTGGCTGCCAACACTCCAAACCAGGAAGTGTTGGCAGCCATCTTGTGACTCGATAGAACCGAGCCACAAGAAAACAGTGAAACATAGTGAAAAATGAAGAAAAGGGGGCAGGGTAGAAACACCCTGACCCCCTAGGCCTGCTCAGGGGGTCCCACAAGGACCCCAGGGCCCAAAAAAGCATTTTTTAAATAATTTCATCAGAATTCGCGTTGGGGTCACGAATCCCGCTGAAAATTTTTTAAAAAATGAAGCGCGGGCTCGCGCTTCATTTTAATGAGGCCCCCGGGTGGGCCAGGTCCCGGGGGCATTGTCAAAAAATAATAGCGGGGGCCCCTGCAGCCCCGGGGACCGCCACCTCCCCGGGGCTATGCTGATTATGTGCGGGGGCACGCGGCCCCCCCCGCAGCCCCGGGGACCACCACCTCCCCGGGGCTTTAAACGTTGGGAAGGGGGCTGCGCGGCCCCTCTCCAGGAGCCCTTGATGGCCCTGGGGAGCGCCAGCCCCCAGGGCCGGCTCCTGCAGTGTCCCGGGGTGCCCACCCCCGGGACACTGCTGTTTGCTATGGCAGGGCGGGAGCACGGCTCCCGCCCTGTCATAGCAAACTCTGCTTTGCTTCATTGAAGCGAGAGCAGGGAAACCTGCTCTCGCTTCAATGAAGCAAAGCAGGATTGCTTTTGAGCCAGGGGAGCTGCATGTCAGCAGCTCCCCTTGCTCAAAAGTAATGCCGGCTCCCGCAGGGGCGGGGCGCCGGCGGGACCGTGGGGGCATTGGGGCTCCCCCCACGGTGCCCAACTCAAAGGGCCGGCCCCGGGGGATGGGGTCCCCGGGGCCAGAAGTGGCCCAGGAGGGGGGCCACGTGGCCTCCCTTCAATAATAATTTGTTTTTAAAAAGAGGCATAGCCCTGGGGGATGGGGGCCGCGCAGACCCCTTCCCGATTTTTTGTAAAAAAAGGTCACGCCCTGGGGGATGGGGTCCCCAGGGCCCCAAATAATGTAAAAGAAGGGGGGCCACACAGCCCCCTTCTAAAAAATAAAAATAAAAGCCGGCATCGCGCTGGAGGCCCCCCCTCCCTGCAGCACTCAGCAAGCGCGCCCCCTGGCGCGTTGTAAGTTGGGGAATTAATTCCCCTTGAATACTGAGGGTCCCTGGGGGCTAACTAGCCCACCAGGTACCTCCAGTATGCGCCACAGAGCTGCGTTGCAGAGAGGTATTCTGAGGTCACGCCCCTTTTTACACCTCTCTGCAACGCAGCTCTGTGGCACTTACTGGAGGTACATGGTGGGCTAGTTGGCCCCCAGGGACCCTCAGGACTCAAGGGGAATTAATCCCCCAATTTACAATGCGCCAGGGGGCTCGTTTGCACAGTGGTGCAGGGAGGGGGCGGGGCCTAACAAAACAAGTGTGCAAATGTGTCCCCTGGCGCTTTGTAAATTGGGGATTAAGTCCCCTTGAATCCTGAGGGTCCCTGGGGCCAACTAGCCCACCAGGTACCTCCAGTATATGCCACAGAGCTGCGTTGCAGAGAGGTGTTCCGAGGCCATGCCCCTTTTACACCTCTCTGCAACGCAGCTCTGTGGCGCTTACTGGAGGTACCTGGTGGGCTAGTTGGCCCCCAGGGACCCTCAGGACTCAAGGGGAATTAATCCCCCAATTTACAACGCGCCAGGTGGCGCATTTGCACAGTGGTGCAGGGAGGGGGCGGGGCCTAACAAAACAAGTGTGAAAATGTGCCTCCTGGCGCATTGTAAATTGGGGGATTAAGTCGCCTTCAATCCTGAGGGCCAACTAGCCCACCTGGTCCCTCCAGTAAGTGCCACAGAGCTGCATTGCAGAGAGGTGGTCCGAGGCCACGCCCCTTTTTACACCACTCTGCAAACGCGGCTTCTGGCGCACTGCTGGTGGGGCGATGAGGTCCTCTTGTGTCCTGAGGACCTCAGGACACAAGTGGACTTCATCCTCTGAGCAGCAGTGCGCCAGAAGCTGCATTTGCAGCGTGGTGTAAAAAGGGGCGTGGCCTCAGAACACCTCTCTGCAACTCAGGATTCAAGGGGACTTAATCCCTTAACTTACAACGCGCCAGGGGGCGCGTTTGCACAGTGGTGCAGGGAGGGGGCAGGGGCCTGATATTACAAGTTAGCAATCTTGATGTGTGGGACTTACTGGAGGTAATAAAAGGGGTAGTTGGCCCCCAAGGTTGACGTTGGGGGCTAACTACCCCTCCTGTTACCTCCAGTAAATCCCACACAGTGGGATTGCTAAAAGGTGTTTGGAGGCCATGCTCACCTTTCTCCACCACTCTGAAAACGAGACTGCTATGTTATAGTTAGAAATTAGCTTTTAAAAAACCTTTGAAATTCACTGGAAAAAACATAGGTTTCAGGGACGTTATAGTCAGAAATTAGCATTTAAAAAAACATTGAAATTCACTGAAAAAACCAAAGGTTTCAGGCACGTTATAGTTAGAAATTAGCATTTAAAAAACCTTAGAAATTCACTGAAAAAACCACAGGTTTCAGGGACGTTATAGTTAGTTGGACATTTCACTCGTACAAAACCAGCGAAATTCCGCCGTTATAGTTAGTTCAGCTAGCTATAACTCGCGCCCCCGCAATGCACTGCTGATGACGTCACATATTACATCATTCATGACATGGTCAGTGACATCACTGATGACATCACTGATGACATCTCAAATGACATCACTGATGACATCATCCAGTGACTGTGTGTTTCTTTAAAGTTTAAATATGTTTTATATATATGCCAAGGTGTATTGAAGAATGAGTGGGTGTATAAGTGTCTGAATGGAGGATTTAGTAAGTGCGTGACTGACTGTTTAAGTGAGTGATTAAATGTGTCTTACTGAATGCATGGGTTAGTGACTAAACTGTGTGAATGTCTGTATCAGTCTGTCTGTTGTTGTATAAGCTGCTGCATGGGTTGGTCAGTAGCTACATGAGTGTCTATATGGGTTATCGATTGGTTGCCTGAGTATTTGTATGGGTGCCTGAGTGTGTGGGTGGGTGGGTGGGAGGTGTGTGACTCTGTGCATAGATGTTTGAGTGGTTGATTCACTGGGTGTATGGGTTCAAGAGTGCATGTGGAAACAGCTGTATGGGTGGGTGAGTGTGTGTATGGGTGTGTTGGTGAGTGAATGGATGTCTCAGTGGTACATGTCCAAGTAACTACATATGTAAAAGGCAGTGTATGTGAGAGTTGGAGTATATAAATGAATATACGTGAGAGTCCGTGATTGTGAGAGTGGCTGTATGGATGAGTGTGTACTTGTATCAGTGATTGTATAAGAGATTAAGTATGCGTTTGTTTCTGTATGAATAAATGATGTGGTGTGTGTATAACTGTATAGGTGAGTAAATGGAAGTGTGATTGATTCTGTGCATGACTGACTAGGTGTGTGCGTAACTCTGGATGAGTGGTGGTGTGTGAGTGTCTGTATAGGTGTATGAGTGCATATGATAGTGTTGGATTGATGAGTGACTGCATGTATGAGTGATTGTATGGGTGAATGAGTGGATGTGTGTGTAGACCTAGGAATCAGTGAGTGCGTATGTAGTAACTGGTGTTGGTGTGTCTATGGTTTCGAAAATGGTATTCTGTATTTTACAGTGGGTGTATGAAAGGTTATATTAGGGTGTGAGGAGGTGCATTAGATTATCACGTGGATGATGTCATTTGAGATGTCATCAGTGATGTCATCAGTGATGTCACTGACCATGTCATGAATGATGTAATATGTGACATCATCAGCAGTGCATTGTGGGCGCGAGTTATAGTTAGCTGAACTAACTATAACGGTGGAATTTCTCTGGTTTTGTACGAGTGAAATGTCCAACTAACTATAACGTCCCTGAAACCTATGGTTTTTTCAGTGAATTTCTAAGGTTTTTTAAATGCTAATTTCTAACTATAACGTGCCTGAAACCTATGGTTTTTCAGTGAATTTCAAAGGTTTTTTAAATGCTAATTTCTAACTGTAACATAGCAGTCGCGTTTGCAGAGTGGTGGAGAAAGGTGAGCGTGGCCTTCAAACACCTTTTAGCAATCCCATTGTGTGGGATTTAGCGGACGTAACAGGAGGGATAGTTAGCCCCCAACGTCAACCTTGGGGGCCAACTACCCCTTTTATTACCTCCAGTAAGTCCCACACAGCAGGATTGCTAACTTGTTATATCAGGCCCCACCCCCTCCCTGTACCACTCTGCAAACTGGAGGTACCTGGTGGGCTAGTTGGCCCCCAGGGACCCTCAGTATTGAAGGGGAATTAATTCCCCAACTTACAACGTGCCAGGGGGTGCGTTTGCTGAGTTCTGCAGGGAGGGGGCGGGGCCTCCGGCGCGATGCCAGCTTTTTTTTTTTTTACAAGTGGGGCTGTGCGGCCCCCATTCTTTTACATTATTTGGGGTCCTAGGGACCCCATCCCCCAGGGCCTGCTCTTTTTTTTACATTTAAAAAAAAAACGGGAAGGGGGCCGCTCGGCCCCCCTCCCGAGGCCAATTTCGGCCTCGGGGACACCATCCCCTGGGGCATGGCCAGAAACACATTTTTTTTGTTTTTTAATGGAGGGGGCCACGTGGCCCCACTCCTGAGGCTTTTATCTGCCCCTGGGACCCCATCCCCCGGGGCATTGCCTCTTTTGGATTTTTCTATTTTTTTTAAATCGCGGGAGGGGGGCTGCGTGGCCCCACTCCCTGGCCACTTCTGGCCCCGGGGACCCCATCCCCGGGGCTTGGCCATTATTTTTTATTTTTGAGGAGGGGGCCACGCGACCCCCCTCCCCAGGCCGATTTCAGCCCCGGGGACCCCATCCCCCGGGGCCCAGCCATTCATTTTTTTTTTTTTAATAAAAGGGAGGGGGCCGTATGGCCCCCCTCCTGGGCCACTGCTGGCCCGGGGGACCCCATCCCCCGGGGCCGGCCCTTTCCGTGGGGGGAGCCCCAATGCCCCCACGGTCCCGCCGCCTCCTGCGGGAGCCGGCATTGCTTTTCCACAAGGGGAGCTGCTGACATGCAGCTCCCCTTGTGGAAAAGCAATCCTGCTTTGCTTCATTGAAGCGAGAGCAGGTTTCCCTGCTCTCGCTTCAATGAAGAAAAGCAGAGTTTGCTATGGCAGGGCGGGAGCCGCACGGCTCCCGCCCTGCCATAGCAAACAGCAAACAGCAGTGCAGGAGCTGGCCTTGGGGGTTGGCGGTCCCCAGGGCCATCGAGGGCTCCTGGAGGGGGGCTGCGAGGCCCCCCTCCCAACATTTAAAGCCCTGAGGAGGTGGTGGTCCCCGGGGCTTGGGGGTCCATAACGGACCCCCGCATTTAAATAAAGATTGCCCCGGGGAGGTGGTGGTCCCCAGGGCGTGTGGGGGGCTCTTGCCCCCCACACTTTAAAAAAAATAAAACATAATTAACACAGCCCCGGGGAGGTGGCGGTCCCCGGGGCTGCGGGGGCCCCGTGGGCCCCCGCTATTATTTTTTGGGCAATGCTCCCGGGACCTGGCCCACTTGGGGGCCTCATTAAAATGAAGCGCGGGAGCCCGCACTTCATTTTTTTTTTAATTTTCGGCAGGATTCGCGACCCCAACGCGATTTCCGCCGAATTATAAAAAAAATATGCTTTTTTTGGCCCTGGGGGTCCTTGTGGGACCCCCTGAGCAGGCCTAGGGGGTCAGGGTGTTTCTACCCTGCCCCCTTTTCTTCATTTTACACTTTGTTTCACTGTTTTCTTGTGACTCGGTTCTACCGAGTCACAAGATGGCTGCCAACACTTCCTGGTTTGGAGTGTTGGCAGCCAATCAGAGTGAAGCTCGTGCCCGGGAGGGTTCGCGAACCCTCCGCGCCCACAGATATCGAAACTTTTTCTTTTTCTAATTTCTCAGGAACTACTGAACGGATTTACACCATTTAAAAAAAGGACTCTTTCTGAACCAAGACCTACCTTTTTGCCAAATTTGGTGTAATTCCATTCAGCAGTTTGGGCTGTAGCTTTGACTAAAGTTTCCTATGGAAATTAACATGGGGAAAACACGTTTTGGGACCCCCCTTTTGTCTTGGCCCCCGCTTGTCGAATCACCCCGAAACTTTTAAGACAGGAGCTGACCGGAGCGGGCCACTAGTTTGGAAAATTTCGCGAAGATTCATCAGCCGGCGCCAAAGTTATTGGGAAAACAAAAAACGATTTTTGAATAGAAACGAGGTCCTAACTATAACTACCTACTGGCGACCATAGGCTATATATATATGTATATATATATATATATATATATATATATATATATATATATATATATATATATATATATATTCACTGAAAAAAACACAGGTTTCAGGGACGTTATAGTTAGTTGGAAATTTCACTCGTACAAAACCAGAGAAATTCGTCCGTTATAGTTAGTAGAGCTAACTATAACTTGCGCCCCCGCAATGCACTGCTGATTATGTCACATATTACATCACTCATGACATGGTCAGTGACATCACGGATGACATCACTGATGTAATCTCAAATGACATCACTGATTACATCACTGATGACATCATCCATGTGATAATCTGATGCACCTCCTCACACCCTAATAAAACCTTTTATACGCCCACTCTAAAATACAGACTACCAATATCGAAACCATAGACAGACCAATAGCAGTTAGTACATACCCGCTCAGGGATTCCTAGGTCTACACACACACATCCACTCATTCACCCATACAGTAACTCATACATGCAGTCACTCATCAATACAGCACTATCATATGCACTCATACACTTATAAATACACTCACACACCGCCACTCATCCATAGACTTACTCACACACCTACTCAGTCATGCAAAGAATCAATCACACCCATTTACTCACCTATACAGTTATACACAGACCACCTCAATTATTTATACAAATACTAACACTTACTTACTCTCTTATACAATCACTGATACAAGCACACACTCATCCATACAGCCACTCTCACAATCACTCACTCTCACGTATAGTCATTTATATACTCCAACACTCACATATACTGCCTTTCACATATGTAGTTACTCACACATATACCACTGAGACATCCATTCACTCACCAACACACCCATACACAGACTCACCCACCCATACAGCCCTTCACAGATGCACTTTTGAACCCATACACCCAGTGAATCACCCACTCACACATCTATGCACAGAGTCACCCACCCCCCACCCACTCACACAGACACTCAGGCACCCATACAGATACTCAGACAACCAATCAATAACCCATATAGACAGTCATGTAGCTACTCACCAACCCATGCAGCCGCTTATACACCAACTGACAGACTGATACAGACATTTACACAGTTTACTCACCCATGCATTCAGTAAGATACGCTTAATCAGTCAGTTATACAACAGTCACGCACCTACTAAATCATCCATTGAGACAATTATACACCCACTCATTCTTCAATACACCTTGGCATATACATATATAAAACATATTTAAACTTTAAAGAAACACACATTCACTGGATGATGTCATCAGTGATGTCATCAGTGATGTCATTTGAGATGTCATCAGTGATGTCACTGACCATGTCATGAGTGATGTAATATGTGACGTCATCAGCAGTGCATTGCGGGTACGCGAGTTATAGTTAGCTCTACTAACTATAACGGCCAAATTTCTCTGGTTTTGTACGAGTGAAATGTCCAACTAACTATAACGTCCCTGAAACCTGTGGTTTTTTCAATGAATTTCTAAGGTTTTTTAAATGCTAATTTCTAACTATAATGTCCCTGAAACCTATGTTTTTTTTCAGTGAATTTCTAAGGTTTTTTAAAACTAATTTCTAACGTCCCTAAAACCTATGGTTTTTTAAGTGAATTTCTAAGGTTTTTTAAATGCTAATTTCTAACTATAATGTCCCTATTAAGTCCCCTTGAATCCTGAGGGTCCCTGGGGGCCAACTAGCCCACCAGGTACCTCCAGTAAGCGCCACAGAGCTGCGTTGCAGAGAGGTGTTCCGAGGCCACGCCCCTCTTTACAGCACACTGCAAACATGGCTTCTGGCGCACTGCTGCTCGGAGGATGAAGTCCACTTGTGTCCTGAGGTCCTCAGGACACAAGAGGACCTCATCGCCGCACCAGCAGTGCACCAGAAGCCGCGTTTGCAGAGTGGTGTAAAAAGGGGCGTGGCCTCGGACCACCTCTCTGCAACGCAGCTCTGTGGCGCTTACTGGAGGTACCTGGTGGGCTAGTTGGCCTCCAGGGACCCTCAGGATTGAAGGGGACTTAATCCCCCAACTTACAACGTGCCAGGGGGCATGTTTGCACACTTGTTATATCAGGCCCTGCTCCCTCCCTGCACCACTGTGCAAATGCGCCCCCTGGCGCGTTGTAAGTTGGGGGATTAAGTCCCCTTGAATCCTGAGGGTCCCTGGGGGCCAACTAGCCCACCACGTACCTCCAGTAAGTGCCACAGAGCTGCCTTGCAGAGAGGTGTAAAAAGGGACGTGGCCTCGGACCACCTCTCTGCAACGCAGCTCTGTGGCGCTTACTGGAGGTACCTGGTGGGTTAGTTGGCCCCCAGGGACCCTCAGGATTGAAGGGGACTTAATCCCCCAACTTACAACGTGCCAGGGGGCATGTTTGCACACTTGTTATATCAGGCCTTGCTCCCTCCCTGCACCACTGTGCAAATGCGCCCTGGCGCGTTGAGGTTGGGGATTAAGTCCCTTGATCCTGAGGGTCCCTGGGGCCAACTAGCCCACCAGGTACCTCCAGTAAGTGCCACAGAGCTGCCTTGCAGAGAGGTGTAAAAAGGGACGTGGCCTCGGACCACCTCTCTGCAACGAAGCTCTGTGGCGCTTACTGGAGGTACCTGGTGGGCTAGTTGGCCTCCAGGGACCCTCAGGATTGAAGGGGACTTAATCCCCCAATTTACAACGCGCCAGGGGGCGTGTTTGCACACTTGTTATATCAGTCCCCGCCCCCTCCCTGCACCACTGTGCAAACGCGCCCCCTGGCACGTTGTAAGGTAGGGGATTAAGTCCCCTTGAATCCTGAGGGTCCCTGGGGGCCAACTAGCCCACCAGGTACCTCCAGTAAGCGCCACATAGCTGCATTGCAAAGAGGTGTAAAAAGGGGCGTGGCCTCGGACCACCTCTCTACAACGCAGCTCTGTGGTGCTTGCTGGAGGTACCTGGTGGGCTAGTTGGCCCCCAGGAACCCTCAGTATTCAAGTGGACTTAATCCCCCAACTTAGAACGCGCCAGGGGGCGCGTTTGCAGAGTGCTGCAGGGAGGGGGCGGGGCCTCCGGCGAGTTGCCGGTTTCTTTTTTCTTTTTTTTTATTCTTATTTTATGGGAGGGGGGCTGCGTGGCCCCCCTTCCCTGGGCCACTTTTTGCCCCAGGGACCCCATCCCCCGGGGCCTGAGCATCATCTTTGTTTTTGTTTTTTTTTAAAACAAACGGGAAGGAAGCGGCTTGGCCCCCCTTCCCTTGGCCACTATTGGCCCCGGGGACCCCATCCCCCGGGGCCTGGCCTGCGTTATTTATTTTTTTATTTTATATTTGCGGGGAGGGGGGCCGCGTGGCCCCCCTCCCCTGGGCCATTTCTGGCCCCGGGGACCCCATCCCCGGGCCCTGGCCTGGTTTATTTATTTACTTAAAATTTCGCTGGAGGGGGGCCGTGTGGCCACTTCTGGCCCCAGGGACCCCATCCCCCAGGACCTGGCCTGACCATTGGGGACCGGGGGGGAGCCCCAATGCCCCCACGGTCCCGCCGGCTCCCCGCCTCCTGCGGGAGCCGGCATTGCTTTTGCACACAGGGAGCTGCTGACATGCAGCTCCCCTTGTGCAAAAGCAATTCTGCTTTGGTTTTTGGAAGCAAGAGCAGGTTTCCTCCCAAAAACCAAAGCAGAGTTTGCTATGACAGGGCAGGAGCCGCACGGCTCCCGCCCTGCCATAGCAAACGGCAATGTCCCGGGGGTGGGCACCCCGGGACATTGCAGGAGCCGGCGTTGGGGGGGTGGTGGTCCCCAGGGCCATAGAGGGCTTCATTTCTAAAGCCCCCGGGAGGTGGTGGTCCCCGGGGCCTGGGGGTCCATAATGGACCCCCGAATTTAAATATAGAGTGCCCCGGGGAGGTGGTGGTCCCCGGGGCATGTGGGGGGGGCTCGAGCCCCCCACACACATATTTTTATTTAAAAAAACAGAGCCCCGGGGAGGTGGTGGTCCCCGGGGCTGGGGGGTGGCCGCGTGCCCCCCGCGTTTAATTTGCAAAGCCCCGTGGAGGTGGTGGTCCCAGGGGCGAGTGGGGGCGGCTCGAGCCCCCCCCACACATTTTATTTTTAAAAATATGAGAGCCCCGGGAAGGTGGCGGTCCCCGGGGCTGCGGGGGGCCGCAAGCCCCCCGCATTCAATAAACTAAGCCCCAAGGACGTGGCAGTCCCCGGGGCTGCGGGGGCCCCCGTGGGACCCCGCTAATTAAATATGCATGCCCCCGGGACCTGGCCCGCCCAGGGGCTTAAGAATAACGAAGCGCTTCGATTTTTTTTAATTTTCTCACCGGATTCGCGACCACAGCGCGAATTCGGCCGATTTAAAAAAAAGAAAAAAATGCTTTTTTGTGGCCCTGGGGGTCCTTGTGGGACCCCCTGAGCAGGCCTAGGGGTCAGGGTGTTTGTACCCTGCCCCCTTTTCTTGTTTTTCACCTTTTTTTTCTACTGTTTTCTTGTGACTCGGTTACCGAGTCACAAGATGGCTGCCAACACTTCCTGGTTTGGAGTGTTGGCAGCCAATCAGAGTGAAGCTCGTGCCCGGGAGGAGTCGCGACTCCTCCTCGGTGCTCAGATATCGATATTTTTATTTTTTGAATTTCTCAGGAACTACTGAACAGATTTACACCATTTAAAACAAGCATTGGCATAGCCAATAGGTCTTGCTTTTGGGACATTATAAGTGTTTAGCCGTGCAACAGTTGATGTTGCACCAAGGATATTGTGCTGCAGAATTAAATACTTATAATGTCCCAAAGGCGAGACCTATTGGCTATGCCAATGCTTGTTAAAACATGGTAAAAGTAGGTAGACAAGCCTATGGCAGTTGTGTACGTATGAAAAGCAAGCAGAAATGTCCCAAAAGTCCAAATGGAAAAGGAAACAGTAACTGGAATCCCAAAGTGCAGATGGCCTGTCACATTGGTGAAGTGTCTTAGTATAGGTCTTCTACCTCCCCACTGGCCTCCTAACATGGTGGGAAAAATAAATAGTCCTCTCTTTGGAGCAGAGTGTTGAGAAGTGGAGGAGTAAGGATTGCAGATACAGATTGGACAGAGAAGCAGATGCTCTCTGGCCTCCCAATTGAATGTAAAGTGATGGAGTGCAGTGGCAGATACTCCTCAGCAAGCGAGGCAGGACCCCAAGACACTCTAGGGATATTTGAAGGGCATATAAAAGTGGCCATATCCCTCTCCTGGGAGAAGAGAAAGACCCTAGCCTGCCAGCAGTGCCTGGTCGCCAAGAGGATCCTCATGGACACAGAAAATGACCCCATACCCACTGGCTTGCTCAACATCAGAAATGTCAAGTATCTGGGTTGGCAGGCTTTGCCATGGAAGGTGGGAGCACAAAAAATAAATAATTAACCTTGGCGACACTGATCCTCTAAAAATAAAATATTTAATTCATTCATACAGGTAAATGCCTGCCCAGCTTCAGATAGAGATCCGTAGAGGTTGCACATTGAGCCCCCACTCATGCAAAAGGTGGCAAGGGTCATTTAGGGTGGCATGGTGTGGCTGAGGGTAAAGGAATATAGGCGCTAGCAGGCAGATTATGACAAGACAACCACTCACTAACAGCCTCAGCCATGACCACATCCAGCTTTCCCTTGCATGGTGAAAACCAGTGCAAACTAAGCCGCCCACAGTCTGGAGCTCAATACCCACAGGCATGACGAAGAGGAGTGAGAGACCCATGTCAGTAGTTACACGTAAAATTAAGTAGCGGGATAGTGTGACTGCTTTTTGACCCTATTTACATGATTTTATTACAAATAAATTAGAAACTGATGTTGACATACAAAGAAGTACTGGTCTGTTAGAAACGAAACTCAAACGGAGCAGCAGAGCTCCCCGGTCGCAGCAGCTTCGATCGAAGCACAACAGCTGGTCTTTTCCAGCTACAGCTGATAAGAAGCTTAAAAGACGCGCGGCCGCGAGACGCGCTCTGTGGTGGGGAGGGGAGGAGCGTTGAAGCGCGCGCTTGGGAGTGCAAGCGAAAGGAAAGCCAGATGGCGCCTGATCGCGCGCTGTAAGGGTGCCCGCGAGCGATGCGAGGAATGCGCGTTACTGTGTGTGTAACCGCACGCTCTAGGCCAGACAAAAAGCTGTGGTCGGCTTTTTAAAGCCCACTCACTAAATGTCTCGCCAGAGCAGCGCATGCGCTGGCTCAGGCGAGACCTAGAAAAGGTCGCTTTCTGAACCAAGACCTTCCTTTTTGCCAAATTTGGTGTAATTCAGTTCGGGCTGTAGACGTGTCTAAAATTTCCTATGGAAATTAACATGGGGAAAATGTGTTTTGGGACCCCCCTTTTTTCTCGGCCCCCGCTTGACGAATCACCCTGAAACTTTCAAGACAGGAGCTGACCGGAGCGCCCCATTAGTTTTGAAAATTTCGCGAAGATTCGTCAAACGGCGCCAAAGATATTGGCAAAAGAAAAACGCTTTTTGAATAGAAACGAGGTCCTAACTATAACTACCTACTGGCAACCGCCAGTAGGTAATATATATATATATATATATATATATATATATATATATATATATATATATATATATATATATATATATATATATATATATATATATATATATATATATATATTCTCCAAAAGATTCCTCGATCTCAAGGACGCCACTCCATAAGCAAGTAAGTTTTCAAAACTTCTTTATTAGGAAGCTGCACATTAAGCCTGTATTTCAAAGTCCCGGATGCGTTTCGAAGCTGCTTGCTTCTTCCTCATGGGGTAGCAAAATGATAGTCACGGATAACTGTAGCCATTAATTTTACCAATGCGTATGCATTCTTCGGTGAGTTGCATGCTGGTGGATGCAGTTCAATTTATCCCACAGGTGGGGTCCGTTACAATGCCAAAACGATTTTATTTGCTTTTGGCTTTACAATTGTAAATAAAATCGTTTTGACATTGTAACGGACCCCACCTGTGGGATAAATTGAACTGCATCCACCAGCATGCAACTCACCGAAGAGTGCATGCGCATTGGTAAAATTAATGGCTACAGTTATCCGTGACTTGTCATTTTGCTACCCCATGAGGAAGAAGCAAGCAGCTTCGAAACGCGTCGGGGACTTTTGAAATACAGGCTTAATGTGCAGCTTCCTAATAAAGAAGTTTTGAAAACTTACTTGCTTATGCAGTGGCGTCCTTGAGAACGAGGAATCTTTTGGAGAAGATAGCACGCGGCAGCCTCAGCCGTGGAGGATGCACCGCCCATTGGGAATGTGGTAACGGGACTGCTGGGGTGCACCTTTCAGCCCGGATAGCAGCGCAAGCAAGCCGGTGAAGGAAGCTGAACGTTACGCCTGGAGCCCACTGGAGGGCTGTTGAATTGTAAAGCCAAAAGCAAATAAAATCGTTTTGACATTGTAACGGACCCCACCTGTGGGATAAATTGAACTGCATCCACCAGCCTGCAACTCACCGAAGAGTGCATGCGCATTGGTAAAATTAATGGCTACAGTTATCCATGACTTGTCACTTTGCTACCCCATGAGGAAGAAGCAAGCAGCTTCGAAACGCGTCGGGGACTTTTGAAATACAGGCTTAATGTGCAGCTTCCTAATAAAGAAGTTTTGAAAACGTACTTGCTTATGGAGTGGCGTCCTTGAGATCGAGGAATCTTTTGGAGAAGATAGCACACGGCAGCCTCAGCCGTGGAGGATGCACCGCCCGTTGGGAATGTGGTAACGGGACTGCTGGGGTGCACCTTTCAGCCCGGATAGCAGCGCAAGCAAGCCGGTGAAGGAAGCTGAACGTTACGCCTGGAGCCCACTGGAGGGCTGTTGAATTGTAAAGCCAAAAGCAAATAAAATCGTTTTGACATTGTAACGGACCCCACCTGTGGGATAAATTGAACTGCATCCACCAGCATGCAACTCACCGAAGAGTGCATGCGCATTGGTAAAATTAATGGCTACAGTTATCCGTGACTTGTCATTTTGCTACCCCATGAGGAAGAAGCAAGCAGCTTCGAAACGCGTCGGGGACTTTTGAAATACAGGCTTAATGTGCAGCTTCCTAATAAAGAAGTTTTGAAAACTTACTTGCTTATGGAGTGGCGTCCTTGAGATCGAGGAATCTTTTGGAGAATATATATATATATATATATATATATATATATATATATATATATATATATATATATATATAAATATATATCGCCACTGGGTAGTTATAGTTAGGTCAGATTTTCCATAGCTTTGCGCTGTTTGACGAATTTTCACTAAACTTTCCAAAGAAAAGCAAATTCACCTTAGCTCCTTCCTGGAAAGTTTCGGGGTAATAAGTCAAGCACGGGCCGAGAAAAAAAGAGGAGTCCCAAAAGCAATTTCCCCATGCATTTTCCATAGACTTTTTTCAGCTGCGCTACTGCAAAAACTGCTGAATGGAATTGCACCACATTTTGCAGGAAGTTAGCTAGATCTTAGTCTGCAGATTGTTCCTTTTGTGATTTTGTGTGAATCTATTCAGTAGTTCTTCAAACATTAATGTTAAAAAGTATTTGGGTTTGAGGGATTTTCACAGGAGTCCTTCTGAACAAATTTTTAAAAATAGAGCCTTTTGATTGGCCCAGGGAGCTTTTTTTCCTTTGAGTTAATTTGATCCCACAGGAGTCAGACTCCCGTGGGAGCAGTGCTCTGATTGGCTGCCAGCAACATGAGAAAAATGTTGCGACAACCATTACAGTACTCGGGGACATAGTTCCCCGTCCTGGAGTTGAAAAGTAAAAATAATATAAGGGGGCAAGCTAGGGATACCCTGCCCCCCCTCGCCCTGTGTGAAGAGGGGATTTAGAGGGTCCTGCCCTGGGGCCAAAATAAAAACAAAATCAGCAATTTTTGCTGGGATCCCGTGGGACTCCCACAGGATTGTGGGGGAAACAAAAAGAAAAATTACATCCTGACATTTGAAAAGAACAATATTTGGGGAGGGGGGCAGGAGTAGGGCCCCCTTCACTGAGTTTGTTTGGGCCCCAGGGACCCCATCCCCCAGGGCCGGAAACCTTGTGTAAGGGGAGGGGGGTGCACAGCCCCCATCCCCTTGGTAGCCCCGGGGAGCTCATTCTCCAGGGGCGCATTCCTTCATTAAGGGGAGATGCATGTGTCCCCCCTCCCCAAGTTGTTATAAGCCCCAAGGAGCCTATTCTCTGGGGCCCAATTTAACTCAAAAGGGGAGGGGGCATATGCTCCCATATGCTTGCTCCCGTCTGACGAGAGCATTTTAAAATCTCCCGCTAGAAGGGAGTCAACATGCAAGTATGAACAAATATTGCTCCCGCCCGGAGGGAGTAAGCATAGAAAGCTGCTTGCAGACCATGCGGGGAGCCGGATGGGGACACGGGCCCTGGGTCTCCCCCTGTGGCTCTATAGTGTGTGGTTTGTAGGTGCCCTGGGCGGGCACGGGGGCACCCCCTTCTGGCACCAGGGGGTGGGTTCTCCGGGGCTCAAGAAGACTCAGAGAGGAGGCCACGTGGCCCCCTCTCCTTTTTAATTGAATTTGGCCCCATAGGAGGGGCTTCTCTGGGGCCTAATAAGGCTCAAGGGGGGCCCCATGGTCCCTTCACATTTTTAGCTGAATTTAGCCCTGGGGGATGTAGTCTATGGGGGCCTAATGAAGCTCAGGAGATTGGCCTTATGGCCTCCTCCCGTTTTAATGGAATTGGCCCCAGTGGATGGGGTCTCCTGGGGCCTAATGAAGCTTGGGGAGGAGAGCCACATGCCCCCTACTCCTTAATATAAGTGTAGCCCCCCCAGGGTACCCACGTATAATTTAGAGAGGACCCGGAGGATCAGGTCACAATTGGCTCAGAGAGGGTGGCCCCGTGCTCCCCCCACCCTTTAAGGTTAAGTGTTGTTCCATTTTTATTGGAATTTTCCCATGGGGATGGGAGGGGATGCATGCCCTGCTCCCCCTAATTTTGCAATTTGACCTGGGGGTGCGGTCCCTGAGGCCTAATAAGGCTTGGGGAAGGGGGTCGCAGGCCCCCTCCCCTTAAAATTTCATCCTGGGGGATGGGATCCCCAGGGCCTAATAAGGCTTGGAGAGGGAGGCCGCTTTGCCCCCTTCACCTTTTTCATTCAATTCTGCTCCAGCGGTGGGGTCCCAGGGCCAAATAAGGCTCGGGAGGGGATCGAGTTGCACGCCCCCTCCCCTTAATATATGTTTTGACCTCGGGGGATGGCATCCCTAGGGCCTCTAGTGGCTTAGGGAAGGGGACCCGTGCGCCCCCCTCCCCCCTAACATATATGGTTTAACCCAGAGGAATGGGATCCCTGGAGCACCTATTGGCCATGCACATTCAAGGCTCTGCGGCCAACCCACTGCCTTGCACCGCTGAAAGCCGTGGGCAGTTTGGGTTGGCTGCTTGAGGGAGTGTTGGCCATATGCTAACCACCCGTTGTGTACAACCAAAGGCTGTGTTTAGCATGGGGTTGGGTGCCTGCAGAAGGGTTGGACGGAGGGCCTGGTTGGAAACCAGACCCTGCCACCAACTCCACGCCGTGCACAGCCAAAATCTAAAGTGACGTTATTATGTCAGTGCCAACATACCATTTTGAACTCAAGAAAACACAGAGCTAACTAGGACTTGCGCCCCCCACCACTGCTTATGACCTCTCATATTACATCACTCATGACATGTTCTATGGCATCACTTATGACATCCCTGATGACATATCAAATGGCAACATTGATGACGTCACTGATGACATCAGCCAAGCTTCTTTTGTACGCATTACTCTGTAAACGAGTATAGCATTAGAGGTATGAAAGTAAGTACATAATAGCTCAGAGTAATAAGAAGTATCATTAATGCCATCACGCATACAATCCTCTTAGGAGAAGCAAGCTTCTGTTATGTGCAACATTGAACCTATAGCATACACTTCATGTGGAGCTGAGCTGTTGTTGACAATCAACCACATATAGATGGTAACCTCTACTGCATATGGTGTTGAATCTGTGCACTACTGTTCAGAGTAAACAAACTTCTTCCAAACACATAAGCCCTATTGTATAACTATTGTCCCACTAATGACAACTTTTAGCCTGTCTCATACTCTTCACAATTAACGAATCTCTCATGAGGTATAAAGCTGACAAGAGAAGAAAAGTGAGTACTGAAAACAGTGTTTATGCTATGAAGAGAATTTAGTCTGTTTGCAGACTTGGAAACTCTCATGAGAAATACACCACAGAGCATTATAAAGTATCTACTAAAAACCAGGTTCACTCTATGCAAGACCTCTCGAAAGAGACACTAGTCACTAAAATACCCTAGGTCTGAAGGTGGTAAAGGTCATAAGACCATATGAAAACTTTACAGATAGCCCATCTTCTAAAGCTAATCAAGCACATGTACATAGGATGGTACCTGGTGCACACAGGCTTCTATTTTATGTAGACAACTCTGTCTAAATATTCAAGGCTGCTTACAATTCTTAGTATCTTTTATGTAGAACCTTTGCCCTGTTGGAAACTTTTACTGGCGAACCAAAAAACTTGTTTGAACATACTGGACACATGTTGTCATCTGTCACCTGCACACAAAGTTACTTTTGAATACAAAGATTTATAAAGTGTTCAATACCCCTACACATCTATTATACATTAGGAGGATGTGTGTTTTGTAAACACTTACACCAATTAGCTGTACACAAGCTGTACAAAATTAAGTAGAGAAGTAATATGGTAGTTACCTCCCACGATGTAAACTATACAAGAAAACTAACACATTCATTAGATAATGTCACCTTTGATGTCATCAATGATGTCATTTGAGATGCCATCAGTGATGAAATAAATGATGTCATAGAAAATGGCATGAGTGATATAATTTGTGAGGTCATAAGCAGTGCATGATGGGGGCACAAGTTATAATTAGCTCTGCTAACTATAACTTGTGAATTTCTGTGTTTTTTTAGTTCAAAACCTTATGTTGTCACCTAACTTTAACTTCACTTTAACCTTTGTTATATCTATAGTTTTTATTTCATTTCTCAAAAGTTCTCAGTGCTCATAATATATATATATATATATATATATATATATATATATATATATATATATATATATATATATATATATTCTTGGCAACTCCCTTCGTCCTCTGGCGTACCTCTAGTCCCAAAGAAACGGAGCACGGACCCAAATAGTAGCAAAAGATGTACGTTTATTGCTCCTCCAACACCTCTACAGCCATGACGCGTTTCAGCCCCACCTCGGGCCTTGATCATATATTTATATATTAGTACTTAATTTGAGCTGGTGGTTGCCACTGGCACCAACGAGAACACGAGGACAAACAAAAAGGCGGCCAACAAAAACTGGAAGCGCAAGTAAATCAATCCTCCCCAAATACCAACACAATAATCAACCTGTCCCACATCACCCTCGACCAGGCAGAAATACAACTTCTCTCTCTGGGATTGTCATTCTGCCCGGAGAGCAATTTTAATTATTCTCAAACGAGAATAGGCATTTACAAATGTATCCGTAAGTTAAAATTGAGGAAGTTCCATCTCCTACGCAAAACTAAGGATAACGAACAAGCATTAGAGGAGGTCCCTTTGGTTAGCCCAAACATCATGACAGCATCTGATGTGCAATTGCTATGTGATTTACAAACACTACAAAACGAACAGACCACACAAGATCAGCCAATATCTACACAGATGGCAATGGAATATCAGCAAATAAATATCTTCGATACCATCAACACAGGCTTTAAACCGAAATCTATATTTCAACCGATTATGCCCAGGGATGCAATAGACATATTCAACGAACAGGTAACAGTGCAAATAAAGAAACTTAATTACCAAACTCAAGGAGTTCAAAAACATCAAAATGCACAACAGTACAAATACCGCCAATTAATAAAGAAACTTCAAGACAATGACCAAATTGTCATAAGAAATTCCGATAAAGGCGGAATATAATATGGCCTAAAACACAATACATGGAAGAAGCAATGCAGCAACTAAACGATCGCCATTTCTACAAAAGAAGTAACAACCAAATCATCAATGTCATCAAAAATGAATTTTATTCGAAATTATTGGCCTGGAAAAGTGCTGGATTATTAAACCAAGACGAATACAAGTTCTTAAAAAATTATCACCCAACGATGCCTGTTATCTATTTCATCCCAAAGGTGCATAAAGACATTGCTAAGCCACCAGGAAGACCGATAAGTTAGGCGAAAAAAGGTCTGCTGGAAAATACATCACGCTATATTGATTATTTTTTGCAGGAACATGTGCGTGCTCTACCATCATATATACAGGATACAAGCGATTTTTTAAGACATATCTATGACTGCAAGTGGGAAGAGGACTATCCATTATTATTGACTCTAGATGTGTCTGCATTGTACACCAGTATATACCATAAGGATGGGATTAGAGCGCTGGAGCATTTTCTAGGTACCAGAGCAATAGGTTTATACCAACATAACAAAATGCTAATTAGTATGACCAGATTCTGCTTAGAAAAAAATTTCTTCATGTTTCAGCAACAAATATTCCAACAGATCAGAGGGGTGGCAATGATGGCTAGCTTTTCACCAAGCTATGCTTGCCTCCATATGGGGTGGTGGGAAGAAATGATCCTCAACACCACCTACAAGGGGACACTTGACAAACTTGTGGTCAAATGGATAAGATATACAGATGATCTTTTTGTAATTTGACAGGGCAGCAAGGATAGTGCAATAGAGTTTATCTCACAGATCAATGATAACAACATTAATCTTCATTTTACATATGACATCAGTGAGACATCAGTTTGCTTCTTGGACGTAGAGGTTTTTATAGCCAACAAACAAATAGAAACCAAACTACATCGCAAACCAACTGCTGGCAACACCATCTTGCACGCGTCGAGCTTCCACCCCAAACACACCATACATGGCATCCAATATGGAGAAATGCTCAGGGTGAGAAGAATATGTAGCAGGGACACAGACTTAAAGAGTGCACAGGCAGAAATGAAAGAACGATTTTTAGCTAGAGGTTACTCTGAAAGTACAATCAATATAGCCATTAAAAAAACAAGGGATTAATGCAGAGCAAACTTACTATTTAAAACATCACATAGCAAGTCCAGGCCGTCACGAACAGATTATGCAACACAAGACACAGAAAACACGAGGCTAATCCTAACATACAGTAAAGAGAGGAATAGCCTATGCAGCATAATCAAGAAAAACTGGCCTATCGTCCTAAACGATCCAGTAATAGGAGAAAGGTTGCCCAAAGAACCAACCATAACATTTAGGAAGGCAACCTCCATGAATGACTCCCTAGTAAGCAGTAGCCCTGAAGTAACAACGAAAGCCAGTTGGTTAACACAAAGGAAAGGATTCATAAGATGTACCACATGCCGTGCATGCAGGTTTGGCACAAATAAAACCACCTATCGAATACCATTTAGAGATCAGCCGATCAAAATTCAAAAACTCTTGACATGCAAAACTGATTATGCAATTTATGTGCTGGAGTGCTCTTGTGAACTGCGTTACGTGGGCAGTACAAAACTACAGGTTCGCAAGAGGATCCTCCAGCACATAAGAGCAATCACCAACTCCGATTCCACATATCCAGTGGCTCGTCATTTTAAGGAAATACACAGTAACAACTTAGAACAGCTTAAATATTATGTGGTGGACTCAGTTCCACACATTAGACGAGGTGGCAATAGAGAGGCTGCACTGAGACGACTTGAGACTCGTTATATACTAGAGCTCGACACCAAAAGCCCACAGGGGCTAAACGCAAGTGAAGACCTATACACGTGCCTATAAGGGTTATAAGATACAACAGGTTAACATATAGCTGTATAAGGGTTATCACTATTATTTCCAGTTTTAGTGAAATATATGAGCAAACTCCCGAAAGTTTTATATGCAATTATGCATCTTAGTGTCATTCATCTGCACCTTACCTTCCCTTTATTTATCTTTCTCTCTTTTTTTTTTCTCTTGGTAAATAGGATTCTATCTAGGAACATGTAGTTATTTATGCAGAGAAGGGTGACACCAAGAGTGGGTGTTTTCTTCAATTTTATCTTTTCTTGCACTAGCACTTTATTAATGCACTTTACATATTAGCAGCAAAGTAGGCCCACTGGGGCAGTATCAGATAACATCATATAATCTGGTGTATAGAGCAATTAATTTAAATGCTAGCTGGTGATAAGAAAATTGTGCGCAAAAATGAAAAAAAGTGTATTGCAGTATTTGCTGTAATTGTTTCTAGTTCTAACTCAGCGTGTTTACAAACATACGTATTGTATTAAATGTTCAAAAATGTATTAACATTATAGTAAGAACAATACATACTGTGTTAAACATCATATGAATTAAGCCAGATGTAGAAATTGCTAATTTTCTGCTATGTGTAACAATATGCTATGACAGGACGAAAGTCTGTTTTCAGTATTCATTTTGCACATGTCACTTTAAAAATGAGGAGGGTTCCATAGCCGCGTCATGTGATCAAGGCCTGTGAAGGCCGAAACGCGTCATGGCGGAGAGCGAAAACTACATTAAAAAAAATTGCACTATTACAAGTGGAGTCCGTTCCTGTTTGTTCCGTGTTGTGAGGGAACGACAAAACAAGGATTTAAAGCAATATATATATATATATATATATATATATATATATATTCACTGAAAAAACCATAGGTTTTAGGGACAGTTATAGTTACTTGGACATTGCACTCGTACAAAACCCGTGAAATTCCCCGTTATAGTTAGTTCAGCTAACTATAACTCGCGCCCGCAATGCACTGCTGATGACGTCACATATTACATCACTCATGACATGGTCAGTGACATCACTGATGACATCACTGATGACATCTCAAATGACATCACTGATGACATCATCCAGTGACTGTGTGTTTCTGTAAAGTTTAAATATTTTTAATATATATAGGAAAAGACGTATTGAAGAATGAGTGGGTGTGTAAGTGTCTGTATGGATGATTTAGTAGGTGCGTGACTGACTCTATAAGTGAGTGATTTAACGTATCTTACTGAATGCATGGGTTAGTGACTAAACTGGGTGAATGTCTGTATCCGTCTGTCTGTTGCTGTGTAAGTGGCTGCATGTGTTTGTGAATAGCTACATGAGTGTCTATATGAGTTATTGAATGGTTGTCTGAGTATCTGTATGGGAGCCTGAGTGTTTGTGTGGGAGGGGTGTGTGCGACTCTGTGCATAGATGTGTGAGTGGGTGATTCACTGGGTGGATGGTTTCAAGAGTGCATCTGTGATAGACTGTATGGGTGGGTAAGTGTGTGTAAGAGTGTGTTAGTGAGTGAATGTATGTCCCAGTGGTACATGTGTGAGTAACTACATATGTGAAAGGCAGTATATATGTGTGTTGGAGTATATAAATAGCTATAAGCAAGAGTGAGTGATTGTGATAGTGGCTGTATGGATGAGTGTGTGCTTGTATCAGTGATTGTATAAGAGCGTAACAATGTGCTACTATTTGTATGAGTAAGTGAGCTGGTGTGTGTATAACTGTACAGGTGAGTAAATGGCAGTGTGTTAAATTATTTGCATGACTGACTAGGTGTCTGAGTATCTCTATGGATGAGTGGCGTTGTTTGAGTGTCTATATAGGAGTAAGAGTGCATATGATAGTCCTGTACTGAGTGACCGTAAGTATGAGTGACTGTACGGGTGAGTGAGTGGATGTGTGTGTGTGAGACCTAAGAATCAGTGGAGTGGGTATGTAGTTATTGGTGTTGGAGTGTCTATGGTTTTGCGAATGGCAGTCTGTAATTTAGAGTGGGTGTATCAAAGATTATATTAGGGTGTGAGGAGGTGCATCAGATTATCACGTGGATGATGTCATCAGTGATGTCATTTGAGATGTCATCAGTGATGTCATCAGTGATGTCACTGACCATGTCATGAGTGATGTAATATGTGACGTCATCAGCAGTGCATTGCGGGGCGCGAGTTATAGTTAGCTGAACTAACTATAACGGGGAATTTCACGGGTTTTGTACGAGTGCAATGTCCAAGTAACTATAACTGTCCCTAAAACCTATGGTTTTTTCAGTGAATTTCAAAGGTTTTTTAAATGCTAATTTGTAACTATAACGTGTCTGAAACCTATGGTTTTTTCAGTGAATTTCAAAGGTTTTTTAAATGCTAATTTGTAACTATAACGTGTCTGAAACCTATGGTTTTTTCAGTGAATTTCAAAGGTTTTTTAAATGCTAATTTCTAACTATAACGTGCCTGAAACCTACGGTTTTTTCAGTGAATTTCAAAGGTTTTGTAAATGACAATTTTTAAATGTATTAATTGTTATACTAATTTTTTTCATACTGATTTACTACATTTTTAGAAACAATTTTTTTACAGATTTTATTTTTTAAATTACATTGTAATTACATTATACATTACATTGCAAAAATACTTTCTCAGAATGAATTACTTTAGTTTAAATACTTTGCACATAGGCAATAGACTTTTAAGTACAGTAGTTACAGTTGTTGCAATGGGCAACACATTTTCAAACACAATGCAACATTCAGCTCAATGTGAATTTCTAGTTAAATGCAATTAGTTACTTTATGGATTACTTTTCTAACCACAGGACTGGATCCTAGATTCAGTCCTGGTACATCTCCTGTAAACAGTTGAGTAAAAGCGTTTTGGTTACAGTCGTGATTTTTAAGGAATATTATTGTATTTTAAAAGTTGACACTTAGAAACTTTTTCTCATAGAATCACCAATGTTATCCTATGGAAGGAAATTCACTTAGCAGGTAAAAACTGTTATCGTTACTTTTTCTTACTCAGTGTTGGATCCTGGATCCAGCACTGGTGCATCTCCTGTAAACAGTTGAAAGAATGCGTTTAAGTCATACAGGTGATTTTTAAGGAATATTTGTAGTTTGTAAAAATCAACACTTTGAAACTTTTTGCTGAAAACCAGACAATGGATTCCTATGGAAGAAAATATAAGTTACTGGTAAGTACGGTTAAAATTACTTTTCAGGATTAGTACTGGGCTGAAAGATGCAGCACTGAGGTCTCTCCTGATAACAGGTGAGTAAATCGGAATTCGTATTTCGGCTGATTTTAGAGGAATATTTTAAAGTTCCAAAACTCCACACTTAGAAGAATTTCCAAGTGAAACCAGTCAATGTTAGCCTATGGAAGGAAATTCAAGTTACTGGTAAGTACGGTTAAAATTACTTTTCAGGACCAGTACTGGGCTGAAAGATACAGCACTGAGGTCTCTCCTTATAACAGGTGAGTAAATCGGAATTCGTATTTCGGCTGATTTTAGAGGAATATTTGTATGTTTCAAAAATCAACACTTAGAAACTTTTTCAGCAAAAAGCAGGCAATGATATCCTATGGAAGGAAATTCAAGTTACTGGTAAGCACGGTTAAAATTACTTTTGAGGATCAGTACTGGGCTGAAAGATGCAGCACTGAGGTCTCTCCTGATAACAGGTGAGTAAATCGGAATTCGTATTTCGGCTGATTTTAGAGGAATATTTTAAAGTTCCAAAACTCCACACTTAGAAGAATTTCCAAGTGAAACCAGTCAATGTTAGCCTATGAAGGAAATTCAAGTTACCGGTAAGTACGGTTAAAATTACTTTTCAGGACCAGTACTGGGCTGAAAGATGCAGCACTGAGGTCTCTCCTGATAACAGGTGAGTAAATCGGAATTCGTATTTCGGCTGATTTTAGAGGAATATTTTAAAGTTCCAAAACTCCACACTTAGAAGAATTTCCAAGTGAAACCAGTCAATGTTAGCCTATGGAAGGAAATTCAAGTTACCGGTAAGTACGGTTAAAATTACTTTTCAGGACCAGTACTGGGCTGAAAGATACAGCACTGAGGTCTCTCCTGATAACAGGTGAGTAAATCGGAATTCGTATTTCGGATGATTTTAGAAGAATATTTCCACAATGGTGAAGGGAGGGGCGGGGCCTGAGGTGACATCTGTGGAAACGCGCCCCGTGGCGCGTTTTAAGTTGGGGATTAAGTCCCCTTGAATCCTGAGGGTCCCTAGGGGCCAACTAGCCCACCAGGAACCTCCAATATGCGCCAGGGGCTGCGTTGCAGAGACGTGTAGAGAGGCCACACCCCTTTACACCTCTCTGCAACGCAGCTCTGTGGCGCTTTCTGGATGTACCTGTTGGGCTAGTTGGCCTCAGAGACCCTCAGGATTGAAGGGGATTTAATTCCCCATCTTAAAACGCGCCACGGGGCCTGTTTGCACACATGTCACCTGAAGCCCCGCCCTCCCTTCACCACTGTGCAAACGCGCCCGTCCTTGTGGGACCCCTGAGCAAACCTAGGGGTCAGGGTGTTTCTACCCTGCCCCCTTTGTGCGCTTTGCGCACTTGTTTCTGTCCCTCGGTTCTACCAAGGGACAAAATGGCTGCCAACATTTCCTGAATCGGAATGTTGACAGCCAGCTGACAGCCAACTAACATGCAGCTCGTGATCGGGACGGTGCGCGCAGGGTGCGCTGAGGGTACGCGGACCCTACTCGGCCATAGATATCACTAACTTTTTACTTTTCATTTTCTCAGCAACTACTGAACGGATTTACACCATTTAACAAAAGGGTTCTTTCTGAACCAAGAACTACCTCTTGCCAAATTTGGTGTAATTCCGTTCAGCAGTTCGGGCTGTAGCCGTGTCTAAAGTTTCCTATGGAAAAGTGCATGGGGAAAACACGTTTTGGGACCCCCTTTTTCTCGGCCCCCGCTTGACGAATCCCCGAGACTTTCAGGGTAGGAGCGGACCGGAGCGGGCCACAAAGTTTGAAAATTTCGCGAAGATACGTCAACCGGCAAGAGAGTTATTTCAAATAGAATGTCGCGGATTTCCTATGGATAATAGGTTGTAACTATAACTATCTACTGGCGACCGCCAGTAGATAATATATATATATATATATATATTTATTTTTTTGAGAGGAAGCCTTGTGGTGAAACGCGTCTGTTGGAGGGAGGTTTTTGCACAATAAAGTATTTAACAACGAACTCCGTGAGTGCTGTCCGTTGTGGTCACGGATAGGTTTTCCTGGTTTGCAGCATATATATATATATATATATATATATATATATATATATATATATATATATATATATATATATATATATATATATATATATATATATATATATATATATATATATATATATATATAGCTACTGGCAGTCGCCAGTAGATAGTTATAGTTAGGACCTATTTTCCATAGGAAATCCGCGACATTCTACTTGAAATAACTCTCTTGCCGGTTGACGAATCTTCGCGAAATTTTCAAACTTTATGGCCCGCTCCGGTCCGCTCCTACCCTGAAAGTCTTGGGGTGATTCGTCAAGCGGGGGCCGAGAAAAAAGGGGGGTCCCAAAACGTGTTTTCCCCATTCATTTTCCCATAGGAAACTTTAGGACACGGCTACAGCCTGAACTGCTGAACGGAATTACACCAAATTTGGCAAAGAGGTAGTTCTTGGTTCAGAAAGAACCCTTTTGTTAAATGGTGTAAATCCGTTCAGTAGTTCCTGAGAAAATCAAAAGGAAAATCACATATATATCTATGGCCGCGTTGGATTCGCGCACCCTCCCGATCACGAGCTGTCTGCTAATTGGCTGTCAACACTCCAAACCAGGAAGTGTTGGCAGCCATCTTGTTCCTCAATAGAACCGAGGAACAAGAAAGCAGTAAAAAAGTGTGCAAAACGCACAAAGGGGGCAGGGTAGAAACACCCTGACCCCTAGGTCTGCTCAGGGGTCCCACAAGGACCCCTGGGTAGAAAGCATTTTTTTTTTTTTAAATCGGCAGGATGCGCTCAGGGAGCGCGGATCCTGCCGAAAAATCGAAGCGCAGTCTCCTGCGCTTCGATAGTTAATTGCCCCCGGGTGGGCCAAGTCCCGGGGGCATGGTGGGGGGTTTAATTTAATGTGGGGGCCTCTAAGGCCCCAAGCCCGGGACCGCCACCCCCGGGGCTTAAGAAAATATGGTGCGGGAGGGCTCTTGCCCTCCCGCAGCCCCGGGACCGCCACCCCCCGGGGCTTCTTTTTTGAAATTTTTTGACCTGTGTGGGGGCTCCAGCCCCCACATGCCCCAGGGACCGCCACCTCCCGGGGCACTAAACATTTGAATATGGGGGTCCGTCACGGACCTCAAAGCCCCGGGGACCACCACCTCCCCGGGGCTGTGAAATAGTTGGGAGGGGGCCGCGCGGCCCCCTCCTGGAGCCCTTGATGGCCCTGGGGACCGCCACCCCCAGGGCTGGCTCCTGCAGTGTCCCGGGTGCTCTCCCCGGGACACTGCTGTTTGCACTAACCGTACTTACCAGTAACTTGAATTTCCTTCCATAGGCTAACATTGACTGGTTTCACTTGGAAATTCTTCTAAGTGTGGAGTTTTGGAACTTTATAATATTCCTCTAAAATCAACCAAAGTACGAATTCCAATTTACTCACCTGTTATCAGGAGAGAACCCAGTGCTGCATCTTTTAGCCCAGCACTGACCCTGAAAAGTAATTCTAACCGTACTTACCAGTAACTTATATTTCCTTCCATAGGAATCCATTGTCTGGTTTTCAGCAGAAAAGTTTCAAAGTGTCGATTTTCACAAATTACAAATATTCCTTAAAAATCGCCTGTATGACTTAAATGCATTCTTTCAACTGTTTACAGGAGATGCACCAGTGCTGGATCCAGGATCCAACACTGAGTAAGAAAAAGTAACGATAACACTACTTACCTGCTAAGTGAATTTCCTCCCATAGGATAACATTGGTGATTCTATGTGAAAAAGTTTCTAAGTGTCAACTTTTAAAATACAACAATATTCCTTAAAAATCACTACTGTAACCAAAACGCTTTTACTCAACTGTTTACAGGAGATGTCCCAGGACTGAATCTAGGATCCAGTCCTGTGGTTAGAAAAGTAATCCATAAAGTAACTAATTGCATTTAACTAGAAATTCACATTGAGCTCAATGTTGCATTGTGTTTGAAATTGTGTTGCCCATTGCAACAACTGTAACTACTGTACTTAAAACTCTATTGCCTATTTGCAAACTATTTAAACTAAAGTAATTCATTCTGAGAAAGTATATTTTGTAATGTAATGTATAATGTAATTACAATGTAATTTAATAAATAAAATATATAAAAATAAATAGTTTTAAAAATGTAGTAAATCAGTATCAAAAAATAAATATAACAATTAATACATTTAAAAATTGTCATTTACAAAACCTTTGAAATTCACTGAAAAACCATAGGTTTTAGGGCGTTATAGTTAGAAATTAGCATTTAAAAAACCTTTGAAATTCACTGAAAAACCATAGGTTTCAGGTACGTTATAGTTAGAAATTAGCATTTAAAAAACCTTTGAAATTCACTGAAAAAACCATAGGTTTCAGACACGTAGTTAGAAATTAGCATTTAAAAACCTTTGAAATTCACTGAAAAACCATAGGTTTTAGGGACAGTTATAGTTAGTTGGACATTTCACTCGTACAAAACCCGTGAAATTCCCCTGTTATAGTTAGTTCAGCTAACTATAACTCGCGCACCCACAATGCACTGCTGATGACGTCACATATTACATCACTCATGACATGGTCAGTGACATCACTGATGACATCACTGATGACATCTCAAATGACATCACTGATGACATCATCCACGTGATAATCTGATGCACCTCCTCACACCCTAATATAACCTTTGATACACCCAATCTAAATTACAGACTGCCATTCGCAAAACCATAGACACTCCAACACCAATAACTACATACCCACTCACTGATTCTTAGGTCTACACACACACATCCACTCACTCACCCGTACAGTCACTCATACTTATGGTCACTCAGTACAGGACTATCATATGCACTCTTACTCCTATATAGACACTCAAACACCGCCACTCATCCATAGAGGTACTCACACACCTAGTCAGTCATGCAAATAATTAAACACACTGCCATTTACTCACCTATACAGTTATACCCACACCAGCTCACTTAATCATACAAATACTACCACATTGTTACGCTCTTATACAATCACTGATACAAGCACACACTCATCCATACAGCCACTATCACAATCACTCACTCTCGCTTATAGCTATTTATATACTCCAACACACATATATACTGCCTTTCACATATGTAGTTACTCACACATGTACCACTGGGACATACATTCACTCACTAACACACTCTTACACACACTTACCCACCCATGCAGTCTATCACAGATGCACTCTTGAAACCATCCACCCAGTGAATCACCCACTCACACATCTATGCACAGAGTCACACACACCCCTCCCACACAAACACTCAGGCTCCCATACAGATACTCAGACAACCATTCAATAACTCATATAGACACTCATGTAGCTATTCACAAACACATGCAGCCACTTACACAGCAACAGACAGACGGATACAGACATTCACCCAGTTTAGTCACTAACCCATGCATTCAGTAAGATACGTTAAATCACTCACTTATAGAGTCAGTCACGCACCTACTAAATCATCCATACAGACACTTACACACCCACTCATTCTTCAATACGTCTTTTCCTATATATATTAAAAATATTTAAACTTTACAGAAACACACAGTCACTGGATGATGTCATCAGTGATGTCATTTGAGATGTCATTTGAGATGTCATCAGTGATGTCACTGACCATGTCATGAGTGATGTAATATGTGACGTCATCAGCAGTGCATTGTGGGTGCGCGAGTTATAGTTAGCTGAACTAACTATAACAGGGGAATTTCACGGGTTTTGTACGAGTGAAATGTCCAACTAACTATAACTGTCCCTAAAACCTATGGTTTTTTCAGTGAATATATATATATATAATGAGCACTGAGAACTTTTGAGAAATGAAATGAAAATAAAATAAAAAAGTTGGTGGAACATACCGATTGGTGCCGTCTCCTGTTTGTAGGCGAATAGAAACGGTGCAAGAAATAAGGGAGTTCAAACCATATATATACATATACGTATATATATATATATATATATATATATATATATATATTCAAGAGCAAAGGGGTTCCTTCCATGTCCCATGTGTCTGATGCATCCCTTTCAACCTCTTGGTCAATGAGGATGGAACACTTTTGTGGAGAATTATATTGGATTGAAAAGCTGGTGACTCCATTAAAGTTGATGGCAGCATTTTGTTTGTCAGGCAGGTGAATAGAAGTAAAAAGCAAGGGACACCCGCCAAATGGGGGTGGGTTGACAGGTTTGATGGAGGGAGAAAAAAACTAGTGTGTCAGGGCTAGGAAGGCTTTTTAAAGCTAACAAAAGTGTTGGTGCTGCGAGAAAAACGCGAAGTCGAAGAGACGGCAAATTGAAGAAGACTCACCAAATTAAAGGTGGTGTGCATTAAATAGGAAAGTTTAAGTAGAACTGAATTTCATAATTAACAAATATATGAAACATTGGTTATAATCTGGAAGGCTAACAGAGAAAGCAGAGCGAAAAGGAATTTGTATTTAAAGCAAATGCTGTAACAAAGGCACAAGTTGGACCTTTTTGGCAATTATCAGAGATCTGGATAATTTTGATAATGGCAAATATGGGAGGATCGAGATTATGAGAAAAGTCAGCAATGAAGATCTATAGCCGAAAACTGCAAATTAGGGGATGAAGGAAAATAAAAAAAATAGGAGAGCTCGGCATGGGACACACAGAAAAGGGGCAGCACCATGGGAAGTATTGGAATTTTAGATTCATTGGGATCTGCTAAGTGGTTTTTGAAACAGGACAAAAGTAAGACAAAAAGAAATGCAATTAAAATTAATTGTGAAATAAAGATATGCTGTATGACTTAGTAACACATTGAAATTGAGGAATAATGTGGCATAGGCGTGCCTCTTTCAACAGCACTTCTCTGCTGAGAAAACACATGACAACCAGCTTACCAGACCCACTTACTGATCTGTCCATCCAGTTTTTCTCCACAAATCCTGCCTCTTCCCTTTTCCAACTTGTTCACCATCTTGGATAGAGCATGGTCTGAAGCCATCACTGACTCGTTGCATGAAGCATGGTAAACGAATAATGATGCATTCAAAGGCAGGTTGTTAAATTGGCTCTTGTGAGTTTAAGAAGTTGTAACATTTGCTGGAGCTCAAATTGAGAAGCATGGCTTACATGGATGTTGTAAGGTTTTTATGGACTCTTCTGTTTGGTCCTTTCAGTGTTGAAAAGGTATATATGGATAGATTTGCAAAATACGTATTGTAGTCTTCACCCAGAAATGTCAGATTATTTCCAGTGGATTGTTGAATGTTTTGTCAATGAGATTTGAATCATAGGACTTTGGAGTCTTTTGTTTGCTTTGCTACAGCCCAGTCTTTGTATTCTGCAGCAGCTCTTGTTTACCTCTGTGTTGGATCGCACCACTGGTGTTCCTTAGTTCTTGTTCTTTTCAGGATGAACGAAGAGCTCAGCATTGGGCAATTGTTGATGTCAGTGGTTCCTGCAACTGATTTCCTTTTTGATGCGAGTAGCACCGTTGAGAGTGTTAATTAAACCAGAGTGAGCTGTTTCTATAAAGCTCCAGTGGGTTCTACTTTTCTCCTGGTTTTGTATATACTGTGTTTTAAGCATTTTGGAATTTAATATTGGTTGTGATCTGTGTTCTTGTTGGGTTTTTCTGTAAGGGTAATGATAATATTTTGTTGATGTGCCCTCGCTGTGTTGAAAGGTAGTTTTGTTTTATTTCAGTGTAGTGTGTGAACACCATGTCTATCCTTTGGGCCCTCTGACATTTTACACTAGTTCTGTGCTGATCTGTTTTTTGGGTCGAAGTATTCTAGTATGAAGAGTTTTGGGCCATATTTCATAGGTATATTTCCAATTGTATCATCTCCTCTGGGAAAACAATACATTACTCTTGTGATGAATGAGGTGTTAGGGCTACTGTGCATTCAATGATTTCAAACATCTATCTTATGTCTCTGTGCACGTCAACACCTCTGAATCTTCCATATCCACTTGCCTCATTTTGTTTATTCTCCTTGTTAGCAGATAATTTTATAGGTAGATGGGAGCATATTGTTGCACTCAGTGATAGTTATTAGAAAACGGTTTCGTGGTTGGAACTATATTGCATTTGTTTTCTTCCTTTTTATTGTATATTTTAGAATATTTTACTGGAAAACAATTGACTGCCACTGGGGGCTAGTTAGATATTATGGAGTGGGTTTGGTGTTCTTTTGAATATTCCTTCTTATTCAAGGCATCTTTTGGATTTGCTACTGGAGGTACCTTGTTTAAAGGTTTGTGGGTGTTTGGCTCTTGAACTAGCAGTTTTTTCTTAAGCATATTTGATGTTTAATCTTACATTTGTGTTATGTGGTTGAATGTGTCCTATTTTATTTTAGTACTGCTTTTCATTCTGCTTTGTTTCATATTTTGGCCTGGGTTACAATCTGTAGCATCTTCCCCAGCCTGGGTTTTCGTCAATGACTACACCACACACGGAGCTTAATATATATAACACGTCTTTATTCTTCTGCTTGTAACCGCAAACTCAACATTCTAAACCTTCATTCAATTCAATACGCTCTAATGCTTACGTCACAGTGCTACGGAGTACATCAGGAGCCACAAGGGTTCCGTCATTACAACTCACACAACACTACATCTCCCCCTCTTTTAAACAAAAAAATTACAATTTATTTTTACAAATATATACAATTAGTGAGTCTTTAAGGTGCTTGGATCACAAGTCCCGACCGTGTCTTTGATAACTGGGGACAGGCAGTAGAAATGTCCATGACTGGCGTTGGTGATGGAGAAACAGCAGCAGTCATGGCTTCTTCACTTGTCCTTTCAGACCCAGTCTTAACAATGACATCAGTGCCTGTCAAGCGATGAGCCGCATGTCGGAAATATGAGGAGTTTCACGTAATGGACTTCCAAGGGCGTTGGGCAGTCACCATGTGTATTTTTGCTGGTCACAACATGAAATGGTTCAGTATTGAAAGGAGCATTAGACTTTTGTTTTTTATGCTGACAAACAAGCACTCGATCTCCTATAGTGAGCATGACATCTTTTGCATGTCGACACTTGTCTGCATAGGCCTTCATTTTCCTCTTACAATTTAAGACTTTCATGCATGTTTCTTCCTCTGTATTTGCCCTTTCTTTTGGTCCATTGTGGTAACTTGGTCGTCATGGCTCTCCCGAACATCAAGGTTGCAGGGCTTTCACCTGTGGTGGAGTGAGGGGTCGAGCAGTAAGCTCGAAGAGTGGAATTTAAGGCAGCTTTATGGTTGAGCTTTTCCAGTACAGCACACTGGACAGTTTTCTTTAGAGTACTCATGAAACGTTCAACAAGGCCATTGGCCTGTAGCCAAAGAGGTGTGCTCTTCTGATGCTTCACATTAAGAAGACTGAGAAAGTCTCTGAATTCTCGACTGTTGAAAGGTGGGTCATTGTCAGACTTTAAGATTTCAGGAACACCCCAGGTCGCGAAGATGCTCTCTAGTCTCTCAATTACACATTCTTGAATGACAGATGAGGGATTTTGGATCAATGGAAAATGGGAGAATTTATCAACGATCACTATCAGGTGATGTACGTTGTCAAGAGGACTGAAGAAGTCCACAGCAATTCTTTCTCCTGCATGCATTGTAAACTCTGACATGTTTAACGGGTGTTGAGTGGTTTTCGATGACAGGCAGTTGCATAGATGACAGGCCTTTAATTCTCTTTCAACTCTGTCATCGAGATGTGGAAACCAGACCTGGTCTTGGAGAGCTAGTTTAGAAGCAACAATTTCACGATGTCCTTCATGGGTCACTTCAACTATCTGTTGTGCAGACTCTCCGGAATGACAATTCTCGACTCTCTTGGAATTATACCTTCCTGAGTAATGGACAGTTCATCTTTGAAATTTTTAAACTTTTGATATTCACTGCCACTGGTAACAGGCCGAGAGTGCTGGTACCAAGACTGATGTGTGATAATGTCATTCAGTTTCAGCATGTCATTATCTTGACTTGTGGCAGTGACACCTTGTTCCAACAAAATGGCAGCTGGGGTGTTTGATTTCACTATGAAATTTATGTAAGCTTCTGCCGTCTTAGAATGGGTGCCAGGGCATTGTAAAGGCACTCGTGAGAAGTAGTCGGCAGGGTTCTGATCTTTCCCTGGACAATGCACAATGGTGTAGTTGTACTCTTGCAATCACAGACCTTACCATTCAACATGAGGAGGCATTTTTGCTTTTGGATTGCCAAAGATAGTCAACAATGCTTGAAGATCGGTCACAAGCATGAAGGGCTTCCCATACAAGAATATGTAAAAATGTTCACAAGTCCACACCATTGCTAAGCTTTCTTTCCCAGGTTGTGAATAAGCACGTTCAGTTTGGGGAAAACTGTGGCTTGCATACATCACAATACGTCTTCAAGCATTTGGGTGTCTGCTGTGCAAGGATTGCGCCCAACCAGAAAGGGCTAGCATCAAAAACAACCTCAGTATGAAGCTTTGGATCAAAGTACGCCATTTCAGTAGCTTTCTCAATAGCTTGTTTCAGTTTCTGAAAGCTTTGCTCGCATTCATATGACCAAAGAAAAGAAACATTCTTTTTCAGCAAGTCTTTTTATGGTGCACTGACAGTGGCAAAGCCTCAAATATACCTAGAGCAATAGCTGCCCATGCCAAAGAATGAGCGTAACATAGAAACATCTTGTGGGGGACTGGCAGTTGACAGCACTTACACTTTAGCTGGGTCGGGTGTCATGCCCCTATCATGAAAAGATATGGCCAAAGAATTGTAACTTTGTCTTATCACGACGCTGGGAGCAGCCCCGACACCCACCGACCACGCACGCAACCTGGGAGTCATCCTCGACTCAACGCTCTCCATGGCCAGGCAAGTCAACGCAGTCTCATCCTCCTGCTTCAACACCCTCCGCATGCTTCGCAAGATCTACAGGTGGATCCCGACAGACACAAGAAGAACAGTCACCCAGGCCCTCGTCAGCAGCAGACTTGACTATCGGAACGCCTCTACGCAGGAGCCCCGGCCAAGCTCATCAAGCGACTGCAACGCATACAAAACGCCTCCGCACGCCTGATCCTCGATGTACCACGCCACAGCCACATCACCCCCACCTGAGGAACCTGCACTGGCTCCCCGTCGACAGGAGAATCTCCTTCAAACTCCTCATCCACGCACACAAGGCACTCCACAAGACTGGCCCAGCCTACCTCAACAGACGACTCCTCTTCTACGTCCCCAACCGCCAACTCCGCTCCGCCGACCTCTCCCTCGCCACCGTCCCTCGCATTCGAAGAACTACCACCGGCGGCAGATCCTTCTCCCACCTCGCCGCCAAGACCTGGAACACCCTTCCACTAAGCCTACGACAGACCCAAGACCTGCTGACCTTCAGGAGGCTACTCAAGACCTGGTTGTTCGACCAGTAGCAGCACCCCCCCCCCCTTTTTTCTCCCCAGCGCCTTGAGACCCTCGCGGGTAAGTAGCGCGCTTTACAAATTCTGTGATTGATTGATTGATTGATTATGGAACTCACATTTTTCTGCATTCAAAGTTAAATCGGCATCAGCAAGCAACTGACACACTTGCGTGAGAGCTTTGTCATGCTCCTTCTGTGTAGCTCCGAAAACCAATATGACATCACTATAATTGAAAGCATTCATGACAATCTGTATGATATGTCGAATGACATCTTGGAATAACTCCGCAGCTGAGGACACACCAAAATGTAGTCTCTTGTAACGGAACAGACCAACATGTGTACAAATGGTTGTAATGTGCCTACAATTCCCCTCACGTTCCAACTGATGATATCCTTTATTCAGAATCAGGCGAGAGAATACCTTCGCACCGTTCAATTGTGTTATGTCAGTAATGTGCGGACCTGGATGTCGTTCTCTTTCAATTGCCTTGTTCGCTTGACGCATATCCATGCAGATGCGTACAGCTTTTTCACTGTCCTTTTTGGGTACTACCACTATAGGAGAAACCCATGGAGTTGGACCAGTGGAACGCTCAATGATATCGCGTTTGAGTAAGAATTCAAGTTCGTTTCAACAGCTTCCTGTAAGTGAAAGGGAATTTGTCTGTGTCTTTGAGCAATAGGATGGACATCTTCATTAATGTGTAATTGAACTTTTTTAGGCTTTGATTTTTCCCAACCCATGAAACAATGAAGGGAATTTACTTACTATTTCATGATGAGCATTCATGTTATAGTTCACGGATATCAGTCCCATATCAGCAGCTGTGGTGAAACTGAGTAAACAGGCGCTTGACGCCATACCTTGAAGTACATGAATGGGTGCTTTTACTTTTGTTTTCTTATGCTTCATTGTTGCTACAAATGAACCTTGACTTTTTAGTGGTATCGATGCAGCCCACGAATACACTTTAGTCTTCAATAGTGTAAGTTGGGGCAATGGAGACAGTTCATTATATTTCTCCTCAAGCATAATATTTATTGACGCACCACTGTCGATAATGAAAGGCATTGAACAACCATTGACTTTTAGTGTGATCGTCGGACAATGTTTGAATAACTTTGGTGCTTTGTCATGTCGACTTCTCTTGGACCGGTGCTTTTGCTCACAGGCGGACAGTCCAACATGTGCATGCTTCTCTGAGGTAAACATCGACATGGCACAACCATCTTCTTCACTTCCACTTGATATTGATACGGAAGAACTGTTTGACGAAGATTTTGATGACGATCGACTTTGTTTGGTGTCGATTCTCCTCAGCTGATATGGTCACTTGGCCTTATGGGCATGCATCGAACGTCGCTTCTGGAACGTTCGGGCTAGCATTTTGCCTTCGCGGATGACACACTTACTTTTTCCTTCACCTTGCAAACCATCACAAAATGGTTCTCCTTTTCACAGCTTTTGTAAATTTGCCCAGTGGTGGGACATTTACCTTCGTGTGGAAATGAAAATCCACACCAGAAGCACAACTTATTTTTCTGTGGAGGATTCACTCTGTGTCCGGTGGTCTAGTGCTTTGGCTTACTTTTCACATTCATGACTGACTCATTCTGGGCACCTCCGGCCTCCATGTCAGCAGCTTGTCAATCAGTATGCTCTTCAGCTCTGGCAGTCATGAGAATTTGCTCTAGACTAAGAGATTCTCTCTGCATTTGTCATCTGAACGAATCTGACAAATATCTGTCAATCACTCTGAGGCATATAGCTTGCTCATCATTAAATTAATTGAACTTACAGTGTTTGATGAGCGTATCCAGTTTCACAACGAATTTGTCAATGGTCTCACCAGCTTTCTGTCATTCTTGACTGAAGATGGACCTTTCGTAATCTACATTTGGCATTAGATTGAACTTGAGATTCAAGGCTTCTTTGATTTAACTGTGTGTAATTTTGTCACCTCGCGGAATTTTCTTTGTCTTCTTTTACACCTTCACCAGCAAGAGTCTTAAGGTACTTGATAATCTTTTTGTTATCTGCTTCTTCAATCGCGTCAATGAGATCATCAAATCTCTATCCAGGCAGTCTATCTGTCGCCAATATTCAACTTTTTGGCGGTATCGAATGGCGTTGGTAGTTTCATGAAGACAGCGGCATTGTAACCATTGGTGGAACTTACTTACATGGAGAGTATAGTTTTCTCAGACTCTGCTTGGTGATCTTGATTATGTAAACCATCTCTGAGGCCTTGCGATGTGCTGGGCTCTGGATCATCTTTGATAATGACAGGAAACGGGTTCCCTTTCTTGGTCTTCATTGGAGAAGCAAAATGTCACGATTCTAATCACCGCTCTCAGCTTTCTGCACTAAGGAAACCTTTGGAGGTTTTTTCCATTTTTTTTTTTTATGGGGCTATACAAATCCAAAATTCATTTAGTGTTTGACAGCAGGTATACAAAAAAGAAAGAATTTCAAAGGATCGGTACATAATGACAAAATATAGACTTTCAGTCATCCCAATCATTGTGCCTTTAGACAGATCACGTATCGAAACACAAGTGGTTGTAGAGACAGAAAAAAGAGGAGAAACCAGGGCACTATACAATTGGTTTAGTAGCAAGGATACATAGCATATCACCTACGATAATAATGTGCTAAACCACAATATTTCCCATGATGAGTTAAGCAAAACAGCATATAATAGTGCAATCGGCGAATACAGTAATAAATTGATTGTAGTGCTGATTATCCTCAAATAGGTCAGATACAACAGTCTAGTTTCAGTGCAATCAGATGTGTCCAGGTTGTGCAAAATCATAAAAAGCATATTCTTAATCATATTCGCACTTTCCAAGTGACCTTGAAAAGATATATATCGCTTTAAAATCCAGTGTAGCTTACAGTTCATAAAACCTTTAGCAACAAGCAATAAGTAATAAGGCCAATACAATAATAAAGTGCATAGTCTCAGTTGATACCTAGATGATTTAAAAATACGGTGATATAATACCATTCACTTATGCAATAATAAAGTGCATTATCTCAGTCATTGTGAGAGTAGATCAATTACTATAATCTATGAACATACCCTCAGCTATGCCTGTTTTATACAAAGTAATTAAATGCGGATCCTAGTTAGTATAGTTGTAGACATTTTTGCTATATTTATTTAAATCATATTGATTGAAAAAATATTTAGCATCCCATGCGGTGTTAGGAGCACATATAAGGAGGCTAGGCGAAAGAGCGTGGAGCGGGGTGTGGGCTATATCACCTCCTCCCAAAAGGACTCTGCATTGTCCCCTATTCTGACTGCTGGTCTTCATGACTAATGCTCTCGATCCAGTCAGTTAGTGGGGACCATATCAAAACTCCTCGTCTTCGCCCTTTCTGACCCTTACACTCATTTAAACTCCTTTCCATATTCTGCATTGCCAAGTTGGAGTTGTTCTGAGGCCCACTCGGCAGCTTTGATGGGGTGCCACTTCAGATATGGACTGCTCTGCTAGCACAACCCAGAGTGCTTTCTCTGGGGTCACTCCCTCCAGCGCTGTGGCATGGTGACTCTCTTTACTCAGTACCAGTAAGCAGATTACCATTTCTTGTATCACTTTGCCTGAAGCGTCTCTTTGTGCCTGGTTGCTCTTGGCCTCGCAGTGCTCCTGTCCGCAGTGTTATTTTGTACTTTGCGGGTCTTTCAAAACCTGGCTGCATCCACCTATAGCGTTATCACTCCGTATTAATGTATGGCTTTGAGTTGCATAGTAGTGCGGTACCTCTACTTGCGACCTTCCCATCAGGTTCTCGGCTAATGATGTGTTGACTTCTCAGTGAAACTTTTATTAACTTCAAATGTTTCACACGGAATTGGAACTACACTTTGACTCCACATTTGACAAATGTCGATTCCGCACTTCGACGGAGGCACACGTGGCATGCACAATCAGTTTGCTGGACCACAGCAAACTCTCTGGGAGAGCGCTGTCGATCTTCAGGTAATTTATCACCAATCTCGTCTCCAGTTGTAGCGTCTTCCCCAGCCCGGGTACTCGCCAATGACTACGTCACACATGGAGATTAATATAACACGTCTTTATTATTCTGTGTGTAACCGCAAACTCAACATTCTAAACCTGCATTCAATTCACTACGCTCTCACACTTACATCTCATTGCTACGGAGTCCATCAGGAGCCACAAGAGTTCTGTGAATTCCGTCATTACAAACTTACACAACACTACGCGATCCATTACAACCTTTTGGCCTGTGATACGGTTAGTTTACCATGTTATTGTGTGTATATCTCTGGCTCTTTACCCACCAACTCGTCTGCCTCCAAATAATTTTCAAGGTTTTAGGCCCACATGATGTCATAGCTGTGGTGGTTGACTCGTGACATGCATGAGGATCTGGTGTAATCAACAACCGTGAGAGTTCCTTAGAAATATAATTGCCCTGAATGGATGTTTGCAGACTCTATTTTGAGTAGTTATGTTGGCTGGTGACTTCTTGCCTTACACAAACGACCATTGCGTTTTTACAGAGTTTGGAACTGACTGTGTACACACTTGTAAATTCCAGGTAGCCCTGTAAAGTCCAACCCTTGAGAGCACACACTAGTTGTGGAACTGGTATCAGCTACAATTATCTGTTTTTCCTGCTTTCAAGCCAGACAGTCATGCATATTGAAATAGGTGTCAAATGTGAGTTGCTTGAACACAATGTTTGATAGAGAACATCTAAAAATAGCATTTCTTGGCCACTGAACAGCAGAAAAAGGCAAGAGAAGGAAACTGTAATTGAATGAACCACTTTTGAGTATTGAAGTAGACTGCTTTGCTTCAACCCAGGAGTAGGTGCCCTAAAGAGCAACTTTGCTGGCAAACCAGCCCAAACCTTAATCTTCCAATATACATAAACATATATATATATATATATACATACATATAAACTTCACCTGAACTTCGTATGCTCTCACACGATCCTCCACCTCTTCCAAAATCAGGTGAAAGAATAGAGAGCAGCCTGAGGTATGGCTGGATGTTAATGGTCTGGAAGTGGCCACGTGCACTATTTCAGCAATAGCCCAAAAATATCTTGTGGAGACCTATGAGAGAGATGTGGTTGGGAGTAGTGATCTCTGCAGAAATTAATAATTTGTATGGCTTCCATACAGGACCTGTCTTGGCACGATGAAAAGAAGAACGTATCTCAAACAAAAACATTTGTGATCCCCGTAAACCTAAACTGGCAGAGGATGAGGTACCCCTCCCTCCCCCCCATCAGCTATCTAAACAGGAGATGTGCCTTTCAAAAGTGTAGACCCTCTATTTTCCAGCGGCTCTGCCCCCTAGTGGAACTCTGTTTGGGGCTTACCCTAGGAGGACGATGCATGAGCATTGATCCACACCACTAGACCACAAGGCAGTGATTAATTTGAGGCGGTGGTTTCTGGTGCTCAGCACCGGCACTTAATTGTCAACAACGGCGCTTGTGACAGTCTGCCACAAGTTGGCGCTGTCTGGCTAATTTAGAGATGACCACAACAACAGTTAACTATTAATTCAATATATAATAAAATGACTATTACCTGCTGCCCAAGCCATTCCTATAGCTTTGGGGGCCTGGAACAGTCCGAATTGTCACACGTGTAAGAGTATGATGGTTAGTAGTTGTGTTGTTACTATCATTAGCAGCATGGCCAGGACAATGTGTGGTGCAATCTGCAGTGGTCTCCTGACAGGAGCCCTGGCACTTATTTGTTTACAAATTAAGTACTGCCACAAGGAGCCCTGAAATGTGCAAATTTAGCCTTCTGCACCCTACAGGCACATTTAATGAGTTTACTCCAAATTTTCCCATCCCAGGAAGAACGAAAGCACACTAGACACTAGGGTATATATTTTTTATCAGTGTCTGGGGGGGGCATCCTGGCATTGGGCTGCGCACCCACACCCCAGGGGCAAATACATCCTCGTTTGGGTAACTGGGTTGAAGGCCAGGCACTCCTGACATACAACCCTAGACCCCACCTTGGAGCTTATTCAGTATTTTTGTCCCACTGGGGTGCAGATTGGTGGGTTTACCCCTAATCTGCCTACCCCAGTAGGGCAGAGAGCCCACCTGGTGGTACCAGAGATAACAGTTTTTCATTTAATCATTGAGGTGGGAGAATGTGCCTTTTTGGCATAGGTCCACACTCCCACACTCCAGGGGCAAACAGAGCCTTTCTGCACCTATGTGTGGTCAGATTTAGGGTGCTTGCCACAAATATGTCAATCTCAGTGGGCAGAAAGGCCCCTGAAGACCAGGGAGTATTTTCTGTAATCAGTGGGGTAGGGTGCTGGCCTATCATCCCTTCCTTACCCCACTCGAGGAGGTCATACAGTCAGATTGGAGGGAGGGGGTTATGCCTCCTCGGTTGGCCATGTAAAAATTCTGATTAAAAAACATTTCAACTTATCACTTATTTTCCTTGGAGGACAGCTGCAGCACTTGGACTTCAGGGTCTTCTGCCTCTCAAAAAACCTGACTAGCTCTGGTCATTTCTGACAACTTGAGGCCAGGGAAATCCAGTGTGGTGTGGCTGGCATGGATCCCAGCATCTTTTCCTATCCAAAATGCCCTGCGAACATAAGCACTACACCAAAACCCACCAATTACCTTTCAATTTCCAGTGGGGATGGCTTCAATAATCGGAACCATGGTCAGCTGGCACTCAGGAAACCCTACAGTCCCTGGGCATTTCTAAAAACTAGAATCCCCGGGCAGGCAATCCAGGGTGGTGTGGCTTTTGTGGATCCCAGCACATTTTTATACCCAGAATGCCCTGTGAATGTCAATGTATGGGCCAAAATACACAGTTTCCCCACATTTATGTAGCAAAAATCTTAGAATTTTCCAGCTTAACAAAAACCTTACTATCCTACATTTATTAATGTCTCCCAAAAAAGATTCCTGACAGGATTGGACCAAATCTATATTCATGTGAAGACAATACAATTACTATCAAATTTTAACTCGTTCCTGTATGGTATGAAAGGCTCATCCAATTGTAGAGATATTTTTTTCATTTGGAGAAGTGTGCAGATACATTCTAGTAGGGCCTTTGCTATAAGTTCCAGAATTTGCTGTGTCATAAATACAAGGAAACTGGGTTTTTTAACTCTTCCTTTGACCTTTATAGGGCATTGTGTTTAAGAAAAAGAAGAGGGATCCGTGCTAGCCTGAACACCCTGCAGGTGACTAGAATTCAGAAATGTATGTGGCTGGTATGTTTCTACTGGGCAGCAGCCAGTCCTAGGCCAAAATACCACAGCTACCCACAACCAAAGAATGGATATAAGGTCAAAACAAAGTTCTTGAAATTACTACAGTGCATTTCTGGACATTTCCTGTTCTGTGCCATAGCCCCACCCACAGATGTGAGTTGCTGTTTTTATTGGGAGAGCTCTGGGAATGGTGGGAGGTAGTTCTTTCGTTCTTTCACACAGATTCCAGAACTTTCCCTCAAAGAAACGTGAAAACATTCTGTGATTTCACTAAAAAGTGTGACATTTGCAAGGCATTCTAGGTGTGAAAAAGTAGTGGGATTCATGCAAGGCACAAACTCCTAGACTCCTCCTGGTGTCTAGGTTTCAAAAATGGCTGGGAATAGTAGGCTTTCTTGGGTACTGGCTGACCCCCCCCTAGCCCAGATAGTGCAGCTACACACATCCTAAGAATTGATGTCAGTGCAAAGCAAAATTCTTAAGGGTTGGCTGTTTCATATCCCAGGTAATAAACACACCTACACAAGTGGGGTACTGTTTTTATTGAGAAAAGTGCGGGGATGCGAGGTTGTAGGACTTTTGTTGTTCCCTACAGATTCTGGAACTTTAACCACACAGAAATCTGTGTAAATGCTAGGATTTCAATCAATGTTTGATGCTTTAAGGCTTTCTGGGTAAGTATAAGTAGCAGTGCCCATGCAAGCCTCACCACCCTGGACTCTGGTGGGTCTAGCTTTCAGAAATTTGCAGATTGGTAGGTTTCTTGTGGTGCAGGCACACCCTGGGACCCATATGTCAGGCAGCCACTACCACAAAAGTCTATCTTACCGATTGAATTCCTATATATTTTGTGTTTCCTATCGCAAAAAAATATATTTTGCAAATAAAACCTCTGAGTAAACTGGCAATTGTAGCCCGAACGTTGGAGTTGCACAAATAACCCATGCCCCTAAACTCAGAATCTTGGAAACATTTTACATATGCATAGCTTTCCCTCATACCAATTTTTATTCATCACATTTTCTTTATGGATGTCTCTTTTTTGGGGGGTGGGAGGGGGCAACCGGCAAAAACTATACACAGATCTGTAAACTGGAAATTCTGATGGAGGTAACAGTATATTACTTTTGTAGATCAGCCTTTAGTGCAAAACCCACAAATGAAAACCTTCTCATCTTTTCAGAATTGTGCCTAGTTTTTTAGAAATATATAACTTTCATGGTTCCCCAATGGAATTCACACATCTTTTACCCCTAAAATGTCAAGTAGGTGGCAACTGCTAAAATAGGAAACTTGATCACCACTAACAAAATTGCAAAAACTGTGGTGAAACAATTATTTTTTCCACTTTGCCTGTTGCTGAAAGCAGTGAAGATGGTGATCTTCTCACCGTAAACCTTTATGTTGATGCCAATGTGGAAAACAACACACTTTCGTGCAAAGCACTTTTTCACATTTGTTATAAACAAAAATGTGGGGGGAATTTTTGCTATTTTGCCAGGCTTCTCTAGGGGAGAACCACAAACCCAGGGTATCTTTACAGTTCCCAACATGTGGGAAATTAAGGGAAGCAATTTTGGCCTGGATATCTCTTGAGTGAAAAAAGGTATGACATCCTACACATGCATTGCCCTAAATACCAACAAGCCGTGGCAAAGCCAATAGGTCTTGCGTTTAGGACCCATTTGCTTTGCTTATGGTTTTTAGCAACGTGGGCAGCATGGCTTAAGAGGAGGAAAAAAAGCCTAAGACGCGGTTAGCCGCGTCATTTTGCAGGCACGCACAACATGCACGTGCGTGCTTACAAAATGACTGGGACCTTTTTTTTCTATTTACCAATCTGAGTTGGATAGGTAATTTTTTTTTTTTTTTTTAAGGTCGCGCAAAAGTATTTTTTTGTTTTTAAAGTGTATGAGGAAAGAAACATGTAGGGCGGGGGCAGAAGCAACACAGAGGGCATGGGTGGGTGGAGGCAACACAGTGAGTAGTGAAACCATGCTCCAGGGAAGGGACAAACACAAGAAGATGAAGAAAAGCCCACACAAGCAAACAAATAAAAAGCAAGCAAATGGGAGTGAAATCGAAGCCAACCAATTGAAATCCATGGGTGGGCCCTAAGTTCACCGTAAGCTGCCACCTTGCTCTGTCTGGTAGGCAAGACCTAGAAAGGGCTCAGCTCTGGGGGAAACATTCAGTAATTAAGGATTTAAGGGGTTCGTCTGAACATAACACAAAGATTGAATAATGCATTTTTAGACTTCTTTTCCGTGCTAAATATACAACTCTAGCGCAGGTTTTTGTTTATTGATTCCTCTGATTCTTCGGGAACATATGGTCTCATTTCGGAAACTTAGAGAAAGTCGAATAATTGGTGGTGCCTACATTTATAACTTCTAAATTAATCACTATGGCCCTCATTATAAGTAGCCTGTTAAACTCACTGGTACTAGTTCCCTGCCCTAGAATTAACATTGCCGGAGATCCCAGTGAATCTGGGACAGGAATAACTTGGATTGCATGTTTTTAAGGAATAAGTTGTGGGAATTGGTGTTTCTGTACCGATTCCTGTATGTTTTTCCCCTATTTCAGCAGCCGAAATCTCCTGGTGGAACACAAACAACTAGTATTTCTGATCAGCCCAGAAATTGCCATTATTGGGTCCATCAGAATTAAAGAGCCTCTCACAATGAGGATCTGAATGAAAAAAATGTTATTTTTGTAATCAATTTATCTATTTCCTTTTTTTCACTACTGTAGTGCATTTTCAGGAAAAGTGAAGGGAGACTATATGTTAAGGTGTGCAGAGTTTGACCATGAGCTTGTACAATAATAATGTATTGCGGCCTTGAGAAAAAAAAGATACTTTCCATTTTTAAAGTAATTGTTTTTCTGTTCACCTCAAGAGTCCTGTCTTTATCCTTCTGCTCATACCTGACAGAACAGGTACCCCTTCCAAGTGTAAACAGTAATGTTCTTATCTTTTGTTTCTGCATCACTGAGGTATGATATTTAGTAAACACATTGCAAATCAAGTTTGCCTGTTACAATCAAAAATTGGTTCTTGCAATAAGACAATCTTTATGGGTACATTTAAAAGCTTTATTTGTGGGCACAAATGGCAGATTCAGATCTAGAGATATTTCCACCTGCAGATGAAGTGCACGACTGTGGATCATCTAGATGTCTGGCAAATTTTGCACAGTTGAAAGTTTATGTGCATAGGTTTTCCAAGGGGAGGGCACAAGGGCTGATCCTTCGGTAAAGAAGTGAACAGTCACAAAGTCATGAGTACTCTCAAACGTTCATGCATTTCATACCCTACTTGCCTACCCACATTTGATGCAATAAACACTGGTGTGAAAGTGGAGGGTGACAAATATCTAAATCGCCTCACACTCCTTTTCTGGCACCATTGTTGTAAGTATTTCTGGACCCTGAGCAATTCTAACCATGTAGATAAAGCAAACAAATAAAACTTTAGGTGCACTTCCTTAAGAACCTCTGCTGATGGAAATTATTGATTACAGGCTATGAAACGGTATGAAATTCTGATTCTTCTAGATTTCCACACGTAGGCTTTGGGATCCCCCAATTTATGTCTTGATTTAATTGGGTGTTTTATACAGGGCTAGCATTTTACCATGGTCTACTTCAGAACAGTGGCCTGTGAAACTGACAGTAACAAAGTGGGATTTCTCACCGAGCTGCAAAGGTTGCTGCAATTAGTAGGGACCATTTGCTACAGAGGGGTTGTTCCTGGCCATTCACGCAATAGGGTGAAGGCTGTATCTACCTCGACAAGCTGGGAGTGCTTTAAACCATGCTAAACTTCCTGAATTGTATTATATAGCTCAAGCCTAGCTACGTAACAACAAAGCACTGTGTACAATGTGAATTTTAAAATTGGTACTCCAAACCAAGTTGAGGGGCGTTTATATAGATAGCATCAAGGGAAGGGGCTTATAGTGGACAGGGTAAGAGGGACTGGGTTGAGTCTTGCACTGAGAGTTGGGGACACTAAAATTGAGTGATAGATCTGTGAGAGAGCTGTGTGGTGGGAAAGCAGGTGCAAGTTGAAACTTTTCAGGGTTGGTCTGACATCTGGGTGTATACCCAGTGGCTGCTCCTCTGCAATGGCGAAGGAGCGTCGCCCCACTGCCTGGCTCAGAGCCAGCAAATGTAAAATAAAACGATGTTCTTGCATCGTTTTATTTTGCATTTTCCGGCTTTTAGGCAGAGCTGTTGGGAGGGGCGGGGCCGAGGCATGGGAGGGGGTAAGAGGAGTGCTACGTGCACTCCACTTCCTAAGTGCTCATGTGTGTTTAGTCTGCCGTCTCAGACCGACCAAAACACACATGCGCGCTTAGGTTTTCTCCAGCCCAGTTGCATTGAGCAACCGGGCTGGAAAAACCCCTCAGACTCCCTGGCCTGAGAGGAGCGGAGCGTCTTTCTAGCGTGGTCAGGCCAATCCCCGCGCTGCTCTGCAGCAAAGGGATTGGATGGGAGTGTCCCAGGGGCTGCTGGGACCCAGGAAGAGGAGAGCTGCCGGCCGAAGCTGGAGTCGGCCGGCAGCTGAAGGTAAGTTTTTTTATCTATTATTTCTAACGACCCCCCGCGTGCGACCTCCCTCTACCCCCACGCGCTCCCTCCACCCACCCCACCACCCTTTATTTGTGGTGGCCACCACTGTGTATACCACGCAATGTGGTGTTGCTTGTAGCAAGAGTTTTAAAGAAAGCCACATTACTGTGACCTAACAAACATAAATACATTGTGTTCATAAGCTGAAGGTATTTGGTTGTAACGAGCATGGAGGTGGGAAATATTTGAACTTTTTTTTCTTTTTATGTATTGTTTTCGTAGCTCAGTGCTTGCAAACTATGTTTATTGGTGTGCTGGGGGTAATGATTTTATTTCCTTAAATTGGTGTCTTCGATTTTTTTTTCTGCATTTAGTTTTCGGTTAAGTGCTTCTAGGACCATGGTATTGAGAGTGCTATTTGGCATGGTATTTGTGAGACCGAGGCAGCAGTGAAATACCATGATGAACTCTTTATATATTCTGCTTAATGGCGGAGCATGACTCTACTAAGTGTGATTTCTTTCAAGCAAAATCTTCATAGCTTGAATTTAGGGGAGACATAACGGTAAACCTTTGAAGCACTGCCCTTGTGTGGGTATATCAGAAAAATTTGATATAATGTTCCACCCCTAAACATGTCTACCACAGTAACTCCAAGCCCTTCTACAAATAACTTGTAATTTTGATGTTTTTTAAACATCTTTCTTATCATAGTCCAAGACTTATGCATTAAAGTCTATCACTAAGAGCCACTAATTGATATTGGTTCTTCTAAATATGTTAATGGTGTTGAAGGTAATTGTGCAGGGGCAACGCTTGATGACGAAGCATCCATTGATGCCGAGGATACCCTGTGCCTAAGTTTCCTTACATACTATTTCCAGAGATCTTTTGCCTTAAATAGAAGATGAATCTATGGAGGATCTCCTTTTTTAAGATCAGATGACTATTGATTTGTAGGTGGAACAATGTTTGTCCACTGGCTATCTCGAGGAGGAATACTGGGATGATTTAGAACCTCATTAATATATGATGGCTAAGGACTAAATCTTGACTTTCTAATGATATGTACCTCTACACTGAGTTAACGCACAGGGCAGTAGATATGATTACTGTCTTGCGTGAGAAAGAACCTCAGCATGAGGCTTACTCTTGAAGTTTAATGTGACCGCTGAAGTAGCCTCTAAGGCTTCTGCACCGGATGCACTGCTCAGCCCTTTTATAATGCTGTCCCTGACTGTACATTATTATTATTCAAATACACTTAGTAAATCTTGTCCTGTGTCAGGCTCTGTTACTGTGACCACAGATAGAAAGCAATCATTGAACCTAAATGTCCCTTCCAATACAGCAGTAAACATTGATCACTGTTAAGAAAATTTAAATCCACTACCTCTCACATTTGGATTACCAAGGCCACTGTCATTTTGTCTTTTTATGTCAGGCAGATCTGGGAAAAATGGGAATCTCTCATTGAAATACTGATGGAGGAAAAACAAGTGGGGCAACAGACCTCAATGATTAAGGGAGGCAAGCTGCTGCCCAAATGTACATAGTGAGTAAAAGTTTGCTGGGCTTTGTACCTCTTCATTTAAGCTTGTTCTAAAAGCAAAAGTACTGAATGATCCATTTGAGGGCACTGTGCTGCTTGCTGCGAACATGACTTTGATGTATTGTTGCAATTTATCAAAATGGAAGCAAATGCAGTGCATCTATGACCGATTTGGCCGTCAAAAGGTCCATCAGATTCTCACCAAGACATCAGTCGTACTTCAAATCACATCCACTGTCACTGTATTTCTCACTGTACTCATCCTGCTGTACGCATCCTGACCCTCTCAGCCTGACAAACTCCTTTCTGTTGCCCAGCTCAATGGTGGAGAGATGGAAGTAATTCACCAGTGGGACCTCAGACCCCTTTCTTCTCGTGAATGTGTTGTGTTTGGTTATGACATTCAGTATTCTCAAACTCCTTCATGCATTGTTCTGTGTCAGCACAATCTAGAAATCTGCTTAAATAGCTTAGAAGAACTTCTCAAGAAAGGCTTTACTGTGGTGTATTTCTCTATGGACTCAAAAAAGGGAGTTTCCTCACCTTATCTTTTTTGGTAAACAACTCTTTAGTATGGCTTTTGGAAATAAAGAAAGGATACAAAGTACAATTCTGTGCCATCCATGCATGGTCATTAAAAGGAAGGAAAAAAGAACAATTCCAAACCTCCCTTCCCTCGCCCCTATGATCATTTGTTTTAGCCATACCTCTGCTCCAAGCAACTTTACCATATGTATGCTGCCACCAGTCTCTAAAGACAAGAAGTTCTTGCACTCCAATCTCTTGATGACTGGTTTGTGAGGGATGACTACATTTTGGTAGCCCCAACTTCCATGTGTCCAGTGATCTCTGAGCACACACGGTGATCAGTCACACCCTGACCCACTCATGTTCTCCCCAAAGCCCAGTTGGTTCTATTGTTGTGTCCATTAGTTGCTAGCTGCAGAACTTGTCTTTCAGCCACACCAAGTTCACTCTGTTTCTTGGTAAATCCCGATCCTCGTCTTATGGTAGTTATACATATTTCTTTTTGTTTCATGAAACAGTAATTTAAAGTAGTATTGCTTTCCACATTTTTTATCTGAAAAATGTACGCTCGCACTTGAATGCCAATTGAAATTTCATGATGTTTTAATTAAATAACTATATACTTTACCACATATTTTTTTAAGCAAAATCCTTGGTGTTTATTGAATTATTTTAGCACTTACTACTTAACAGAACCTAACACTACAAATGTAAGCGCCTGTATGAAGGTTCCTGGATGAAGAGCATTACAAACTGAAGCCTGATCAATTTACCTGCAGTACAGTGAGCTCATCAAAACATCTGTTTTTTATTTGCTTTTTCCACTCTAGAAAAAAATGCAGGTGTGAAAATAGTTTGTTTTCTGTCTTTTTTATGTATAAAAATCAGTATAAACTTGTGAGCCTTAATCATAAATGCTCTAGCATTGGCCTTTGGCTGTGCTGTATGCCTTTGGATGCATGAAGAGATTCTCTAAGATACTCTGCGCCATAGCTTTTTTAAATATGTCTGCTGAGGAAACTCAGTTTCTATAGAGAATCTAGGGGTACACACCAGATAGGCAAATTAGCTGGTTTCCCAAAGGCACCTCCCCACTCACATTTAGCAATGTGGCTTCAGTGATCAGGCTTAATTCCCTGAGAAAGCACATGTGGTGTTAAGTATACCCATACCAAAATAAAGTAAAAACAAAGTACTCTAATATCCAAACCAATTATTTGTCAAGGAAAACATTTATCACCAATATTACAAAATAAAAGTTCATTCAACATCAGATTTATCAGGAGGGCCACTGGAATTATGTGATTCTGTGGCTGTGGTGTTGTCCACATAATTATGGATTTGCCATATAATCCACTCTCTGCATAATTTGCAGATTTAAAATATATATATATATAGTTTCTAGCTCAAATAGATCAAAAATTACTAAAAATGTGGAAACGTGTTAATGGGTGACACCTTTGCCCAGACAATGTTAAAATATGTACAAATGACAAAATGCTAAAATAATACTGTACAAAATGTGCTGCATTATGGCACATAATTAGCTTGTTCATGCAGCATAATTCAGTCAGCTCTGCCACATAAGTTGGTCCTCCTCTATTTATTAATTCCAGTGGCCCTGCTTGTGGGTTAAACCTATTAAGAGGTAAAGTTCTTCTCAGAAGTAACAATGGAAAATTGGGAATTGACTTTCCTCTGGGCCAGTCAGTCAGTCAGTCAGAATAACTTTATTTCGCCAACACAATGTAGGCATAAAAAGTATACTACATATAAGAGAAAAGAAAACATTTCACAGCATTACAACACAGTTAAAATATTAACAATATTAAAAAGCTATTACATTTAAAAGACAAATTCATATTTATTTACACAATAATAGGTTCATTTCATTTGTAGATATAGAATTTTAGCCGGTTATAGATCTCTTTTTTAGTGCCAATAATAAAAAAGACGCTAGAGAAAAACAAATAAAAGGATCAGGTAGTAGCTGGAGATAGTAAAGAGCTACACGACACTGGTTAAAATTCATTTTACGCATAATAGGGATAATAAAACGCTTCCTTTCATCATGATAAAATTTACTCTGGGCCAGTAAAAATAGAGCCCAAAAATAAGTTACTAACAAATGTGGTGATGAGTGCGATTAACAGAATTCTTTAAAGTGTCCTTAATATGACTGTGTTTTCGCAAGTCAGAACCACTTGAACTCGGCCAGCCTGTTTCTTCACTAAGGCTGTTAAAATTGGGCCGGTACAGAGATGAAGTAATTGACTTTCGTCTGGGCCAGTAAAAATATTGCCTAAAAATAAGTTACCAACAATTGTAGTGATCAGTTGCCACAAACATTATTCTTTAAAGTGTCCTTGGTAGGATAGTGTTCTTCCAAGTAACAACCATCTGAAACTCTGCCAGCCTGGTTTTTATACAGCCTGGTAATATTTGGGGGCATAGTGCCTTTCAATGGGGATGCTGCGAACTACCATTTTTCCTATAAATGTGACTCTGTGCTCCAAATCTACTTGGGGTTTCTTGTAGAATATGCCAAAGTTGGTAGGTAAGAATACAGATATCCTAAATTAAAGAAAACTTGAGTAATCTACTTGCAAGGAATTCAGGTAATCAGGTGACAAAACGATCTTGCTACAGGCAGCCTGCACTTGGCAGAAAGGACCCTCACACTCGAGTCTATCCCTGTCACACAACTGCAAATGCAAGTCTCGTCTAGTGAGACCCTGGTGTCATGGCACTTGAGACAGTATCTGGAGGAGACTGTATTTAATGCTCTTCCATATGAAAGCTGGAATTTTACACTAACCTGAAACTTCCTGCTAGCCCAAGCATATTTGTTTATGGCCTGCCCCATTCATTGTGTGGTTCCTTTTGCCCAGATAAATGCACGTGGTCAAAGGTGAGCCAGTGGCATGAGCGAATTCATATCTGCTGCCCAGCATAGAAGTTGCAAAATGTAAACCTTATATGGTGGTGTATGGTTACCAAATAATTGAGCCACTAGGGACGCATTCACAACTTGGTGCATTCCGTAAGTTTTCGTTTTTGGTTCAAGTCTCTCGAAGCAAAGAAAGAAGTACCAGACCACAGTGGTTTATTAAAATGGAAATACAGAGCATTTAGGTATCTCGTGTCGTGGACTACTCCGTGTCTGTTAACCATAAACACAGGACAATGTAGGATGTCTGAATAGCTAGGGCACAAAACGTTCTCCTCCTTGCCATCAGATCACGCGAGCAAGAAACTTCTCACGAGACTAGACACGGTTCATCTCTCGGTCCCGTCAGCTGCTCGCCGCCCCCCCTGGACACGGCTGACGCTGAGTTTGCCAAAGCCCGGGGACAATGGCAGTGTCAATGAGGTGCTTGTCGGAGGCCTGGGCTGATCCGCAGCTGCGTGATGAATGAAGGCCGCACTTGTTGGCCTGCATCGCATTTCCTCCGTCTCTCGTTCACCCCACCCCTTCGCTGCTGGCTGTTTTCTTCGTGATTTATCAGATGATGCCAGCATTTGTGCACGGGACTTCCTGATAACCATCGACACGCTCGGGAGCTCCCAGGAGAGTGTAATCAGCTGCGTCTGTAAACTCCCGCCAAGGAGTCGAAAGATTTGCCCTTGACTTAGGAAGGTCTGCCAAGTCAGCGCGAGACCTAGTCTGCAGCAGTGTACTGTATTGTAGACTTACATTTACATTCCGTTTAGTGCCCCTATGAGTGGCGCTGGAGCTCTTTCCTTCACAAGTAGCACGCTACACTGTGGTTCCAAAGGTGTGGTCTTTGTTTTCATTCTCTGAGGGAAGTGCTTCCATGTTGCGCGTGATGACCACCTAAGTGAGGTTATCCTGTTGAGCGAGGTAGCGCTTAGCAGTGTGATGGATGAAGAAATGTGAGAAATTGTTGCGCAGTTTATGTTTTCATAGGGTGACCAGATCTTGAGAACCAAAAACCGGGACATTTTGCAAAAATAGAAGAAGGACTACAATTTTACATCAACAGTGCTGCGCAGAATGACAGCTCTTATCAACATAGGAACACAGAAGAAGCACTAAGAAAATAAATAAAATGTAATTTCTAAAGCCAGCATCATACCTGTTAATTAAATTGCTTCCTTTTAACAGCTGCTAACTAGCACAAGATTAGAACACCCAATAAGTGCCTCTCGCTGATTGTAGCCGACCCCCTCTAAAAACCGGGACATGAGCAACAAAATTGCTGAAATCCGCTGGGGCAGCTGGTGAAAACCCGGGACTGTCCGGGCAAATCCGGGACGCCTGGTCACCCTATGTGTTCAGTAAGCTGGCAGTTTTGAGCAGCTCTGCAGGTCTCCTTAAGGTATTTCTTATGGTCATAGTCCACTTAGCGAGTTATCACACAAGTGTGCTTAGGTATTTGCTGGTGGGTGGCACAAGCACTCATTTTTTGGGGGCAATATCTCATTTTTCATCATCAGACTTTGACCCAGGGCAAGAGGGTGAAAGGCAGAAATGAGGAAGAGAATGATAGGAAAACAGAGACAAGAGGAGAAAGGGACAAAAAAGAACCTGCAAGATTGAGATAAAGGGACAGAAAGTGTAGAGCGGTGGAAGAAAGTGGCCTGAGGCGGAATCAAGACTAGGCAGCCTTGGTATTCGGCTGCCTGGGATTCGGCAGCTGCGGGCTCCTGAAGCAATACTGTGGGCCCCTGCACTTATATATATACTTATTTATGTATTTCTTTTACAAACAAAACATTTGTTCAGAGAGAGGGGGAGTTTCTGTCACTCCACAGACTTAAACAACATATGCTTTAAGCATAGGAACCTCACCAAAGGCAAAATGGATCTTGGAAGGGCAATGAGAACGAACAAGGCAAGGCCCAATTATGTCCTTTTGGCTAAACACTGGTTAGAACCCTCACATTCAATACTCTTTGATGCGTTGCAACAATATGTAATGGAAGTCCAACTTTCCTGTTAATTTGAATAAAATAGAATATTTATTAGTTTATATGCAATTTTATAGTTTTAAACTCATTATTTATTCTTTATGTGCAGTTTCTTAGGCTGAAACTAATTATTTAGCCAAGCTGACTTTAAACATTGCCTTTTGTTTTATTTGCCTCCTTTTGAAGTTAGTCTGCTGTTTGTTAGCTCTCTTTAATTTATTGACCTTGTATCACGAGCTAGTGTTTTGTTGATGAGTATTCTTCATGTCTGTAAGAAAAAAAACATTTGGAAGTTTTCATGTGCTTCTCAGGTCGTCTAACTAATGTCGGTGGCTAGTAGTTTGTACCCATTTACCTTTTGTTTTCTTCACCATTGTCAGGACTTTCCCGCCAAAGGGTCGCCATAACAGACAGGCACCATTACATTGTCATAGGTTTACTATGGGCTATAGTAACACGTGCTCTAAAGCTTTGTTGACATTTTTTAGACACAGTTATTTATTTTATTTTTAGATGATGATAATTATTATTGTATTATTAGCATTATTGATCGTTATAATAATAATAATATTCATTATCTAGTGCAGTATTCACCAGCCAGGTGTCCAAAATTTAAGGGAAGTTTCAAGGGCGAAGGATTATTACTGCTTAAAATAGTCACATTTAAGATTTTACCTAAGGACTTGATGGTTGGGAATGCCACTAATCAGGTGCAGGATGGGGGGGTGGCTGTTCCAAATTTTTGATGCAAGACCTACAAAGGCTTTTTTACCAGAGCATGGACTTTTGATGACCACGATTTCAGGTGTGGTTCTAATTTTAGATTAAGGTTACAATGAATGATGGGCCTGGTGATTGGCATTTATTTGACTACAGGGGGAGTTGGGAGGAAATAAGGCAGACACAGTAACTTCTTTCAGAGCTAAGCTGGGCACTGTGATCTGAATCCTCTTGAACCTGCAGATGTGAAATAAAGGGAGATGCCTGAAAATGCTTTTGCTGTTGCTGAAATTAGAGTTTTTTCCACATCCACTGAGAAGGAACATCAAATAGGAAAGTAGATGTTGAGGGTTTGAAGGGGAAAAGAGCAGGAACTATGCACAAAACCAATTCTGGGAAACAGTGAGCATTATGTAGGTGAACCACAAGGTTTTTGACATAGGGGAAGAATTTGATCAATCAACCTGGATTTGTAGAGCGCTACTAATCACCTGTGAGAGTATCCAGGTGCTGAGAGCCAAGCTGCTTGGGTGGCATCAGTTGAATAGCCAGGTCTTGAGTCACTTTCTGAATTCCTGGAGCAAGGGTGAGGTCCAGAGATGGAGGGTGAGGCCTTCCCAGGCATTTGCAGAGAGTGTCCTCCACTGTTGCTTTAGCAGATGCAGGGGATGTGAGCGATGGCGAAAGAGGCAGCGCTCAGGAGTCTGGAGAGTTGGTGGAGGTTCAGGCGGTGGTTGATTAAAGCCGGTCCTTGGTTGTAAAGGGCTTTTGTAGGTGTGGGTCAAAATCTTGATTGGCATCTCTTGTGGACGGGGAGCCAGTGGAGTTTCTTCAGGTGAGGGGTGATATGGGTCTGTCTGGAGAAGTTGAGAATGACTCTGGCCGCTGAGTTCTGAATGGACTGAAGCCTTTATAGGAGGTGTCGTAATTCCTGCGTAGAGTGCATTGCCGTCGTCCTAGTGACTGGTGATGAGGGCTTGAGCGACGGTGCATCTGTTGGAGGCTGGGAGCCATATGAAGATCTTTCGGAGCATTCACAGAGTGAGAAAGCAGGCGGAGGAGACTGCATTGATCTTGTTCTTCATGGTGAGTTTGCTGTCCAAGATGATGCCGAGGTTCCGGGCATGGTGCGTGGGGTTGGTAGAGGTTCCCAGTTCAGCAGACCACCATGAGTCATCCCATGGGGAGATGTTTCCAAAGATCAGCACTTCTATCTTGCCTGTATTGAGTTTGAGGCAGTTGTTTTGCATCCAGTCAGCGACGCTGGTCATGCACCAGTGGAAGTTGGCCCTCGTGGTGAATGGGTCTTCAGATAGAGAGAGGATGAGCTGGGTGTCGTCTGAGTAGGAGATGATGTTCAGTCCATGGTTTCTGACGATGTTGGCCAGTGGGGTCTTGTAGGCGTTGAACAGAGTAGGGCTGAGGGATAAGCCTTGAGGGATGCCGCAGATGGTGTTATTAGGCTTCGAGGTGAACGGTGGACATTCATGAAATTCTGTAGCAGATGGATGAAGGTCAATACTTAGAATGAGTTGGCAATTGAGAGTGCAGTTTGGTCTCAATTCAGCATCAGCGAAGGAGTCTTGCATTCAGCAATATATTGGGGACATGCACTGATGGTAATTGAGGATGTGAAATCAGGGTTTCTGTTCATCCTTCTCAGGTTGAATGTGTTGTCAGTGTAGGGGCAGAAAGTCAAAACAGCCTTTTTAGACAGGGTAGGGGAGGACAAAAATGTAGAAAAAGAGGGAGAAGTTTTAAGAGCCAGTTAAACACCTTGCCATGTTTTGGGACTTGCACTGGAAAGACAGAGCATTACATAGCTATGATTATAGAGAAGGAAGCAATGTAAGTTAGTATTGAGTCTTGAACTGTAGTCATTATTAAGCACATGAGGATCAGGAGGCCACGGGCCGCTGCCCACAAGTCCAGAAAAATACTATGTAGATACCACCATCCTTTTTGAGCATTTCCATTTCCTCAAGGATTAACATGATCACTGAAACTGATTCGGGAGATGGAAACTGGCCTGGCTGTTGTCAAGTAAGCAGTTGCCCTCAAAGTAGAACTGAAGCAGAGATGTCATACTAAATTTAAAGTGAGGGGTGAAAACTATTCATATAGTTGAAGGAGTGAAAGTGGGTGCTTGAGGGATTGGAGTTGAGTGGGCAGTGTCTGCGGGTTAGTCAGGTGCATCATTGCTACTTTTTCTATGAAGAAAGTGGAAAGTTCTTAAATTTCAGCAAAATATTGGGGCAGAAGAAGTTGGTGTTTGGTCAGGACTCTGACAAGGTTTTTCTAGTCGGTAGGAACCTCGTTGATCCTGATGGTGAACTCTGCTTTCCTGGCATTTTGGATTAGAGATGCATGTGGGTTTGAATGAACATTGCACCAATCTTCTTGCCTGTCTTCCAGAGTAGAGGGGTTGGACTTTGGATTGTGAGATCTTCAGTGAACACTTGGACAGGTGTTTCTTTAGTAGATTATTTGGCGTTATTACAGTGAGCTTTCTCCCCTAGTGTAGTGTAAGGAGGTGCGAAGAGTTCCAGCCATCAGAACAGGCAGTGGCTGTGTTAGTATCAGCTCTGGTGTACATGTTGCATTCGGGCCGGAATGTTGGTTTGCATTGTGTGCATACTTTCCTCCAGCCTCTGGTGATGTAGGTTGTGGGCAGGTGTGAGCAAGTAATTCTGGTGGAAGATGCATGGAGAAAGATTGCTAGAATTGTGACATGGGAATGAGTTGTGAGCAGTTCCCAGAGGCAATGTTTCTGGTGCTCAACATAGCAAGAGTGTGCCCTTTTATTGAGTAGGGTTAGAATCCTGCCTTCTTATCAAAACCATGTTGTGGATAAAGATGTTGATGATAGATAAGGCCACGTTGGTGCACTCGGACTTTGGCGTTGTTGGCTTGTTCCCTCACTCACAGTTAGTAAACCTGTTCATCTAAAGGTTCAAACTGACTGTTCTCGCCTCATCCTTTTTACGAGGTTAATACATTACAGGTGTTGAAGCAATAGCCTTCTTCTATTGGATGAACATCAGCCTCTCCCAATTTAATGGATTATTGAATGACTTTTAGCCTTGTTCTCTTGATTATGTCTTCACAAAACTGAATTAATTTAATCATTCAAATTTCCTGAAGTCTCAGACCATCATTTACTTTTTTGCCAATGTTCCTGAACTCACTGAGTGATATTTGCAGTCCATTTCATAGCAAAATCTCAAACCTTAGGATCTGCCACAAACAAATTTAATAAAGACATTTCCATCAAACTTCATAGGTAAGTATTTGTCAAACTCAGGAAACTTTTCCTGAAATCCTAGGGCATTTGAATTCAGAGTCCTATTCGTCCTGCCAGATCTGGCATTGCAGGACCACTTCCCTGGTTGTCTCATTTCGAAAAGCAAAACAGTGATGGCTGAAAGGCTTGGATTATTCTCAGCCACTGGTAATTACTTGGAGCCTTCTTCCTGCTCCAATAGGAGAAGCTGTGCCAGGGCTGCCAGCCCTTTTACGATCGGAATGCAAGCCACCTAAGGCCGTTTTCAATCTTTTTGGGTCTAATCAATGAGGTGCAGCATGAGTCTAGTGGCACACTGAGCATGAAATCCACGTGTGGCATACCCATTACACTTAGGGTATCTCTCTTAGAAAAACAAAAAGTGATGGGTGGAATGCTTGAATTAATCCCTTCCACTTGTGATAACTGTGTGCCTTCAATAAATGAAATTGAGGCCACCACATGTAGGCATTAGTGGTGGGAGTCATCTTTTATGTTCCATTGGATTTGCTGAAGGTCCTTAAGTCAGCAGAGAAACCAAGAAGTATGTAATGTGAATCATTTCTTTATGAGTTAGGACTGCGGAAAGAATTGTTCGTCGTCCAGTTGAGTTACAGGTTTAAGTGAAGTTCTAATTATTTTGGGATGGTGGTCCACGCCTTTGACTTTTATAGTTTATTTTAGTTTGGTTTCTGTATGGCAAAATATTCTACAATTTGCCCTTATCCACTATAGTCCTCTCCAGTGGATGCATTTGCTTTCTCTCAGGTCGCCACTGCATTGACTGATCTTTGTTGCCTGCAGGGTTCCTCCTCGGGTTGTTCAGTGGCTGCCTCACTGTTGTAGGCCTAAATATCCCGGATATCTCTATTATAGATTGACAAGAAGATTGCTCACTGGGTTAAACGGTCACCGCTGACATCTGTTGACTACTGAACAAGATGTCACTTCCAGGTAGCATCAATTCAGCCTTCTACTCTTTTCAGGTCGGTAATTTGGGTACAATTCACATAGAGATGGCAAAATTGCACTACGAAATGCTGCCTAAAAAAAATTGCTGTTGGATTGATCTACGTATTTGGGCCCCACCCATAACCTTTTTTCTGTCATGTACATGAAAATCAGCAGTGTGGGAGGAATACGTCAGAATTTAAATAGTGTAGAAATGAGACAACATATTTTAGGCAATGGTTTCTTGTAAGCAGCCAGTGTTGACACATTTATCAACAATATAATCAGTGTACCTGGAGTAGGCTGGAATCCACACCTCCAGGGGCCATGGCATGGAGTACGATCCGGTGCAACAGACAATGAACAATAGAAATAAAACAACAAGAACAGGCAAAACGAATATGTATCTGCTGTAAAAGACCAAACTATTGTCTGTACCCAACTCCAAAATGGCCATCGCTTCTTCACAAATGCAGGTGACTGCATGAGAAGCCATCTCTGGATGAGCATGTAGTCATTCCATGATGGTCACTGTTGCATACACATGCATGTGCATGTATTGTGGAGCACTGGTGGCCATTATGCTATTTTTAATTTACTGTTACAACTTGTCCCACGCCCTTTTAGAATGATACATTAAATAAAGAAAAGAGAGTGGCAGCGCTAAAAAGGAAATGAGGGACCCGGTTGCACTTTGCAGCTGCTGGATCCTCCTAAAATAAATAAATAATTTGGAAATGGGGAGCAGGGCAGAGCTGAGTAACACAGGGCGTCATTGGGGTGTAACAAAGTTCGATGGGAAGCAACAGACGAGCGGAAAAAGGCAAAAAATAGACAGCAGGGGCATGATGCGGGGTGCAGAGATGTCTCCTGGAACAGGGGGAGAGGACAAGGAAAAACAGGCACGCCCATGAAGAGCTAAAAGATAAAGAATAAGCATTGGCAAAGCAAATAGGTCTGGGTTTAATGTGTCAATGTAAGTAAAAACAGGCATTCAGCCCTGTTGACATTGCCAATGCTTTGGATAAATGTAGGAATGGTTGCTTTTCGCACACTATGCATATACAAAATATAGCATTGAATCTCAAAACAGTGTGGTGATTGAGTGTACTTTTCTGATGTAAAATAGTCCCACAGGCATTTCAAAGGAAACATTTCCTGTAATGTGGAATTATAAATTAAATAGCCAACAGCATGAGGTAAAAAAATAATACTCCTGTTGGTGGAGCTGATGCTAACTCTGTGTATATTAAAAGAAAATTGTAAATAAGTCATGCAGAACAGCTGCGCTGTCAAGCTAGACCTAAAAAAGAATCCCCTAATTTCAGCAGTGGAAAGATACAGCTCAACCAGGCATGAGTCCTGGGTCGGACAATTAGAAGAATAAGAAGGAAAGCTATTGACTCAGGAGCAGAGATCTGAGACAAACAACAAAGCCATCCAGTCACGAGCAGCGGGCTGACCTAACTCGCACTCTAATTATATGTTATGTAGCAATAGGTATGAGACCTAAATATCAACATCACTGGACACGCGTCTCAGCAGCTGTCAATTCAGTTCCCCTTGCCTGAGCTGAGATCGCCCTGCAGTATTTTAAACAACAGCTGCCCTTTTTGGGAAAAGATCCATCAACCCTTGCCTCCACACATTCATATATCACATCCTAAAACTTTACCCTATGGACGGCCACCTTTCCTTCTTCACCACAATACGTTTTGATTTTGACTCATTTACTCATCTCAAGGAACCAAAACAGGTCCCAACCATAACTTTTAGATCCATTGATTGGTAATAAGTACAGAGAGAACAACCTCAATTCTTTACAGCCTTGTAATGCTAACATTAGCCTTGCTTCTGTAACCTGTGTGCACGTTTTAAGGATCCTTTACTCAGTGGCGGCTGGTAATAGCAGCTTAGAGTGGGGTGGGGGAGGCCCACACACAAACATGCACACTCGCTTACACCCATACATTCACGCGCAGACACATGCACACACACCCGTTCACAACACTCAGTAGCAAATACACATACATTCATACATACACACACGCAACACAATTAAAACACAACACTTACTTGCTGCAGCTCTCGGGGAGGGATGCCCCGTAGATGCCAGGATGGTGGGACTGCTGCTTCCCCTCATTGGCTTACCCTAGATCAGCCAATGAGGAGAGACAGCAGTCCCTACCTCGTCCCAGAGTAGGTTGCGGTCAGTGAGACTGCTGACCACACCCAATATGTGACGAGGTGTCAGTGATAGGCACTGTGCCCTTGTCTTAAAACTGAAGCTCCCAGGTACAAGGCTATCACTGACGCTCTCCTTTTTCACAAGGATCCTTTGCTGAGCTGAGGAAGTTATGCCCACAGGAGCTGTGAGATCCTCAGCCCAGCTAAGTTCACCTCAGGCAGCCAGGAGCCTGCAAGTTTAGTGCATGTCTAGCTCCTGGCTGCCTGACGTGAAAATAAAGAGTGTCTGTCAGGCTGACCTTTGCTGAGCCTGACAGACACTCTTTATGTCCAAAAGGTGTGGGGGCATGGCCCCTCCGCCCTTATGAACGGGCCGCTGCTGCCTCTACTTTTATGCACTGTGACATCCAAAATGTGCTTCTAGATGATTGTGCAGATGTCAGGGGCGACATGAGGTACTTTATGAACAAGGATAAATGAAGACTATACCTCCAAAGGCAGTGGCGTAGCAAAGGGGGGGGGGGAGTTGGTCCGCCCCAGGTGACAAGAATTTTGGGAGCAGCGGTCGGCCCCCCCGCTCTTTGATTTGGCCACCGCGGGCGGCCTACGCAGGGGACGCCCCCGGCGGCCTAAGTCCTAGCTACGCCACTGTCCAAAGGTAATAAAAAATATCTATCTCGTTTTTTGAAGCTGGAAACAATCTTCTTGCAATTTGGAATGTCTTATAATACTTTTCCCCCTCATATTTTTAGGTGAATTAAAGAACTTACCATCGTACCCAGGGCCAAACAAGATGCGGGACTGCTACTGCACAGTAAACCTTGACCAAGAAGAAGTGTTTAGGACCAAAATAGTAGAGAAGTCATTATGGTGAGTACTGCCACGTCAGCATGATTTTTTGTGACCGATAGAAGTAGATCTTTCCTGTTACTTACTTAGTGCTCCCTGTTGGGGCCATCTAAGTGTTTGTATTAATTTGTGCTTTAATGTACTGCCTTTTGGGTGCGTAAGCCATTGGATCTGAGTTTATAAGTGGCCAGAAGCTTGTAGGCCCAGAAATCCCTTTTTTTGTAAATCTCATTAGTGAGGCCATTTTTAAAAGTCACACTTGCATCAAAACAGCATGCATTTACCAGGCCAAAGGTTTGGATGTTTTGACGGTAAAAAGGTATTTTTAAGGCTTCACTAACAGACATAAAGGAGGCACAGCATTGGCAACGGCACAGTCTGCTTCCCTCAAACACAGATTACTTAAATCTCTGGCAGTCATCATTGTTAATAGTTCACACAGAAACTTCCAGTTCTTTTTTTTTTTTTTGAGTTTTATATAGCGCAAACTAGACCCGAGACATCAGGTATCAGAGCGCTTTACATGAGCACCAGTTTCGTTACAGACGGACACATTCATTTTTGTTAGGCATGGGGAGATTAAGTGATTTGCCCAGAATCACAGGATGTTGAGTGTTGTTGCAGAGACTCGAACCCGGTTCCCCAGCTTCGAGGTCGACCGCTCTAGCCGTAAGGCTACATCCTCTCAATTAAGACTACTAAAAAAAAATTGAATTGGGTAAGAAATTAAAGCTGCATGCTTATTTGTAAGGAGAAAAGAGGCTACCCAGTCAAAGTTTCGGCTTTCTGAAGACAGCTAGGATGTTTGGGGATCATGCTCCAGGATTTTCAATGTAGTACTCTTTGTTTAATATAGTGGGGCTGCGTCCCATAATATGATACCAGCACCTCAGTGATCATCACATACAACATGACATCACTTCCCATATAGGCTGAAAACAAAAACAATACCCTCCCAACTACACAGCTTGCTATCCATGTGTGTAAGCGCTGCACCACCCCGTATAGGTGTAGAAAGTGGTGTGCAAATGCTACAATACAATACAGCATGTAAACAATTGTTTACCATGGAGATTGATTTTGTTTGCCATTATTGTTTGCTGCATCTCAATGAGAGCTGATTTTCAGCTTCACTTGCTTGACTATTGTTAACATTAACCAAAATGCCGCTATCACATCCATAGTTTCCTACTGCTGGTTCCCTATTTTAGATGATAAATTTGGAAATTTTGCGGTAAGAGGTACAGTTGCATGTCCTGTGTTTTCCCTATTACAATTTGCGACACAGTGCCAGGACTTAGAGATCCATGCTGAAATCAGGACTTGTGTGACGCGTTGTGCTTGAAACGTGCATGACATGGTGCTTTGGTAGATCAGAAGACCAGGTGAAAAGCATTCAGTTGAGCCCAGAGGTGGGTGAACACCATTGGAAGTTTGCACAAAAGGCTATGGCTTACGGTACAATGAGTTTTACAGGAGAGCTTACAAAAAAACAAAGCAGTGGTTTCCATTACAGTTTTTTTCTTCATGTCCAACTTCTAAGGAGTATATTTAAAAAATGAAGCATCTACTTTTAACTTTACATTTCTGCGCTTATTCTTCTTCATTGTGAGTTGTAGTACTTTTACTAGCTCATTTTGTCGGAGTTGGTTCCCAAGATTGATGTTACACTAAGAAAAGGAATGATGTTTTTTTGTGAAAGCTTTATGGGACTTTGAATAAAAAGCCCATGTGTGCAGTTCTTTGTGCCCAGAGATCCTCTGCTGAGCTCCCCTGAAATAAATGCAGCTGAGGTTGAATGTGGTGTTGGTGGAACAATCTGCACTAATTGTGGGTTAGCAAATTGATTTTTATTATTCATTGGCAGCAAGAACCTCAAAAACCCACATTTCTGATCACTAGATGCATGTACTTTTATAGGTCAATTCCATGGGGAAGATTTGTCACAGCACAGATACTATGATAGTCATAGAGAGCACAGAAGAGCAGTGCACTGAATTTATGTGTGGAGTGCCTATGAAAAGCCTCACTCCTCATATGTTCTGTTGGTGGAGATGCAATGGAAAGAGGTAGTAGGTTTCTTAGACAAAAAAAGACTCAGGAGCCTTACAGAGGCTAAAGTGGCAGAGTTTCAGCAGCAGATTACAGGGTGCGGAGTTAGATATTCATATTGTATCTCAGCATCTTCGAGGGACAAGCTTCTCGCCCACAAAAGCTCCCTGAGATTGGATATGAGCAGCCAAGGTGGGCATCAAAATGAATCTTTTACTCGGATATTCTAGAGGTCTGGTGCACGGAATGAAATAAATTGACTTGGGCTTCCTATGTCAGCTGTTATTAGCCACTCTTGCCCGTGCATTGTATGTCATCAATGGAAGGAGGGTTTGAGACACAACACCAAGTGTCCTCGTGTTCTGGATCTTCTACGTTCATTAATCTCAGAGTTAAGGAAGGTTGTGGGATGTCAGAAATTCATTGTTTTGATTGGCTAACACAACCCAAAAAAGTCAAGACATCGCTGGAGTAGAACACAAGAATGCTGTACACAGGGCCACCTGCAATTCCCTAGGCTTTAGGTTGTGGTATCCAATTCAGTCACTGAATTTCTGATCTCCTGCAGCCGGTCCATTCGCTGTGCTTTATCCCCTTCTGTGCTTGGCAAAAGAGGAGTGAGGAATTCGGCAGTAAGCCGCCTGTTCTTTTTTTTAATTTAATAATTTGTTTTGCTGCATATGCTGTCCCCGCTCTAGCTCGGCTGGTGCCAGGAAGCTGTTACTCCTGTCAAGCTGGAAAGTGCTGCAGGGTGAACTGGCATCCTTGGAGAGTTCGGATTATTTCAAGAGGGTTTTCATGGTAATCTTTGAAGCTCGCTGAATAGAAGCATTGATAACGAAGACTGATGCGCTGAACATGCTAACTTTCCCACACATAGATGCACATTCATTTCCAAAGGGGAGACAAAGTGTCTATTTTCTTTTATTTGGCAGACATGTTTGCTTGACCTGAGCACCGAAGAATGAATGGTTCGGACCACGCGGAAGGTGAATGTAGTTTATCGTTTGCCGTACCAAGAAAAGTGCTGTGCAATACCAGAGGAGTAGCTTGTTACCAACACCAACTGACTAAGTGGAAGACCAGGCTTAGAAATGCCAGAGGGCCTCCATCTGTTTTGCCGTTATGCACGTCTTTCGAGTTCGTTTTAATTAAACTAAAATTCCTGCACAGCCGACTACCAGCCTGTTATTTTAATGGCAAGTTCTACAGAAATGCACATTTGCACAAAGAAAGCATTAGTGTTGGAATTGTCCCTCTCTGCAGCGTTGCCGCCAAACTTTTTGTTGGCTTTTGGACTCTCTGCATTTTATCACTTTCTAACCAGTGCTAAAGCACTTGTGCTTACTCCTTAAAACATGGTAAAATGTGCCTACTACACCTGATTGACACATTTCATATTCTTATAAGCCCCTACTAAAGTGGTACAACATGTATGTACCCAGGGCCTATAAATTAAATGGTACTAGTGGGCCTGCAGCACTTGTTGTGCCGCCCACTTAAGTAGCCTTTTAAAGCGTGTCTCAGGCCTGCCAATGTAGCCTGTGTGCAGTTTTAAACTGCCAATTCGACCTGGCAAAATAAACCTTTTGCTAGGCCTAAAACACCTTTTCTAATACATATAAGTCACCCCTGAGGTAGGCCCTAAACAGCCCATAGGGCAGGTTGCAATGTATTTAAAATGTTGAAAATGTACTTTTAAGTTTTATATGTTCTCGTAGTGAAAAGCTCTCAAAATCATTTTTCACTACTGTGAGACCTACCTCTCCCATAGGATAACATTGGGTTACCTTATTACAAGTGCTAAATTTTGATTGGAAACAGATAGAAATTTCATGTTTGGTCTCTAAAGAATTATAATTTCAATTCTTCTTTAATGGTAAAGTCGGCTTTTAAGTCACAATTCTGAAAATGCCAGAAACATGCCGTTTTTTGTCCTAACCATTTGGTGCCTGTAGCCAGGGGCATAGCTTCAGGGGCGATGTTTGGGATGTGCTCCCCCCCCCCTCCGAATAAATGCATTCCTGGCTTGGTAGTGGAGTCTGAGGGCCTTGAGTCTGATCTCCTCTGTCTTTGTCGGTTTGTCTCATTGAATGAAACACAAAAGAGTGGCCTTTGATGTAAAGCAGGAGAGAGAGACAGAGACATACATCTGATGGCCGATTTTCAAAATGTAAACCAGATAACCTTGGATCAATACAGGCTTCCCTGCTATTCAAAATTATGTGATTGTAGGCAAACATTTGTATCCAACAAACTCTCCTTTTTCTTTACTATCACATATGAGAGCACTTTAAAATACTTGACTCCAGGATGTGCACTGTGCAAACACCTGTTATGTTTCATTTAATAGACTATAACGTTGCTGCATCTATAATAAGAATCTAAGCCACCTTTAGTCTTTACAGGACTTCTGACTTGCCTCTTAGTTCACTAATGGCATTGTCATTGGGGGAAAGCCATTAATATTTTGTGTTTGAAAGCTATCACCTTTTAGATGTACTAAGGTGGGACGCTTCCATGTGTTAAAGAAATGCACTTTTTTTTAATTCTGAAGAGACTGTATCATATTTCAAAATATGTTTGTTGCACGATATACCTGCCAAACGTTTTCATGGCTTGGCTCATGTATGGACTCTTAGAGCCAAGCCAGACCCTTGGCTCGGCTGTGGCTTGGCTCACCCTATTAATTTGTTGGAGTACCCTCTTTGATTTGCACCTTGGGTTTAGTGCATGTGGCGTCAGGCACTTAATAAAAAGCTTTGTAAATGGCAGACTGGAAACATGGAGCCCTGCCTACATGCACCGATTTGACATTTCTACCATAAAAGTTTCTTGTGGCAGAGATAACGAACGGTGTATTCAATGTACATACATTTAAAGTAAGTGATTCCAGGATAGGGATTCTTGGCCGCTTTACACCATGTAGTCTTGAGTTCCCAGAGAGAACTACCAGACCCAGATGGGAAGGGCAGGGGCGAAATGACCAAGGTTTGGGATGGACTGTTTCCATGAGGAAAAGGTTCAGTACTGCATTGCATTAGGTGGCTGGCTGGCAGCCTGGCCGCGCTAAACTTTACATTTTCAGACATTTTTCTTCTAAAATTCGAATAAGTCCGAAGGTAAGCTGAAACCAGGCCGAATCCACCTTTTGTATCCTAACCCCACATCCATCACTGTCTACCATTGCTTAAAAAAAAATCTAGCAATTAGCCTAAAGACATATAAAATCACTCATTAACTGTCAGCCCCACACAGCCACACCTGCTGCCAGGTATCTTTTCTGGGAGTCCTGTGCTTTTTCATGTGCTTGGAGCCAGGCTTTCACCCACCCATTGAGAGCCAGGCTCTCTTCCACCCAATGGGAGCTGGGCTATTTTCCACCCAGTGAGAGCCACGCAGTCATTCACCCAGTGGGAGACTGGCACTGTTCCACCGAGCAGGATCCTGGCTCTTTTCCACCAAGTGAATGCCAGCCACTCTTCCACCTGCAGGGAACTAGGCTGGATGGAGGAGGCTAAGAATTATGGAGTTTCTCTGACTTGGGGTTCTCGCTTGTATTTAAAAAAAAAAGTCCATTAGATCACTGAATCAGAGCAGTCCAAAAAAAGAAGATTCGAGCATGGACACAATGTAATAATGTTCATGCTTCCCATTGGAAGTGAAGTTTTCTTTGTGTATGCTGTTGTGGTGTTAACCCTTTTGTTTCCTGTTTGCACTTCTCCTTTCCATACTTCCAATTTGTCAACTACAGAGGTGGCCCTGTCCTGTAAAACATATTTTTCATTCTTTATTTCCCACTCATCAGTTAGCAAATGATCTGTTTCGTAATTGTATTAGCTACTTTGTCCTTGTCAAATGCCTTGTAAGGCATTTTTCTCTAATCGGTTGATTGTGTGTGGAGAGCTGCTTGTTTTCACTGGTTGGTATTTCTCAATCCCAGTTGCTGTCTCTCCCCGTGTAGTGCAACCAAAGTTCTAGAGGATTCCTTCTTTACTAGACTGGCTTCTTCTTGGAGAATTTGTGTTGGTCAATTCCTGCCCATTCTGCATCAAAACAGGGTTACCTTTCTTCAAGAATCTTAATCTACATGTGAAGAGACATGATCCGATTTAGGAGGACACAGTACAATTAGTTCTAACTGTTGAAACCTGCCTTTAGATAGCAGGCACATGGTATCGTAACAAGTCTACAAAAGCCAATGGCGCCAGTGAGAATGGAGCCTTCTGAGTCTTGTGCCATACTTCAGCAGTTGAGAGTTGTCTGCTAAGCAAGTGCACATGGATTTACTTCTCTTGGTTTTTAAATCGACTACTTAAATGACAGTTCCTTAGCTATCAAATTACCTCGTTATTCTTGATCGTGTTGTGGTTACTCCTTGGAAGCATGGTGAGACTGACTTGTGTTGACTTGGATAAAATCTGGCTTCAGTCCCTTGGAAAGACTGATCATGCATCTGCCAAGCACCTTTCAGAGGTTTCTGTGCTGGTAGATGAATAGGTCACAAGGCAAAGTGTTTGCAAGATTCCTCATCATTCCAGAGGCTTTTCAGGTTCTTTCCTAAACACATAAGGACTCAAGGGAGCAATTTGAGAGACCTGAGGTCGATAATGCATTCCCCTTCTTGCCAATCCTTTCATCTTGCACCAGAAACCTACCTCTGAGGTTTCGCTATTCTTAGTAAAGGTTACCTAGTTTCCCCTTTTTCCTTTGCTTCTCACTCCCCTCAGAGGATCACTGCCTGAATTTTGTATAAAAAAGCTCATATCACTTGTTCCAGTTGGTCCAGTTTCTCAACAGCAATCTGTGCTGGTGCCAACTGTTTTTAGCTACTGATCCTCGGAAAGAGGACAGAGATGTGATCCAGCGGGTTACTAGCAACAAGCATTCATACACAAAATACTGACCTGGGCCCATTCATTCACGCTAACTAATAATCACCGCTGGTGGGAATCAGTTGTACTCTTTATCAAAATCCCTGCTACCAATTACCTTTCTGATTGAAGAGTAATGACTTACCAATGGACCTTTGATAATTGGGGTTAAAATGAGATCATACAATACATAATTTCATTAACCACCTGAAATAACCACTGACTCAGGAAGTTTTAAAATGTTTATCTAAATTCTTTAGCAGAGTAAATTACAAACCACATAATACTTAATCGCATATCAAGGAGGAAGCACACTATATAATCACCTATTAATCAAATGACGGTCCCTCAGAAAGAAGAAGATAGAGACAGCAGTACAACTAAAGATTTACGCATTTATAGTTACCTAAAGGTGTGAAAAACCAAACCCCTTGGCCAATGAGTTGGAAAGATGGGTCCCAAGAAGGATGAAGACCAAGACCTCCGGACCAGGTTCAGGACAGGATAGGTGACCTCTCTATCAACGACGCCTGCGTCGTTCCCCTCTCTGACACTTCGTTCCTCCTCGATTCTTCCGTGTCTTCTTTCTAATGGAATCCGCCGCCCCCACCTCAGGACCTCTTTGGACAACGGGTCAGTCTGCAATCGATCAGCTCGTTCTGTGCTCCTAAGCCTCTGCTGCTCCCCTGTGCTAACTAATTAGCTAATTCTATATCTATTATACCCTTCTATGCCCATGTACCTCCCATTAATGTTTCAATATTATGGGCCCACTATTTCTGATTGGTCAGGGACAGGGGTTGATCCTCACACCATGTCAATTTAGTTCAATTTTCTTAAGCCCATTTTTTTAAAATACCGCCCCTCTCAATTAATACATTTGCTTTATTTCCCACCCGTCTCACGACAAATTTTAATACAAAGTGTATACAAAATGTATCAATTGGTAGGACATCTCAGATGAACGGTGAAGGTGATCAGCGGGTCATGTCCTTGGACATTTTCCAAGTTGACTTCAGCGTTTTGTATGGTTAGTTTTCAGGGCGCATGCGCCAACCACGTGGTTTCTTGAGCTGCCGTTTTGTCAACCCAGGCCCACTTTATGAACTAATAAAAATCAAAGAAGAAACATATTAAAATCAGAAATAAATGTTTCACTGTATACCCCCTACTTCTGCTCTACTCCCATTTATTTATAAAAGTCTATCCCGCATTAGTAGCGTTACAATACCACATTATTAATTGCAGCAATGCGAAAGCTTTAGCATGTGAGAACATTAAGCAGCCATTTTAGCACACACTAGGCAGAAGCAAAAGATTCCCTCCAAGCAAAGAAAGACGTCATACCACGTGACATGGTTGACACATGCGCAGTAGAATTCCCGCGCTTTAGCGGCCATTTTGGATTAGACAAGGATTACTTATTAGTGGAAAACACATAGGCAAGCATCATTTGGATAAAAATGTTGTGTATGCACATTATTAATAAAGACATTACAGGGTTTTAGTACAAATTAATTAATACTGTGAGAAGATTGCTTTCGAGCAAGTCTCATTGTGAGTCCTTGCTCCATCAGATGCAACAGGGAAGTCTTCTCAAAGCCCCATATTTGGCTGCTCAGCGAGTAGTAGTTTCTGCCACCTTGAGGAGAGAGGTATGACGCTACTGCATTGATTATAGTCATGCCAAATAATGACGCTAAGACTTGGGGCGAGCAGTTTTATAGAATCAACTAGAATATTACTCTAATGCATTCATGGTTCTTCGCAAGCAGAAATGTCCGTTCATGGATGAGATGGAGAGGTTAACAGGTCTCATTTTGTAGATACAGAGAAAATGTACCCAATTTGGAAAGGGCACAGAAACATCATTAGAACTGCACAGGTCTAGCAATATGGGTAACTCCCGTATATTTGGTCACCATTGTCGTGGCTCACTTTTTAGTATAATAAGCTCTTTTGAATAGCAAGTATTTGTGGGTTAAAATGAGGTTAATCATTTTCAGCATCACCAGCCTGGAATTGGAATGATTTGTTGTGCTGGTTTTCTAGAAGTGTCAAACTCAGTCTATCCTGTTGTGTTTGAGACTGATGCATAGATAGGTTGACTGTATCCAAGTCATTAATGTTCGTTATTCCTGTGCTAATTCATCTAAGTGGTAAAAGACGTATTGTAAGTCTCTTAAAAGTGGCAATTCAGATACATAGTTAAAAATTAATATGTTCCTCAAAATTGACTGACGTTCAATACAATTATCTTGGCGAGGCACTGATGGTTGCCCATGAGATTCCACAAGGATTTGTGAATCATGTGTTAAACATATGAAACAGTGGTGATTTAAAAAGCTTTTTAGTCAGGTAGTTCTTCCAGGCTAACCCTAAAATTGCTGCTCAGTCCCCCCTAACAGTCATGCACTTTTAACTTTTATCTGTGAAAGTTCCTCCTTATCATACCAATCACTGTCCATAACTGCACACACCCTCTTTCCTTGTAAGTCTTTAATCACAGTGCTACAGTATTTAGACAAAGTCAAATTCTTTTTTTCATGGTTTGGATTGTAAATATATTTACACAGTCTGCTAAAATATGAACTCGTCAGGTTTTTCATAGTTTGTGCAGACTGTTTGGATTTCGCACCCTTATCAATGGTGAGTGTCTGATCAATAGTCCATTTTCTAGAATGCCGTTTCTGCTTCAGACCCCATATCTTGATAGTTCAAAAAAATGATAGCAATTAAAGTTTGTATGTCAATATTTCTTGTTTATACAGGTTGATTATCCACAGGAACACCAGAATGAATTACTTAGTCTCTATGATCGGTTTTTAGGTCTCGCCTGGCGTTAGTAGCGCGCATGCGTTGCTCTCGCTATGCGAGGGTCTTTTGTAATCGATACGATTCCAGAAGTGTACTTGGAGCCCCGCCCCTCTTTTCCATTGGCTTCCGTCATCGTTTATGTTAAACGATGGCGTGTGATTGGAAAGCGGGCTTTTGGGTTACCTCCTTGTCCACTTTTAGGACGGCCCATCTGGACAGGCCGACGCCATGTTTTTTCCCGTGAGGTAGGAGCTCCTCGCACAGTGCACGATGGCCCCTCCTCCCATCTTTTTTTTTTTTTAGTTGTCTAAATGCAGTTCACACAAGAAAGCGCTCTGTGTTTTCACTCTTCTGAGCTTTAAACAGGGCCGCAATTCTTATCTCGTCACATTTGCTGTTCATGCAATTAAATGTCAGATGTGCCGAGGGCGCGTGTTTACTTTTTTAAAATCTACATCTGCCCCGGTCCTCTAAAAATACACTATATGGTAGAATACCATTACATTACTAATGCAAGAGTACATTTACACCCAGACACCTGGACGGAGAAGGAATCTTCTTCCGAGACTAGCTTTAGTCGTGGGGTGAATGCGAGCCAGGGATGAATGGAGAGGGAGAATCATGTTCACAAAGCACTTCCTGGCCCGTCTCGTAAGTAGAAACGAGGCCTGCAGGGAAGGATGTGTACACTTTGATTCACCCCGTAACTGTTCCAAAAGTGCGTGCTAACATCTACATATGTTAAAGTGATTTTCGCTTTAATATGGATTGTCCGCACTTGCTGCATAATCCACCATTTACTACAAGATTTTCTCGGATACAAATTATATGTCGCATGCTGAGCAAAGATTGACTGGTACTGGTAACCTTTCCTTTTCTGATTGCTTTTGGTGACAAACGGGTACTGTCGGAGATAAAAACATTTGCTCAGACGGATTTACTGTGCATGCGTGTCATAATAGCAGAATAATGCTGCTACAGATCGTGTCGCATTGTGCGGTATAAGTTGCCTTTTCTTGCCGCATAATTTAGTTAAGGCAGGAGGGTCATATGGCCCTTGGTTGCCAGATAATTCCTGCGGCCCCGTGCTTGGACAGCTTAGTGGCTTTATATCCAGTCAGCCCACGAGGCTGTAACTGTCCTCATTTCCGGGTCCAGGGCTGTTGCTGGATTTCTCTCTCGGGTCCGCAGTGTGTTCAGTCATTTTGGGTCAGCCTTGCGTTGCTCTTCTATTGGCATCTCCCTGAGTGTGAGGGCAGTCAGTCCTGCAGTAAGCCCTCAGTTGCAGTTGTAGGTGTGAGGGGAAGGGGCGCTGCGCGCTCTTCTTTCTCGCTCACTTGCGCCAGCCCTCACAGTGAGACTGGATGAGTTTTGACATCTCACCGCATTGGGATAAACAAAGTGCACCCCGAGGGATCACGGGGGTCACGGCAGCGAGAGGGAGAGTCGGGTTTCCAAAACAGGAGGAATGTGTAGGAGGAGAGAGGTGCAGCCGGGCTCTGCTGTCAGCGCCACCCCTGCGTCTCCAGTCACACACACACGGGGCTGTCACCAGCAGCGTTTATTGGGGTGCAGTCAGCCCAGCTTGCTCTTGGGGTTCTAGCGCCCCTCGAATGCTAACGCTTGTAATAAGTGCCTGCACGCATTACACTAGTATTTCCCCAGAATTGGTGTTACAGATAGATTCTCCTGCCGTTGTATTACATTTACTTGTCATGCGTGTCTCCGTGGGTGCTCATGTGCAGAGCCCTTATTACTGCATATTTCATAGGTATGTACTCTGCGGTTTTAACAAATCATGTGTATTTGTAAAGCGCAAGCCCGAGTTCGCAGATGTGACGTCACTGATTTGGGTAAAGGTTACGTCAAGCATAATAATCTCATAGGTAAAGGACAAGCTGTTCGGGGAAAATTATGAAGCACAATAACATTTGCCTTTTTTTGATTGCCACTTTTTAATATATTTGCCATTTATATTCAAATACACATGGGAAGTGGCCATGCGTGATTCTCGATCGCAGGGTGGGGAAGCAGCAGGAAAGTTAAACCGCCGGACAGAGGTGACATTTCAACAGATCAGAGAAGGGGATAGAGTATTTAAAATAAAACTGAGCATTTTTCCCACAGACATTTACCCCTTAGGACCCTCCTGTGCAGAGAGCTTGGCAACCTAGCCCCTAATAAGCTCCCAATGTCATTGCCACGCCTCACAATGGCAGGGGCGGTGGCTTCAAAGGCGCGCATTCTGGACGTGAGAACGAGCGGTGCGAAAAAGCTCACGAGAGGGGTCCGGGGTGCGCAGATATCCGGGTAACAGCACGGCCGGATTACTGAGATAGGCCATCCATCATTTGGCGCGCACAAAGATCACAGTTGTTGCCTTCCAGGGTACAATGGCCGGAGCCTATTTTTTTTTAACATGCAAATATTTACTGTGAAATATCTACTTATTGTGCTGAGAAGAACCCCTGGGAACCGCAGGGAGCTTAAAGCCTGGAAGGAGTTCAAGTGCCTTTGAAAAGGCAGTCCAGAAATCTGACATAAATATGTCTCGCCTTGACAAGCCCCTCTTGTGTAAGTGTCAAAAGAGTTCTGCTTTGCTTCCATTGGCCGCTTGATTTACCGCTCTATGGGCAGCGTATGTTTAATATGGTCCCAATTAGGTGGTACAGTAATAGGTTTATAATGGAACGTGTGACAAGCATCGGGTTCAGCCGCGTGCAGTGAAGGGGCAGGTTCATACACAGGCTTTCGGCGGGATCTGTCTCAGTTAATTGGGGGTGAACAAGGAAGACTGAAAGCCATCGTGGGGGCGATGGACTAATAACAGCGACCACAGACCGAAGGGGGAGGCAGGTGTCGTTAAGGCTTCCACATACCCACTACCAACGTTTAACAGTGGAGCGATATAAACCAGTTGTTGCATCTCTTGGCAACTTAACACCTTTGGCCGTACCCCTGAAATTAACAAGCATTTGCCCTGCAATAGGTCAAGCATTTATGCAAGTTTAAACTATTGGCATTGTAAATAACAATGCATTTTATTTATGTTTCAAAAACAAAAAATAAATAAAAGCCATTGTCATTTACAATGCCAATAGCTCAAACTCACGTAAATGCGAGACCTGTTGCATTGCAAATGCTTGTTCTATTTGAATTTCAACAAAGCCCTACAGGTAACTGAACCAGAGCAGGTCACAAGATGGAGTTTGGGGCATTGAGGCCAGATATTGATGACGGCTCACAGTGGAGAAGTGTTTTTTGTTTTTGGGTTGCTTGTCTTTTTGAGGACACTTTATTGGTGTTGTATAGTTACCTTGTTCCGTTAGCTCCTCTCCTCTCTAATTTAAGATTCGCCCAGAAATGGACCTGGGACTTTGCTAGGGCATTGGGATATTCATGGCTAATGAGGATGCTTACGTATATCTTGCCCCTTTTTTTTTATGGGGGTGATCCAGCGCGATATTAGCAAACAGCATTCATACACTATATACTCACTTGGGCCCATACATTCATACTACGCTAATACATACGCTGGGTTTATCAGTTGTTACTCTCTATCAAAATCCCTGCTACCAATTACCTTCTGATTGAAGAGTAATGACTTACCAATGAATCCTTTGCTAATTGGGAAATTTAAAATGAGTGACATTCATTATAATACAAAATCCTGAAATAACCACTGAGTCAGGAAGTTTTAAAATGTTTATCTAAAGATTTAGCAGAGTAAAATACAGAGCCACATGGTACTTAATCGCAATACCCAAGATTAAGCATAGAAATGATTATTGCTAATCAATGACGGTGTTCAAAGAAAAGGAGAAGATAGAGACAGCAGCGCAACTAAAGGTTGCATTATATTTACCTAAGTGCGAGAACCAAACCCCTTAGCCAAGGAGTTGAAAGAATAGGACCCAGGAAGGATGAAGAGCAAAGACTTCCTCCAGGATCAGGACAGGACCAGTGACCTCTCTACAACGACGCCTGCGTCGTTCCCCTCTCTGATACTCGGCTTCTCCTCGATTCTCCCGTGCCTTCCTTCTAATGGACTCCGCCGCCCCCTCCTCAGGACCTCTTCTGGACAGGGATTCAGTCTGCAATCGATCAGCTTAGCGGTCTGGAGCTCTTCATGTCAGCATCTCCGCTCTCCTGTGCTTCAAGACTTCTGACTCTCTAATTAACTAATTCTATATCTATTATACCCTTCTACGCCCATGTACCTCCCCTTAATGTTGCTAAAATATGGGACCACTACTTCTGATTGGACAGGGACAGGGGGTGGATTCTCGCACCATGTTGATTTGGCCTAAATTGTAAAGCCTATTGTCTTTACGTTCCCACCCCTTCAAATTAATACATTCGCTTTATTTCCCACCCGTCTCACGACAAATGTTATACATTTTACAGGGGAAAAGTATCATTTTGTCCACAGGAAACATAAAGTACAGCATCTTCGGCCAATGGGTCATGGCCTTGGGAGACGTCCAAGTTGACTTCACTTGGCAGGCACACAGGATACATGCGCAGAACCATCGTCTCTCGAGTTGCAAGTCACCAACCCAGGCCCAAGTATACGAACTAATAAAAGTGCAAGAAGAAAATATTAGAATCACAAATAAAATGTTTCACTGTATACCCACTATTTCTATTCTATTCCCAATTAAATATATATACTATCCCGCGTTAGTAGCGTTAGGAAACGACAATTTAATAATGACATGAGAGCAAGCAGAAGCATGTGAAAACATCGAGCAGCCATTTTAATGCACACTGCGCAGAAGCAGAAGTTTCCCACCAAGCAAAGAAAGACGTCACACCATGTGATATGGTTGCGACATGCGCATTGAGTTTTCCCGCGCATAGCGGCCATTTTGGATTACAGACAAGCGTTATTCATTAGTAAAACACATAGGCAAGCATCTTTTTCTTTTTGTGTAGTGAATGCAAAGGTTAGTATTAACAATACAAGTTTAATAAATTAATACTGTGAGGAGAATTGAGTACAAGCAAGTTTCATTTATGAAACCTTGCTCCATCAATCCCCTCTCTGATGGCGTTTCTGAGCCATCAAAAACATTACCCTCAATCAGATGCCAACTTCTAGCAAATTACTTCATTCTCGTCTTTATTCTTTCTATTTTTACAATCTCCTTTTAATTTCTTGTATAATTCACTTCTCCATTCTTCAAGTTTGATTTCATCTACCTTTCGTTTCTTTCCTCTTCCTGTCACCTTATACGTTCCATTCTTTTTACAGCATTTGCACCATATTGTTATTGCCAAAATTATTATTGCTATCCCTGCTAAGGGTACTAATATTTGACCTATAAGTCCTTTCCCTATATTACCAAACCAGGTTCCAATTGACGATATACTATTTGTCAATCTTTCCCATACACTATCAACTTCCAGTGGTTTAAGTTCTTTCTCAAGTTTAGTTATATTCTGTATATACGTTCCAATTTCTGCACTCTTATCAGGAATATAAGTGCAACAATGTTTTGTCTTCAATAATTTACAGACTCCGCCCTCTTTTGCCAATATAATATCAAGAGCAAGTCGATTTTGCATAACCATAGATCTAATCGCAACCATTTCTGCATTAATCATTAGAAAACCTCCTGCAGTATCTGTTGATAAACGATCAACTACTGTAGATAATTTACATATTTTCCTTGAGTTCAGAATTATTCCCACTGAAGGTATCAATGCACCAAATATATCACCTACAATTTCTGAAAAACTAGCTCTTTTACTACGTATTAATTCGTTATTGTTTTCATTGCTCTCAGTGTTTCTTTTTACGTGGTATATCTTTGGAAATACTATTCCAAAATAACAACTTCCATACCACCGTGCAGGAAGCCTAAAGTAGGCCTTATTCCCGCATACATAATAGATTCCAGGAAAAACTGAATCTGTTCCTCCTTTGAGTCCCCAACCTCCAAGAATTAAAAAATTGTGTTCACATTCACTGGTACCGATGAAAACATTATTATAATCAGTCTTTAACCTATGAAGACAAATTTTTCCTGTCTTTACGAAATCCAGAGCCATAGCAGCTTGAGCCTTGCCAGGTGTGTAACTCCCTTCTTTCTCAGCCCAAGGTGGTAAATGAGCCTTATGCTCAGAAGCTTTCTTTTGAATATCTTGTCTTCTATTTTCTACTAAATTCAAAAATATATTTTCTTCTTCGTGTAAAGAACATGTTAGATTGTGTCTATGTGCATGTGTTATGTCTATTGATTTCATTGTTAAGCAAAAGTCTCCCATAAACTGTGCGTCTTGACTACTAAGCACTGGGTTCATACTCTTGCGAATCGGAACCTCAGAAAATATCACATCTAAGTTTGAATAATAATACTGAAGTTTCCCTGTTCTATAAAATAAACTAGACAAAACACTACATGATATGCCATATGTCAGTGGTAAGTGATGGTATGTTAATCCTTCTGCTACTGATTCAGGTAACTTCATACAGACATAACAATGACTAACTTCCATGGTGTCTACATATTGAAATAATAACTTTGTGAAAACGTTTAAACTAGTGTCGTTGTCAGCTACTTCATGATGAATTTCTGGTTCACTTTCTGCCATTAGTTCTACTCTATTGCCCTTCATGTTGTCCTTCCTTTAGTTTCATTATTAATCTTTTTATCTATTATCATAAGGTAAGGAACTGCTACAATCAGGACTAACCATACTATAAGCACCATTACTAGACTACATATGCATATTGCACAGCATCTTCTACAACATTTCTGTTTTGGTCTCCCAGTAACTCTATCGTCAGGCATTTTTCGGCAAGGAAGATTGCTCTTCTTATCTTTTCTTCTTTTCTTTAGGTTATTCTTTTGCTTAGTCAGGGTGGTCTTGTTTCTTCTTCGTACGTAAATTCTGCACTTGTTCCTTCGCCACCACTGTCACTTGATTCTGAGCTTTCAAAATCTTCAAGGATGATATAAGTCCAGTCAGGACCCTTGAATTTGTTATTCACAAGTTTCAGTCTTTTGCTTCTTCTTTTCACAGTTTTATTTTCTTGTTCGGTTTGACTTGATACTTCAGGTACTTGATCTGGATCTTCACTTCTGGTTGTTATGTGGTACTTTACTCTTTTAATGACACTTGGCCAATGATCTCCTTTTCTTGTTTTCTTTGTTGGCACTGTTTCTTTGTTTTCGTCTTTAGAGATCTCGTTAATTTCACTGCTTAATACTGCTTCGTCTTCTTTGATTACCTTTTCTTCTGCTTTGTCTTTTTCAGGTCTGATTGGTTTCTCTGTAACAGCTCCGCTGTGAGTTTCCAATAACTGACCTTGTTCTTTGTTTATTTCTTCAAGTTCACGTTTTTCAAGGTTTTCTTCTTCTGTGTACTCTTCTTGATCTAACTTGTTCTGATCAGGGCTTATTGCACTGTGAACTTCTGCAGCCTGACCGGATTCTTCTAGACCTGTCTGTCCCTGATCAAAGTCTATTAGGTCTTCACTGTTTTGAGTCCAGTTTTCTTTCCCTATCTGACCTTGTTTAGGATTTCTTAATGTCTTTTCTTCTTGTTCCTGAACTGCTTCTTCTTCACCTATCTGATCTTCTTCAATTTCTTTCAATTTCACTTGACTTCTTGTTCTGTGGTATACTTCAGGAACTTCTACCACTGGTATCCAATCCTGACTTGTGCTCGGTTGATCTTCTTCAGCTTCTTCGGAATCTCGAACCTGAGATCCTTCAGCTGGGCAACTTTCAGCTTCTTCAGTGATTGGCGTTGTCTGAGGATTCTCTTCCTCGGGATCTGGTACTCTCTTGGTGTGACTTACATGGATCCAATTAGGAAATCCGGCACACTTCACTGCTGTATTCGTTGTCAGTATAACTTGACACGGTCTGCCCCATCTAGGTGATAGACACGTTTCTCTGGTGTGATTCTTCACTACCACCCAGTCACCAGGATTCAGATCATGTTCTTGCTCGGGCTGCCTGGAAACTGCGTCTTCTCCAACCTGATGAGAGACAGAACGCACTAGGTCAGCCAATCCTTTGCAATAGTCCAGAACCATATCATCAGATATATTCACCAGTTTGTTTGTGGGAACATGTGTTTGTCTCATTGCTCTTCCCATCATTATTTCGTGGGGCTCAATCCTGTGTTTCTGTCAGGTATACTTCTGAGTCCCATTAGAACAAGTGGCAATGCATCTGGCCACTCTAATGATGTTGATGCACACATTTTTCCCAGTCTTGACTTTATAGTGCCATTCAATTGTTCAACCACTCCAGAAGCTTCTGGACGATATGCACAGTGCAGTTTCTGTTTTATTTGAAATGCTTCACAGATTATTTGAATCACTTCGCTGTTAAAATGTTTTCCTCTATCTGATTCCAAAGTTACTGGAAAACCAAACCTAAGAATGAGCTCTCGTAGCAACAGTTTTGCAACTGTAATGCTGTCATTTCTCCTAGTAGGGTAAGCCTCCACCCACTTTGAAAACAGGCACACTATGACTAGTACATATTTCAGCCCTCTACATGGTGGTAACTGTATGAAATCAAACTGAAGTCTCATAAATGGACCCTCTGCCTTTCCAATTTTCCCAAATCCAATTACTGTCTTCCTCCCCGGATTATGCATCTGGCAAGTTAGACATCTCTGGCAAAGACTCTCTGCAACAGCTCTGAATTTGGGATTGTACCAATTTTGTCTGAACAGCCTAATCTTTGCATCTATGCCTATGTGTGTGTCTCCATGATGCATTCTAGCCATTTGTGAGAGTAAACAGTCTGGCATGACTGGTCTGCCATCAGCACTGATCCACACTTCATCCTCTCCTCTTTGGGAGCAACCCACTTTGATCCACAAATTCTTCTCACTTTCATCAACCTCATCTTGCAATTTCTTGACGTCATTCCAAGTTTCAGGTGGCATATACAGCATAAGTTGGCAGCTGATTCCCATTCTTTCCACCCTCTTATTGACTGACATTCTGGTTTTGGCACAATGTTGAGCCACCAGATCTGCATATCTGTTGCCGACTACCACCCAGTCATCTCCTGACTGGTGTGCGGCACACTTCACCACAGCCAATTCTTTTGGTGCTTGTATTGCTTCTAGCAAATCCCTTACAAATTGACCATTTTTAATGGGGGATCCTGAAGAAGTCATGAAATCCCTCTGCATCCGTAGTTGGCCAAAATCATGCTCAACCCCGTAACCATATTGGCTATCTGTAAATATGGTCACTCTCTGATTCCTCCCAATTTTGCATGCTTTTATCAAAGCAATCAATTCAGCTACTTGTGCAGATTTGACTCCTGGTAAATAGGATGCTTCAACTATTCCAGTTAATTCACATACCGCATAGGCTGCAGTTAGTTTTCCATCTTCATGCCTTTGACATGAACCATCAACAAATAACTCCCTGTCTGGCTTTTTAAGAGGCTGTTCCTCTATATCTGGGCGTGGTTTTGTGCATAATTCTGTAATTTGTATACAATCATGTTCATCATATTCATCATCTTTAATTCTCTCATGATATGGGTCTGGTAGTAAGGTTGCTGGATTTATTATAGTACACCTTACCATGTTCACATTTTCAGCTCCCATTATTATTCTTTCATATTTAGTCAGCCAACTAGGAGTAAGATGCTGAGTTCGGGTTCTTGTCAACAGAATGACAACTGCATGTGGAACATACACTTTTACAGGGTGTCCCATCACAATTGACTCACTTTGTTCAATGCTCAAACAAGTAGCCGCCACTGCTTTTAGGCATCCTGGCAATGCGGCTGCTACTGGGTCCAATGTAGCAGAAAAATATGCTATAGGACGTCTTTCTAGTCCATGTCTCTGAGTTAGGACAGAAAGTGCACAATTTTCTCTCTCATGACAGAACAATGCAAATTCTCTTTTATAATCAGGCATGCCTAAGGCAGGTGCTGAACATAGGGCATTTCTCAATTTTACAAAGGCTTCTACACTTTCATCCTCCCACTCCACAGGGTCCTTTGCTTTCTTCTTCGTCATGTTAATTAAGGGCTTAGCTAACATGGAAAATCCTGGTATCCATTGTCGACAGTAACCTACTATTCCTAGGAACATTCTCACTTGTCTTTGTGTTACCGGCATTTGCATTTTCTTTATTAAAGCTACTCTTTCAGCTGTTACTCTTCTTTTTCCTCTCTCAATTTGGTGTCCCAGATACTTAACAGCTGTTGTACAGAATTGCAATTTTTCAGGTGAGACTTTATGCCCTTCTTCTGCCAAAAGATTTAACAATGCTATGGAATCAACAACACAGTCCTCTCTGGTGTTCGATGCCACCAATAAGTCGTCGATATATTGGACTAAAACTGAGCTTCCTGGCATCACTAGTTTTTCAAGGCACTTTTTCAGTATCTGGTTAAAAATAGAAGGACTTTCTGTGTACCCCTGAGGAACACGATTCCACACATAAACCTTGTTCTCAAATTTAAAAGAGAAAAGATACTGGCTGTCTGGATGTAATGGTATTGAAAAGAACGCTTGACACAAATCAATTACTGTGAACCATCCTGCACTCCAAGGGATCTGGTATAGAATTACACCAGGATTTGGCACTATGGGACAACATGGTTCCACAATCTTATTTATTTTTCTCAGGTCCTGAACAATCCTATATTTTCCACTAGGTTTCTTTAACCCCATTATAGGTGAATTACATGGGCTACTCATTACTTCTTTTAGGATATTTTGTTCTACCATTCGATTTATTTCTTCAATGACTCCTGCTTTTACTTCTGCACTCATTTTGTACTGTCTGGTATTTGGGAAAATTGCTCCTTCTTTTACAGTAATTTTAACTGGATCTATTTTAGCCATAAGTCCTACTTCTTTTCCGGTGAAATCCCATACTATGGGGTTTACTGTACCTTTTAATTCTTCTGGCAACTCATCTTTTGTTATTAATGAAAACATCTCATCCACTTCTGTACCTTGTTTTGCAATCATAATTTTATATACATGGTCTTCATCTGGTGTTTGAACTGCCACACCATCCGGTGTGCAGAAAATGGTACAATTCATTTTGCACAATAAATCCCTACCTAATAAGTTTACTGGACTGGAATCACACACTACAAATTGATGCATTTCTCTGAAATTTCCGATTTTAACTTCCATTGGTTCGGTAAGAGGTGTTCTAATCCTTTGATTAGCTACCCCTACTACTTGGATATCTTCACCAGAGAGAGGAAGGTCTGGAATGTCTGCTGTTCTCACAGTAGACCGGGTAGCACCAGTGTCCAAAAGGAAAGTAATATTATTACCTTTCACATTCCCTTCAACATATGGACCTGACTGATCTACCTGTAAGGATGCGCCAAGTATGCACTCCTTCTTCCCCTCTCCTAGGCACCGTCATGGACTGTATTGACAGAAATTGTCCTGCAAAAGAAATTGTGATGTCATATAATCATTCTTACCACTTCCTCCTTGATATCCGATGTCTATACCATGCTTTGCTCTGCTTACATTACCCTGAATAGGTGCAGGTGGCAACTGACTCTGAGGATTTGCACCCTGCTGTGAGTCATTCTGCGTCTGTGGATTTAAATTTTGATTTGGGCCATTATTATTCCGAATATTTTTACATTCATCCTTCCAATGCCCCAATTTTCCGCATCCATGACAAGGAAATTTCTTTTTAGCTTCTTCTCTACTCATTCGTCCTCTAAACTTTCCACCATTCCCAGCATCACCATTCGTTCCAGAATCTTTTCCTGGATTTTCACTTGGATTTTCCAAATTAATTCCCTGCTTTTCTGCCATTTTCACCTGAGCCCACATCACTTTTTCCTGCAATTTCTTGTGTCTATCCTCAATATCGTCTCCACAATATTTTGCATACTTCAGAATCTCATCTATGGGCTTTCCCTGCCAACACAGCATATGCTGTTTAATCATCTGACAAATTTCTGGCTTTAAACCATAAACAAATCGATACACAAACTGACTCATGTTTTTGTCTCCAATGTCCTCAAATCCACTCTACTGTTTAAATACCTGCAATAGACGCTCATAGTAAGAATGTACTGATTCATTAGCTTCTTGGGTAGTTCGATCTATTTTTACCCAATCTGTTTCTTTCGGTGGTATTTTCCCTTTCAGGTATGTTATCACTTATTGATACTTTTTCATTACATCATTTGACGGGCACCTGTTTTCGGATCTATAGGATATTCGTCACTAGGCCAATCAACTGTAATTTTACAATCTGTCCACAAATCGGCAGGTACCACTATGTCAAACAAACCATCTAAGTCTTTTAACAATACCTTCACAAACCTGTCAACCTGCTTGTACCATTCAATTGGTTTTTCTCTCAATTTTGGAAAATCATTCGTAAATGACAAAATATCCTGTCTGCTCCATGGGACATGTACATATCCTCCTCCCGCAACTTCTCGCATTGGATACATTTGATCTGGTTTCCCCGTTTCCTTCATCACATATTCTGATGCTGTTCTACTTGTTCGTGCTTCTTCCTTTTTCTTGGCCCACCTAGTTTTCCATTTATCTAGGTCTCCCCATTTTTGCAAAACTAACATTAATTCTCTTATTTGTAATCTTCTTCCAGAGGCATTCATATTTTCTAAATCTTTGTCTGAAAATTCCGCTCTATAGGGTTTCTGTAGTACCTTTGATATCCCTATTTCTATTCCCATCTGTAGTGCTAAATTTGATAATTTTTCATGAAATAACCTTACATTTCTGGTGATACTCCTGCATAGGAACAATAATTCTTCTTCATCATAGGTATTTAAGCGTTCTAGTCCTACATTTCCTGCTATTATTTCTTCTAATTCGACTTTCAATTTATGAATGTCCATTATTTTCGGAGGTGTGCACTGTTTAACTGACCCTTGCACCCATCTTTCTAGATCTTCAGGTGTTACTATGGTAGCACTTTTTGCTCCCGATGAAGTTACAAAACTTACATCCTTTGAACCTCCAGGTACATCTTTTCTTGGAGTACTATTTACAGAACCTCGAATAGGCAAGTCCATAAGTGATATTGTGGATTCACAGTCACTATATTGATCCTCAATTATAACTGGAGCTTCAGGTTTTCGATTATTCACAGCAGTAGGTGTAAGTACCGGTGGAGGACAGCTTCCCTGAGTACCATATAATGGAACTACTGGACCAATTGTTACAGGTATGGTCAACGAATCAGGATGTACTTTTATCTGAGTTATTTTCTGTATTAATTCTGCTCTGGTCTTTTCTAGGGCTTCTTTTTCTTTGTCATGAAGTATTCTACTCGGGGTGAATTCATGCATTACCTGTGGCACTAATGGAGTTTTTGGTGGTGCACTTGGGGTGCATCCACTTGTCCCTTCCTGATACGGTGGGGGATTTCTTAACATTTCCTCCATAAATTCGTCTTCAGACTCCTCATTTCTCATTAAATGTTTTGTCTTTTCTGTGCATTTACTTCCTAATTTCTCCTCTGCTGTTAACAATGGATATAATCCTTCTGTAATCATTGCCCTTCTCCATTGTTTCATCTGACCATCCCTAGACTCACGTATATATCTGGGAAAAAATCCTGGATAACTCCTATTACTTCTAGATCTATCCCGCTCAAATGCCTCGGTTTCCCATTCCTCTAGAGCTTCGTACTGAGTTAATCTAGGTCTGGGTTCTAAGTCATTCATCCTCAATCTTAAGTTTTGAAGAATCCTTCCATTGAAGGTACCATTCTCGGGAAATGCTAATATTCCATCATTTTTGGTATATTCTATCCAATTCTCCATCCATACACAAGTATGATAACCTCTCTCCATCATCATGAATGAAGCGGGCGTTTTAGCTGGTGGAATAATAATTGCTTCTCTAGTTTTGAGTGGTTTATCCTTTTTAAAATAATTCTTAATCTTTTGCAGAAAGGACATTTTTCTCTTCTCTCCGTACATTCTATATAATCTTCGGTGTACAAAATTATATTCTGCAAAACCTAGGAATCTCCTATCCGGACGAGTTCCTGTTAAAGTCGGATCGCGTTTTAACATGCAATCTTTATCCACTAAGATTATAGCTTCTAAAATATCAACCAATCAAGTCTCTGCTAACTTTTATTTCTGAACCAATCCTTGCGCGGCCTTTTGGTGACGTTTATCTGTCAACCCCTCCTTTACAATCTGCTCTTTTCTGTCCTTGCTGGTTTAACCAATCCCAGCGCGGCACCTGTGACGTCAGTACTACTCCTGACCACTGACCCCTCCTTTACAAGGGTTTTCCCACACCCGCAGATTCAACCAATCCCACCGCGGCGTTTTGTGACGTCAGCTCCCTCTCCGGCAACTGACCCTCCCTTTACAAAAAAAATTTACGCAAACTTATTTTCTCTATACATCTTAATTAAATTTCAGTAACAACATAAAACATTCGCTATCGTGCCAGTTTCTCTAAAATAGAAAAGATAGTTTTCTCTCACACTTACTAAAACCTTTCCGTTTACTAAACATACACTACGAGTAAAACACTTCCGTCTACTCTTCACACAAGCTCCAGAAGTACCTGTTACTTCTCCAATGTTACCCTTTCTAGGTGATATAACATCAAATTTTTACCAGCGTACTCTTTTGCTATTACTAACACGCATAGAATCCCTAACGAGTACTGAAAGTCCTGCTTAACTTTTCAGTACTAATTCTGCCTGACAGATAACCTCACTGCAGTATGGCTTCCACTTACCATCCGCTATTCCTTTTACCCCGGGGTATTCTGGACAACATAAAACAAAACTCAAAATTTAAGCGGATGTTAGTTCATAAAAATTCTCATTACCCAATTAACAAAGAGTAACCATCCTCTGATAACCAGAAAACTGATCCAGCGCGATATTAGCAAACAGCATTCATACACTATATACTCACTTGGGCCCATACATTCATACTACGCTAATACATACGCTGGGTTTATCAGTTGTTACTCTCTATCAAAATCCCTGCTACCAATTACCTTCTGATTGAAGAGTAATGACTTACCAATGAATCCTTTGCTAATTGGGAAATTTAAAATGAGTGACATTCATTATAATACAAAATCCTGAAATAACCACTGAGTCAGGAAGTTTTAAAATGTTTATCTAAAGATTTAGCAGAGTAAAATACAGAGCCACATGGTACTTAATCGCAATACCCAAGATTAAGCATAGAAATGATTATTGCTAATCAATGATGGTGTTTAAAGAAAAGGAGAAGATAGAGACAGCAGCGCAACTAAAGGTTGCATTATATTTACCTAAGTGCGAGAACCAAACCCCTTAGCCAAGGAGTTGAAAGAATAGGACCCAGGAAGGATGAAGAGCAAAGACTTCCTCCAGGATCAGGACAGGACCGGTGACCTCTCTACAACGACGCCTGCGTCGTTCCCCTCTCTGATACTCGGCTTCTCCTCGATTCTCCCGTGCCTTCCTTCTAATAGACTCCGCCGCCCCCTCCTCAGGACCTCTTCTGGACAGGGATTCAGTCTGCAATCGATCAGCTTAGCGGTCTGGAGCTCTTCCTGTCAGCATCTCCGCTCTCCTGTGCTTCAAGACTTCTGACTCTCTAATTAACTAATTCTATATCTATTATACCCTTCTAAGCCCATGTACCTCCCCTTAATGTTGCTAAAATATGGGACCACTACTTCTGATTGGACAGGACCAGGGGGTGGATTCTCGCACCATGTTGATTTGGCCTAAATTGTAAAGCCTATTGTCTTTACGTTCCCACCCCTTCAAATTAATACATTCGCTTTATTTCCCACCCGTCTCACGACAAATGTTATACATTTTACAGGGCAAAAGTATCATTTTGTCCACAGGAAACATAAAGTACAGCATCTTCGGCCAATTGGGAGACGTCCAAGTTGACTTCACTTGGCAGGCACACAGGATACATGCGCAGAACCATCGTCTCTCGAGTTGCAAGTCACCAACCCAGGCCCAAGTATACAAACTAATAAAAGTGCAAGAACAAAATATTAGAATCACAAATAAAATGTTTCACTGTATACCCACTATTTCTATTCTATTCCCAATTAAATATATATACTATCCCGCGTTAGTAGCGTTAGGAAACGACAATTTAATAATGACATGAGAGCAAGCAGAAGCATGTGAAAACATCGAGCAGCCATTTTAATGCACACTACGCAGAAGCAGAAGTTTCCCACCAAGCAAAGAAAGACGTCACACCATGTGATATGGTTGCGACATGCGCATTGAGTTTTCCCGCGCATAGCGGCCATTTTGGATTACAGACAAGCGTTATTCATTATAAAAACACATAGGCAAGCATCTTTTTCTTTTTGTGTAGTGAATGCAAAGGTTAGTATTAACAATACAAGTTTAATAAATTAATACTGTGAGGAGGATTGAATACAAGCAAGTTTCATTTATGAAACCTTGCTCCATCAGGGGGGGGGTTATATAGCGCAAACTAGACTCGAAGGTATCAGAGCACTTTACATGAGCACCAGTAGCGTTACAGACGGACACATTCATTTTTGTTAAGCACAGGGAGATTGAGTGATTTTCCCAGAATCACAGGATGTTGAGCGTCCCTGCCTAGACTCGAACCCGGTTTCCCAGCTTCGAGGGCGACCGCTCTAGCCGTTAGGCCACATCCTCTCCCCAATCCTATTTTTTAAACTGCCTACTCATGATTTCATTCCTTATAACACCTGCCATTATTGTCAAGGGTCAGTCATTTCAGATGAATAGTAAACCAGTTGTCTCTGCTGAGAGTAATGAATTCCTACTTCATTCACAGAATTCAGCTGCATTTAAGAAGTGTTCCTCAATTTAACTTTTGTCAATTGTTCATACATTTGCTCAAAGCTCCACATTTCAGTGCTTCACATACTTCTGCCACTCTTCCCGAAACTGAAATATTAATGCTGCGTTGTCTGCTACCATTTCTGCACACATTCACTCACAATTTGTTTTCAAGAAACATAACCATCTAATTAGCACATATCAGAGACACAGTTCGTCTGCTGCTTCAGAATAGAAGAGCCTTGAGTCTTCTGTTGTGCATCGTCTCATATGGACAGGCTTTTTTTATACGAAGAAAGAGCGGGGCGGTGCGATAGACATGCGCTGTTGTGGCAGACACAAAGATCCTGAGCTCACTCAGCCACCTTTGACAAGTAGCAACACCACACCCACTCCACTCTGGGTTATTCTGTCTTGTTTTTATGTGGTGCTATAGCAGGCCTTCTTACGGCCACTCCAGAGCACTCTGAGAACCTGCAAGCACACAGAAGTGCCCAAAAGAAAGCAGCTTTTGCACACTATTATTGGAGCTGGCATAACATTGTACATTGCTAGCCAATTCTGTGTCACTTGTAGGACCTAAAGGCATAGGTCTTCAAACTGTAGGGCATGCCCCACGAGGCGGGGAATTGCAATATCTCTGGGGAGGCGCGCACTTCACAGCAAGATTTCCCTTTCATTGTTCTTTCACACGCCTGAAGTACACATGTTTACTTCAGTTTCTTTTCAACACCCCAGCCTCTGATTGGAGAAGGTAAACAGAGTAGCCTATTGTTGTGCAGAAGCGTCAACTCTGATGGTTCTCCAATAAGAGACACACCAGGAAGGATAACAGGAAATGCCCACAAACCATACGTTCATAAAGATGAAGCTTCCGAATCTATATTACTTTGCTGTGAGAGTGGCGTTTTTTCACTCCCTTTTACCCACCGGTTGCCACCTTTTGCCTCCTGGTTGCCACCTTTCACCTCATCGCTTTTAGGTTACGCAGCCTCGTTGATGCCTTTTATCTTCCTTGCTGCTGCCTATCGCTTCGGGTTCATCATTCTGCCGCCATTCTCCTATGGGCCTTTAGACTGCTGAAGCTATCACTGGCAGGTAAGTTTACAAGATTTTTCTCTCCTTCCTAATGCGCTCTTCCTCTCAATACATCTTTTTTTCAGCCACCGCCAAACCCACACATTGAGTGTTGCCTCACAGCACATGCCAGTCGTACAAGCATTCTCAGTCCTCAGACTCTCATACTCGTAGACAAGCAGACATTTTCACACACTTAAATGCACTAGAATATGCACATACACCTAGCACTAGTGCTGGCCCTGCAGCCAGTAATAATTTGTGGACATGTTTGTGTGCTTCCTGCAGCTTCACAATGGAGCCCTATGCTGGAGAATCCAGAGGAAACATACATTGGAAGTTTCGTTTGATTGCATTTTGTCTTTCGAGCTCAGACCTTACCCAGAGAATTAGCCGGGTTCCAAGGTCTGCCAGCATTCGGCTTGAACACTGGATCTGTCTGTATGGTACTAGACTGATGTGTGGGCGTTTGGAGAGTCTGACATAATTGTTACGTGATGGAGTGAGGAGTTGTTGATACGAGCCCAGAAGAAATCTGATTGGTATCTGCTGGCGTGTTTGCCCTGCGAGGTTGCTTTTGGTGATCTGGTACGAGTGCAAGCTAGTTGGAGCGGAATTGATTAAAGCATCCCTGGTCATGTTAAGGAACTACAGTAGCCACTTTGGTTTTTATTCCTTTTTAGGTCGAACCGGGGCAGCGCAAGCACTGCTCTGCAAGCCATGCTGTATTGGAGTATGGAATTGAAACCCCGCCCATATTTGTCATTGGCTTGTGTCATTGTCCTTCGTAAATGCTGGCTTCTGATTTGTTAATAGGCTTGTTAGTCCCTCCTTAGTACCGCCTTGTCTTCATTTGTAACCTCCCATGAGGAATGGCCCTTTTACATTGGTTGTTACACGGTACGTCTTATTTACTCTGTAAGCACTATTTTCTTTATTGGTTTCTCCTACTGCAGGCACTACATGCTTTCCTGCAACATTCAGTGCGCTATGTGTGCTTTCACGGGCGCTTTTACAAAAAAAAGCATTTGTTTATTAACTTGACAAACAAATGCTTTTTTTGGTAAAAGCGCCCCATACCGTGCTTTCACTTTAGTAGCGGCCGCGGACCTTTCTTTAGACACGGCTCGTCTATAGGGGCATGGCCTCTATTAACGTGAAAGCGCAGCATGGGGCGCATGTAAACAACAAGCATTTGCAATGGAATAGGTCTCGCATTTTAGAAACTTTGACCTATTGGTATTGTAAATGACAATGCCTTTTATTATTGCAGGGTTTTTAAACACAAATAAAAGGCATTGTCATTTACAATGCCAAGAGCTCAAAATCTCGCAATTGCAAAGACCTATTGCATTGCAAATGCTTGTTATTCGTTTACATTTGAGCGATACCTGCCACATGAATTTCTCGGCAGGTGTAGAGCAGTTGTAGCAAATGATATGGACTCTGAGTCACCAGGGAGTGCTGGATGCTTGACTGCATTGCCGCCCTCCTATGTATGATTAACCCTAAGAAACAGTGGAGACCCATGCCTAGGAGGTTTTAATGCATAATTTACTGTACGGAGGAAGGCTAGATAATTACATAATGTTCTTTGTCCTGAACAAGGTGGTCTTGACGGAATATATCCACCGAAACACATCGACAAGCAGATTTTGCACCTCTCTTGGCACATTTGATCTTTGAAATTTTAAAATGTGTTTGAATTCAGGAAATTATATTGTTTGATGGAAAGTGCAGCAAAAAATATTGATGCAATTTTATAGAATTTTATTCTGGATGATGTGGTCTTGTTTTGTATGTTTTTTAAAATTTTATGTGATCAAATTAATAAATATATTATATAATTGTATGTTTATGTGTTCTATATATTTTTGCACAGTCTGAACTTTAACTAGCCCTTGTCTCTACCTAGGGGAGGTCTATTGTATTCCTGGTACTAGATGGAGCCATGAAAGGTGGGGGTGCGTGCACTAACCTTGTGACGGTTTTCACAGAAAAGTTTCCTATCATGATGTCGGATTTAGTGCGTTCTCTGTGTTCTCATTTATTGCTCTTTCACGAGCGTGCAGGCCTGATTTCTAAGAATGACTATGTACATAGTACGCTCAGTGATTAATGAGCCAGGAATGTTGATATACTCGTGCTGCTTTAAAGGAGAAAGGTGTTTTTTTTAAGTTCTTCTTTGTTGTGCCACTGGATACTTCTAAAACATGGGTGCATTGCCCAGCACTCGTATGCAATATATGGTGCCTGCATTCATATGTTCATTTAGCTCACACCTTCATGTCTTTTCTCTGATATGTAGGTATTACACAGCACAAAATCCATTAATTTCCCCAAGCACATGTACGTGTATTTCATGTAAACACGTGCGCTTATTACCCTGCACTATATCAAAAACTATGGAATGATTAAAAAATTATTAACTTAACATGTGGCTGAGGAGAGTGCTATATTGTAAGACTGCAAATCCATCTTGAGAGAACCTGATTTAATGGAAAGGAGGCACTTGGAATTCTGTTATATGGGGGAAAGGTTTGCAGGAGTAAAGGTGAGTGTTTACTGTTGTGCAACCCAACCTAGGCATGAGGTTATGGCTCAGGTATTTTTCTGCCTCTTCAATTAAGATTAGGGAGGCAGTGAAAGGGCAGGGTATTGCCCATTCCTCTCACTGTACCACAGCACAGAGCACACAAAGACAGGAGCACCAAGGCAGTTCTTGCACTCACCACTGCCCACTTGCTAATAAGCAAATCAGAGCAGTAGCACGAGTATCCCTTACCTCCAAGCACTTGGCATCCCGAGTCCATTTGTATTATGGTGGCTGGGAGAATTAATTATGCATGGCCTGCATTCCTTTTGCCCGTGTTTTGACAGTTGTGTACCTACTTCAAACATTATCAGACAAATACAGTTGGAATATATGAGACCCTTGCTCTGTGTGTTCTGCAGAGAGGCCAGGGTCTGAATGTGTATGTCGTTTGAAAGCCTTTATGACCCACTAAAAGACATTGTGAGAAACTCGCTGCCTTCCACCTGAACTTCAGAGCTCTCATTTGTGAGTCATCATAAACACCCGCCCACAACCAGTACTCGTCCAAACGCCTGTGGCAACTCATTTCAAAGTATGAACCATACTTGCATAATATGTTACATGAGAGAAGAACTACATAAACGTGTTGATAAAAGTAAACACTCTTGAGAATGCAAGATGAAGTCAAATATTTGAAACGTGTACTGGGATTGCATGCTGACATGGATTACCTTAAGTGTTTTTACAGCCATTGCTGAGAAATTGGGGTTTGTTTTTGTCAGTAAACATAAGGACATGAATAAAGAGCCAATGAGGACCCATTTCAAAGTCGTTTTTTAAATAATGCCGGGTCTGCCACCTGGCAGGACCCACACCTCTTCAAACCCTGAACTTCCAATTTTACTTCACAGGGAATCCTTTAATCTAAAGAGCCATCCAAGATCTAATTTTCCGATTATATATCCCTCATGATTCCACTCAACATGGTATCCGTTGTCAGGCATACACAAAAATGTGACAGGATGCCCTCACACACCACCAGGTGTCATGCTTCATCATAGGACAACCCAGGCTCTCCAAAAACCCGTTTTGATGGAGAGCGGGCCTTCACCTGGAGTCGGGGAGACACTTCTAACTAAAAACGGACCTGTGGTCTGGATAAACTAAAAACCATTGTGACATCCTAAACAGACTTTTATATTTACTAGAAATAACACTTGGTATTAAAACCAATCATGGAGTAATTCACTGTACCATCAACATGTTTCTGCCTGGTGGCTCGTGTGAGCCTGTGGCATTCCTCAGGACGAAAACACGGGATCCTGGCATGGCAAATATATACTAGTTTTGCCACTACTAACAAAAAGTAGTCAACCTCTGATCTGTGTCAACCTCTTTTATATCTGGCCCATTAGTAGCTGTAACAGACAAAAATAATATTGAGATATCTTCTAGTGTATAGGTCAGGGATATATACGATTATTGATAGCCATCAGCATACAACATTTTCATGCTCGGTGAGAAGTGACACTGCACATGTGAGATAACCAAAAACAATTTTTTATATCGAGTTGTGAGACCAGCTCACAATCTTACCCAACTATCGGGGAATCTGGGCCCCACGGAGGATGCCAGCTTACCCTTGAGGCCCCGTAGCCTCTAGTTCCCTGCCTTGGATACTTTCCACGGGTGTGTGTCTGCGAGTCCTTTGACACTGCCTGTTATGAGTGAGAAAGTGCAAGGGCCAGAACACTCGCCATTTGCCTTATTGTATGCAGCATGTGCATTCATGCGGTGGTAACCGCCAGCCCTGTAGGACACACCAGTTTTTCAAACTCCTCAGGAGCTCCTTCAGTATATATGAAGACCATGTGTATATTTATTATTGTATTGTATGGTATTGGAACATTTATGTAGTGCTTACAATGCCTAAGTGGGGCGGTGAAGCACTTGCCTACATGTGTAGCACACTACACTGTGTAGGATGTGTGATTGGAAGGAAGTTGTTTTTGTTTTGATCCTGTGTGGGGAGAGTTTCTGTGTTGTGCGTGATGACCACTGAAGTGCAGTTATCACATTATGGGATGCAGAACTTAGCAGTGTGATAGATGAAGAAGTTTGAGAGACAGGCGTGCAGTTTATGGTTTTCAGTAAGCTGGCAGCTTTGAGCAGCTCTGCACATCCCTTTATGTTATTTCCTATTTTTATAGTCCTCTGAGCTAGTTACTGCACTACGCTGTCCATTGTGAGATATCTTTAAAAGTCTTAAACTTAAAATATCTTTAACTTCTGAAAAAGTTTGAAGTTTCTGGTCCTGAGCAGGCATAGGTTGGAGGGAGACATGGACCAGACATCTGCTGGGATGGAGTTTGTTACTATCATCCCATATCATATTGCCATTGTGAGATGTCAAAAGTGGTCAGAGTATGTAGCTAGCTGGGACCCGTAGGAGTGACTAAATTAAAGTCCACTGTTGGCAAGTGGAATGTGGCAGATTTCTCCAGTTATTTTATGCCTGTTCAGTTGATGATGGGTGGTAATTGCTGTACACTAGTACAGTGCTGGGTGATAGACAGGACTAATAGCAGTTTTGTCTTATGTGAGGTGAGTATGAAAGTGTATAAGGAAATTATTATGCCGTCTGTATGAACTACAATCGACTGCCTAACTGACTTAAAGTAGGCTGTGCTCAGAGAGAGGATGCATACAGTGGAAGGAAAGGAAGGAAAGTCATTGGAAAGAAAAGGAGAATCGAGAATTGGAAGTTTTAAGTCAAAGTCTGTTTTCATGCAGGGTATTTAAGGATATTCTGAAGGCTTTTTGAGACTGCATGCAAACCTTTGGAAAGAAATAACATTATTTGCAATTTGCATCTGTTGCGATATCATTGTCGGCCACGAAAACTCCAGTGCATACACACACGACCCTCACCCATGGGTAAACAGAAATAAAATAAATAAGGTTTAATTTTCCCATAAAAATCATATGGAAGGAAAGCATAAAACAGGAATACTGTACATAAAATGTTTTTTCTAGAGGTGCTTTACTTTTCCCTCCGATGAGCAGAGTGGGTGGGATGAAGGAGAACAAAGTCTGTTTTAATGGACTTGTGTGAAGTCATGCTTCTCAGGGCAGGTAGCAGTGGGGCTGTGTCTAATCTGGAGCTACCACAACATAGGCACAAAAAAGTATGAGATTTTACATCTGTTTACTTTGCTGGCTCCTTACTTTGACATCACATGTCTCTACGTGTCTCTGGTAATTCTGCACCTACTGGTGCCGTCTAACCACACACACATTAAAAGTTTGGTGTTGCCTGACTTAGCTAGGAGTGTAGCCCTTACAACTTGGGGAATACCTGTAAGTGAGATGGGGATTCCACTTAAAAAGCATGCCCAAAGTTCATGCAACTCCCGGATGAGGTGTTAATGTAGGAAAACTATAGGGTGGTCTACATTCTGAAAAAAACCCTTTCAAAAGGGCATATGCAGGATCGCCCTGACCCTTTGGGTTGCCCTCATGGACAGCTCTCTGTATTACTTCTCTGATAACCAAGGCGAGGATGCATTGGTATCAAGTCGGGCAGTGTGGATAGGCCCATATGGTCTGGGCCTGCGCATCGGAGTCCTTGTACCATTCCATTGAGGAGAGACTGAGGTTCCGGATGAGCATGGGTGCAGGTTCCCTTAAGGCTCAGAAGACTACCTGTATGTGTTCAAAGACACTGTAAACAAGGCTGCAGCACTGTGAGGGTGCAAATGGCACATACCTGTGAAGGTACACTCTAGCCCCGTGTAGGCATGTGTAGCTGCTGAGGCACCAGTGCTCAGATTTACAAAGGTTTTGCACCAAGTTTGGGTTACTTATTTAACAAACTCATTGCACAATCCTTTTTGGTATTTATAAAGCAACACAAATGGCTATTTGAGTTGCTTTGAAGAGTGCCACAGCTTAAGAACCCTGTCTGGGGTCACTTTGGTGCTTTCAGCTGACAGATGGGTCATGCTGGAGGCACCAACACTACTCCCTTCGGCACGTTATTGCCGGAAGTAACAAGCATTAACAAAGGAAGGCCATTCTTTATTCAATCATGCGTTGTGTGGGGGATTCATGACTAAGTGCACCACAGTGCATTTTTTATCGGTAGCTTCCTAATCAGAATATCTTGTTTTTAAATAGTACTTCATACCACACTAATGCCTTTATCAAGTACTGTGAATAACAAAGGTTACTATTACCTAATGTAATGGTGCTCAGTTTATCGACCTTGGAAGGCTCGATGGCAGATTTGACATTGCAAGGATTCAAATTTTTAATTTCGAAATCATGACTTATCAGCCCTCATGGATTCAGACTTTTCATTTACAGATCATGAGATATCTTAGCACTCAGAACCCTGCAACAGGTGGTTTCTGGCCATGTCATTCCCTCCCTTACCCTAGGGGAGCTTTGGTGATGGCTCAAAAGAGCCATATTTGAAAATATGCAAGTAACGTGTCTTACAATTTTTCTATTGATTGCAAGGGAAAGCCACTTACTTCATTACTAGACGGAGGCCTACTATTCGAGCAGGAGTATCAGAGGAAGCATCAGAAGTAGTGCAATATGATTTACCCAAGGCATTGCCATAAGCAGGTAAACATTTGTTTTTGTGATGGATGAGGGGGCAGTTTTTCCACTCACTAACCTTTGAAAACGTAACAAGTGCATCCTAATCGGTGGTATTTGCATATACACACCGTGGCAGTGTGGGCAGTACCCACTTAAAGACTGGATCAGCAGAAATTACTGTCATCTGCATACCTTGGACATATTCTTTTATCCATATTTTATGCCTGCAGTACAAGCAGATATTTTGGAATATAATTTGTTGGGAGCTGCAAAGTTTAACAAGCATTTGCAATGCAATAGGTCTCGCATTTATGAGACTTTGATCTACTGGCACTGTAAATGTCAACAGCTTAAATTCTCGCAAATGCGAGACCTATTGAATTGCAAATATTGTTTGTTTCCAAGTGCCCCATGCCGTGCTTGCACTTAATAGAGGCTATGCCCCTTTCTTTAGACGAGCCGCGCCTAAAGAAAGGGGAGTGGCCTCTATTAAGTGCAAGCGTGGCATGGGGCGCTTGGAAACAACCTAAAAAAAAATATTTGTAAAGCAATAGGTCTCGCATTTGTGAGAGTTTAAGCCATTGTCATTTACAATGCCAATAGCTCAAACTCTCCTAAATGAAAGACCTATGGCATTGCAAAGAAGCGGCCACCATTGTCCCTGCTGCTTAGAAAGTGAAAGCGCGCATGGCACGTGCTGAATGTTGCTGCAAAGCACGTCCTGCCTGCAGTAAGACAAAACTCACTAAAGAAAATAGTGCTTACAAACTAAATAACACAGATGGTGTAACAACAGAAGTAAAAGGGCCAGTCGTCATGGGAGGTTACAAATGAAGACATGGTGGTACTAAGGAGGGACTAACAAGCCGATTACCGAATCAGAAGCCAGCATTTACAAAGGACAAAGACACAAGCCAATGAACAAAATGGGCCGAGAGTGGGCGGAGAGTGGGCGGAGAGTGGGCGGAGAGTGGGCGGATCTTCAAGTGCATACTCTAATACAGCATGCCTTGCAGTGCAGCGCCTGCGCTGCCCAGGCTCAACATAAAAACCTATTCTACTGCGTTCAGCTGTAAAATTGCTGCAGTGTGCTTGAAAACAGCGAAAGTGTGCTATTCATTAACATGCAGCTTTGACATTTTGTATCTTAGGTCAAGCACACATTTGACATGGATTGTTTCCTTCTGCCAAGCGATTGTAGGGATCTCAAACGAAAGGCTGAAACAGGAGCAGATGGGGAGAAAAAAGCTGCAAAAATAAGGAAGTAGGGTCCTTCCTATTTGGACTTTGGCTTTAACTGCATTGTTGTTAGTGGGTAAATTAAGTAAGTGTGTGGCCTGTGGTGTAACCTTAGCTAAGGACAGCCTGAATCCACCCAAATCAAGGCATCAATTGTAAATGAAACATGGATCTCTAGCAGGAAAGAGCGGACATTTTTCCCCAGGAGGTTGCAAGAGACTACTCATCTTTGGGAAAATGGGAAAAATGTGGCATCGAACCCAGAAAATGCCTTGAAAGAATTTGATCAAGTGGTATACCACATTACCAAAAGCAAAAAACATTTTACAGATGGAGAAAAGTGATTGTTCCCTTGCAATTCTGCTCTTTTATCTTTTTTTTAATGGTAACATTTTATTGATTTTATATAAGGTAGACACACCAGACACAAGTGGAAAGGACCAGGCACAGTAGCAAAAAAGCCACTAAATGAGCCCATAATGTAACAAGTCACATCACTTGCAATAAGTACTTAAACATGCACTGAGGCCACCCCCCCAGTCCAGCCAGCACTCGATCCTCCAGACCACTCTGCGCGCCCCACACTCCCCCACCCACATGACTCCACTTTAGATCTTGCCATCTTAGGACTGTATTTCCTTGTCTGGGGATTGACAAGGATTGTCAACTGTCTGAAGCATAATGCCCTGGTGTTGACTCCATGCAGCCCATACTTTTTAGTGTTTGAGAGGGCAGCCTCTGGCCTTATAGACAGGAATCTCCATGCTCATACAACAATCCGACCCACATTTTCACTGCTCCAAGGACGGAGATTCCCTGCTTTTCCAGGCCTTTGCGATGTCTCGTTGTGCTACTACCAGTCCCAGTCACAACAGGGCCCTGCGATATCTGTCAGTGCCTAGCCCCTCTGTAGTGAGAAGGAGAACCATCTTGGGATCCCGGGCAGTACCCAACCAAGCACGCCTTCAAGGCAAGACTACAACCCCACACAGAAGGGAGACAGTCCCTCGCATGACCTAACATATTGGAGAAAGTCAGCCTGTTCCGATTGACAATGCATGCAGGTCGGTGTGGCCACCACCCCCATTTTCCATAGGCGCTCCTGGGTGGACTTGGTGTAAGTATCTCCACTGTATTAGACTTAACTTTGAGGCGATCGCCGTCTCACGGGGGAGGCACAAGACTCCCTCTAGTCATCATCAGTTAATTGCCCCATGTCACCTGCCCATGCTTCCCATAGACAGTCAAAGTAGTCTGGTCTGTTAACCGCTAGGGACCTATTCACCCATGAAGTTTTGTAATTAGGCAGTTCTTTCATGAGGATCTTAACCTCAAGCGGTCTATAATCTGGAATATCCAAGAGCCCCTTAATGTAGGGGGGTGAGAATGAGCCTTAGTCGCCTGACAGGAAATACCCCAACTTGGAGATGCATATAGTTTCCCATGGTTTGAAGCCCTCTAGGGTTGTAATCTGTAGCAACCGGGTCCCATGCCATAACAGGGTTTCCTTCGTCAGGTGGTCCGCCCTCCCAAGGGCCCTCTGGGTCTCCCTCCAAAACTGGAGAGTTAATTTCATGGCTGCCTGGAGGTGCTCTGAGGAGCCCCTCCAAACAGCAGGCGCAGGAGGGGGGGGTCCCCTGCTTTGCCCAGCGTTTGGTGGCAAATCCGGGGTCTGCTGTGGTATTGACATTGAGCTGGATTGGTCACAATGCCTCCCTCGTAAGGGAATTTTTAACACTTGGATATGACAACCCTTGGGATATGGTGCCCCCACAGAAAGTCCCATAGCAGAGAGTTCAATCTCTTGAAGTCTGAAGTTGAAAGCAGGAAGGGGTAATTCTGTAGCTGATACAGCAGGTGGGGCAAAACAACAATTTTATAGTTGGCAGATTGCCCCAAAATGGACACTGGCAGTGTCATCCAAAAACTAAGACCTCGGGTCTCCAAATCCAGGCGAGGCTTAAGGTTGCAGTCCCAAGCCCGGGAGGTGTCGTAGGTCGCATACACTCCTAAGTAATGAAAACACTCTCGACAAATCCAAGTGCCAGCAGCCCAGTTGAGCACCACTAGTGGGCACACGAGGGGTTATACTGATGATTTGGTTTTATTAATTGTAAGTCTGGAAAAAGTCCTGAAAATCCCCAGGATCTGAAGGACATGGGGTCCAGAGTAAGGGGGGGGTTATCCAGGAAAATGAGCACAACATTGGCGTACAACACAATCTATCCGTGATCTCTGGCACCCATTCCAGGCCCCTCACCAGGGCATCTACCCTTGACCACCCCGCTAGGGGCAAGATCACTATCGCAAATAGTAAAGTAGACAAGGGGCATCCATGCCTTGCCCGTTATACAGCGGGAATTGAGCAGACAGTGCACCCCCTACTCTCACTCTCGCCTGGAGATCGGTATAATAGTCAGATCCAGGGTCTGAATTTGGGCCCAAAATTAAGTTTCTGTAGCAGACAGAATAGTTAGTCCCATCAGACAGAATCAAATGCCTTATGAAAGTCCACTAGGAGAAATGCGTGGGCACCCGCAGCCTATGTGCCAGTGCCAATGCATTGTTCACACGGCAGATGTTGTCGTGTGGCCCTCTTAGGCATGAAGCCCGATTGATCAACATGAACCAAGGTAGCGATCACAGAGAACAGCCTGTTAGCCAAGCCCTTGGCCCATATCTTAACCGTATCTTAAGCAAAGAGATGAGACAGTAACAAGAGCAGTCATCAGATGGTTGTTCCTGTTTGGGTATAACTACTATTTCGGCCAAGCAGAGGTTAAGAGAGAGCTCGTCCTTTTCCTGAGCCTGCTTGAAGATGTACCAAATATGATACATGAGCAGCCCTTTATAAGACTTAAAGAACTACACTGGGAAGCCATTAGGACCCGGGGGTCTTGCCAGAATGGAGTTGAGACAGGTCCTCCCCCAGCTCCTCACAGGTGATATCTTTGTCTAGAGAGGTTTGTTCCGAGTCAGTAAGGGGGCATGTAGGCAAATCCCTCACAAAATCCCAGAGGGTTTCTGGGTCCCCCCCCACCCCCGGCAATCGGGTATACAGTGAAATGTAGCATGTGGCAGAGCATTGAGCAATGAATATGTCTCCGGTGTGTTTAACTCCCCTCCCGTCTGTTATGTAAGTGATGGGTGTGTGGTGTCAATGTTGGTACAGAGCCAGTGCAGTGTTTTGCTGGTTTTGTCGCCCCACTGGTAAATGCAACTCTGTGTGGCAAGCCAGGCCATTCCGGCCTCATCTACAAGCAATTTCAGGAGTACCACTTGTTGGTGTAGGGTGTCCCTCGGTGCATTGCCAGAGCCGGATGCAGCATTAGCCGCCTCCAGTTCCGGGATGCGAATTTCTAGGTCCGTCATCTCCTGGTGGCGCCTTCCCAAGATGTGACTTCAAGGCCTCCCAGAAGGTCATCGGGGACTTGACTGTGCCGTTATTTGTGTCCGTGTATCGTTCAATGGTTGTGTGGACATGCGTCCTGGTCTCAGCATCCTGAAGTCGCCGCACGTTATAGCTCCAGCCCAGCTGCGAGTGCTGAGGGCCACTCTGCAATTGTGTTTCTAAATGGAAGTGGTCTGACAGACCACTGGCATGTATGTGGGCATCCCGCACCCTGTGGGACTCCGAGGTGGGTAGGAGAAAGTAGTCTAGGCAGGAGAAGAGATTATGGCCCCAGAGTAAAAGGCGTTACCCTGTTTCCCTGGTTGCAAGACTCACCACGCATCCACCAGGCCCATGATGTCGATAAACCATGATGGGGGGGGGGGGGCAGTCCCTCACAAGCACTCCCCACTTTGGTGGACGTCCTGTCCATCTCTCAATCCGCCACCTCGTTAAAGTTCCCCCCAAAAAACATCTTCCTGTTGGGAATTGGGTCACAAAGTCCCCCAGTGTCTGCAAAAACGTATACATAAGCAGTGGATGGGCGTAAATACTAGCCAGCATGATGGGGAGGCCATACAGGATGCCAGATATTGCAACATAAAGGCCCTGATTGTCATGCCATACCTTGTCAGCCACAAAAGGACAGCGTTCATGCACCAGAATGATTGTTCCCTGTGACTCTCGGGTGAAGCCGGCATGGAACACAAGTGTGTATCCCATGCAAGCAAGGAAGGGGCATCTGGTGCCCAAGAGAGAGGTCTCTTGCAAAAGAAGTATATCGCCAAAGTACCTCTTAGTCCGCTTCAACACCACACCTCTCTTGACAGGGTATAAAAACATGAACATCCCAGTTCAAAAGGCGGATAGTGCCCTGTGCATCGGGGTTAGTCTAGTGGGTCATTGGAAATATGATTACCATGTCGATACTCACGGGGGCTCAAAGTCAGGCCTACCCTTGTACCATGCTGTCTGATATATGATGCGGCCAATTATGGAGTGAGGCAGGACCCCTGGCAAAGGCCTCCTCGCCAAGGACCTGTGTGCCCTTCCAGTGCAAAGCAAGGAGATAGCTCCTCTTTGGAGCCCAAGAGCTCAGCCAGCTGGTTACAAATTGAGTTGGGGATGTTTACTCAGCCCCCTCCAGGACCCCCACACTGCATTTATCATTGCATCTCGTGCGGGCATCAGCATCATCCGCACGCAATTCATGATGGTGCACAGTTTTGTGAAGCCCAGAGATAGTGGTTTTCAATGTATGTTTTGTATCTTTGGCTGTTGAGATATGACTCTGTGCCATCCTCACTGTCGTATTAAACAAATCTCACCTCAGCAGGGACAAGTCTATTTTCAATTCACCCATCTTCCCCTCCAAAGAGGATCGTAGGTCATGAATCACCTGCAAAATGGGGGCTGCGGGGTCAGCGAGGGCCGGCGCCACTGCAGGTGTTGCCTCTTTGTCCGCTGCCTTTGTGAGCCATGTGTATCAGTCAATGTGACCCTGCGAAGTCTGGGCCCTTGGTTGCTTATGTTTCCCCATATTGGGTCATGGAGTACAATTAGGGGGTGATGGCCTACCACTTCCAGGCATATCTGGATCCACACCACCAGTACGGGCTGAGTGTCCCTCAAAGAGTCGGGCTACTGTTACCGCCCACCTCAGGCCTCCAAAGTTCAGTTGTCAGTGGGCCCCTACTGGCCTCTCTGCACCTGAAGAGTCAATTCACGGGGGTGCCGGGCCTCCCAAGTGCTACCTCTTGCCCAGAGCCAAGGGCGGAAGCCCTCTAGCACCGTTGTATCAGAGGTAGGCCCTCTCCTGCCACAGAACCCCACCAAGGCCCCAGGCCCCCAGCTAACAGGTCCCAGCACCCGGGGCACCCCCGCAACTCCTCCAGGGTCCCCTCACGGCTAGTGCAGGCCTTCCGCTCTACTGTGCGCTCCACTTGTTGGCCAAGAGGGAGCCGATATGTGCCCTCATGTCCCACCCCTGCTTGTCGGAATGAGCTGCTCGATGCCTCCACATGGACACTGCCCCTGGCAGGTCTCCAAAAAACACTCCCCTCGGGAAGTGCGGGCCTCCCAGGTGCTGTCTCCCAAGCGGAGCCACGTGACCAATGCTCTCTAGCACCGAATGACAGCAGGAGGCACTCGACTGCAGACCATAGCCAAAATCATTCCAAGCCACACAGCTGCAGAGTCAAAGTCGTCACCCGGGTGCACCCCTCTTTGCATCAGGCAGGCCGCACCGCACCTCAGCGGTAAGGAAGCCCCGATGGCTCAGCAGCAGGGCTCGAAGTCTTCCCCCACTGTCCCTGTGGTCAGCGCTGGGGGTTTGAATCATTTAGTGGCCTCCCAGTTTAGCTGAGAGAACGGATGGCGGGATAGTGTTGAGGGAGCTCAAGGAAGAGTGGCCACCATATTCGGTGTCCTGACCATGCCCAACTTTTCGATCTTGTTAAGCCCAATAATTCTCGCCCACCCAGACCCGCTGTTGCTCAGCCTGATCTTGCTATTGCTCAGCCTGATCTTGCTATTGCTGCTTAGCATTGTTTACATTTCCCCCCTACCGGCTCTACCTTTGCTTCCCCACCTATCACAGCACCTTCTTTTTTTTAGATCCCACCTAGGCAGCACTTGCGCTGTCTCTTCGAGATATGCTGTGCTCAGGATATGGCCTTGAAGCCCCTCCCATCTTTTCTAATGGCTTCTTTTACTGACTTGGTAATTACCGGCTTTTCATTGGTGAAATAGCTTACTAGTCCCTCCTTTTCAAATGTTGTAACCTCCCATATGAACTGCCCATGGACTCTTACGCTGCATGTTATTGTTACACTTGTAAGCACTATTTTTTTAGCTGTCCTCAAGCAGCACTTGCGCTCAGCTGTCCTCGAGCACTGCTCGCGCTCAGCTGATGGCTGCTGTTCCTTTCTCGTTTACATTGCCTGGGCTCGTGTGCTTGGAATGTTGTTTGTTCCGAATCCTCCCATGTCCCCACACAGGACAAGTCGGTGGCTTGAACCAGAAGTGGATGATGTTCTAGGTGCTCCAGCGGATATGCAATGTTTTTGACAGGCAAAATAAACATTTCCTTTCTGATTGGACAGGGAACTCGAGTGTTTGTAAAAGGCAAGAAAAGTTACATTTTAGTCAGTGGGGTTAAAAAGAGGGTAGCTAATTCTGGTGATGTTTTGGACAGTTTAAATGCAGGGGAAGGGATAAAGAGCAAATCGATGCAAAAAAAAAATTCTGAGCAGACTCTGCCTTCCACACAAATGTGCCCTTTTAATGGACACCATTGATTTCATTCTTAGTGAGCACTGAGATGTGTGTGAGTACTCCTCAGAACAGAGCAGACCGCAGTGAATTTAGGGCTTTACAAAAGGTAGTGAAAGGTGTAGAAAACCCACCTGGGCTCGGGTTAATATATAATTTTCACTTTAAAGAAGTGGCCAAGGCTTGCATCTGGTACCAGGACACAGCCTGTAAGCCACAGAGTCTAGATCTGGCTAGTGCACTCACTGTTTTGCCTGTTAATCATCTGCACTGCTATGAGTCAACTACTGGGGTAGAGTGTGCTAAATACAAAAATGGCTGTACAAGTGCATATGCTATAAATGTGTGGACACATGCATGAATTTAAATGTATATAAGGGGTTCTGACCAGACCAAAGAATGTTCATTCTGGACTTTTTGCACAACATGTTTTATGTGCATGCTCAGGGGCGTCATCAACCTCCCCCTGCCCCTCTGCCCCCCCTACCCCCGCTTTAGAACCCACAGCAGGGGTGGAGTTCCTGATGGGCCTCTTGTACCTGCAACCCGGCAGAAAGAAACTCATAAATAGCATGAAAGGGTGGGTGGGTGCATGAGTGAGTGAAAGTGTGGATGGGTGTGTGAGTGAAAGGGTAGATGAGTAGATGGATGGATAAATGAGTGTAAGGGTGGATAAGTGAAAGAATGGATGGATGGCTGAAAGAGGTTGGATGGATGAAAGGATGGATGGATGAGTGAAAGGGTGAATGGATGATGAGAGAAAGCATGGATGCTTGAGTGAGTGAAAGTATGGGTGCTCTTTCTCATTTTTTGCTCCTTGTGCTCTGCTCTCTCCTCTAATATCTCACTTCTATATTTCCTTTCTTCTATCCTGATTCCCTCCTTTTTCCCCTCGTGTCTATTCTTTACCCCTCTCCACACTCCTTGTTACAAATGTTTCTTCTGCTTCTGTCCCAATGTATTTTGGCATTCCTAGTTTGTCTCTCTCCAATCTCCTGCTATCATCCATTCCTAAACTCAGCGCCTCCTTCTCTTTCTCTCCCTCACTGGCCCCCCCTCTTTGAACTCTCCTGCCCCCACTCTGTCCCTTTGTAAGTTTCCTTAAATCTGTGACAGACGACTGACCTTAAACTGCCCTAGTGAATGCCAGTTCCTTAATTATTGTGCATATTTGTGTATATTTTCCCATTCATTGGGCTAGTTAGCACAAATGCTCTGTGTAATCAGCTTAATCGTTCATAAGCAATTGACTTTCCAGGATAAAAACAATACAGATAATTATACTGGTACGAAGAAAACCTAAAACACAAATTAGAAACAAGCATAAAGAAATAACATTATCAAAAGCATCATAAATATATATCATATGTTCATTACTTCCACTCTCTGGCTCATCCTAAACCTCATTCTACTACTATGTTCTCTAAAATAAACCCTTATAGACTCTTACCCCTCTATTTCTGCTTGGCTCACCCAAAACCTTATTTTACTACGATGATCTCCCAAGCAACCCTTTCTGAATTCATCCGTCATGTATCCCAAACCTCATTTTCCTACTATGATTTCCCTAATTCCTTTTTAGAGACTTGTTCTTCGTCCATCTCTCCTTTTTTATCCTGAGCCTCATCTTACTACTATATTCTCCTAAATAACACTTTTTAGACTCTTCCTTCTTCTATCCCTCCATTATCCTATTCAATCCAACTCAAATGCTCTTATGTCCACCACTCAAATTAACACATATTTCCCTACGCTAACCCACCAATAATCCTCTTTGGTTCTGAAGCAGGGTGCTGCTCGCCGAAAAGCACTTTGACGCCTCATCAGGAGTCTTACTACTATGATCTCTCAAATAACACCTTCTAAAATCTTCTCTCTTCTATCCCTCCATTATCCTATTCAATCCAATGAACAGACTCACATGTCCACCGCTAAAATTAACATTTTTCCCTATACTTACCCACCACTAATTCTTTCTGGGTTCCAGAGTAGCGTGCTACTCGGCAAAAAACGCTTCGACACCTCGTCAGAGATAATAAGCGCTATATAATTACAATTACAATTTATTAACCGCGCCACAATCACTATGGGCTTGCCGGTGTTTGTGTTGCCTTTGGCACCTCCCTCCTCTCCTCATGCCGTTCATTTGAATTGTGTTTATGCGTGTATCACAGTTTCGGCATGTAGTTCCCTGCTCCTGCTCGTAGCTCCAAGTGCTGCCCCGCGTCCTGCTTTTCATTCACCCAGTGTCCGTCCTTCCTTTAGCCCCTCCCTCCCCATGCCATTTATTTGAATTGTCTTTAACTGTACCCCATCTAAGACATTCAATCGCCTCTATATATGCAAAATAATTCTGCTCAACTTAAAACGTTGTTTACAAAATATTAAAAGGGCGCAAACACAGCAGGGTGCCTAAAATGGCTTCCGCCCGCTGCCAGCAAGCACATTCAATTTACATTTACAGGACTCGTAGCTGGAGTCTGTTTTTGTAGGTATTACAAACTACCACAAATTCCCCGGTAGGCAGGCAGGGCGCCAAGAGACCAGCCTGCCTAAAACAGCTTCCTTCTGTACTGCACCCGCAGCCTCGTCCACCTCTCCCCGCTGCCACAAATGTCCAGCAGGCCACCCACTGCCAAGTCCACCTCTCACACCACCACAAATCCCCCAGCAGACAGGCACGGTGCAAGCACAGCAGGCTGCCAAAAATGGCTTCCGTCCACTTCCGGCAAGCGCTTTCAATTTACATTTATGAGCCTCAGAGTAGGAGTGTTTCTAGGTATTACAAGGTACCACGAATACCCCAGCAGGCAGGCACAGCCTAAAATGGCTTCCTTCTGCAATGTGCCCGCATCCTTTTCCACCTTTCCCCACTGCCACAAATCCCCAGCATGCCACCAGCAGCCAAGTCCACCTCTCACCACCGCCACAAATGCCCCAGCAAGCAGGCAGGGCACAAGCACAGCAAGTTTTGCTGGAGGGGGCGGGGTAAAGCTGGGGCCGCCCTGTGGGCTTCTTTTACAACTACCATGCTCGACTATTACAAACAAATTTATTTCTACCCTTTATCTGCATGCCTTCAACCTATGTGCACTCCCCCCCCCCCCACACACACACACGCACTATCAGACTCGCCTGGAAGTTGCAACGGAACACAGGGATGCTAAAGTTCCCTTCTGCCACTTACCGGGATCAGGGGCACCCTGTGAACTATCCCTTTTCCTGGGCTTTTTAAGATGTGGGATTTCTAGGTGGCTGCTGTACACCTCAAAGCTTTCAAAAGTGGACGGGCGACATTTCTAGAATCTCAAATAAAAGGTACAACGCTTTCTTATTAACCTGGCACTCTGCTATCTTCTGTTTTGCAGGTGTGTGTTTTAAGCATTAAAATGTCAAAGATTCTATTCTTTTAATTTCTTGTAAAACAATTAGGAAAATGTGCCTTCTGTTGGTGCGGTAATTTTTTGTTTATACCAGTGTTTGTGTCGCTGTGATCTGTTCACGCTGCACTCACCATTTTTAAAGGTACATACAATACTTCTAAACCTAGTGCACGCATTGAGAGGGGAACACTGTAGCCTCATACCTTGGGGGAAGTGCCATGTTATTTTTTAAAGCCCTCGATTAGTTCTATGTAAAACTTCCCTACCTCACTAATTTACTAATTTGTACACTTTGCAACTACAAGCCATATTGCTACTACTGTTTAACACTGCGAGGCAGCACACCGCTATACAAATCAACATAACAAATGTCCTGCAGTGCCTGGTAGTACGCACTTCAATGTTACTTTTCTGCTTTGCAGAGGATTTCCAAAACATTGCATAATACCGTAAGATAATAGTGTAACTAACATACATAATAAAACAAGCTACATTGGTACCAGGTTCATTTTTTTAAAACCACGCTGACATCTAAAATGTCAAAACATACTTATTTCACTAACTTTGCACCCCTTTTTCATAATCAAAGAAAATATAGATGCATTATTGTTCACTGTTCCTGGAGTTCAACCTGTTTAATAGCACTCCCGGTTGTAATATAAAAGGCAGCTGACAGACAGTGAGACAAAGTGATTTGCCAAAGATCACACATTTCTGTTTAAATTGGAAAAGGCAGAATTACAACCCAGTTCCATGGTTCTAGAGTTGGCAGCTTGCACAGTAAACCACATCTTGACCTTGTTTTATGTCTTTGTTCCCTTAATATACACATAATCAATAGCCTATGCTGCTTGGAACGTGGTAATTTATTGTATTTATATACTACCCATATAAGGCATTCAAGCTGTTTAAAAATGTGTTTCTATAGTGCATTGCTTGTGAGTTTCAAATACTGTTTCATGTACAGGGCATTGTGTAAGGCTGAATAAGAAGAAGATATTCTAACACCCAGGGTAATGTGTTGCAGGGCTAAATACTGTTAAGGTCCCAAAGGAGAGACCAAGTGCATTGCAAATGCTGGTTTCACTTTTTTTTTTAGTACTCGGCAGATGCATTTGACTGTTGGGCTACTCCTTTCTTAAAATGCCCTTTTGCACACATTTTGTTCATTTTTTTATTTACTGCTACAAGATGGGCATCCACAATCTTGGAACAGTAAATGGAGAAAAAAAAATGGCGCCTGTATCATGCTGTACGTGTGGCGATGCATGGGCGCATAGATATCACCACGCTTGGCCACCACAGCGTCATACATATCGTCTCGCTTATTTTTTCTGATGTGGAACTGTATCAGAAAAAAACATGGACAAAGCAAATAGTCTCTATTGGCAAAGCCAGAAGCAAGACCTACACAGGCTCTGCCAATGTGTTTTTTTAGGTCGAGCCTGGGCAGCGCATGCGCTGCTCTTCGAGCCATGCTGTATTGGAGTATGGAGTAGAAGCCCCGCCCACTCTCCACCTATATTTGTCATTGGCTTGTGTCATTGTCCTTCGTAAATGCAGGCCTCTGATTCATTAATAGGCTTTTTAGTCCCTCCTTAGGACTTGCTTGTCTTTATTTGTAGCCTCCCATGAGGACTGGCCCTTTTACTTCTGTTGTTAAACGGTATGCCTTATTTAGTCTTTAAGCACTATTTTCTTTAAATAGTTTCTCCTACTGCTGCAGGCACGACATGCTTTCCTGCAACATTCAGCGCGCCATGCACGCTTTCACTTTCTAAGCAGCCCGGGACAATGGCGGCCGCTTCTTTGAATAGGTCTCGCATTTACAAGAGTTTGAGCTATTGGCATTGTACATGACAATGCCTTTCATTAATGTGTTAATTATCAAAACATACAAATAAAAGGCATTGTCATTTACAATGCCAATAGCTTAAACTCTCGCAAATGCGAGACCTATTGCATTGCAAATGCTTGTTTATATTGATGTTTAACATGCAAGGTTGCTGCGCCTCAGTGGCGAATATGCAAAGCTCCACAAGAACCGCGATAGTCGTGCATTGCATTCCTTGCCCTTGGTAGTGATCATTGTAGAGAAGTCGTCGTGATAAAATAGTGCAAAGGAAGAACGCATTCTTCTCCGGGAAGCTCTGCGACTACAGAGTGACGTGCAAATTAATTGTATTACGTCTCTTGCCTAGAAGCAATGGCGGCCGGGGGACTTCATTTTCTGCAGCCTTAACACGTAGGCCGTCCTTCCCTAGCCTCACCCCTTGGGAATCCTTCCTTCGATTGAATTCTTAGAAAATTAACTACACATCTCAGAGAGGTTTGTTCCAAGCCCACCGCGAACAAAAATTGCTAGTTCCGGTATAATTATGTAAATGTCCGTTCCTCTATATTTTGGCCTGGCTTTCATTGTACGAAGTAAGCCGCGAGCCCCTCTAAGTCATTTTAACTCACTCGTGAGTCATAGCTGTCCATTTTTTCCGCTGTTTGTTTTCCGATTCACGCTGGGACGTGACCCCTCGTCTCGAGGTCATCCCACTGCACGAATCCTGCGTTTCTCCACATTTAGGTCAGTAAGAGGCTGCAGAGGGCTGTGTGGCATATTAAGCGGCCCTGAAAAGGATGAAGGCGGTCGCTGGAAAACCCATAAACAAAGAGGTTTAGTTCTGGATGTTTCATTATTATTCATCCGGCAGCCTCTTCCTCTCTGACCGCTGCCAGTTCCCAAACACTCAGCTTTTGCAACTTGAAGGGATTTAGAAGAAAGGCTGCATTTTGAGGTGGAATGTACATCCAAGCCAAATAGAACTAGTTTATATGCGTCTTTTCCTCAGTGGTGTAGCTTTTACCTCTAGGCAGGAAAAAGGGACTTCTCATTCTTTCAGTATTCCCCATGAGTCCCTCTGTGGTTCCTCAGAATGTGATTCTACAGCAGGGGTCTCCAAAGTAGTTCCAGGTGGGTTAAACCCATGCCATATTTTTAGGCTAACATCTGACGATGGAAAGGAGTTCCATTTAAATTCATTGTATGTACATTATTTTATGTGAATAGTCCGAAAATCTCGCATGGATCTGTGTCCTTTGGATCCATGTTAGACACATCGGTTCTACAGGGTGAGAAATAATCATCTCTCTCCGCGGGTGCCCAAACAAGATTAAAAAAACCAAGCATTTGCTATGCAATGGGTCTCGCATTGGCTGCTTGGAAAGTGAAAGCGCGCATGGCGCGCTGAATGTAAGGAAAGCACGTCGTACCTGCAGTAGAAGAAAATCATTCAAGAAAATAGTGCTTCCAGACTAAATAAGACTCACCGTGTAACAACCAAAGTAAAAGGGCCAGTCCTCATGGGAGGTTACAAATGAAGACAAGGCGGTACCAAGGAGGGACCAACAAGCCTATGAACGAATCAGAAGCCAGCATTTACTAAGGACAATGACACAAGCCAATGGCAAATATGGGCAGAGAGTGGGCGGGGCTTCAAGTCCATACTCTAATACAGCATGCCTCACAGAGCAGCGCATGCTCTGCCCAGGCTCGACCTAATAATAGGAAAGAGGCACACACAGGTCTGCATCTTCGGTAGAAGTGCTTCTAAACATGACTAGCAACATAACTTAACACATCGCTACAGGTTGCAGTGAGCCAGCAGAGACAAACACAATTAAAGGGCTCACCGCAGCTCAAGGTGACTTAACTATTTAAGGGATCTCTGATGACATCAAGCCTGAACCCCAAGAAGGCCAAATCACCCTTTCACCCTTCCAAGGTTGATAAATTCAGTATCCTTATGTGTGGTAATAGGAACTAACACCTGTTATTTTCAGAAAGTAGAAACATCACACATTGCAATATTAGACACTATATGAATAAAATGTATTTTCATTAAATGCAATTAAGCTTTATGAAAACAAGGAAAGTAACACATGTTAAATCGCCTTATCTTTGTGCAGCACCTTATGTCCCACACAAGCAAGGGATAGAACCAGTACTCCGAGCCTGACCTATAGATGGCAAAAGTGTACTTGGCATAAGGTGAACAAGCACAACTGGGGAATAACCAGAGGTTGATGAGGTTTAAAAGAAACAAACTCTCTTTTCAGGTAAACTGTAGACAAACCCACCAAATTCAATTTGACCGGGGTAAGGAACAGCTCTATCATGGCGTTGGCTTGAGAGAGCCAGTTCCACCTTCCTCACATTCATCTCTTTAGAATTGCAAACCAAGACTTGGAGAGAAATAGAAAAAATACCTCTGGAGATTGGGAGAATAAGAGAACAATAGAATATGGAATAAAGAACAAGGTTCAAGCAGACAAGGAGAACTAGACAAAGAAATAGCATTGCCAGCTTACAAGCTTGTCTCAGGCTGGCTGGCATAGACACATCTCTAGCAAAGAAGCACGTGCTCTGAAACCCACTTAGAATATGCACACAAGCTCAAACAGCTAACAGACCTCTGAGACTGCCAATGCACTGCTAGCCCCTTCTTCATTCTTTACCAGTTTCAAAAGACTCTAACCAGAAGTTGGCAGATATTGACCTGTCACACGTCAAATCACCTCAGGAACTCACACAATCACCACCCATCCCCAGGCAGGTCACATGCTTTTTTGGATGTATGTCACAACCTTGACCACAGTTGCAGTGGCTGACCACTGCAGTAAGCTGACCGGTCCATCATCTAGTACATTGTGTAATGTTCATGGTCGATGCATAGGTCAACCCAATGCAGCTGTCAATTTCGATTTAATGGAGTTCTGTTAAAGAGGGGTTCGTCGTTTTCAATCAGTGGAGCCCTATGTAACACACCATCCCAGATATTTTTTGCTTTTTTCCCCAACAGACAGCCATCACATGCATGCAGCAGCCACCATATGGTGCTCAGGCAGTCGGATCTTACACACACACCCTTTGATAGTCTGACCAATCCCTTGCCGGGAAAAATGCAAAAAGTATTGTTTAGCACAACACACATACTCTCCAAAAGGAAACAAATAAAAAAGCATAATTCAATCTTACTATAGACCTTCTGCTTGGGGTGCCCTCTTATTCAAGGCCATTATTGTATTCATTAGTGTTCTGTCATTCTAGGCCTTATTTATTACACATTACTCAATACATTTTCTGGGATGAAAAACTGTTATGATCTTTGTAATTTCATAATGAGCTATCAGTTAGACCTTGTATTCCCGACTGAGGTGTGGTTAAGACAAGTCTGTAATATACACAGAAACCCTTTTTATTCAAAAGGGGAGGGAACAGGAGGCTACGGGGCAGACAGGGTAAGCTGGCCTCCAACCAATATATGTAACACAACAAGAAGCTACCCTGACTCAGTGTCTGATTCTTATTAAAAGTTAAGGCACATTTTGCCGATGATCAAGGTGGTGTTGGACATCTCAAAAAAAATGTATGGACTGGCCTCACACACCACCAGGTGTCATGCTTCATCATCGGCTGTCCTCACCCTTTAAAAACCAGGTTTGATAAAGGGCGGGCCTACACCTGGAGACAGGGAGGCACTTCTATAACTAAGTGGGGGCCCGTGCTGAAAAAGTGAGTGAGTGATGTTTAAAAATCGATGCACAGTCCTGCGTGAAATTTTAATAGTGCAGAGTGTTCTCGATATTAAAAGTAATGGTGGAGACTAGGGGGTCTAGTACCCCATCTCCATGTGCATTGGCCAACATGTTTCTGCCACTACAGCCAGGAGGGTCCATGACATTCATCAGGGCGTGAGTGAGAGAGAGGGCTCCTATCGAGTCTCTAAGAGACCAAGATAAAACCACTCGCGTAGGCTGGCTTTTAGTCCAACTCTACCAAGGCTTTTTTCAGAACTCCCTATTATAGGTGTAGGGATGTCCCATGGGAAGGGAGGGTTAGAGGGACCCCTGAAGTCAAACTTGCGTCAAGGTGCGTCCCTCGCGATGCTTCTAAGGTCCTTCCTCGCTGCTCCCCCACTTAGTTATGATGAAGCATGACACCTGGTGGTGTGTGAGGCCAGTCTATACATTTTTTTAAGATGTCCAACACCACCTTGATCATCGGCAAAATGTGCCTTAACTTTTAATAAGAATCAGACACTGAGTCAGGGTAGCTTCTTGTTGTGTTACAAGACAATTCTGTACCAGTTCTTCACGACTTTTACCCAGCTGTCTACACAGCATCCTGTTAAATTTAGGCTACAGCCCTAAAGAAGGCTTAGCAGCCTTTACAACTGATCACCTCCTCATCAAGGAAATATCAGTCCCTTGTAATGTGGAGGCCCAATTACTGCTAAATCAACGTTGCATTTTTCCATTATACTGTGTAAGCTTTCTATTAGTTTACTGCCCCCTCCCTCTGATTCTGTTTTCACAGTTTTCTTTCTGGACATGATGGGAACACCGACCGTATTCTTGGCGCAAACTTGCATCTCCGGGGTATTGTGTCTCCTGTATGGCAGATTTCTACTTTGCCCAGCTGGTTTAAGATTCAGCTCCTATATTAGGTCTGATTTTAGTGCAAGAAAGAAGAGATCTCCCCCTCCAGGCTTTGTTCCCTTTTACCTGATCAGATCTTGATTGCTTCATCCCCTACCATGCACAGAACCTTTGTTGTATCCTCTACAGTAACAGGAAAAATGTTAATGCAAAGATATTGAACAACATTTAATCATCCTTGTAGGGAATCCTAGTGTTAGGCTATAGGGGAGAGATGCTACAGGCTTGATCTGATTTGCGACTGAGCTGCCACAGGGCTTAAATAGCCTGATTCACAGAGGCAAACTTTTTCTTTGAGGGTCCCTGGCCCACCATTGACAGCTTGGCATTAGTAATAATGCCTTCCTCAAAGAAAACAGGTGGTGTGATGCATTTTAAAAGCTAGCAAAAAAAGCAAAACAGATATGAAATAAAGAGCATAAATGGTTTAACATTTGAAAGACAGAATGCTAATGAGAACAACCATTGACAAAGCCAATAGGTCTCCCCTATGCGAGAGCTATTGGCTTTGGCAATGTGTTTTAGCCATGTTGTTCACCAGTGTGACTGCTGTTCAGCATGTCTAAAGGTTAGTGGCTGGAGTGGGTTGGGTGGGATGGTGTGGGTGGGGTAGATTGGAGTGGGGTAGATTGGGGTAGAGTGGAATGGGGTTGATTTAGGTAGAGTGGAGTGGGTGGATTGGCATAGATTGGAGTGGTAGTAGAGTGAGGTAGAATGGAGAGGGTGGATTGGGGTAGATTGGAGTTGGGTAGATTGAAGTGGGTTAAGTTGGAGTGGGGCAGTTTGGTAGATTAGCGCAGTAGATTGGAGTGGGGTAGATTGAAATGGGGTAGATTGGTGTGGAGTGGGGTAGATTGGAGCAGGGTAGATTGGGGTAGATTAGAGTGGGGTAGATTGGAGAGGAGTAGATAGGAGTAGGGTAGATCGAGGTAGATTAGGGTGGAGTTAAGTGAGATATATTGGGTAGATTGGAGTGTAGTGGATTGGAATGAGATAGATAGGAGTGGGGTAGTTTGGAGTGGGGTAGATTGGAGTGGAGTAGGTTGGAGCGTAGTTGGATAGAGTGCTGTGGGGTAGATTGGGTTAGGGTGGGGTAGATTGAAGTGGAGTAGATTGAAGGGGAGTCGATTGGGGTAGATTGGAGTGGGGCGGATTGGATGGAATAGATTTGAGTAGGATAGTTTGGGGTGGAGTGGGGTAGGGTAGATTGGAGTGGGGTGGAGTCAGATGGATTGGGGTGGAGTGGGTTAGATTGGACTGGAATGGTGTAGATTTGAGTGGCATGTGGTAGATTGGAGGGATGTGGAGTGGGGTAGATTGGGTAGAGTGGAATGGAATGTGGTAGATTGGGGTAGAGTGGAGGAGTGAGGTAGATTGGGTGGATTGGAGTGGGTACATTGGAGTGGAGTGAGGTGGACAGGAGCTGGATAGATTGGAGAGGAGTTGAGACAGGAGTGGAGTGAGATAGATTGGGGAAGAGTAGAGTGGAGTGGAGTTGGTTAGAGTGGGGTGGAGTAGGTTGGGTGGATTAGAGTAGCATAGATTGGAACGGAGTGGGGTAGATTGAAGTTGGGTAAATTGGAGTCGGGTAGATTGGGGTGGGGTAGATTGAAGAGGGATGATTGGTTGGCATGGGGTGGATTGGAGAGGGATAGAGTGGGGAGGGGTAGATTGCAGTGGGGTAGATTGGGGTAGAGTGGAGTAGATTGGAGTGGAGCAGATTGGAGTGGAGTAGATTGGGGCAGGGTAGATTGGGGAGGTGCAAATTAGAATAGGGTAGACTGGGGTGAAGTGGCGTGGGGTAGATTGGAGAGGGGTGGATTGGGGTGGAGTGGATTAGATTGGAGTGGAGTGTGGTAGATGCGTGTGAAGTGGGATGGGATAGATTGGGGTAGAGTGGAGTGGAGTGTGGTAGAGAGTAGATTGGGTGGCTTGGAGTGTGGTATGTTGGAGTGGAGTGGGGTAGATTGTGGTAGATGGGAGTGGGGTAGATTGTGCTGGATTGGGTTAGATTGGAGTGAAGTGGGGTAGATTGGAGTGGAGTGAGATAGATTAGAGTGAGGAGGAATTGGATAGATTGCAGAGGAGTTTGGAGTGGAGTGGGCTAAATTGGAATGGTGCTGGGTAAATTGGACTCAGGTGGAGTGGAGAAGAGTGGAGTGGAGAAGAGTGGAGTGGGGTAGATTGGAGTGGTGTTGGGTAGATTGAAGGGGAGTGGGTTGGATTGGGGTAGATTGGAGTGGGATGCATTGGGGTAGATTGGAGTGGGGTAGTCTGGAGTGGATTTGAGTGGGGTAGATTGGAGCAGAGTGTGGTAGATTTGAGCAGAGTGCGGTAGATTGGGGTAGAGTGGGGTATACTGGAGTGAGGTGGGCTTGAATGGGTTAGATTGTGTGGAGTGGGGTACATTGGAGTGAAGTGGAGTAGATTGGAATGGAGTGGGATAGATTGTAGTGGAGCGGGGTGGATTGAAGTTGGGGAGATTGGAGTGGGTTGCGGTAGATTGGGGGTGTGGTGGGTAAATTGGGGTGGAATAGATTGGAGTGGGGTAGATTGAAGTGGAGTGGGTAGGTTGGAGTGTAGTGGGGTAGATTGGAGTGAAGTAGATTTGGGTAGATAGTAGCAAAGTGGTGTGGGGTAGATTGGAGTACATTAGAGTCGAGTGGGATAGATTGGAGTGGAGTGGGGTAGATTGGAGTGGGGGAGAGTGGAGTGGGAGAGTGGAGTGGGGTAAGTGGTGTGGAGTGAAGTGAAGGGGCATAGAGTGGAGTGGCATGTTGTGTCATGGAGTGAGTGGCATGGAGTCAAGTGGTTTGGCATGTTGCAGAGTGTCGCATAGTGTCTCAGAGTGGAGGGGCATAGAGTGGAGTGCCGTGGAGTGTCATAGAATGGAGTGGCGTGGCATAGAGTGGAGTGGTGTAGTGTGGAGTGTGCATGGTGTGGTAGTGCACTGTCACAACAGACAACACATTTTTAATTGAAATGATCATTACATTTGCACCAAAATATGGTTTTACTGCACACAAACGTTAATGTGTGCAATTGTCATCACCTAGTGTTTTGATCATATTCAAATATTTGTTGCCACCATACTTTAGAATTAGAAAAACCTGTGCTTCATTTGTATTAATTCTGATAAATTCTGAAACATCACACAGTTAATTTTCTTTTGTTGTGTGCTAGAAAAAAACATCCTTCACCCTCTCCTCTTACATGGGTACCTAGCAGGATTGTCACATAAATTCTCTCACTTTGAAGTCAGTGAAAGAAACATAAACATCAAGCTTCCTGTAAGAGAGAGCCTGGCATTTTACCTATGTCTTTGAATGCACAGCAAATATAACCAGATAAGAATAAGATTTAAAGGCCTGTTTACAGAAAGCAAGTTCTTCGAAGAATACAGTAAACAAGGTTTGGGCAATGGGAGGGATGAACTCAAGCTGGACAGTCTAAGCCAAATAACGCCAGCAAATTGAAAGCCAGAAAATGTGAGTTACAAACTGCAAAGCCAATGGTAAGCACTGGGTGGAGTGCATTCCTAGGTCAGCTTTCTGAATGTCCCCAAGATGTCTTTAGGTCTGGTAGGCTTCGATCTAATAATGTAATGAGGAGGAAAACTTGATATAGGGTTCAAATGTTATGGGGAATTCAAAACCTGCCACTTAAAAATGCATTGGAAACAGTCGTTTAACATTTGGGAAACGCAAACCAAAGGTTTAAAAAGTATCAAAGGGCCTTGCATGCAATAGAAAAAGCCCTCAGATTTTCTATATTGACTCCCTCACTAGAATACTGTTTCCAGTAGCAGGATGCTTCCCACAGCTCTGCTTTCAGATCCCCATGACAATTGCCCAGTTCCAGCAGGTCCACTGTAATCCTTCCATTAGAAAACAGCTTCCTCTGTTCTCACGATCCTCTCTACCATCCAACCCGAGGAGGAGGAACAATCAGCACAGTAACATGGTGGAGCACTGTCTTAGATGTGTGGAGCTCACTCATGTCCCCCAAAACAAGCCACTCACCCTCAGAGCTCAGCCCACTAAGCTTTAAGCTTAAAGGCATTCCTTTCTCCTGAGACACTGCTTGGCCCAGTCCTCAAGTGGTGGCCACTGAAACCTAAATACCTCACTTGGCAGCTCTTTAGAATGTCCCCTCTCCTTTCATTGTTGTTTTGTGGGCATTCGTTGAAGCATCAGAAGGAAGGCCTTGCTGCCCAAGAGGTGTTTAAACAGGTATGAACCCTGACAGAAATCTATATGCCTTTGGAATGCATTCTGCTGAGCTCAGTCACTGCACATTTCACATTCCCAAATTTGCAGAAGGGGTGTATGTATACAGTTGGCAGTACTGTTACTCTTTTCCTCCTAGGTTACTTATGTCCTGCACATGTGGTTTTGAGGGCACTTTCCTATCAAAAGTTAAACATTTTATCTTTTTGTGCATTTTTCCATTAGGAACTTGTCTTTCAGCAGCTGTTTGGCAAACAGCCAATCTAAAATCACATTTAAGGTTTTAGGTGTAGGTGGGGAAATATTTCCTTCTCTCCAATTCCAAGTATCTGTACCCTGTGCCATTGTGCCGAGTATTTGTGCCCAGACAGTTGACTTATCGGACTGACAGTTATGGCACTTTGGAAATGAAAACACCAGTACATGTGAAAGGAGAACAGGTGGCTGTTACCCACCGATCAGGCTACAGCTACTGGAGAGGTGAAAAAAAAAACTAAGATAGAGAAATAGTAATTGAGGGTGTGAAGTCAAAATACGGATTTCCTCGTAGCTCCTGTCCAGACCCAGGTGACTTTGCTCCCTCTGGTGTATTTTCAAAATGGTTCCCACGTGGCCGATAAGCCCACATTCACCTTCAGTCATGTGGTATAAAGCACAATAAGTAGTTTGACAAGGAGATAGCTGTTTAAACAAAAATGGAAAAGGAAACTGGAAAACGAATGAAGAACTTCATATTTTTCCGCATTAAGAAAGCCCCGTCAACGATACTATGATAATCAGGCAACTTAGGAAGAAGGTAACAAGTGTTGGTTTCTGTAACAGAATTTAAAACATGTCTGCCCTTGAAAAAGCGTTCTGGAGGATATTAAAGGAGCTGTTTTACTGCAGGCTGTATGAAAGCCACTTCCAGCCCCTCACGAATTATGTGATGCTACCTCTATTTTTTTTAAATAAATATCTCTTCCACCTGCTTGAGGAGCAAAACTAAACTTAGCATTTTAAATGCTCACCCATGGAACTCATTCTCCCGTTCCATATTTTCATCTAAGGAAATATCGTTTTGACCAGTTTGTAGCAGTTATGCCAGAGAGGTGGAACAATTATTTCTGACCAGTAAAACATCAGGGTCCCTTGTTACAACAGACCCTGCTCATGTTTCAAGGAACCTGCTGTTCACCTTGAGCACCCGCAATGTTTCAGTGCGAAAACCGTGTTTTCCCTTCCATGCTCCATTTCAACAATGAGACTGCCATTCCTTCATTGAACGCTAGCCTGCCCTCTTTAACTTGATAGTTCAAGCAACAGTCTTTTCTTATTGTATCAAAGAAGATGTCTTTGAAGCAAAAATGACTTTCAATTAAATTGGAAGTGGCGTAAGGAGTCTTCCTTACCCACAGTGGCCAGATGTCCTTGGAATTCATTGCTGTCCTCGTGTTAAATCACAAGCATTTAATCCTAGATTCCACCTCAAATGGGATTTTGCTCCTGTTGGAAAGGCGCTTGCCCCCAGGCATGATTTGAAGAGAATTTCTCAAAGAAGACCCATTTACAGTGTTCAAGCTTAATTTGCTATCTTGTCTGTCTGCCCGCCTACTCAAGCCGGGCTTGGGATGCAAATGCCATGTCTGCACAGTGTCCCCCCTGTTGTAATCCTTTGTCCCTCCCTTTGCACACAACTGGCTCTGCCATCTGGCATCCCAAGGCTTATGGGATGAGCTGTCCCCTTGTGGTCATTCCTGTGACCCTAGGCCTTGCTACTGATATTGTCTGTTGTTTTACTGCTACCGCACTGCTAAGTTATAGGGACCTGGAGAAAACACCTCAGCTACAACTTTCTCCCCATCTGTAGTGAAGGCATCAGGCCGTCCTATCTATGTGCCACCTGCTAGTTTTGTTCTTCTGTGATGTTCAATAACATGTCCATGCTGACCCCAGTCAGTTCCATCTCGTCCTTGCCATAGTGTGCCAACTTCCTTAGTTTAATTAGCCCATGCCTTACAAATTCCCTACCTATGCCAGAGGTGGTATCACCTCTGGCTCCTGGGGGGAGAACTGCGTAGCCTCTCATAGTCTGGGAGCTGGGGCTGCGTGGGTGCAGTCGCCGGGATCTTGACTTACAGCGTTGGAAGAGACAGAAACCACAGACTGCCCCCCGGGCCCAAACATTGAATGCGCCACCAGAGCAACAGACTGTGCGAGCACTGTCCATTGCACCGACCCTCCGTCCACATTGGCCTAGCCTAAGGCACTATAGTGCGGAAGAGGACTTGCCAGCAGGATTGTCTGGAGCGCAGCCTTCTCCCCTTGGCTGTTCGCTTCCCTGGTGCTGACCCACGCCCAAATTAAAGTGGAGAGAGGTCTTGGTCTGGGTAGACCGCCGGCTTGTCATGGCCTGAGACTCACCTAGCCTAGGGAACACTCGGCACAAGACGATGCTAGCAAAGTAGAGTTTTACGGCCTGCCTTGCAGCTGGAGGGGCGTTCCTCCTGGTGAATATTTTCTTCTCATCGCCCCTGTCGTCCCCATCCTATCTGGTTTCCAGCTACGAAAATATGGCAATGGCCAAAGCAAAAAAGGAGCGCTCTGTCCGGGATTTACTTTTGAAAACCACTGTGGAAACCCAGGGCGACAAACCGCCCTCAGGAGAGCTGCGACCGGCAGGCGCTGGAGAGGGAATGGATGGCGCAGTGACCCTTGAATTTTTGGAGACATTGTTTGCCTCTCTTTGAGAAGAAATACGAGCTATAAAGACGGATCTGCAGGCTGATCTGAGAGAGGTGCGTCGAAATGTTGATGCTGTCGGCGGATGAGTGGCGGCCCTAGAGGAAGGCACAGTAGCTAGAGACGAAGAATTGGCAGCACTCCAGCAAGAGGTCATTCGATTACAGTTCCAGCACATTGATCTTCAGGCTCATGCTGAAGATCTGGAAAACAGGTTGAGGTGGAACAATATCCGCATCCGTGAGGTCCCCACAGGCACAGAAGGAACGGATTTGGAGGGATAAGTGCAAGCTCAGTTTAGCTCCGACCTGGGCCCCACAGCGGAGAGTGTAGTGAAAGTAGATCGATGCCACCGAGTGGGCCCTCCTTGTCAGCCCAACCGTCCACCAGCAGATATTTTGGTGTGTGTGCATGACTTTAAAATAAAAGAAGCCATACTTAAAGCAGCCCGATCCACACAGTCAATGCAGTTTAGAGACCAGGGGCCAGATGTACGACCCTATTTTGCATGTGCAAACGGGTTTGCAACCCATTTGTGCATGCAAAAATCATGTGGGCCATGTACAAACCCTATTTTGCGACTTGCAAAATAGTGTTTTGTGTATTCGCAATTAGGAAGGAGCGTTCCATTCCTAATTGCGACCCCACAAGCCATGTAAGAGTGTTTTGCGACCGCAATTGCAGTTGCAAAACACTCGCAGTTTACCACCCTCTTCAAGAGGGTGGTAAAGCACTCACAAACGGGAAGGGGTCCCCAGGGAATCCCTTCCCTTTGCAAATGCAGGGGAAAATATTTTTTAGGGAAGGCAGTGGTCCCAGGGACAACTACCTGCCCTTAAAAAATGAAACAAAAACTTTTTTTATTTTTTTTAAATGCATCCCGTTTTACTTTAAGGAAAATGGGCTGCATTTAAAAAAAAAAACTGCTCTATTTAAAAGCAGTCTCAAACATGGAGGTCTGCTGAGCCCACCATCCCTGGGAGGGCCAGCCATTCCCAATGGGGTCGCAAATTGCGAGTGCCTCATGAATATTGATGAGGCATGCAATTTTCGACCCCATTGGGAATCGCAAACAGTGTCTCAGACTCTGTTGTACATGGCAATTTGCGACTCGCAATTGAGCGCAATTTGCGACTCGCAAATTGTCATGGTCGTACATCTGGTCCCATGCTCCGCAGCTCTTCTAGGATCTCGCAGCAAGCACCTTGCAGAATAGAAAGGACTTTTGGCCTGTAACCAACCATCTGCATTCAGCGGGAATCGCCTACTCGTGGGGCCACCCCTTTCGTCTCATATTTCGACATGAAGGCAAAACTCACCAGCTCCGATCCCTGGAGGACACACGCAAGGTACTCAACTTGGACCTCAGCGATCATGGAATGCAGAGTTCTTCTACTGGGGACGGGGCTCTGGCCTGGCGCCTGCGGGGCCCGATGGCCGGATCCAGACTTGAGCATCTTCGCCCTGATCCGGACACAATTATCAAAGAAAGGGCTCAGGTGCTTCGCTCCCTCTCTGGCACAGGAGAAGAAGACGCTGACCCCCCAGTTGAGGTATTTCTAGGAGGGTGGGGTGGTTTGGGTTGTTGAGTCCGGTGGGGAGGAGAGGCAGCAGATTTCTGTGTAGCTGAATGTCTCTTGCCGTCCTGGCTGCCCCCCTATATACTGGCCTCCTTTTGGTGATGGACTATGATTACTTTCTACTTGTGAACAATTTTTCCCATTTTGTTGTAATGTTGGAGTTTATAAAGGGTTGTTTGGGGGACCCCCTCCGATGAGCCAACCTGCCTATGTCCCCCATTTACACATTTCTCTGATAGATGGTATATCATTTCACATACTTCTCGCACCACATCTGGGATCAGCATGACATGGGCCCGGTCCACTAAGAATTGCTCCTGCCTATGTGATTATGGAGACTAAGATAATTAGCCTTAATGTTCGAGGCCTCAATAATCCTATTAAAAGAAGGGCAGTGCTCTCTCTGCTGGAGCACTCACTGGGGGATATATGCATGCTTCAGGAGACACACTTACTCTCAAAGGACACGCATAGAATGCACACTAAGAGATTTCCACAGCAATACTGGTCATCAGGGAAGGGCAAGAGGGGGGCGTGGCTATTTTATTTTCCAAGCGCTTTTCTGGTACAGTCCTAGGCCCCATAGCGGAAATTAAGGGTTGATTATTGGCCCTTCGGGTGCAGATCGGCACGTTCCACTCTACGGTGGCCTCCATTTATGTCCCTAACGAGCAGCAAGAGCCTTTTTTGTTGGAAGCTCTAGCCGGTGTACTTCATACCCCAGACGCGACAGTGGTAGTGGGAGGGGACCTAAACGTGGTGATGGATGTGGAGCAGGATCATTCAGGACAGCGAGCTGGTAACTCGGGAGCGTTGTCAGTGGGGGGTCATAAATGGCTGGAAGAATGCGGGCTACGAGACGTGTGGCGTGTCCTACATCCAGATGAGCATGATTACACCTTCTATTCCGCGGCCCATAAAACATATGCACGATTGGATCATTTCCTAGCTTCCCCGTCTGCCCTGGAGCGGCTGATGGCTTCTACTATCGAGGCCCGCTCACTTTCGGATCATGCGCATATTACATTGACTTTACGCACCTCTCCCGCCCCTACTCAGGCCACCCCATAGTGCCTCTGGGAGACAATGTTGCTTTCCCCAGCGACGATTGCGGCGCTTAAAACCACTATACAGGATTACCTAAAACTTAATGACACTGGGTCCATGGCATTGTCCTCGATTTGGGAGGCTCTAAAACTGGTAGCCCGTGGGGCACTTATAGCTAAAGCAGCTCATGAAAATAAGATGAGGAAAGCCAAGAGAGGAGAATTAGAGACTAAGGTGAGAGAACTGAATCTATTCATAAATGCACCGGTGCTCACCGGATCTGGAGGCAACTTGAGGGGGAACGGCTACAACTCAAACGCCTCGACCCAGATAGGGCAGAGCACGCAATAGTGCGCTTGAAGCATAAATATTATGTAGGGACTAATAAAAGGGGTCGCATGTTGGCACACCACCTTCGCAGTAAGCAACTCGCACAGGCTGTTAAGTCGGTCCGGAGAGGCTCCGGTGCGGAAGCAACGGAAGTTAGTAGCATTGCAGACACTTTTCAGGCCTATTACTCCGAGTTGTACACTTGTGACCCCTCAAACTGCTCAGATCCACAGGCCTAACTAGAGACCGCTGCAATTAGCCCCCTCCCCGCTTCCGAAGCTGCAGCTTTAGACGAGCCTATACGCATCGAAGAAGTCTTTTTGGCGATCGCTCCTCTGAAACCCCTGAAGGCGCCCAGCCCGGATGGGTTCAGTGCTGCTTTCTATAAAACATTTTGCCCGGAATTAGCTCCTACACTCACACGCTTGTTCAACTCTTTTGCTGAAACAGGCACGTTTACAGAATCGATGCTTCAAGCCTTTATTTCAGTTATCCCAAAGCCTGGGAAGAACCCTAAGCTCTGTAGCCCATACCGTCCGATTTCTCTGTTGAACAATGATGCAAAATTGTTTGCTAGTATCCTAGCCCAGCGCCTCAATCCCATGATGCCTGGTCTCATAGATCCGGGTGCAAGCAGGGTTCATCCCCGGACGTCAGTGTGGAGACAATACTAAACGCCTTTGCCACTTGATTGACAAAGTACAGTGTTCTCACGAGGAAGCCCTACTACTGGCAGTGGACACGGAAAAAGCATTTGATAGGGTCCACTGGCCGTACTTATTCGCAACCCTGGAACGGTTCGGAGTGGGCACACGGTTTCGAAGCTGGATTGCGAGCATCTATAGCTCTCCCAGTACTTCAGTTGGAGTGAATGGGGTCAGATCTAGCGGTTTTCCCATTGGTAGGGGCACAAGGCAGGGTTGCCCTCTTTCACCTCTCCTCTTTGCCCTTTATATGGAGCCCTTTGCGCAAAAACTATGCAACAACTCCAGCGCTAAGGGCATCCCCTTTGGGAAAATCAACATTTGGTCAGCCTCTATGCGGATGATGTCATCTTTTCTATCACCCACCCTGTGACCTCCCTTCCGGCTATTGTTGCGGAACTCCAAGAGTTTGGGGCGACTTCGGGCTTTCGGGTCAATATGCAAAAGTCACAAATTTTAAACCTCACCTCTTCTCCGCACACGGAAAGCACGTTGCGCTCCCTGGCATGGCTATCTGCAACAATAAGCGGTGGATGAAGGGTGGGTGTAAGCGCATGGGTTGCCTCTTTGATCCCAACGACCCTATACCATTCGATCAAATTAAGGAGGACTATGGCTTGTTGGATTCGGATCGATTTACTCATGCGCAAATATTACATTGGGTGCTTAGTGCGGACACGCGACCTAAGGCAGGTAGGCCAATGCTCGCATTTGAAAAATGGTTGTTCCTCAAGAAAGACGATAAAAAAATCATTTCGGAGATCTATTCACACTTGACTAAGACGCTGCCCAAAGGCAGATCCCCGGGGCAGAAACGGTGGGAGGAGGGACTGGGCTGAAAACTGTCAGATAAAGAATGGGGCGACATTTTTTATAGGACGCACCACACTGCACATACCTCAGGGCATACGGAGAACGCTTATAAAATCATTTCTTATTGGTACTACACTCCCTCCCGGATACAGAAATGGAATCCTCAGTGTGACGGTATGTGATGGCGGGGATGTGGCAAACCTGGCACATTGCTCGACCTCTTATGGCATTGCCCGAAGCTCTCTAAGTACTGGGAGCAGGTCCTGGATGATATAGAAAGGGCCTTTGGCACTGCCATCCCCAGATTTCCTGCATATACACTTTTAGGACTACCCAACGCTCAGACGTTCCTGCTCCGCTCCATTAAGGGTAGGCAGGTGGCCCTAGCACTCAATGCTGCCCACCGAGTTTTACTGTCCAATTGGAATACTGATAGAATCCCTGACTGCCAACAATGGCTTCAACAGCTCTGGACCCTGCTCTGGATGGAGCGCTTGTCGATGGCAACTCTTTCAGACAAGTCAGACTACACTAAGATCTGGGCCCCCTTTATCTCCATCCTTTCCTGTGAGTTTCGCGAATTGACGTGCCCGAAATATATATGCATCTTGAGGTTGATTCCAGATGACCAGGGGGTAGAGGAAGCTTCAAGTGGTACTTAATATTTACTTGTTTTCTGATTCCTTCCTTGATCACAATAATTCCTGGTTCTCTGGCTCATTCGGACGGGGGTGTGGTGGGGGGTTTGGGACCTGTGGTTCTTTTTCTTTGTTTTTACTTTAGGGACTCCTTCCTCTTTTATTTGGGGATTTGAAACTGGTAATTTGGCCGTCTTAGCAGCTGTACATCTGAGATAGCATTTATATGCTGTCCAATCGCATTGTCACTCAGTTTGCTTGTTATTTGATGTGTATTAGCACATCAAACCAGCCTTTTGTACCTCTTATGAGATGCGGCCGGCCCATGCTGGGTTGTAGGCGACATGCTGTGTACCCCCTATTCTTTATTAGGCACTTATTGAATGTTCTGTACTCTGGTCTTAATGGAACTGTCAACGCGGCCGGCCCATTAGGGTTGTAGGCGGCATGCTGTGTATTGATTTTGTTATGTGCGCTACCAATTAAAAAAGATTTAATCCTAATCTGAACATGCCAAAAAATGCCAGCGGAAATGCTGCCTTGTACATGGCTAACTTGAAAGTGGAATGACATTCTAAGGACAGTGTTCTAATCAGTGGGGCCAGCCTGGCAAAGTTGTTGGCAAAATATGCCACTGAAGCCAGTGAGCCTGTGCCTAAGATTTGCTCTTCCCACCTTTTTATTCCCAGTGAACGAATCTCTCCAAAGCAAGCTGCGTCTACTCACTCACCCCAAAACCCTTTATATGGGAGAGTTGCCTAATTGTGGCTAGGTACTTTGTTATTTAGCTGCAGTTCTGGGTTCTAATGCATTGTCAGCTAGGATGCTCAGGCCAGGTCTGCAAGGTTCCTAAGGTGCAGGGAAAGGGTGTTATCTGCTGATCTATGTGAAGTGCTAGGAGTATGAATTTGTCCCAATGCACTAGAGAAAGCGCATCAGCAATTAAGTTAACCATCCCAGACATGTGTCCTTGCCTTTAGCTCACCATTTAACCCTAGCTGGCACCTCATCAACCACCTCAGGAGGCCAGGCACCATAGAGCGTTCAGCACTTCCCCTTCCCATTGTTGATCAGCTGTGCCACGGTCTGGTTTATGACTACAGCATAATCTCTTTGCTCTTGAGTTTGACGTTTGAGATGTGAAAGGCAACCACTATGGGGAATAGTTCCAGCAGCACTATGTTCTCTGTTATCCTTGGCACCCTCCAATGCACCTGCCATTCTTTAGCACACCACGCTCCACCCAGGAATGTGCAACAGCCCCCTCTGCTTGTTGCATCTGTTTATATCACCAGCTGCTGAGGGAAAATCCACGACTCCCTACAAATGAGGGAGCCATTACAATCTATTAGATATATGTATCATATTGAGAGGTCTGCCTCATTCCAGCACTAAGCCTTTTATGATGATGCTATGTCTGCACCACCACTCCCAGGGCCAACCTCCTTGGGAAAGCTCTACCCATTGGCCTCACCTTTAGTGCAAAATTACATTTTCCTAACAACTTTTGTACTTCTGTAAGTGTCAACATATGTTTCATGGCTTTGCTTACCACCTCCCAAAAAGTGTGGCCTGTCCTGCTGAAGTATACATACCCCTTGAACTGAGTCTGTCTCCATTCCCAGGTATGTCTGGATGGTGGCGGGGCTTCAGTCTAACCAGAGCTAAGGTTACCCCTGGTTTGCTGTCCAACTGCTTGAATGCTGTGACAAGTAAGCTGCATTGCTGGGATCTTGGCTCACTAATGGAAAGGAAATCATCCAGATAGAGCAGCTTCCTGTATTCAGATTGCCGCTCATATAATGCTCAGCTCAGTTCAGGAATATTTTAAATATCTCGAAATATGAGCAAAACACTGAGCAGCCCATGGGCAGACATTGAGCATGGTAGAATTTACCCTCAAGTTGAAATCCGAGTAGGTGAAAACTGTCCGGGTGGAACAACAGACAGGTGAAGGCTGACTCGATGTCTGCTTTTGACATCAGGGGCCCTTACCTGCTGCCCTCACCATCTAAATTGCTTTGTCTGTGGTGACATATGCTATGGAGCCCTGCTCCACATGAATCCTGCTGTTACCGGAGATGCCAGAAGATGCAATAGGTGATGTGTCAGCCTGAACTGACCAGTGGAATACAAAAGAAAGGAATACAAATCAAGATGGCAGTTGGTTGTGGATTGCAAGACTGCGTTCTATGGGAATGTTTGAATGCCATTTTGAAAAACAGGAATCCAGTTGGACACTGATTGTGAAGATGGCTAACTGAGCTGTATTATAAAGAAAGGTGGAGTATTCCTGGATGTCTGGAATATTAGAAATTACCTTTAAAGAAATCTCTGGAGAAATCCTTCACACAATTCCTTAGGTAGACTATTTCTGGTGCAGGAATGTACATGGCCAGCTGGCTCCTGATATTATCCCAAATTCCAGTCAGTCTGGAGTGGCCTCATTTCAGAGGTGTCCTGCAGCAATATCTTGTCAGGAAATTCAGCCTTAATAAATATGGCCAGTGATTATCTCACTGGTCAGAGTTTTGTAAACATTAGTATTTTCTCCTCATGGACCATAAACATGGTCCTGGGTTGACGTGTCCCCAATGTTCTCCATCACATGAAGGCAGACCACAGACAAATGTTCCTGCTTCTTCTAGTCTTTGTTAATACCATAAGCCTTTACTGTTGCTTGTTTCACATCTGAGAAAGCTTGTTTCCCGCTGTGCTGTCTCTCTATTTGCGTACTGTGCGCTGTCTCTTTCTTCCTCTTGAATTTCCAGTCCAAACACCCAATAGGAATTTGTGTACAGTATCTTGACCAGAGAGGCCAGCATGCCACAGGCTTCTGCAGCCCCTTTGGACATTCTACTAGATGGCATGGGGTAACGTCTTAGGGGGCGCCAACCACAAACAAGCATTTGCAATGCAATAGGTCTCGCATTTGTGAGAGTCTAAGCTATTGGCATTGTAAATGACAATGTCTTTTTTTTTATCTGTTTTGATAATTAACACATAAATAAAAGGCATTTTCATTTACAATGCCAATAGCTCAAACTCTTGTAAATGTGAGACCTATTTAATTTCAAAGAAGCGGCCACCATTGTCCCGGACTGCTTGGAAAGTGAAAGCGCGCATGGCGCGCTGAATGTTTCAGGAAAGCATGTTGTGCCTGCAGTAGGAGAAACTCATTTAAGAAAGTAGTGCTTACAGATTAAATAAGACGTACCGTGTAACAACAGAAGCAAAAGGGCCAGTCCTCATGAGAGGTTACAAATGAAGACAAGGCAGTCCTAAGGAGGGACTAACAAGCCTATTAACGAATCAGAAGCCAGCATTTACAAAGGACAATGACAAATATGGGCGGAGAGTGGACAGAGCTTCAAGTCCATACTCGAATACAGCATGCCTTGCAGAGCAGCGCATGCGCTGCCCAGGCTCGAACTAAAAATGGCTGTAGCCCATCTTCAATGAACCATACATTTGCAAAATTGGAACTGAATAGAATTCTTCTACATCTTCTGTTTTTCCCTTCTCTGACGATCTTTCAGTGAGAAAACTGTGTTTTCCCGCCTTTGCTCCATTTCGAGATGGCGACTCACATTCCTACTTTGGAAGATGGCCTTTCCTCTTTAACTTCAAAGTTTAAGCAACCATCTTTTTTGTTAATTCAAAGAGGCCTTTTGAGTGAAAACGTGTTTCCAGTAAATTGGAAGCGGCCTAAGCAGCGTTCTGTAGCCACAGTGGACAGATGTCATAATTGGCATTTATTGATATTCTTGTGATAAGAAAATCAGCATTTATCCACGGCTGTTACCTCACAGCGAATTTTGCTCCTCATAAAAAGGATCTTGCCCCCAGACTGAGAGCTGAAGAGGAGGGCGCGTGGGACATTTATTGCACTGTGCCTGGCTGCGGCGCGACGTCTCATCCCTCAGGCCGGGCTGAAGACAAAGAACCTGCTGTCAGTGCAGATACCCCGGCCATACCGGTAATTCCACTGGGAGCGCGTGGTTTGTGGTTCCTTTGAGTCCCTCGGAAAGAAGCTATTGGGCAACTTCCTGACCTCCACGAGCCCCTAGTTCCAATCATACTTTCCCATGGGGAGAAAACCGCGTTAGCAGCCCGGCTTATTTTCTGTTCAAACATAAAAAAAAGTAACTTTTTCTGCTACAATTCAAGAAAGTAAAGTTCATCTGGAGAAAATCGCTTGCCAGTATTGGTAACTGGAAAATACTGTGACTCCGAGTTATGTCTCTATTTGAGGTTAGGAACTCAGTAACTCATACACAAACTCATATTTTTCTACTTTTCTTTTTCCTAAATTCGAGTGTGTCAATAATGCAATCTGTGTTTCCCCATCCAGACTAGGTTTTATGTCTTGACTACAAGGCAGCGCATGCACTGTCTGCTGTGAGACATATTGTTAGCCTATAGTGGGCCTAGAGCTCCCTTTTCAGGAGCTAATTTTTTCGTTTCGTGTTTTCCCGCTCTCGCTTGTGTACTTCTCTGCCGAGCTCCCTCGTGTTGCTCAATCGCTGTGTGCCTACCCAGGCCTCCGCTATGACAGCCATGTGCGCTTATCCCCCATGGCGTTACTTTTTTGCCCGTGTGCTTCTCCCCTGCCCAGTGGCGGCCGACATGGCTTGCGGGTGGTGATACGGGCGCGGGGTGTCACGGGGGTGTCACCCGGGGGGCATGCGGGGGATGGTCGCGATTGCGGGAGGGAGCTTCAGAATTAAAAAAAAAAAAAAAAAAACTTACCTTTCCGCCAGGTCCCGCGTCCTGCGTCTCCGGTCCAGCTCCTGCTCTCCTGCTTCCGACTTCAGGAACAGGAAGCAGGCAGCCAGGCTCCCTCCCCTTAGCCAATCACAACGCTGCAATGGTGATTGGTCTGAGTGCTGTGACACAGCGCTCAGCCAGGGGCTGTAGGGGTGGGCATGTTCTCCATGCAGGCTGTAATGCAGCCTGCATGGAGAAGGGGAAAGTGCTCATGACTCGTTTGGGTGGCCCGAGAGGGCCGACCAAACAGTCACTGCGCACTTAGGAGTGGGCAAACCACTCCTCCCCTGCCCTGGTCCGAGAGCAGAGCCGCCCCACCCACCCGCCCGCAAAGGAAACATAAAATGATAATAACCTAAGGTTATTATCATTTTAAATTTCTTTTCTTTTCCACTCTCAAAAGCAGTGTGGCGACGCACCTCCACCACAGCGGAGGAGCCGCCACTGCCCCTGCCCCATGTTGCATTCTCTCTCTCATCCCTATTCCCCACCCTCTCCGATTGCTTCCTCCTAACCACTCTCTCTGTGTTGTTACCCCCCACCCGCGCCCGGGTGTTGCTTGCACCTCCTGCTGCTTCCCCAACCCTTCTTGATTCTATCCCTTCCCCTCCATATTGCTTTCCCACACCTGTGCTACTTTTTTTCTTCTTTCCTTTACTGTTCCAACTCGGATCGGCAAACAAAAAGAAAAAAAAGTGATTGATTCATTTTGTAGGCATGTGCATGTTTGGTTCATGTGCCTACAAAAGGACAACGGCGATCTTTTTATCGGATTTGCAGCACAGCCTGGCTGTAACCATTGGCAACACCAATAGGTCCCAAAGGAGAGGCTGACTGACTTTGCCAAAGCTTGTTTTATTAGTCACAGAGTACTTGAAAGTGAGGGCCAAATTGTTTGTACCTCTCCAGCGTTTGTGTGTAAGGGAGAGGAGGCCCAATGATATGACAAGAGTCGCTTAGCTTTACGAAATTTTGTGAGGTGTAGAAGCCTAGGTGAGAACAAGAGCTCCTTGCTCCACAGCCAGCAAATGAACCAGACCATGCCTCACCATGGGGCGTCTTTGCACACCTGTGATTCCTGAGGCAATCAACATCAAAAGAGGGGCTTCCAGATGTGGAAGGTCCTATTCACCTAAATAGGATTGGGTGAAGGAAACCACTACAGGGGGATGTGCATGTTTCTGCTTCAGGAATCAATCTCCATATTTTTGGGAAGGGAATGTATCATTTGCTACCCAGAAATGCTTTCTGGACTATCAGAGTGCTGAATACCCAACCGTTCCACTATGAATAGGCACTCTTATGTTCTGCTAAGTGCTTGTCTGTTGTCACTGTTGCAAAATCCTAGAAAACTATAGCTAATGCACCTGTGTACAGCGACGTGTCCAAGACTGGACTTTCCAATGTGGTACCTGACATTGGTGAATCCAGAATCTTTTTCATTTTACTCACTATGACAACAGGAGTGGAAGCCAGCTGTGCTTCCTCCTTCTTTCTATGACCTAATGACCCGCCTCTTACCCCTCTTTCATCCAAGGCACTCTGAGAAACTCTCCCAGCATGACAAACTTTGCTAATCCAAACATTTAAAAAAATGTTAAGGAACCTGGAAGATTGTATTGTGCTGGTACTGCCTTGTTACCACCACATCAATAACCAGTGTGTATCCTGTGCCAGGTTTACCGCTAAGGCACCTGGGAGATTGCATTGTGCTGTTTCTGCCTTGTGGCGAACACAGCTCTAAACTAGTGTGTATTCAGTGTCAGATTTACCTTGAAGGAACCTGGGAGATTTCATTGTGCTGGTACTGCCTTGTGACCACCACAGCTCTAAACCAGTGTGTATCCTGTGACAGAGTTACCTTGAAGGAACTTGTGAGATTGCATTGTGCTGGTACTGCCTTGTGGCCACCAACATCTCTAAACCAGTGTGTATCCTGTGACAGAGTTACCTTGAAGGATTCTGTGAGATTGCGTTGTGCTGGTAGTGCCTTGTGGCCACCACAGCCCTAAACCAGTGTGTTTCATGTGACAGATTTACCTTGAAGAATTCTGTGAGATTGCATTGTGCTGGTACTGCCTTGTGACCACCACAGCAATAACCAGTGTGTGTCCTGTGACAGATTTACCTTGAAGGATTCTGTGAGATTGCATTGTGCTGTTATTGCCTTGTGACCACCACAGCAATAACCAGTGTGTATCCTGTGCCAGGTTTACCTTTAATGCAAAAAGAACAATTGATGGACAGAATGCAGAACAATGTCATACATTCACCCCAGTACAGAGATCTGGGCCTAAATCTATCGTTTTTTTGCTCACCATGCCAGTTTGGACCCAGCCATATGCAAATTAGTCTTGACCCTGCGCCCAATGGGAACAGTCCAGCCCGAACTGCCAGGCCAGGTCCTCCCTGGACTGGAAACAAGCATCCTAGGACCGGTTTCTGGCTTTCAGCCCTCATCAGCCAGGATAGCTTGACTCCAGTGGCATGGAGAGCACTGGACCCACGTCGGGGTGACAAATGCAAAAAGAACAATTGATGGACAGAATGCAGAACAATGTCATACATTCACCCCAGTACAGAGATCTGGGCCTAAATCCATTGTTTTTTTGCTCACCATGCCATTCCAGTTTGGACCCAGCCATATGCAAATCAGTCATGACCCTGCGCCCATTGGGAACAGTCCAGCCCGAACTGAGGCACAGTGTCAAGACTGATTTGCATATAGCTGGGTCTGAACTGAGGTGGCAAAGTGAGCTAAAGAATGATGATGGATTCAACCCAGATCCGTGACTGGGGGTGAGTGTCTGAAAAGTTTCAGCGCTCCGTCCATCATCTCCTTGTGTTTGCTTTGTTCGCCCTAAGTTGGCAGGGTATGCCCAGACGTGGGTCCCTTGCTCACTTTGCTACTGGATTCAAGCTAGCCTGGCTGATGAAGGGTGTTACCCAGAAACCGGAGCCAGGATGCTTGTTTCCGGTTCAGGGAAGACCTGGCTTGGCAGTTCGGGCTGGACTGTTCCCATGAGGCACAGGGTCAAGACTGATTTGCATATAGCTGGGTCTGAACTGAGGTGGCAAAGTGAGCTTAAGAATGATGATGGATTCAACCCAGATCCATGACTGGGGGTGAGTGAATGAATAGTTTCAGCGCTCCGTCCTCATCTCCTTGTGTTTGCTTTGTTCGCCCTAAGTTGGCAGGGTATGCCCAGACGTGGGTCCCTTGCTCACTTTGCCACTGGATTTAAGCTAGCCTGGCTGATGAAGGGTGTTACCCAGAAACCGGTCTCAGGATGCCTGTTTCCGGTTCAGGAAAGACCTGGCTTGGCAGTTCGGGCTGGACTGTTCCCATGAGGCACAGGGTCAAGACTGATTTGCATATAGCTGGGTCTGAACTGAGGTGGCAAAGTGAGCTAAAGAATGATGCTGGATTCAACCCAGATCCGTGACTGGGGGTGAGTGTCTGAAAAGTTTCAGCGCTCCGTCCATCATCTCCTTGAGTTAGGTTTACCTTTAAGGCACCTGGGTGATTGCATTGTGCTGGTACTGCCTTGTGGCTAACACAGCTCTAAACGTGTGTATTCTGTGTCAGATTTACCTTGATGGAACCTGGGAGATTGCATTGCACTGGTACTGCCTTGAGACTACCATAGCTGAAAACCAGTGGGCATCCTGTGGCAGATTTACCTTGATTAAACCCGGAAGATTGCATTGTGCTGTTACTGCCTTGTGATCACCAAAGCTGTAAACCAGTGTGTATCCTGTGACAGATTTACCTTGATGGACCCTGTGAGATTGCATTGTGCTGGTACTGCCTTGTGGCCACCACAGCTCTAAACCAGTGTGTATCATGTGACAGATTTACCTTGAAGGATTCTGTGAGATTGCATTGTGCTGGTACTGCCTTGTGGCCACCACAGCTCTAAATCAGTGTGTATCCTGTGACAGATTTACCTTGATGGACCCTGTGAGATTGCATTGTGCTGGTACTGCCTTGTGGCCCCCACAACTCTAAATCAGTGTGAATCCTATGACAGATTTACCTTTATGGATCCTGTGAGATCGCATTGTGCTGGTGCTGCCTTGTGGCCACCACAGCTCTAAACCAGTGTGCATCCTGTGACAGATATACCTTGATGGATCCTGCGAGGTTGCATTGTGCGGGTACTGCCTTTTGGCCACCACAGCTCTAAACCAGTGTGCATCATGTGACAGATTTACCTTGAAGGATTGTGTGAGATTGCATTGTGCTGATACTGCCTTCTGACCAGCACAGCTCTAAACCAGTGTGTATCCTGTGACAGAGTTACCCTGAAGGAACCTGTGAGACTGCATTGTGCTGGTACTGCCTTGTGACCACCACAGCTCTAAACCAGTGTGTATCTTGTGACAGAGTTACCTTGAAGGAACCTGTGAGACTGCATTGTGCTGCTACTGCCTTGTGACCACCACAACTGTAAACCAGTGTGTATCCTGTGACAGTTACCTTGAAGGAACCTGTGAGACTGCATTGTGCTGGTATTGCCTTGTGACCACCACATCTCTAAACCAGTGTGTATCCTGTGACAGAGTTACCCTGAAGGAACCTGTGAGATTGCATTGTGCTGGTATTGCCTTGTCATCATCAATAGTTCTGAACCAGAGTATATCCTGTTACAGACTTAGTTTTAATTAATTATGGACTATTTCAACGTTCTTACCATCATGTTTCTGTACTGAGATTGTACCCCACTGCATGATTTAAAAGGAAACCTTCACAGCCAGATGCGCCCCTAACCATCAAATAAAGGAATTTAGAAAGGGCGTGACCAACTATGTTGATGTATGTAAAACAAAGTGCGAAAAAGCATATGTAGAACTTCATCTGAAAGAATACAAATGTGCCCCATGATAACTCACACAACAAAGTACTCCCTTAGTTTGATGTAGTCCAATATATTGTGCTTTAGTGGGCACATTGGTATACCTACTTATGCTTGCGTTAGCAGTTTGAGGTGAAATGAGTCGAAAAGGTCATGTAAGAAACTCACTTTTACTGAGTTATTCGTAGCCTGCTTCTCTTTGGTATTGAAAATTAGCAGTCACTTGCTTTCCTTATACCTGTAGTAGTGATTAGCAGTCACTTGTGGTACAAAAAAACAATTTGTTGGCGTTGCCAAGGTTTGTTTCGTTTTGGTAGATTAGTAAGAGCTTGCTGCTTAGCAAATAAATCACTAGCATGCACTTAAGTGCGATGAGAGACTCCAAAGTTCCGGTTTACCCTCTTATTCATCTGCTTTTCATATTTGGAAATTCTACTCTCATGAGAAGAATGGCTATGAAGTCTATTTATAAGCACACGCCACTTGGCCACACAGTTTCCATTTAAACACGGCTGTGAAGCTCGAGCGGGATGTTGACAGTTATGTGTTTCCTTCTCTTCTTGGCACCCTTTAGTGGCAGGTAGTATGTGCCCGATGGACCTTTGACATGGATTGACGGCCTGCTGCATGAGCAGTGGCAAACATCTCCACCTATGACAGTACCTCTGTGATGCAGCGTACTGCACAGGTAGCTTTGTGGCCCGAATGAAGACACGGTTAGGATGACGGTGCTGCCATTGTTGCTCTGATGCTGTCATGGAGGAGGGGAGAGAGATTTAGTTTTAGCTGAGCTACCTGTCCCGTGTCCTTATTCATACTCTGCTTCACAGTGGCAGAATTTCAGGGAGTACCTTTTTAGATTTTCACAGATAACGATTTGATTTAATTTCATTTTTTAAAGTTTCCCCACTGAAGTGCAACACTTTTGACTAATAATGTAGTGTTCGCAAATCTACCTACCTCAAGAATACTAATGAGATAGGTTGCAGTTTACGACCTATTAGGAATGATGGCCATCACAGGGATGATGGCCTGCTGGGGTCATCAGACTGCCATGCCTCTGACTGCTTTTCAATAAAGCATTTTTTTTTAAATGTTGCTCGTTTTCCTTAAAGGAAGATAAGATGCTTTAAAAAAAAAAAAAAAAAAAAAACTTTTACAATTAATTTCTAGGTCTCGCCTAGCAGCGCGCATGCGTTGCTCTGCGAGACTTATTGTAAGGGGGCTTTAAAAAGCTGACCACACGCTCGTGCGTGTGTGGCCTATTGCTTGCGGTTACCCGCACAGGCACCATCTGTTTTGAATTATCGTGCCCAGACGCGTGCGCGATAATTCAAAACAGATGTTGTGGCGCGCGCGCGCGCACCACTCGCGTGCTTGTTGTCCCAATGTTTTCGTACATGCTTTTTGCAGGCATGATAGCTATGGATTTCCCCGACCGCATTTTAAAAGCGCTGCTTTTTGGCTTGTTTGTTTTCCTTTCTGCCCTCTCATCGTCGAAGCGCACGGCGGTGATCCACTTCACTTATTCTCCCCGGCTTCCCCCAACAACACTTCCCACACCATACTGTACATATGTCCGACCGCATTTTAAGAGCGCTGCTTTTCGGCATGTTTGTTTTCCTTTCTGCCCTTTCATCGTCGCAGCGCACGGCGCTGTTTCCACTTCACTTATTCTCCCCGGCTTCCCCCAACAACACTTCCCACACCGAACTGTACATATGTCCGACCGCATTTTAAGAGCTCTGCTTTTCGGCATGTTTTTCACTTAATTGTTTGCTGTGAATTCTGTAGCCAACTCCCGTTTCTTGTAAAGTGGTCCAAAGTCCTCGGCCATGTTCGCGGTACAGGAAACTGTTTAAATATATGAATACATTTGGAATTTCAAAAGTTTTCAGTTGAGTTTCTACCCGGCGCAGCAGCGGGCATCTGTTTTGGGTGGGGAACCCATACTGCGCATGTCCCTGCTTTTAGAGCTACCTCTCTGTTTGTCCCAGGCAGTGAGGATGTCACTGAACCACCCCTGAGGCTGCAACATTTGGAGCCTCTGCTGCGAGCACCGCCACCTCAGAAGTTCCAGTTTTATTCTGAACTGTCCTGTCTGACTATACTCATCACAGATTACCTTGCTGATGGACCCCAGTAAGAACTGCCTGGTGTAAGCGGGGCGGCGGGGACAAGTCCACAGCAGCCTGCGAGTCACCTCCGCTGCCACCGAAGGGTTCTTGCCAAAACAAGTGCGGTTCTGAAGAGGCGGCTGATAAGGCAGACTCTAGCAGCCATGGCTGTCAGTGTCAATGGCAGCAACAGACTGAGCTTTTACCCATATTGACAAGCCTGAAGACTCTAGAAGGATTTCAATTCTTGCCTCCCATGAAGCCGAAAAGATGGATCCTTTTGTTAAATTTCTTTCATTAGTGAGGTCTTTGTTTAAGCGTTTACACAAATTGCTTAAACAAAAAAAAAAATCTGATGTTTCAATACAAATACACCATTGTGCACCAAGGGAATGATGGTCGGTATTTTGGTTACATGTGATTGCAAACACTCTGTGACCAAAAAGAGGTAGGATTTGTTTCAAATTTTAATCCTACTAAAAAGCATAATGATAACATCACTGCAAACGATACGCCCGACGATGACAGCGCAGGACATCAGATAAGTACTGTTGTTCAAGTTGACTCAAATCCAAACTGCATACCGTGAAATAAATATTAAAACTGTGAACTGGACACATTTTCATCTTTCCTAATCATACCTTGCAAAATTACTAGTCCACTGCCTCGGTGTCCGTCGGGACACTCCAGTAGCAGCTCCAGACCATACACTTCGTATTACTACACTGCCTTCAGAGCTTCCACTTCACCTAACCAGTGCTTAATTTGTAAAAAAAGAAGTGCCAGGGCCCTCGTTTGGAGGCCCCAGCAGCTTGCACCACACATTGCCCATGCCAGCGCTGCCAATGGTAGTACCAACACAATTACTAATCATCGCACTGCTACAAGTGTGACAATTCATCCTACTCTAGGCCCCCAAAGCTATAAGAAAGGCTTGGGCGGCAGTCAATAGTAATTTTTACCAGTGCCACCATGTGGCAGACTGGTTAAGCACTATCTCCCCGTGCCTTCTTCCAACACCACCCCCCGGAGTATGCACGTTACTTTTATTTTATATGGCAGCATTCCTAGCTCCCGTTCCTGCGTGCCACTTCTCCATCCCCCAAATCTATAATACATACTGTATTTAAAGCAGCACGCGCTCTCCGTTGTAGTCCTTTCCCTTTGCATTATTTATGAGCATTTGAAGCCAAATGGAGTAGGGCGTTCCACTTCCAGACCTTTTCTATGGGGGCCACTGCTCATTATCTGCCCTCACCACCCCGGCTGCAGCCTGTTGACATGTTGGGTTCATATCAATCCAAAAAGGCTCTACCAAATCTAGCGGCTTGTTCCAAGATGTTGGTACTTTTTGTTTTCCAGGCAGCATATTACTCTTGTCTCCACTCCCTATAACCTGTTTCTCATTTTCTGGTTCTCCAGCACCACGAGGTCATACTAATGGCATTAGCACTGTGCAGATATCATCACTCCACTGCAAATGAAAAATAAAACACTCAATTTGAACACCAACAACTCAAACTTTCACAAATGCGAGACCGATTGCATTGCAAATGCTTGTCTACATTTACTGTCTGTCGAGCAAAAGTTTTTTTTGTCTGGTTTACTGCCCCAGGTTATGGTAAGGGGATTGTTTTCACAGGCTCATTTTTGTTATGTTAAGGAGCAGATTACACTTCACCTGGTGACTTTTGCAGTATCTAGAAACCGAAGAATATATTTGTCCGATTTAATTCTTGTACCATAAGAGAGTGAAGTAGTCATTTGTTTTTGTTGCTGAAATTGAGACTCAGAATACAAACGATAGGAACAGCAGTCTAAATGGAAGGGAATACCAGCCAGTTATTCTTAATGCAAATTCACATACATCCTTGCAGCACGCTTAAGTCCATCTTAAAACTATATCCATGGTAGATGTGTTTGTCCCTACCATGTTCTAGATGGAGATAATGTGAGCTTTTGAATCTCCTCTACCCTTTTCCAACCAACTGCATCCTACACCCTCAGGCATCTCTTATCAAAACAAGCATTGGCATAGCCAATAGGTCTCGCCTTTGGGACATTATAAGTGTTTAGCCATGCAACAGTTGATGTTGCTCCAAGGATATTGTGCTGCATAATTAAATACTTATAAGGTCCCAAAGGCGAGACCTATTGGTTATGCCAATGCTTGTTTAAGAGTAGGCAGTGTTCCGGACCACTACCTGCTCTTAAAAAAATATTTTTGTTTACATTCTCAAGGGGGAAGGGGTTCCTTGGGGACCCATTCCCATTTGCAAATGGGTTATCACGTCCTTTGAGGTGTCCGAATTCAGTTGCAAAATATTAACACTTACCACTGCTAATCAGTAATTGAAAGGGACGCCCTAAACAGACCCCTTCCAAATACCGATTTGCAAAGCAAAATTGGGAATCGGTAACACGCTACAAAATCGAAATTTGGCTTTTGTACTTTACAAAATGCTTTTTTGCTGTTGCATTTTCCAGATTCTGCGATTTGGCCTGTTTGCAACCCCTAAAAAGTTTTGTACATATGGCCCAAAATAATATTCCTAAACTTGAGGTTGGGATGATGATGAATTTACAGTATCTGAGCAAAGAAATGAGAGGGTGGTGGGAGCATCTGTTGGAACAATTGTGGCTCATGTCTTTCAGTTAAACCTGTTGTTGACCTGCACGAGACCCGAATAGTATTGCTCACTGATTGAGGCCTTGAGCCATCTTGATGCTCTCAGTCCCTTCTCCTCCACTGTAACCCACACCACCTCTATTACAAAAGATGGTATTTAGCTTCTTTGTTTCTTAGGAGTGTGTAATGTGGCAGCTCCTTGACACCTCTTCTTTGAGGCAGTATGCAAATGTGTAATACTAAATGGAGAGTTTGTTTGGAGGGTGCAAGGAAGCGCGTAAGGGCATGGGTACTGAGCCTTTACAAGGCTAGCGGATTTTGTCCTGAGGGTGAAAATAATTAGCATATATGGTCCTGGAGTCCTCAGTTCTCTTGCATCAATTGAAGGTGAACTTGAAGCATATTAGTACCACTACTCTGGTGTTCTCCATCAACAGGTTATGGGGCAATCTCTTCCATCCTGTCAAATTTGTATCAAAACAAAGTTTGGCTATGTCCGGCAACAGCTAGACAATGGCCATGTATTTATTTGTAGTGTTTGAAAAACCCATCACACTACCAGCTGGTCCACTCAGTCTGTTGGAATTGAGATGAGGAAGGACTTCTTGTTGTGTTGAAGATTGCCCTATAAGTTGGGTTGTCCTCTGGAATAATGGAATGGATGCTCTAAGTACAGAGTCTTAGCCGACTAGAATAGGATAGAATCTAAAGTGGTAGCTCACGAGGATGTCCTTACTCCAAGAAAAGTATTTTCCGAGGGCTTATTGTGACTAAAGGTTATGAAGGAGACATAAATTCCCCGAATCGTAATGGATGGAAACAGTAAACAGCTGTAGTAGCGGAGAGACGCTTCTAGTCACCAGAACCGTACATTTAGTAAGAAACAGGAAGTGCTTTTTGTTTCTTATATCATGTCGGAGTTAAAGAAGAAGCAGAAATATTTTCTGCTGTTAGGTTTCATAACTCTGCCACTATAGCATATGGAGCTTTACTGAGAAATTTGATTACATCTGAGAGGCTGTGCTATACATGGCCTTTGAGCAAAGTATGTGTCTTACTTATCTGACAAAGTCTTTTGGAATTATGGTATGGGAAAGTTTCCACTGAATTACTTGGGAAATGTTCTGAAATGACAACATATCAACAACTCCAGAGGAATCCAGAAGATCCACCTCACAGTTTCTATACAATGCAGGAAGTCCACACATGATTTAGTGAAAGATGATGACTGAGGCAAAAGAGACTTTTGTTTCCATATGCCAGCATTCAAGAAACTTTTAGCTTTAGCGAAGGAATGAAAGAGTCCTTAGCTAGTCCCCAAATAGGGTAAATCCTTTGGTAGCTCAGTGGACTGAATGTTGTTGTATTCATTGCATCATAGTCCTACAGTGGATACCTGCAAGCAGCTAACTGCCCGCTGTTAAGTTCCACAGGAATACTACAGAGAAATTGGAAATTATTGTGTGCCAATCATTCATACCAGCATTACCTGGAATGTCACCCTGGTAAGAAGTTTAAATAAGGTGTACTAATAATGTTTTTAGCCATCATCCCATGATCCGCCCACAAAACTAGAACGCACAACCAGACCCAACCTGCACACGTCCAAGGTAGTCCACGGTTAAAACAAAACCAGTTCCAGTGTCAGAAGAACACTGTTTAAATGGCAAGAGACATAACGAATGTTGGTACAATTAGTTTAGTTTTATCCCTTAAATAGTTAAGAGATATTTGCTATTTAGGAGCAGTGCTTATTTGAAAGTCTTCCCAGTCCTCCCTTCTTTATATAATTGATCCTCTAGTACAGATCTTGTGGTGTACAAAGAGGGTGCACTGCTAGAGAGGGCTGGGGGTGCACAATGGCAGAGAGAGAGAGTGTGTGTGTGCATGCATGAGGGTTAAGGGGTAAGGGGATAATGGATTCTCCATTTGAGTGAAGGAACATGCTTTCAGGAGCATTCTTGTTATGTTGTGGGCCCTAGGCCCACATGCTGCAGGAAGGACGACACGGACACTTGGGTATGGTACTAGAAACTGGCCACGAGCACGTGTACTCGGGCTGTTTTATTGGCAGGGTCACCTGACCAGTGACGCCTGTGTTGGGTGGGTGTGTGGTGGGTGTGTGGGTCAGCCCTCGAGGGAGAGGTGAAACACTAGACTGTGTCCAGCAGGACACAACAATACTTAGGTCCAAGAACTGTGGGGATAAAACATAGACACCCATCTTGCGAGCAGTTGTTTAGTTTGCTGAAGCAATACTTTATATGTTCCCCTTACACCAGATAAAACTTAAACTGTCACAATTCTTCCAGGGTTCCCTGTTTACTAATCTACTTTCATGAGTTGGGAATGGAAGGGAACTAGGCAAAATAATAAAGTTACTCACAAGTAGCAAAGCTTTACCATTACCAGCACTTGTCCGCCATGCCCAACTCAACTACAGCCACCAGCCAATTTCTTCAGAGTTGTAAGGGCTGCAGAGGAGGGAAACAGATGCAGTCAGGGACATTCATGGGTGGTGCCCTGTGCTTCCCTTTATAACTTTTAAACTACAAAAGCGGTTTCAATTCACAAAGTGCCAACAAGTCCATAATGTAAGGTAGCTTATGGATTAAGGTGACAGGACTTGGTACTGCTCAGTAACATTCCCTTTAATTGTGAGGAAATCCAGTACTCCTAGTACCTTCCCAGTGTACTCCTAGATATTGTCTGACTCATTCGTACTAGTGATGTTTAGAACCAGCTTCTTTTACTTTTCCACCTTCAGAATTCAGTAGACGGGTGTGCAGAAGACACAACGTAGGCTGAGCCACACTACTCTCCTATAAACACACTCCTATGGAATTCAGCTATCACCCTTATCTGATAAAGTTGTTGCAGTTGACACAACTTTGGCATATCATAATGCCTGGCATATAGGATAAGAACTGTCTGCCTAAGATAGCTCAGTAGGTTAAAACCATTTTCAAGAACCTGTGTAACCTGAAGGACGCAGGTCTCATATCCAGCAGGTTGATGCAGTCTTCATCTTCAGTAATGATATGAGACTCACAGACTTTGGATAATATGAGCAACTATTATTGGCCCCAAGAGAATGTTTTTATGTATTTGGTGCCATATACATATTGGCTTTTTTTTAGGTATTTATTTTCTATGGTGTTTATCACGCCCAAATATTTCTTTATTACCATATCTCTGCACTCTATCACCATATTGCATTGTTAAGTGCATTTGGCAGAGATGTACTCATGTATTGTGGTGATTACTGTTGTTAAGTAATTAGGCTCCAGAAGGGCAGAGTGTGATGTACCACTAGCCGAAGATGATAATAGTTTACCGAGAGGACAGTAAATGCTTGTAAGTCGGTGCTGTGGGTTGCAGGCTAGTAGAGTCGGAGCACTTGGGCACTGCTCTGTTTTGCAATTTTAATGTTCTAGGTTTTAGTGAACCACTTTCTTAGTTCAGGTTTCAAGAGTTTCTGAAAAGTAAATAATTGAGTTCAGTTCTCGAGGTGGATTAAGAGTATTCAATTGCCAAGCAGTCTCTTCACCAAGTGGCAGTGGCCTACCTTCATATTTGTGATGTGTGAACTTTTTCCTGGTGAATGGTGTGCAGATTAGTTGAGTGGAGGGTTTTGGTCTGTGTGTTGTGTTGGGCAACTTCTCCAAATATTCCTCGCCCTTGCTAAAGAAAATATCATGCATGGTCCATTGGACTTGCTTCTAATCTGATTCTGCTGGCTCCAAGCAACTCTGGTTGTTACTAGTGAGAAACATATAAACTCAATGTAATGGCCAGTTAAAGGTAAGTAACCTAATAACATTATTTGAAACGCACTGAAAAATAAAAAACAAACTTCAGATGTATGGACGTTATGGTTTAGACGTAAAGCCTAAAAATAGTTGACATATGCCAGTTATGGTGACATATACAGCTATGATCAGCACCCCCAATGTACTGCTCATGACCACACAAGTAATGTCTCTGAGGACAGAGCAAAATGGCCTCATTCTTCTAATCATGAAAAATGTCAGTACTTTGAATGCAGTTGGAAGCACTATTGTCAGCATTTAGGTATCCTGGCAAACAATATGTACAGTCACTATTAAGGCATATTGTCAAACATACTAATTGTAGTTGCAAGGTTTCAGTACTACTCTCTACATCTAGATGTTCTTGTAGAGGAAACATAGATAAACAGTGATGCATTTGCACTGTCAGTGAACAAATGAAGACCAGGAGGTCGCAGCAAATTCTCATCACAATCTTAGTTGCTGCACCACTTTTGAGACCAAGAATAAAGCCTGGGCCGGACTGGCCATATCAGGCATCGGGCGTTTCCCCGGGAGGCTGGAAGGGTGGGGAACAATTTTGCAGTTTTGTTACTGGGGGCCGGTTTTACAGCGGTGCTGCAATATCGGCCCCCAGTAACAGAAGCAGCATGGGGGCTGCTCCATCAACATTGCCAGGGCTGCTTTGGATTCCCAGTCCGGCCCTGGTTAAAGCGCAGTCGAGTTCAGTAGATATTGTCACCTTCAGGCAGATACTCTGAAGGGCTGCAAACAAACAGTGATGAGAAACACTTTAATAAAAAAAGATTGAAGCTCTTGTATTTTTACTTTAGCCCAGATGTTCACAGCTTCCATTTAATGAGAAACTGTTCTTCACCAAGGTAAGAAAAATGTTGTGAATCACACTTCTGATCATTCCCTGAATAGGGTTTTAGGAAATGTGTCTTAAAACATCAAACATGGTTAAGTCATACACTGTTCCTGCACGAGATTATGTGAATTGAGTGGATGACCACCTTTCTTCTCAGTAGTTGGTACATCTTGTTTTCTACACTTTGACTATTTTATTTTTGGGCTTAATCTTTCAAAATGATAATATTTTAAGACTAATGCTCATGATTGTTCCTGTACAGAAATAATGAAATGCTGCTTCTTTGAAAGGAAGAGTTGAATAATTGGTCTCTTTAAGCTAATTTAATTATTCCACTAAAATCTCAATAATCTTCTAATATCTAAAAGTTATTTTTAATAAATGATAAATAATAAATTATGTTAAATTGTAAAAAGAAGTCCCTGCAGGACAGAGAGGGAAGTTGTCTTATTGTTCAGTCTTTAGAAGCAAAATCTTGCACTTGAAGTCATTACTAACATTCGGCAGAACAAATTTGTTTCTAGGCTTTGGATGCGGCCAAGAACTGTTGTGTCCTGAGGAAGTTCATCACTTTTATGGATTCTTTCACCGAAACATGCATAGATAGTCTATATGGTCCCACTAGCAGGAGATGTGTAGTGGGACTGTAATAGAGAAGAAAAAAAGAGGTAATCTACCGCAATGTACTCAAGTATTGATGGTTTTTAGCGACTAGGAGTTTTTTTAACAAAAAGTAGTATGTATACGTGAATAAATGAAGAACTAGGTATGATTGAGTATGAATGGGATTTGTGGGGGTGTTGGCACAGGTTCTTTTGTAATTTGATGTAAAGCCAAGTATGTGTATTCATTAGATTTAGAAGTGTATGTATACATTAGTCATAGTTAGGTCATAGTTAGGTCAGGACGTTTTTTGTTTGGCGTGGTTGACAAATCTTCAGAAAACTTTCCAAATAAAAATGTCATCCAGCTCAGCACTTTTATGGCAAGTTTTGGATTGATCTGTCAAGCGGGGACTGAGAAAAAAGTGGAGAGGGTCCCAAAACACGTGCAATTTGTCATAAAGATTTTAAGAATCGTTTTAGAAAAAACAGCTCAACAGAATTACTCCAAAGTTAGGTCTCTACTCAGAAAGGATGCTCTTTGTGATTTGGTGTAAATCTGTTCAACCATTAAAAAAAAAAATAAGGTTCAAAAGTTAGTGATATCTGTATGGTGACTCTGTTCCCATGTCCTAAAGTTAAAAAATGAAGCCACAAAGGGCATAGTAGGGGTACCCCGACCCTCTGGGCCTTGTGAGGGTGTTCCAGAGAGCCCCCTTGTGGCCAAATTAAAAAAGACCAAAAACCAGGACCTGCTTACACCCTCTACAGTGCATGCTCAAAAGGTATGCTCAGTGAGGGAGTTGGGTGAACATGATCAAACTCCGCTGAAATACACTGAAAAAAACAAAGGTTAAAGAGACTTTATAGTTTGAAAGGTAATAGGATCTTACTGTACATTAAAAAAAGCCTTAGAAATTCACTGAAAAAACAAAGGTTAGAGTATTGTTATAGTTAGGTCTTGTAATAATATAACAACTGTCATTTTAAAATAAAAACTACACTGAAATTCACCACTTATAAATTACTGAGCTAACTATACCTTGCACCCTCACCCTGCACTGCTTATGACCTCACAATTTACATCACTCATGGCATGTTAAATGACATCATTGATGACATCGCTGATGGTACTTCAAATGACATCATTGATGAGAGTACTAACAACACCATAGTCATATACAGCACAAAGTTACTGAGCGGATATGTGTGGATCCATAGCATGGAAATAGCATAAGCCGTGGATGCGAGTATGATTATGCCCGTTGAAAGTTATGTTCTGCACTGTTTTCAGTCACTGAAGTTTGGGGTGCAAAGTATTACTCCCTTTTTAACAAGATAAAGGCTCACTGCTCCTAATGTGGGCTGCAGAGTTATGTTTAAAAGTAGGTTGAAACTTAGTCAAAGCCGTTTCCAAACAATTTGTGAGAAAGGCCAAAACTTTCATGATAGATTATCAATCTGTGGAAATGTGTGCATGTGCCCATATTAAACAGTTGTAATGCAATTCTATGGACAAATTGTATGTTGCAAGGACATTTATAAAGTGTGGATTTTTATTTCCAGAACTGTACTTAAGATTTTAAGGCACTGGAGACTGTTGAAAAATGTAGAATGTAGGGGTGTCCAATTGTTATTGTTATTGTTGTTATTGTTATTGACATTTCTAGAGCACTACTGCTTCCCGAAGGTGTCCTGGCGCTATGTGAAGTCCTGCCGAAGACTAAGAGAGTGGAAGAAGTAACAACAATATTAATTAATGAAAAGCCATGTTTTTAGTGCTTTCCTAAAGGCCAGTAGATTGGTCATACTTCTGAGGTGTACTGGGGTTCCATGCCTTAGCAGCATTGGCTACAAAACTTCTGCCCCCCCCCAACTGGCTTTTTTCACAAGTGGCACCATCACCATTTTTGCATCGGATGACCTCAACGGTCTTTTCGGTGCATACCAGCGTAATCGCTGTTGAAGGTAGTCTGGCCCGGTTCCATGAAGGGCTTTGAAGACCAAGCATAAGGCTTTGAATCGGGTGCGCTTCCTAACCGGCAGCCAGTGGAGTTTTTTTAACTCAGCCGAGATGGAGGCGTATTTGGGTATGCCAGTCAGGAGTCTGGCCACCGCATTCTGCAGGATCTGTAATTTGTTCATCAGTCCTTCCTGGATATTAAGATATAGGCTGTTACAATAGTCCAATCTGGACATTGTTAACGCTGTGATAACTGTTTTTTGGGAGTCTAAGGGGAGCAGTGGCATTATTTTCTTACAGGATCTCAGGATATAGGAAGTCCGCGACGCCACTGTGTTCACCTGGTCCCTAAAACTAAGGTTGTTATCAATCCACACTCCCAGATTTTTCACTTTCCTCCTGGGAGTGGGAAGGGGCCCCAAAGTGTCCGGCCAACAGTCAGTGGTCCAAAAGTTGGGGTTGTTGCCAAACAGCACAACGTCCGTTTTACCGGAGTTGAGTTTTAGGCAATTTTGTGCCATCCAGACCCCTACGGCACTCATACAATCCTGGAGCCGGGACGCAATTCCCAGCCTCACCTCAGGCCGTATGGACACCACAATTTGGGTGTCGTCCGCGTAGGAAGTCAGACTGAAGCCAAAAGATTCAATTAGGGGCGCCAATGAGGACGCATAAATATTAAAAAGTGTCGGACTCAATGAAGACCCATGCGGCACTCCACAGGGTAGTGAGAATGAATCAGCCTTGTATTCAATGGCGGCTGGTGGGGTAAGGGGGGGGAAGAGCGGGGAGACAAAAAAAAATAATCCACTTACCTTTTACTGCTGGCCGGCCGGCCGTCTCTCCCCTTCGGTCCCTTCAGTCGCCTTCTCCTCTGCTTCCCTAGCGGAAGGAAGCAGGAAGCACACAGGCTCCCTCCCCTAAGCCAATCACAACGCTGCAATGCAGCGTTTTGATTGGTCTGAGTGCCGTGGTTGGGCGCTCAGACGGGGACTGTGAGTCTTTGCATGTTCCTCACCAGGCTCTGTAAAGCAGCCTGGTGGGTAAGATGCAAAGTGCGCAGGACTGTTTGGCCAGCCCAAGAGGGCTGGCCAAGCAGTCATGCGCACTTGGAGTGGGAAAACCACTCCTCCCTCGTAACCCCAGCCCCGCCCCACCCTAACCCAGCCCGCAGTGAAAAATAAATTGATAATAACCAGGTTATTATCATTTTATTTTTCCACTGCATGCATCGTAATCTCCTGTTTGTAATAATTTCTGACCGACCCATTTTGATGGAGTCGGTCGGAAATTATTACAAACAGGAGTCCCGAATGGCTGACGAGGGGATCGGAGAGCCCGTCCGCCATTCAGAAGGCCTGCACTAATCCCTCGGCCGGCTCTTTCTGGCCGAGGGATTACGATGGCAGTTTCCCACTGCCTTTCTGTTCTGACCTTTCCAACACAGAAAGGCATTGGGAAACTCTTTCGGGGCCCCCAGCAGGGACATGGGGTGCAAGGCCGCCGGATGCCGCACCTATGGTGCCCCCCTGTTGATCCCAGCACCCGGTGGCAGGCACCTTGAGGTGCCTGCCACCCGGGTGCAGGGATGAACTGCACCTCTGCTCTTTGCTATGAGAGCATGCATTCCGTTCGGAATGCATGCTTCCATAGCAAAGTATAGGATTGCGACCGAACAGGGTTCAGTCGCATCCTAATAGCTGGGCTGGAACCGACGCCAGGAGGTTGTTCGGTTCCATTTCCAGATCGATGTCAGACGGACTCCGGTCCGTCCGACATCGCAATCGGGCCATTAGAAGTGATTTATCTCTCATCAGTGTTATAACTAGCCTTGGGTGAAATTTTAATTACGTCGGCATAATTGACATAACTTTGGTAGTTTTGCTAATGAGATTTACGCAGAATTACTGAGATTACGCCATTACACCATATCGCGTTATGAGACTCATGTTCAGGGAAAAATTGTAAGGCAAGATGGCAGTGTTTTGAACGCAAGCAGCAGTTCCGTTAAACACAGGCAGTCAACCAACATATCAGGTAGACGTTTTACTTGAGTGGATTGCTTGGGAAATTTTTGAGCTACAAATCCGAAAGCAAGTGGCAATATTTGACCACGAGACACCGGAAATTAACTTGAAATTGCATTTTCAAATTACATTTTTACCCAGAAAGACTGTTCTGGCAGTTTTTGGAGTGAGAGATGCACTTTGCTAATCCCCCAAGTCTAACCGAGTTTATCACATGGGTAGCAGAGTTTTTCCTGTTCCAATTTCACTTTAGTTGGGTATCATTTTTTTACACAAATATCAGATTACGGTGACAATGGGAGCACAAAGGGTAGGCCGCGTTTTTGGGCTACCAGCAGCAAAGGAAGAGGACACATGGAATTACTGGACAAGAGTTATATGCTGCATAGCGACTCTAGTCGTTGATACATGTCACACATTGCTCGTTTTAATTAATCTACTGTTTTCTATGTGTTTGATGAGAAAAAGTCTGACGTGTCTTGCATTTGGGAGCTGCAACCAGCAATAAAAAGACAAGAAAAGCATTGTCCTCACCTCCAGTTCTTGACATAGAAAATATTGTTTGCTGTGTTTCTTTTATTGGCCTTATGGATAAGAACCTTGACACAATGCCTTATTTGAACTGTTGTTGTTTACATTCATATGGACTGGCTGGTGGTGGAGTGTTTGAGGTAGCGTTCTGAGAGAAGAAAGGCAGTTACTATCAGTGTGAGATGAAGGATGTAGATGGAGTCTGTGTGCTGCTAGTGTGACATTATTTCTACTGGATCAGGACCAAGACTGACTTGCATGAGGCTTGTGTCTGTCTGAAGTGGCATTGTGGGTAATGATGATGGTCTGGAATGCAGCCTGAGTGATCACATTGGCTTGGACTTTTTGCAAGCATTGCATCCATTACCTTTGTGTTTTCCTAAGCGCGATGGGTACGCCAATATGTGGGTCTCTGTGACCACTTCAGTTGACTTCTCTGTGATCACTGTGCCGCAGAACTCTAGCTATACGTCACTGATGAGGCCTAATTAGGCCGAAACTGATCTTGGGATGCCTGTGTTCTTCTTCAGAGTGTATTTAGCCTAGCTGTTTGGTCTGAATTGGTCTCAATGGAGTAGAAGCAAGGGTAATGTGCATATGACTGGCCTCTGTGTGAAATGGCATTGTGGCCAAAAAATGACAGACCGGAATTTGATCCTGAGTGATTTGCCAGTGGCTGAGGCTTTTTGCAAGCATTTCACTGATCACATTTGTGTTTTCCTGTGAGGGACGCCCAAAGTATGATGGGTTTGCCCTGAGGAGGAGCCTGGGTTCACTGTGTCACTGGACTCAAGTCAAACCTCTGGTGATGCCTAAATAGGCCAAATGTAATCCGAGGTTGTTTGTGTTCGCATTCAGAGGAAATCTTGCCTGGATGTTCATACTGGACTGCACCTCTTTGGGCAGGACCTAGTTTGATTTGCATATGGCTAGTCTCTGTCTGAAGTGGATGAAAATAGTAGACTGAAATGCAGAGGTATTTTGCAAGCATTCTACCCATCACTTTTGTCTTTTCCTCATTATTTCTATGTTACACAGAGCAGAACTGGAGCATCTAAAACAATACATAGCAACTTATGAGAAGGAAGGGACTTTGTTACGCTTTTGTCGATGATGTGCTAGGTGTTTAGGCTGAATACTCCTAGACAAGATCTATGAATGTAGAACATCAGCTGTTCTAAAAAAAAAGCTACCAAGACATTTCCTAGTGTTTCTGAAATGGAGGTAACCCAAAAGTGGCCTAGAAGTAAAGAAGTCAACTGAAGTGATAGACGTAGGTCCTGCAGTATGTTTGCCGGTGTCTTAAGGAACATAACCAGTTCTAGAGCTATAAGCAGAGTTGCCAGCTTGCATCTGGAATCTAATATTTGCTGCTTCGACTGAGCTTTTGTAATTAATAGGTGGTGCTTTGTTTACATATATTTGGATGTGTCACACTTTGGTTGCATAAGGCAGCAATGTGTTTGGGTTAATGTCATCCCTGTTCTTTTGCTGCACAGTGCTGTCCTGGACAAGGACTGTGAACTTGAGGATTTCTGGGCAACAATTTGAGCCTTGTATCAATGCATGCCATGTCTACGGTTCACTTTTTGAAATGGGACGGTCATGGCAGAAGTTCATGCCAAGAAAGACTGTGTGTATATTAGTCACTGCTGGTCATAAGTAGTATATCACTTACAACAGTGATGGGCGTGGTCTGTGTGGAAGTGGTTGGTGACATTCTCATGAGACAAGGTAGCGAGATGAGTTTTAGCTGTTTTGTTTTTGAATAGTCTGCTGGAGAGTGGACGTTGTGCACAGGAGTGGGCGCTAAATTACACAAATGAAAAAGAGCAACATTGAAAGGCGGAGTGAATGTCTGAAACCACTGTCTTGCCTTTCAATACAAGGGGACCAGCCTGCTTTGGCAGAAGGGCAAGGTTTCCCCTACAGGAGCCCACAGGAAAGGAAGGTCACTCTGATAGGAGTCAGACAGGGAACACGCTTGTAGTTCAAAAAGGTTCTTCTTTTTATTTGGAGTTGTTGGCTGTGTGCCGGTTTTTATTAAACAACTCCAAAGAAGAACCTTTCTGAACTACAAGCGTGTTCCCTGTCCGACTCCTATCAGAGTGCACCTTCCTTTCCTGTGGACTTTCTTACAAAATTGGCATCTTTCAACGGCGGATGCCGGGAGTTGTCGCACTCGTCAGTTAAACACACGAAACTAGAGGAATTGAAGTGCTTGACCTAGGTCAGCTGTTGTGTGTTTTGTTGTTCCCCTACAGGAGGGTGAAGTTTGTGACTACACCTTTCTGAGGAGATACCTGGACGGGCTCCCTCGGACCCTTGCATACTCGTGCCAAAGGATACCCTTTTCGGGGGCACACTGACCACACTACTTCATATGTGGCATACAGTCGGGTTGCCTCATGGAGGCCTATTTGCCCCTATGCCTGCATATGAAATGCAGAGCATACACAGGGCAAATATGTCCCCTTGTACATGAAGAGAGATACCTTAGGATCACACAAATGCAAAATGTGCACTATCATGATCCATATTACATGAAGGTTCATGCAAGTACCCGCAGCACGCTTTCTGTAATGCCAAAGTGACCTGGTGTAGCAGTAATGGGAATAAACACCTGGTCAATTTCTGAAGTACAGTCCCTGATGGCTTACCGGCCCACATCCCAGTCGTTTGCTATCAGTGCATGTTAATCTGTATGTTGTAGTATCTCTACACTTTCTGTGTTAGTCATGAACTGTATTCTGGGTTGGCACTTGCCTTTATGTTAAACTTATTTTTGGCCCTCTGGTCTCTGCTTCTGTGCCTGTGACAAGTCTTAGTTTTTGGCTTGAAGTTCTGGTCACCTTACATGTCGCCGATGGGTCTGGAGTGCATGGTAGATCAACCCATTGTAGTCCATGGGATGCATTCCACTTATTTGGAAGCTGACAATAATTGCAGGTGAGGGACACGCTTATAATGAAGGTAAGTGGAGAGATTATCCATTTAAATTAACCCAGCTATTATGTACATTGGTTGGTATTTAGGCTAATCCAATCTATAAAGCCCCAACCCCAACAGTGCAATGCAGCTTTTCATGGTTTGCCTCTTTGGTGGCATGTAAAGTCTGCCTATGTTGCCAGCAATCCATGATTCCCTACTTTCAACAGTGGTTTGTCTTGCTTCACCAGTGTTCACTCCAGTGTATGCATTGCACACGTGACAGGCTTATGTCTCTCTTTTCTGTTTCTATAGCACAGAGCAAGCACAGATATTTTCCTTTCACATTTTTAATTTCTTTATTTCCTGTCCTTCACCGTCTCCCTTTTCATTCCTCTTTGACGGTCTTTTGCTTCCTCTTATTCTCACTTATTTTTACTCACTCTTTTCCTTGTGATTGCATCATTTCCAGTCTGTCCTCTACACCTCTTGCTTTTTTTTGTCCAATCCCACAGCTTTCTTCATGCCACATCTCCTAGTTTCTGAGGGACATCACTTGTTCTTAATTTACAACTGACCAACATCTGCAGCATCATAAGCATTTCCATCTAATATCTTCAGCCCTTCTCTTTAATCTCTTGAAGCGCTCTATGTCTGCTGCCATCTTGAGCCAGATCTGACTACACTGCTTTGAAGTAAACTAGACTGCAACTCTCACCGCCAGCCCCACAGCATGACTGAATGCACTCTCCTTCAGCACTGGAGACAGCAGATGTCTTTTGATATGATCACCCAGCCTGCCTTTTCTGGACAGTCCTCGGATTGGAGAGGATTAATGAAAGTGGATACTCCTGCTGTAGAATCAGGGTGGGCTCTATTCTGTCTTCTCATGTGGTGGAACAGTAGCAAGGGAGGGAGGGTGTTAGAAGATCTCATTTCATCTGGATCCTGAGGGCTCTGTAGGCTTCACCCGCTTCTGATCTCTGGGTGACACAGCCTGCTACTGATGGCGTCTTGTTTTTTCTAGTAAATTGTCTGAGCTTCCGATGGGTGAGACATGCTGAACAGAACAGAGGCATGGCAAGGCTCACCTGTACTGGTAACATGGCTGGCCCTCTTCTGCAGTAGCAAGTGATGTGCAGAGGGGGTTTGATGTTAGAACCTTACCCACATGAACAGGCTGACTTGCCTCTCTTAGGGCATTCTGCCCTAGGGTGAGACAGCTCTGAGGGATCTTAGCATACAGACCACCCATCTGTCACCATTTTACCTCATTAGACAATGTCAAACCATCTCTTAGTCAAGATTTCATCCATACTGACTCCTTAACCTCTTGCAGCCAGGTTGTGATTATTCTAAAACCTCCAGTGTTGCTCTCTTTCCACCTCCTATGGATATTTTGCCTCTCTCCTGTGCTGACTAACTAATCTCCTTTCAGGTGGAAATACCCAACTTTGCATATGCATTTACATGATCTCTCGTTTAGTAAATACCTACTGTTGAATGCACTACCACCCAAACCTAAAACCCAAGACTCGCTACACATCTTCCCAGTCAGCACACTACAGACAGTTTGCACCGCAGGCTTCCAACACACCTCTAATGTCCCATTTTGGACTTTCAGTGGTAAATTCAACAGTAATAACACCACACATCATTCCCACTACTCCTACAATTGGTCGAACTACAACTCACGAGGCACACATATGTCAGAACCCTCTCCCCATAAGGTGCACAACATGGCACCAAAGCTATATTGTTGGCGAGGTGCTATCAAATCAATGGCAGTCATAAATCTTATCAACATCCAACCTAGAAACTCACAGATAAAACTAACATAAACTTAAGACACCCTCATATTCAAACCATTATAGCTTAAGATACTGGTATTTGTTATACAGATGTAGAAAACAATCACTAGGTTGTGGCCTAGCAATGGACAATCATTCACCTACCATCTGCCCCCCCGGGTCGAAAGAGAAACAGAAAGGTCCATTATTACATCCACCCGCACACCAATAACACAACTAAAATCTTGCTAGATAAATTTCATTTTACTTTCACTCTAACTCACAATTGTGTAACTAAACCCTGAACAAGCTCTCTAGTAAAACATATAACCAAACACCAACCAACCACGATCACTGTCAAACAATAATTCCACCAGTTACGCGCCAAAGGTTTCCTTGATAAAGAAAGCACTGTGCTGCCTCAGGGATTGTTGAAAGCACTATTCAAGCGCCAAACAACATCACATAAATCAGCTACTGTCCAGTCTTCCGCCAGCTTTTGTAATACGTTAGTCATATAAGGTTCTCTGGTGGGAGGCATCGCTTGGAAGTTTAGATCCGCCTTATCTGAGATTATAGTTTGCATGTTTTTTTGTTGGGATTTGTCCAAGCTAAATTTAGAAAGATGATTACCAGTTAAAGTGGTTTAATGATATATTTTCCCAAGTTGAGGTGGGGGTGCTGAGGGAAAGCTGAGACACAGAAGACATTGCGCATGTGGCGGGGCACAAGCAAAGGGCACGGCCCATGCTGTCACTCACCACAGGACATTTGGCGGCCAAAGCCCTGTGACATCAGCATTGTGTTCGCAGTTGCACGTCTGGCATAGGGAAACGCGGCTTGTTTATTATTGTCATCTTGGCAGTGTGTTTCAGTGATTACTGAATAGAATGCAGACAGGAACCAAAATTAACTCAACTGCCTCCCTTACTAGTCTCGCAAGAAGAGCCAGACAAATATTGCTCTAGTCTGTCGAACCACACCAGTCAGCAACAATACTCACAACAGATGATGTTCGTGTCACGAGTAGTAAACCTGTTTTCGTGGTGGCTTTCCACAATTGGAACAGGTGCGACACGCAGGATGGGATCATAAAAAGCATGGTGCGCGCATTCAAAACCATCTCGAAGAGGTGTGCTTGGCTTAGTTAGAAGGTGACACACACAACCCATCACCTGCTGCATAATCGGCAGATTAAAAAAACTTTCCAGCTCAGACGGATCAAAAGTTACTAAATACATGGCAACACACCACTATCCTTTTCAATTCGAATGACAGACTAACATGTCCACCACTCAAATTAATTTAATATTTCACTATACTAATTCACCACTAATCATTTATGGGTTTCAGAGTAGAGTGCTACTCGCCGAAAAAGCACTTCCACACCCCATCAGGGGTAGCACGCGCTATATAAATGCAAACCTTTTTCCCTTCTCTATCCCTCCACTGTCCTTCTCAATCCAAATAACTGGCTAGCATATCCACCACTTAAATTACTTTCATATTTTCACTATACTAATTCACCACTAATCCTTTGTGGGTTCCGGCGTAGCGTGCTACTCGCCAGAAAAGCGCTTCGACACCTCGTCAGGGGTAGTAAGCGATATATAAATTCAATTATAATACAACACATGTTCCTGAGTTCTCTAAGGCTTTTCACAAAGGCTGACTGGGGATTTTCGGATCCTTATTGTTGCATTTGGGTGTTAAATTGGACTAATATGGAGAAATATTTCCCAGGACAGTTTTACCATGTGTAAAAATGATAAAATAATTAAGTAACACTATCACAAAATGTGCCGCAATGCGCTGCATAATTTGCCCCTTCCTAACCCATAATTTAGTCAATCCTGCTGCATAATTTGGTCCTCCTCTGCCGCATAATTCCATTGAGGTTGTCAACACATACTGCTTGTAAACGGCCCTAAAGCTTTCATTTGATATTTTTGCACAACTGAATATCCATATTTAATATTGAAATCATCTCTGCAGTAATTTAAGTCTACGATCCAGGATAGACTGTTGTTTCCAGACATCAGCATGTCCTGATTTCAGATCTCAGCTTTGTTTTCTCCAGTGCAAGTCAAGCATTGGCAAAGCCAACTTTTGATTTTGTTAATATTTGTGAATGGTGTCTGTAAAACTGGGCAAGAGAACCATGTTTTGCCTATATTCTGCACGTTGTGCACAAGCAGAATGCCACCACTCACAGAGAGTTAAGCCTATGGCTGAAGTGGGCTGGCCCTGTGTCTCATGCTGTATGGTGAGTTGGGCAGAACAAAAATTTGAATGACTCACTAAGAAGCCAGTGGAAAGGTGTTGGGAAGCCCCTGTAAGTAGAGTATCATACATATATAATTATATTGCACTCCAAAGGTCTTGACTAACGACAGACTTAAACTAGCATTTGCAATGCAATAGTTCTCGCATTTACGAGAGTTCGAGCTATTGGCAATGTAAATGACTATGCCTTTTATTTATGTGTTGTTTTTTAAACAGATGGATAAAAGGGATTGTCTTTTATAATGTCAATAAATTAAACAATCGCAAATGCGTTATCTATTGCATTGCAAGTGCGTTTTGGTGCCCGTGCTATAAAAAAGAAATTTAAAAGCATTAGGGGATAGCATGTCCTATTTGAGAAAATAGTTCTCCGAGGCTGTAATTAAAGACTACCGAGTAACAACACATGTAACAGGGGGTGTTGCCATGGGAGGTTACAAAATGAGACAAGGCGGTACTAAGGAGGGACTACTAAGCCTATTGACCAATTAACAGCCAGAGTTTACAGTGGACAATGACACTAGCCAATGAAAAATATGGGCGGAGAGTTGGCGGAGCTTCAAGGCCCTACCTGAATACAGCATGCCTCGCAGAGCAGCGCATGCGCTGCCCAGGCTCAACCTAAAAAGATCATTCTGCATTTGCACTGGTGAGGGGGAGGATAAAAAACACAGACATCCCTGGTGTGTGTGTCCCCATCTTCTTGTGAGAGATTGAAAAGGTGAAACTGCATGAGAGAAGCAGGAGATGAAAAACCAATGCGTTTGAGTGTGATAGAGCTTATGGTCTGTGAGAGGGCAGAGAGAAATTGTGTGTCTTGAAAAGAGCAAGTTTTGGTACAAACTATCTATTCCTCTCCAAAATAAAGTATCGACGGAAAATTCTTTTTAGTGATTTAAAATGAGCCTCAGACACAAAAAAACAGGTAGCCTCTGTAAGGAGTTTTTTCTCTCAAGATGTTGCTAAAGTAGTGACTCTATTACATTTGTCTAAAGCCAAATTGGGAGCCTCTATTAGCCAATCATCAAGAGAAAGCAATATGATGTATTTAGGCATGAAATTATCAATGTTCCTAATAAGACCCTCTTGGGAGAATGATGTAGTTTTCTCTTACTTTACATGTCTTCCCCGTTATGATATTAGGCAGGACATCTTAAAATTCTGCATAGAGTTGAATCCTTATTCGATTCCAACTGTGGAAAAGATCATTTTACAAAACAATGGATATTGCTGGTGTCAATAGGAGGATACATTTCAAATGCTCATATTCTTTTAGATTGTCAGCATGTGGTGAATTTAAGATATCGTTATCTTAAACCTGTTTTTTTTAATATAGTGTTAGTTGCAGTAAAGCAGCAAGAAACATTTTAATTGATATGCGCTTTCTAGATATTGCAAGTACGTTGGGGAGGTTTTTAATAGGGATAAAGAAAATCAGTAGTTTTAATATGGGATTTTACAATGCAATTCTATATATCAATATTTGTTTACATTTTAGGTAACATTTGTTTTTGCCCTTAGTATTTAGGTACATGTTTTAAAATGTTAATTTGTTTTATAGTCAGAATAAATATATTTTTGAATCAAATCTGAAAAGAGCAAGCACGCAAGTATGGGTTTGCAAGGGAAAGAAAGCAGAGACGGCCGCAGGAGGCAGAGAATGACATTAAAAGGATCTGGAAGCAATTGATAGCAGGACTAGGGCAGAGTAGCAAGACTGCTGTATCAGGTGATAACTGTAGGAGTTGCTGCAGTGACAGTAGAACTCCGCCTGACCCCAGCAGGACTGGGCTGGCAGGGTATGATAGCAGTAGGGGTTGCTTTGAGTGAGTCTGTCTGTACATCATAACTTTTTGATTTTACCCGAATCAGTCTCACCCAATAAAATTTGCTCTTGTAACAACTAAAATGCCATTTATGTTAGATTCCCATCGTCTCTTCCCCACTTAATTTTTAGATCTTACTGAAATGTCCCAATTATACCATGGTTCTAAAGTTTAAAAAATCAATAAAAAGCATTTTTTGAAGTGTGCCAATTGTTTATTTAAAAAACCTAAAACTTTTTTCCAGTCTAAATATTAAAGTTTTTTTCTGTTTTTCAAGCCAAGAAGCAATAAATAAGGGAAGCAAAGACATGAGCTCAGAATAAGCTTGTTTCCAAAACCAATTATCGAAACTTAGTGAGTTGGCGTAATAAGAAGAACCGGTTATGATAGTTGTTCTGCTTGCAGGGGAACGTAGCAGGCTCAGAAGGAGGGTTTAGTGGCCTAGTCCTCTTTCTGTTTCTCAGCATGAAATTTCACAGGTATTGCAATCCGTGTCCTATATCTATGGCCCAACCCCCGCCCCCCCCCCATGACTGTCTCCACATGTGCTTTTCTGTTTCTGTGCAGAGTGCTTGTGAGCCGTGTTTCATTTGAGCATCTCTATATGTTGCCCTTGCCCTGAAGCTAATGAGTACTAGTACCACTTCTGTGGACTGAGGCTAAAGCCTTGGGGCACATGCTCGACTTGCGCTGTGCCTTTCTTTGCGGGACTAGATTTGCCACACTCGTCTGTCGGTGTTTGTGCTCTGTGTTAGTGGTTGCTGGAATGCTACTCCCTATTTATTTTCTTTGGCTTACGTTTTGTAGGTGCTGCCTACTCGCCCTATTGTATTGGAAAGTTCACCTTTCAAAATTCCATTTTTTGGCCCTCATCGCTTTCTATCATTTATTTCCAAAAACCAATCCGGACATCTGTCACTTAACCATTGACACAGATAAACCATCACTAGAACGTGATCCCCACTAACATTTGCCTAGCAGAAGCCAGAGAGCCTTTACAGAGAAGCTAAAAACTGCCCTTCTCGAAACCTACATTAACTGTGAATCCAAAGAGCGCCTAGAGGTAGTGCACTTTTCAAGGCCCTCAGTCCATTCATTTCATCACCGTGTGGGTTTGTGGACTCTTGGCACCAGGAGCTGCCAGTTTGCAAGCTACGCAAGCAACTATAGAGGAGACCAGAGTAGCGCGTCCCAACCCCAACACATGATCTCTTCTCGTGATTATTGGATGGTTAATTGCTTCTTTCTTGGAAAAGAGAACTCTTGCTGCTGGGGACGTGATCAAAATACCTTGATTGAAGGAAAAGATTCTGGTACTTTGTATTAGCGCAGCAGAATGAAAGAACAGTTGGAGCTGGTTGGTGGTCTTCCACTTAATGTTTCACGAAACAGCATCTGCTCCTGGTTTTTAGGTCTGGCTTTAGCCAAGACTTTTTGATCTTGGTAACATTATATATATGATATACTTGCATATAGTGGCTTTAAACCAGACCTCTTTATCCACTGGTCTGTTGTGTAGTTCACATTTTTTCTTCCCTGCTACAGCATGCAGCATTTGGCAAAGGGTAAGCCAACTTCAGCCATTTGCTAACTTCACTCAGAGTAATGGCAATCTGTTCTTGCACAATGTGCACTTACATAGAAATAGTACTCCCTTTTTGTGCCAGGGACTAGTGCTAAAGTGTGTGATTAAAGAAAATCGGACAATATTGTTTAATGAAATGAAAATGTTTTAATAATAACATTTAACAAAAGAATTCAAAAATAAGTACTGGCAAACTGCAAAGTTTGGCAGCCCATGCCAGACCTGTTTGCTTTGCCAGTTCTTGTGTTTTTTCTGAGCCACTATCTTTTTTCTTTTCGTGAAACAACTGGCTTCCAACTTTTATTGATAGTCCACTGGTGTTTCCCACCCCCACACACTAGGGGGCAGAAGAGCATATTCGGGAACTGGTTCTTTCATATCCAAAACAGAACGAGTCGTCGTAGCTGGAGTACCTTCTCAAGCAGGCGTTGGCCCTCTTCTTCTGCTAGTGTCAGACAGTACCATCACGAATCAGAGTTGGCCAGACATTAGCAGGCAGCTGGTGTGGAGCATGAAGAAGCCCAGAAAGTGAACACACAGTGAAGCTGGAGCTAGGGTCAGAATAAGAGTGATTTATCAGAGCATTCGATGCAAGAACATTCAATGAATAGGAACAAATCCAGTCAAAGATTACTAATGGCTATGTAGTATCTCCAATAAGCTAAACAGCGAACTCATGTTAATATATTGTATAGGAATACCTGTCATGATGATTATTTTATGTATATATAGAGCTAGTACTTGATTAACAAAAAAATTAGCACAGGGGCTTAGAAATCTTCTTAGAAGCCCACTGTCAATAATACTGAATATTATTAAGACTACCTCATTTTCCTTCTACCTCATATATTTTCCTTCCACCACCCTACACATCCCATCTCTTCATCCACCACCCTACACTTCCTACCTCTTCACCCACCACCCTACACTTCCTATCTCTTCCTCCACCACCCTACACTTCCCATCTCTTCATCCACCACCCTACACATCCTACCTCTTCATCCACCACCCTACACTTCCTATCTCTTCCTCCACCACAGTACACTTCCCATCTCTTCATCCACCACCCTACACATCCCATCTCTTCATCCACCACCCTACACTTCCTACCTCTTCATCCACCACCCTACACTTCCTATCTCTTCCTCCACCACCCTACACTTCCCATCTCTTCATCCACCACCCTACACATCCTATCTCTTCATCCACTACCCTACACTTCCCATCTCTTCATCCACCAGCCTACACATCCTATCTCTTCATCCACCACCCTACACTTCCTATCTCTTCATTCACCACCCTACACTTCCTACCTCTTCATCCACCACCCTACACTTCCCATCTCTTCATCCACCACCCTACACTTCCTACCTCTTCATCCACCACCCTACACTTCCTATCTCTTCATTCACCACCCTACACTTCCCATCTCTTCATCCACCACCCTACACATCCTATCTCTTCATCCACCACCCTACACTTCACATCTCTTCATCCACCACCCTACACTTCCTACCTCTTCATCCACCACCCTACACTTCTTTTCTCTCCATCCACCACCCTACACTTCCCATCTCTTCATCCACCACCCTACACTTCCTTCCTACCTCTTCATCCACCACCCTACACTTCCTATCTCTTCCTCCACCACCCTACACTTCCCATCTCTTCATCCACCACCCTACACATCCTATCTCTTCATCCACTACCCTACACTTCCCATCTCTTCATCCACCACCCTACACATCCTATCTCTTCATCCACCACCCTACACATCCTATCTCTTCATCCACCACCCTACACTTCCTATCTCTTCATTCACCACCCTACACTTCCCATCTCTTCATCCACCACCCTACACATTCTATCTCTTCATCCATCACCCTACACATCCTATCTCTTCTTCTCAGTATTGCAGGTTCTTTTCCATCTCTGCTTTCTCCCCTTATCACGTCTTCTCTCTCTTTCTCTCCCTTCATCTTTCTCCATTTTTAGGTGTTGCCTAACAGCGTGCATGCGCTGTTGCTGCAAGGGGTATCATATACTTCTAAGGTCCACCCATTACTTAACATTTGCTGGCTTAATTGTCATTCTTTTGGCTACCTCCTAATTGGCCACCACATGCATTAAGTCACTTCCTTTTATTTCTCCCGAGCATGAACTAATTACTAATCAATTTAATTGTATTAGATTCTTTCCCTTGTCCTTCCACTACTCGCACTGTGATTCAGAGTACTTGTTTTTTTCTTCATTTTTCTATCATTTCCCCTTCCATGCATCACCTTTGGGTTGCTTTTAACTTTCGTCCTACAGAATTGTTTGTTGTTGCCTTAAAGTGTTTTCAATTGGGCGTTTTCTTTCACAGCACCAAACACATGGCAGGGACTAATAAAGCAGTGTCTGATTTTGTTTTACAATTAGACTCATGTGTTTGTAGGCTGCACCTCTTCTCTGCGTATACAAAGTATGTGCTTGTTTAAAGCGTACACTAGCCTGAACTGCCATTGTCTTTCCCGACATGCAGTACAGTCACATGCTTCAGGCCAGGCTGCCACTAAGCAACATAAACATTTCGGACACATCTGTACCTTTTCAAGCACAAGGTATGCAGCTTTTTAAACTGCCTCAACTTTGGGCAGCGCTGCAGTTAATCCATTTCCCCTTAAAATCTGTGTTCTTAGTCTCATATGTATACTGCCTGTTCTGTGCACATGCAACCTTTGTGTCTGTTTAACAAACTTCATTTTTGTGCAGCACAGCAACTACTCAATTTCTCCTTAAAACCTGTGCCTAAGTCCTCATTCTTATATGTATTTTATCAAAAGCACTTTCAGGCGCCCAATATTCATATGCACTTAGGTGCATGCAATAGATGTAGCCTAACGGCCACAGCTACGCTACACTCCAATCCATCCCACTCCACCCCACTCCAATGTACCCCATTCACTGCACTCCAATCTACCCTGATCTTCCCCAGTACATTCCACTCCACATTACTCTAGTGTACCCCAGTCTACTCCACCCAACTCCAATCTACCCACTCTAATGTACCCCACTCCACTCCACCCAAATCTATGCACTCCATTCCACTCCAAACTACCCCAATGTACACCATTCCACCTCACTCCAATCTATCCCAATCAACCACACTCCATTCCACCCCCTCTACTCCACTCCTATCCACCCTACTCCACTCCATTCTACCCCTCTCCACTCCAGTCTACCCCACTCCAGTCTACTCTACTCCACCCCACTTTAACCCACTCCAATCTACCCCAATCCATTCCAATCCATCCCACTCAAATCTACCACACTCCAATCTACCCCACTCAACTCCACTCCAGTTTACTCCACTCCAATCTACCCCACACCACTCCACTCCATCCCTGTCAACCCAAGTCCACTTCAATGTACCCCTCTGCACTCCAATCTGCCCCACTCCACCCCAATCTACCCCTCTCCACTCCAATCTACCTCACTCCATCCCATCCTAATCTATCCCATTCCACTCCACTCCAGTCTATCCCATTCTACCACACTCCTCTCCACTTCAATCTACCCTTCTCCAATCTGTCCCAATCCATCCACTCCACCCCAATCTATTCCACTACTCTCAAATCTACCTGTCTACCCCACTGCACTCCAGTTGACCCAATCTACCCCAATCCACTCCACTCCAATCTACTCCCCTCCACTCCGCTCTGCTCAACTCTACCTCACTCCACTCCAATTTACCCGACTCCACTCTACCCCAGTCAACCCCAATCTACTCCAATCTACCCCACTGCACTCCAATCTACCCCACCCTACCCCAATCTACCCTCAATCCACTCCACTTCAATCTACTCCACTCACTCCAATCTTCCCTTCTCCAATATACCCTAGTCTACCCCACTCCACTCGAATCTACCCCACTCTATCCCGCTCCACTCCATTCTACCCAATCTTCCTCACTCCACTCTACACCAGTCGAACCCACTTCACGCCATTCTACCCCAGATTACCCCACTCCACTCCAATCTACCACACTCCACTTAAATATACCCCACTCCACTCTACGCCAATCATCCCCACTCCACCCAATCCACCTCAATCCCCCAGCTGACCCCACCCCACTCCAAATTACCTCACTTCAATCTACATAATGACAAACTACCCTATTCCAATCTATCCCACTCCATGCTACACCAATTTACCCCACTCCACTCCTGTCTACTGCACTCTGCTCCAATCTACCCCACTCCACGCCACTTTACCCCACTCCACTTCAATCTGCCCCACTCTAATCTACCCATAATCTACCACAGACCAATCTTCCCCAATCTAACCCACTCCACTCCAATCTACCCCCTCCATTCCGCTATACCCCAGTCTACCCAACTCCCCCGTAATATACCCCACTCCAATCCACGATGTTCCACTCTACCGCAATCTACCCCAATCCACTCCACGCTACCCACTTTACTCGTATCTACCCCATTCCACTCTAGTCTACCCCACTCCACTCCAATCTACCCCACTTCACCGCACTCCAATATACCCAGTTTCAACCTACCCCTCCTACTCCAATCTATCCCAGTCCAATTTGCCCCATTGTATCCGACTTCACTTCAGTCCACCCCAATTTACTCCAATGTACCCAACTCGACTCTGGTCTATCCCACTACACTCTACCCCAATTTACTCCACTCCATTCAAATCTACCCCACTCCACTCAAATCAACCCCACTCCACTGTACCCCAATCTACCCACTCCACTTCAATCTACCCCACTCCCCCATCAACCTACCACACTCCTCCCCAATCTACCCCTCTCCACCTCAGTCTACCCTAAACCACCCTACTCTAAGCCACTCCAATCTACCCCATCCCACTCCAATCTACCCTACTCCATTCCAGTCTACCCCAATCCACCCTACCTCAGTCTACCCCAATCACCTCCACTTTACTTCAATCTAGCCCACTCCACTCCACCCCAATCTACTCTTTTCTACTCCATTCCAATGTACCCTACTCCATCCCAATCTACCTCACTGCACTCAATTCTACCCCACTCCACCCAATCCTCCCCACTCCACCCAGTTTACTCCAGTCAACCCCAATTCCCCCATCCACTCCAATCCACTCCAATCTATCCCACTGCAATCCATTCCCACTCCAATCTACCTCACTGTAATCTACCCCACTCCACTCAACCCCACTCCAATCTACCCATTCTACTCCACTACACTCCAAACTACCCCAAACTTCTCCTCTCCTCTCCTCCCTACCCAACTTCACTCGACTCCAGTCTTCACCACTCCACGCCACTCTACCCTACTCCACTTCACTCTACCCCAATCTACGCACTCCACTCAATTCCAATCTACCCTACTCCTCTCCAATCTACCCCACTCCACCCCAGTCTACCCCACTCCAATCTACCCCGATCTACCCCACTGCACTCCAAACTAACCCAATCTGTCCCACTCCACTCCAACGTATTCCCTACCCAACTTCTCGTTACTCCACACCAATCTACCCAACTCTTCTACAATCTTCCCCACTCCACCCCAATATACCCCACTCCACGCCACTCGAATCTAACCCACTCTACTTGACTCTACCCCACTCCACTGTACCTCACTCCACCCAAATCTACCCCACTCCACCCAGTCTACTCCACTCCACCCAGTCTACTCCAATCCACCCCAATCCCCATCCACCCGACCCCACCTTAATCCACCCATCTCCAATTTATCCCACTCCAATCTATCCCACTCCAAACTACCCCACTCCAGTCCTCCCCACTCCACTCAACCCCACTCCAATCTAGCCCAGTCTACCCCTCTACACTCCAAACTACCTCAATCTGCCCTACTCCACTCCAACCTACCCTACTTCACTCCATTCTAATCTACCCCACTCCACTCCACACTACCCCAGTCTACCCTACTCCAACCCAATCTACACCACTCCACTCAATTCCAAAATACCACACTTCACTCAAATTTACACCAATCCACCCCATTCTACCCCACTCCACCCAGTCTACCCCAATCATTCTCAAACCCCCATCCACCCCACCCCATCCCAATCTACCCCACTCCAATCTAGCCCCCACTCTAATCTACCCCGACCTACTCCACTCCCCAAAAACCCAATTTGCCCCAGTCCACTCCATCCCAATCTACCCCACTCCACGTCACTCGAATCTAACCCACTCCACTTCACTCTACCTCACTCACCTCAATCTACCCCACTCCACCCCAATATACCACTCGCCACTTCAATCTACTCGATTTTCCTCAATCCACCACACTTTAACCTACCCCACCCCACTCCAATCTACCCCCGTCTGCCCCACCCCACTCCATCCCACATAACCCCAATCTACTCTACTTCAATCTACCTCACCTTACTACAATCTACCCCACTTCAATCCACCTCACTCAATTCTACTCAAATCTACCCCAATCACACAACTCCAAACCATCCCAATCTACCCCCTCCACTCTACCCCAAACTACCCTGGTCCAATCTGTACCAATCTACCCCACAACACCCCAACCTACTCTACTCAAATCTACCCCAGTCTACCCCACTCCAATCTACGCCACCCCACTCCAGTCTACCCCACTCCATCCCAATCTACCCCACTCCACCTAATCCCCCACTCCAAACTACCCCAGTCCATTCCAATCTAACCCCACTCCATTCCATTCCAGTCTACCACACTCCAATTTACCCCACTCCACTCCAGTTTACCCCCTCCAATCTACCCTACTCCATTCTACCCCAGTCTGCACTATCCTCTCCAGTCTACCCACTGCACTCCAATCTATCCCAATCCACCCCACTCCAATCTACCATATCCCACTCCAATCTGCCCCACCCACTCCAATCTGTTGTTCTCCAGTTCTCCTACACTCCAGTGCACCCCAGTCTACCTCACTCCAGTCCACTCCAATCTAGCCCACTCCACTCTAGCCCAGGCTTCCCCACTCCACACCACTCTACCCCAAAAAACCCCACTCCATTCCACTCTACTCCTTTCTACCCAACTCCACTCAAATCTACCCCACTCCACCCTACCACAATCAACCCCACTCCACTCCAATCCACCCCACTCCAATCTACCCAACTCCAATATGCCCCACTCCAATCTTCGCCCAGTCGACCCCACTCCACTCCAATCTACCCCCACTTCACTGTACTCAACTTCAATCTACCCCAAACTACCTCACTCAAGTCTACTCCAATCTACCACACTCCACTCCACCCCACTCTACCCCACTCCCCTCCACCCCAATCTATCCCACTCCGCTCTACCCCACTCCACTCCATTCTACCCCACTCCAATCTATCTCACTGCACCCCAATCTACCCCACTCCACTCAATCTACCATAATCCACCCCAATCCCCCATCCACCCAACCCCAGTCTACCCCATTCCAATCTACCTCAATCCAATCTACCCTACTCCAATTTATCCTACTCCAACCTACCCCACTCCAATCAAATCTGTCGAACTCCAATCTACCCCAACCAACACTTCACCAGTCTGTTCCAATCAACCCCAACCCCTAGAATCCACTCCACCTCACTCCAGTCCACTCCACTCAAATCTACCCCACCGCATTCTACCCAACTCCAATTTACCACAACCTACCCCAATTCAATCTACCACACTCTACTCTATACCACTCCACTCCCGTCTACCTCAATCCACTACAATCTACCTCAACACACTCCAATCTATCCCAGTCGACCCCACTGTTTCCCAATCTTCACCACTCCACTCTTCCTCAAACAACCCCACTCCACTCCAATCTGCCCCACTCCCCGTCAATCTACCTCACTCCACTCCAATCTACTCCTCTCCACACCAATCTACCATAATCCACCCACTCCACCCAACTCCAATCTACCCCCACCCACTGCAATCTAACCCACTCCAATTTAACCCAATCTATCCCACTCCACCCCAATTTACCCAACTCCACTCTACTCTACACCACTCCACTCCAATCTACCCTAATCCACCCCCACCCCAATCTACCCCAATGCTCCACTCCAGTTTAAACCACTTCCCTCCAATCTACCCCATTCCACTCTACCCCAATCTACTCCAGTCTACCCCACTGCACTCCAATCTGCCCCAATCCACCCCACTCCATCCTACTCCACCCACTCCAATCTACCCCACTCAAATCTACTCTTTTCTAATTTACCTGAATCTACCCCACTCCACTCTACTCCTTTGTACCCCACTCCACTCTACCCAATCAACTGCACTCCACCCAATCCACCCCAATTCATCCCAATTCACTAACCCACCCCACTCCAATCTGCCCCACTCCAAATTACCCAACTCAAATCTACCCTAAACCAATCCATCCCACTCCAATCTACCCAAATCTACCCCACTCCAATCTATTCCACTTCAGTCTACCCCACTCCACTCCACTCCATCCCCCAAATGACCCCACTCAAATACACTGCCAATCTACCCCACACCTCTCTACCCCACTCCAAGCTTCCCCAGTCTACCCCGCTCCACTCCAATCTACCCCATTTCATTCCCTTCTACCCCAATCTACCCCACTCCAATATACCACACTCAACTTCAATCTATCCCAATCCACTACACCCCAATCTACTCCACCCCAGTGAACCACTACCACAATCTATCCCACTCGAATGTACCCCAATCTACCTCACTTTGATCTACCCCACTTCACCCCAGTCTATCCCGCTCTACCCCAGTCTGCCCTACCCCACTACAATTTACCCCACTCCACCCCACTCCACTCTACCCACTGCACTCCAATCTACCCAGTTCCATTCTAGCATGCACTTCAATTTACACCACTCCACTCTATCCACCTCACTCCATTCTACCCCACTCCACTATACCACACTCCACTCCATTCTACCCCAATCTATCCCACTCCACTCCTGTCTGCCCCAGTCCACTCCACCACAATTTACTCCACTCCATCCCAAACTACCCCACTCTACTTCAATCATCCCCACTCCACTCTACTCCAATATAACCCACTCCAGTCCAATCTACCCCAGTATACCCCACTCCTCTCCAATTTAGCCTACTCCACACTACCCCACTCCAACCAACCCCACTAAAATCTACCCTCTCCAATCTACCAATCTACGCTACTCCAATCTATCCCACTCCACTTCACTCCACTCCACTCCACTCCTCCCCACTCCACTCCACCCCACTCTAGTCTAATCTACCCCACTCAACTCCATTCCACCCTACTCAACTCCAATCTACCCCTCTACACTACAAACTGCCCCAATATTCCCCACTCCAATGTACTCCAATCTACCCCACGCCAGCCTACACCAGTCTACCCCAATCTACCCTCTCTAATCCACTCCAAACAACCCAGCTCCACCCGACTCTACACTAATCTGCCCCTCTCCACTCTACCCCAATCTAACCCACTCCAATCTACCCCAATCTACCCCACTCCAATCTACCCCAATCTACCTCACTTCAGCCCACCCCATTTCACCCCACTCCCCTCCACTTCACACCACTAACCTTTAGCCATGCCTAACAGCAGACACACTGGTGTACAACATGGCGAAAGCACATTGCCAAAGCTAATAGCTCTCGCATAGGTGACACCTCTTTGCTTTGCCAATGCTTGTTACCCTTGTCTCTCTTGCTCTCTGCCAGTCTGATACTGAAACCCAGTCTCCAAAAAACGAGTGCTGGTGCCCACCGGCAGCAGCTATGGGCAGAAATTAAGCAACAGTTTCAGCCCTTTGCTACCTTTTGGACTTGGTTCATGCCAAAGAAAACTCCAAAAACGAATAAGCCACTAAAGAACATAAGATCAACCTTTCAAAATCCCTCCACCATCCCACCGAGCTACAATCTCCTACTTGAAAGTGATTTTTCTGTTAGGACACAGGACCTAATTTAGAGTTTGGTGGAGGAGTACTTCCCGTCCATCTTAATCCTGTCCAATTTATTGTAAGTGCATTTGGACATAATGTATTTGCACTAAGGCGGATGGGATATCTATCACGTTTGTGACGGAGTACCCGTCTGCCAAAATCTAAATCCGGCCCTTTGTCTGGATTCACTACAAGCTTCTTGTATAACAATAAAGCTGACTTTGTGTAGATGAAATGCTATAAACAAATGACAAATGTGAGCATAATTAGATATATTTTGGTGGGTTTGGAAGTCTACCTAGGATTGTAGACTCTTTTGCTGGTCGCACTCGCTCTGCCGATGAAAAATCCTCATTGTACTAAATGCAATATACTCATTATTTGAGCAGCCAGATAGACTTTAATGAGTCCTGTAAATCGGATGATTGCTCGTCGTCTTCGTTTCCAAAAGTATAATTCATCAGGGGATGATGGCATAGAAATCATTGAGATGTGAAGGGTACCAACCATGGGCTTTTTTAGTCCTTGTATGTGAAATATGATATAACATTATACTTGATGAAAAGCAATCTTCATAAACACTGCATTTTTTTTTTTTTTAAACAAGGATCACCCAAAATGAGTTGGAACACAAGGTACAGTCGGCTTACTCGCGGGGGAACTTTCAATCCTCTTTTAGAGCCATTACAGTTCTGGGGTCACTAACTATCAAATGAATTAGCAAAGCAGTCAACATGGACATTTACTGTTCGTCTTTGATGCATTTGCACTTAGCTAGAATTAATGCACTTTCTTCCTGCCAAGTGTTTTTTTGTTTCAAACAATGAGGAGGCTGGTTTACTTAATGAAAACAGTAACTTGTGGCCAATTAATCAGAGTGAGTGACTTTATGTGAAAGTCTATCTGCAGCATTTGCCGCCTCAGTCTGGACTGAGTATTGCTTCAAGGTTGTGTAGTTTCTACGACGCATCTTTTACAACACAGGTAAGTACGATACAGACCTTATTTAGGTACTTTGCTACGCAGGTAAGTTTTTATAAATGAGATATTAAAATATATATCTATTTGTATACATATATATGAGTGTGTGTGTGTGTGTATATATATATATATATATATATATATATATATATATATATATATATATATATCTTTGCAAAATTTCCCACAGCGCGTCGGTCTGAAGATGGGACACGGACACGGTTACGTGCTGGTGATTATTATTGATTTATGCTGTACACGGCAAGATAATATATATATTTATACAACGACACACTCCATTCCAAGAATACGTAGACCTGTACTCCAGTGAAACAAAAAGTCCGGCAGTTTCTATGAATGGTTCATGAATTTATGTCCCGTGACCAAGGCTTGCAGGACGCCGAAATGCATTGGATTTTTTGTGTATGGTTTTCTTTGCAAAAATAAATTCGTGAACATTCATAGACACTGCCTGACTTTTTGTTTCATTGGAGTGCTGGTCTCGTATTCTTGGATAGGAGTGTGTCCTTGGATTACTATGGGTTGCGATCCCGCACCAAAGTCGTAGGGTCCCAGCGGAGAGGACAGGTAACAGTGGACACATATATATATATAAATATATACATATCCTCAGCGCATGCCTCCATTATCAGCGGGCCACAGACCTTGCAGGTCGGTTTCAAAGAGGAAATGGAGCACCTGTCATGAATTCCAAACGAAAAAGATTCATGAAGCCAAATCCCCGGTTTCCATCTGTTTATTAGCCCAAGTAAAAGTGGCAGCATGCTGTCATACACAGAGTCCTTCCTTACGCGTTTCAGCCCACCTTCGGGCCTTGGTCACAGGAAGTAAATGATTGGTGAAAATCTGACCAACCAATTAAACGGCTGATTTTCACCAATCATGCTAATAAACAGGTTTGACCTGCCAAAATTTAACAAAGGTTGAGTTACTTAACACATTTGATAATTATGGGCTGCGTTGAATACCTGCACACCCAAAAGGATCTAGAATAATTCAGCATTCTCACAGCAAAACTGAAAATTCTATCTGAAGCAAAACACAAACTAGTGAATCCAGGAGAAAGCCGTCCATGGTGTCTGTAACACACCCCCTGCCTGTTATCTCTCTAACGCCTAGCTGCTTATTGCCTTTCTTCTGTCTCCCAGCCTTGAACATATGCTCCTGTCTGGATACAATCTTGTCTGCTGCAAGAGCTAATGTCATCAAATCCTAAAATTGCCAGTTACAGAAAAGTATAAAAAGAGTGCTTTTTATATCATCCCTCTTCAGGCATTGGCTTTCCTGTATTTTTCCAATTTTCCAGTACTGGATGAGCGTTCCGTCAAGCGTATGGCATCTCGCAGATGTTTACATTGTCCCACTGAGTCTCCATTAAGAATTTGGTAATGGGGAATAACGTGTGTCTTGCAACTGTTACAGTCCTTGATGTAACAGTCCCACCCTCCTCTCCTCATGCTGCTCTGCCGCCACTTCTTCCTCCCACTGCACCTCCCGTTATTTAGATGCACCCAGATAATCCTTTCTCCTCAGAACAACTGGCTTTAGTGCCATGATGTGGTTGCTAGCAACACCAACGTTCATTCCTCTAAAGGTAGCTTTAGTTCCATTAGAGGCAGGGACATTTTAAGGATTTTAGGGGCCCTGGGCCAAACCTATTTCGGGGGCCCCTGATCAGAACAGCTTTGAGTTTATAATTCAATTTCAGCTCTTTCAGACCTCTTTAGACAGGTCACTAACAGGCACTCTGGTCCATATTCTAAATGTCTTTATTCTAATATTCTAGTGACGTATGTTTTCAATTTTGTAACACAGCATCACCTCTCTAATTTTACTCCAAATAATTTCTGTGACATCTTCCAATTTCTCATATGTGAGGTCCTGTTTTGATCTAAAAGAATTTTTTGGGAGTTTATGTTGCATGAAACATTAACGCAACATTTCTCTGCAAAAGGTCTGTAATGGACTCGCACATCACCCACAAACTTTATTTAAATCAATCCTATTTAAGAATGATTCAAGGTCACCAGGACAAGACTCTCTGCAGAATAGAGCTGGCTCTATCAGCGGCCCAACCTGAAAGGCTGGGGCCCTGGGCCAGAGCCCACTTTGCCCATGCCTTAAAACGCATCTGATTAGAGGAACGGTCCTTTGGCGTCCCTGGTAATCTCAATGAGTGCGCCCGGAGCCTCTACTGCTCCTGCCAACAGGCCACCACTGAAATAATAACAATGTATCATACCCAGCCTGCTGCTTGTCTGCAGATCACACTCATCAGTTTTCTAAGTACTTGTTTTGTATAGCCACTGATCTACATGGAGGAGGGCTTGTATTTGTTGAATGTGATGGTCTTGGATCATGTACCTCGTAAATATGAAATGCCTTTTGTTGAATATGTGATAGTTGTCCTGAGATATAGCAATGAATGCTGTGGACGTGGTTCTCTTCACCTCAGTGAAATGCATACTTTTTTCGTATTTTAATCGGTGTGTCTTGTTCATTTGGATTGTATCAGTCAGGGCAAAAGACAATCTTCTTTTGATTGGCAATCAAGATGAACAATTCACGTGTGAACAACTTTTGTAGGGGATCCCTGAGTGGAATCCATTTGCATCATAATTGGAAACCTTTAAAAAGACTAAAATATTTTTTTACTGTTTGTTTTGTTGATTATGCCTAAAGAGAATTCAATTTCACATTACAAACCCAACTACATATGGTAAAAATAGATTCATTGATGTTCACTGGGGGTTTTGTATAATCTTTAAACAATTGTTGGAAAAGGGCTGATGCATCTTCCTTGGAGGAGACGTGGGTTGGCTGCCAAATCGTCCACTGTGATATCTTCATTTTACAGCACCCTTCCCCCTTATTCAAATAATGCACGCATTTCAATAACATTTTGCACCCGTCATGCTCTTGACTCTTTAGGGAGGGCCGTGTGAGTAGTCAAAGCACAGTACAGGAGGTGGTATGTTTTTATAACCCAATATGACATAGATATCGCACACAATAGATTTAGGGCCTGATTCACAAACAGTACTTTGTTGTACATTTTGTAGTACTACAAAACAATACTACAAAGTGCTATGCACAAACTACTTGCAGGATTTATGCCTCTGCATTACCTATACTTATGTGTGCCGAGTTCTCCGCACCAACTGCGAGTAAAGATCAGCTGGCCTGGAAGTTGCTCTTGTGGTCTTCTCCAACACTCACAGATGGTTTGCTGCATTTCTTCAGGAACATCTACTTGTAGGTAGGGGTGGATGATATATTCCACTCTCTGAACAGAATTGAGGGAATTCTAGAAACTCTGCGTTACAGTTGTAACCCTGAATTCCGGCCAAATTCTGCCAACTGCCGCTTGGCAGAGTTTTTTCTTGCGCATGGCTTGAAAACAGTAAGAGTGCGAGCATGAGTGAGATTTGGCACCCTCTGGAGGGGCAGCAGGCCAGATTTCCCCAACATGGGCGTTTGCGACCATTCACGGTCAAAAAGCTGCTGTTCGAGTAGAAAATGTACTCAAGAGGCAGCAAAATCAACTCAAGAAGCTGCTCCATCTGGCATGTCTCATGAAGCCGTTTGCACTGATTTTTCAGTACAGAACGAGCTCCTGGCACTAAATCACAGCACGATCAGCACAACATGCCTATTTCTGCCTGTTTCACAAATTCTGCGGAATCTCGCTAAATTTGTTTGTAACTCTGAAGAATTCTGCAGAGTGAAACTCCACAAGTTCCGCCCAGGCCTACTTGTAGGTTGTCCACCAGGATAAAGACAACCTGAAGGGGAGCCACTATTTTGTGCTTCAGTCAGTGTTTACTTACAGAAGACACAATTCACTAACTCAACACATATATGGACTTTCAAATGTGTACACATAGGTTAAACCACATCACACACATTCGGGAGCAAGTGAAGAATCCCTGCTGTGGGGGGCTGAGGAAATTTCCTTTAAGAGTTTCATGGAGTGCACACCTAGTTGTAAGGCAGTGGAGTACGGTGCAGCGGAAGGGGGTGAGATGCAATTTGGACAAGGTGTCTTTGTGGAGGATGATATGAGCCTCAATACTTGCTAGCAGGATGTTTCTTGATGCCATTCCTCCTTTAATGGAGGACAGAACGTATTTGTTCGTCTTTGTCTTTATGAACTTCCAGATTATTGCTTCTTAAAACAAAAAGCCAGCCTTCTGTTCTTTGCTTTCCTGCCCTTCTTTCTTTCGAGCCAGTTTGTGTAATGGTTGCTTGTGGTACATTTTCCACAAAAGCATTTGATCTTTTCTGCCAGGCATTTATGTATTTATTTATAAAGTTTTATATAACACAAACATGACCCGTGAGGGTATCAGAGTGCTTTACAAATGATCAGAAGGAAGAAACAGTAAGGACAAACAAAACATAAACAAGAGAGGTACAGAATGTAGTGGCTCACACATTGAGGAAAGATACCTCCACAGGACAAATCCGACAAGACATTAGACAAAATCCAACATTCAAATAATAATCATGGGTGTAGAAACTGAGTCATATTTTGTGAACTAGAGCAGAAATTTGTCCATAAATAGTACTTTAACTTCTTTTTTGAATGATGCAGTTGAAGGGATCAATCTGATATCAGGTGGTAGGGCGTTCCAAATTCTCGGGGCCATACCCGAGAAGGCCCTGTTGCAAGTTTTCTTTTTATGGAAATTCTGTGATTTCAGCAACATGGTGCTGGTGCTTCCAGAGGATCTACATCCACCAGATAACTCTAGTTTTTGTGCCAAGTACCTTGGGGTGTTGTAGTGTAAGGCTTTATGGGTCAGACAGGTCATTTTAACTAATTCCTTGCCTTGTATGGGAGCCAGTTTAGGGATTTTAGATTCAGAGTGATGTGTTTGTTTCTTTTTGTTCCTGTGATGAGCCTTGCAGCAGAGTTGAGAGGTCCTTAGAGGAGTCATCTTAGATCTAGGAAGGCCACAAAGAGTTGCACTTCTATCGTCTAGCCTGGGAATGATTAAGGCTCGAACAGCTGCCTTGAAGTCTTCATGGGGAGGAAGAGTTTTAATTTCCTTAAGATGTTAATTTGATAGTTAGCTCCTTTGGTGGCAATACTGATGTGCTCCTGCATGTTCTGGCTCTTGTCAAGTGTTATTCCCAGTGATCTCGTGGAATCTGTAAAGAGTGGTGAACAGTTAAGAGCAGTTAGTTGCTTCATCCATAATTCGATCTCAGGAGAATCTTTGGGTAGGACGATAAGGAGGAATTCCGTTTTGAGGGCCTTTAGTATGAGGTGGTTGCGGGTCAGCCAGTTTTAGGTTTTTTTCATTGCGTTGAGCAGGCCTAATATCTAAATGTGAGAAGATTTTCAAGTACAGTAGGGTGCCATCCACATACATGCGTTAATGGATGTTGGATAATTTCAGAATTTCAGGTAGAGGCTCCATGAATAGTTTAAAGAGAGTGGGTGACAGAGAAGACCCCTGTGGAACCCCTAACTTGTGGCATTGGACAGGGTCTCTTTAATCTTGATTCTTTGAGTTCTGTTATGGGGAAACAATGTGAACCAATTTAGGACAGACCCTGAAAGGCCCATTGTATGTTCCAGTAAGTCTGGGAGACTGTCATGTTTATTCGTATCAAAAGCTGGCGATAGGTCGAGGAGGATTAGAAGGCAGAATTCGTTCTGATCAAGCATTCTTAGCACGTCACTCACTATGTGCATGAGACTCGATTCAGTGCTGTGGCCTTGACCGAAGCCGGATTGGAATTGGTCTAGGAGTTGAAATTGTTCTATGTGGTTGTATAGTTGGACCTGGACATATTTTTCAAGGAGCTTCTCCAAAGTAGGAATGTTGGAGCTTGGGCGGAAGTTGTTTAGGTCCGAGCAGTCGGCTGAAGGTTTTTTCAAAATAGGGTTTACCTTTTCAATTTTTAGGCAGTTCGGAATAGGGCCTTGGAGTAGTGAGGCATTTACTATCTTGGTCCAAAGTGGGAGTATAGAATATTTGATCTCCCTAAAGATGTTAAATAGTAACGGGTCACTGAAGTGTAGTGTAGTTCCTATTTCCCTAATAGGCTCTGCGCATTGGAATAATATAACCTATAGGCTTGACATAGGACTGAGGTCGGTATGTCCCTATCGAGTATATTAAACTTAATTACTTGTGCCAGCTAGCTCAGAGGCCACTAGAAACTCCTTGAGAACAAGAAGGGAGTAGTTTCTGGCAACCGCATAAACATGACCACTTTGTTTCCCTTTAGAATCGGAACACGTCTCAGAATCGTGGAAACAATAGATAACAGTTTCACTCAGTCAATCGTGCATGCTTAGTTTCTACAGAGTTACACAGAAAGGAAAGACGGGCGTATCAATAAAGAGGTTTTATTGAACAGTCTTGTTTCTCGTGTAAGAGATGTGTGCTGTAATGATCACAAGACAGTATGCAAGATAAATAATGTACAGCGTAAGCAGTAGAAATAAATAATACTGCGCTAGCATTATCTTTTAGCATATATTCACGTACATAAATAACATGAGCTAAAAATGCGAGTACTCATACGATGCGTCTCTAAGCTAGTTCTACCCCAATGTACTTAACCTAGTCTAGGTGTAGGGAAAGGTAAGAAGTAGGAGGAGTATTCTATAGTATGGTATACTAAGAGTATGTTAAGTATAGTATGCCACGAGTCCCTCTAGGTTCTAGTCCGCTCCATACCTTCAGAATGAGAGAGGTGGGAATCTCCTTCCGGACTCGAACTCTAACACCCCGCGAAGGGAGTCAGAACACTGGAAGCTGGATTCTTCTGCTAACAGGAATGACAGCGTCTTCTCAGTGTGTCAGGCCGGGATACGGGCTCCTCTGAAGTCGAGGTCTCCTCTTACTTGCTTGGGCGAGGGAAGGTATATTTATACCTTATAGGTGCCTCGGAATGTTAGCATTGACGTGAAGTCGGACAGAGGAAGACGTCAGGAATGAACCCTTAAGGTATAACGGTTCATACATAATAGATGAGTTCTTGGAGAAATCAATAGTCCTGTGCTAGGGGAACTCCCGAAGCTTAATGGTCTGGTTTCTAAGAACTCGTTGTGACGTTAGGGTGGACGGATGTCGGTGACCATGCCTGTATTTGGAGTGCACGGTTAATGCCTAAATGAGGACTGGGATTTTATGCCTATATAAGGGCAATGCGAATTGTGCCTATATAAGGACATGATTCAGGAAAACCTATATACGGACACCTAAAGCGGAATACAACACCCACTCCACTTTCGAATGAACGAAAATACTAAATGCTAAACATTTAAATGCTAAACATATAATTGAGTACCACATGTTGCTAAAAACATTTCTGAAAGCATTTAAAAGAAGTTTTAAAAATAAACCGTTGAAATGCAATAGGTACTGTACATTTAAAGCATTGTTTACATTCTAAGCATATAATGGAGATAAATGCCACATGAATGAATAAACAAAAATATATGCATATGATGAAATGGTTGCATATCATGGAATTAAATGAAATGTTAGACAAGTAAGGTGACAATGTGTCCCTGGAAGTTTTCAAAGAAGTCCGTTTCATAAGACTAGTTCTACTGTAAGCAGATTGTTTTTTCGCCATGTCATTTCAAAAATTTAAGAAGAAAAAGTTCAATTCTGGGAAAAGTTCCAAGTTTGAAAAATATGAAGGCCAAATTTCATTGTTTCCCTGGTACACTGTGAGCCGAATCAAAGTCAGTGTATGGGTCTGGTGTAAACATGAGATCATCTATTTCCGTAGCCAAAATATCGTCCACCGAAGTTGGTGACATTTGGAACACCTCGTTCAGAAGGTTAATTGCACAGAGATGAGAAACATCGCCTTCAGCAGAAGATGCAATGTTCGCGTCCGTTGTTACCTGTGTGCCTGTTGATCCATCTCGTACCTCAGCAGCTGCCGGAAGCGTCTGTGAGATCTCAATGAATGCCGTCATCAGGATTGGTAGCCTCTGGGGACAACACAGAGCATGGGCCGTTATCGGGTCCAGCAGAGTATCGATATCCGTTGGCATGACTGATGGGAGTGTTAGACAGGTGTCTAGCAGGCATTCTTCACCGCAAAACAGGCAGCGTAGAACAGGTAAGATGCAATCTTGCCAGATTGGTCGGAATGACAGGAACCACGTTGTATTAAGTTCCCGTAGACGAGGCATGCCCAAAAGCTCTACTATTCGCTCACGGCACTTCCGTTCAAGGAGAGCTTTCTTCACATCGCTCGGAGTGATGTCGGCGAATAGGCTTGCCATAGCGTAGCAGGAGGAACAAAAATAGAATTCCTGCAACAAGTGCTAGAATTAATGACACACCACCAAACACCGAATGTGCGAAGTTTGGGATGATTCCGAGGAATGCCTGGAAAGGTGCTAATAGTCCGGAACAGATGGTCTTAAATACATGTACAATTCCGCTTGTATCAGACATGTTAAAGATACGTCCTATCATTTCTACGAAATGTATAGGGCAGTTTGTACGAATTAAAGCCTGTATCTCATCCGAAGTCCTTGCAACTTGTAAATCATAGATTTCTTTGGCCGAGGTCAAAGGCACTGTTTGTTGTATAAGCATGGCTTTCATTCTGCTTAAAGTATCAAATCGTATAAAAGAGACATTCAACGAAGGCCACAAAGGCGACTCCCTGACTGTGTCTATTGGGGCAAACAATACTTGCATACAGCAAGTGACCCTGGACTTGACCGTTACTAGATATGGGATGCCTGGCAACATGCCACAGCAACTCTGATCATTCAACATGAGGTAACTCCCATTAGAAAGTTGGCCAAACATTGGATTAATCATAATAATAATAATAATAATAATACATAATAAATAATAATAATAATAAATAATAATAAATAATAAATAAATAAATATAATAATAAATAATAATAATAATAATAAATAATAAATAATAATAAATCCGTATTTGTAAAGCGCGAACTACTCACCCTTACGGGTCTCAAGGCGCTGGGGGCCGTCGTGGAAATTAAGTGAGCTATTGCCCAGAGTCACATGGTGCTGAGCTGAGCTGCCGCCGGAGCCGGGGATCGAACCGTGAACCCTGTGCTCCGAAGTCAGCTGCCCTGGCCGCTGCACCACACCTCTCCACAGCAGCTGGTGTACCCTGCTGGTGGCAGGACAAATTTGCCACAGAACCATTACAAGCCCCGTGTAAAGAAATGTCCTGACAAATTAGTGAACCGCTTAGTGCACTTTCACAGTGTGTACCGCTTAGAAACACTTCACGATCCCCACTCCAACATCTGTATGTGTAAGGTAAAGTCCAGGATGTCTTAATGTATTCTTTACCCAACCTTTCATATTTGCCTGCTTGCATTTGTTTGAGGCAATACTGAAACTGAAAAGTAGTCACAGGCAGAGTGATTTTGCCATGAATAAGCCATTCTGTAGCTGGTTTTTCTGCCACTGTGAATGGTAATTTTTCCAGTTTTTCAATGCTCAGCACTGTATACCTTGCTCCCCTTTGTGCCAGTTCGATCTGTTTATCAGTCAGATTGTATTCTGCAAACAGAGCCGACGTGTTGATAAAACGCCAAGGCACATAGCCCGCACGCAAAGATTGCAGCGTCCAGCTTAATAACATAATAGAACGTAACTGAGATTGGCCTTGTTGTAACAGGCTAAATCTTGTTCCAGTATGTCGATAGCAGAGGATACAATGCCGTCCAGTAAATAAATTCTGGATGACAAAGTTGTTAACCCATTGTCGACCACAGTTAGAGTTTTCTCTAAGTTAATACGATCAAGTTCACGTATTCGTTCTGCGGCCTCTACCTGTGACACCTTCCATGCTTCATTATAAGCAGCATAGATGCCGGCATATATGAAACGTTTTTGGCGCGGTTTTCTTGGTCCTAGCAAGAATTCCTTAAGGTCTGCGTCTTCTTTAAGTAAAGATAAGTGTTGTTTCACATCCTCAAGTGTAGATTTTTGCAGCCAATCGAGGCATAATTTTCCTACACTGTATGTTGTTACTATCCCTGGATGTTGTCTTTGGACGTATCGTGGGTCTGGCCTATGAACAGTAAAGCCCTGAGTTTTATTCAGGAATCTCTCTTGACAGGTGTTTGTGTCTGTGGGCCAGATCAACCATTTTCTCCAATCAGGATTTGTTCTGTTGATTTGTAGTATTGTGTCAACTGTAACCGCTGCCTGTGTATTGTTATTACTGGTAGGTGTTGGTACAGAAGGTGTTTTCATGTCTTTGATCTTGGCTAAACCAAGGCAAGACGTTTGTTGCACAGTGTCATTCAAAAACATTATTTGTTGAGGGATGATACAGGCTCTAAATAAAGCTTCTATCCCCTGCACTTGCCAATCTTTAGTACCCCAGATAGATTTTGTGTCTATTGTGTCTTTCCACAAATCGAAACCATGTCTAGACAGTTCGGCAATAAATGCTGCAGAGTAAATCTGTTTTGTATTAGTTAACATAATTTTCAGTCCTGTTTTGTTTACATTTTTATAGTAAAATGTTTTTGAATCAGATGTATTGTATCCTGAAAAATATGGAAACTTTTTAGCAAACGTTTTTGAACTACCTTTTGGTGGTGTAGGACAATGCTCCCATTGGTTAAACATAAACACATTTCTAGGTGTTGCAGATTTATGCAAAAAATGATGACCATAGTGGGTATAGCAATACAGCTGTTCATAGTCTGATGAACCCTCTAAATATTCTTTGTTAGAAAATGCAGCAGACCTTTCTAGATCAAACATCATGTCATTTACAGTCTCAAAGTCCCAATCATCAGAATAGGTACTGGACGAAATAAAAACACTTAGTGAAATTTTAAATAAATGTGGAATGTTCAATTGTTCCGTAGGGCCGAATATATCGAAATCTGTTTTGTTCCACACTATACCATCCTGTATAGGAACGGCTGTGATGTTCACTGCTGACAAGTCTCTTGCTTCACGATGGGATGATTTGTTTGGTTTCAAAAGTAAGTTCACATCTTTACTTTCAATGTCCAAATGGATGTATCTGCCATTTATAAGCACGCTCATAGTCATAACCAAAGCTAGCCACAGCAGAAAGAAAAATATTCCAGAAATAATCCATAGTTCAATCCATGGTGAAAACAGATAAGTCTTTCTCAAAAAATGAAAAAAGTCTTGTACTTGCTGTTTAGAAGTTTTTGATGCTGGCGATGTCTCAGGCTCACTCAGATCCTCAGAAAGCGTATCAAAGTTAATGAAATAGCCAGAAGCAGTTCTGTCAAACGTTGGAATTGCATCAAGATTTGTAGAAATCGCTGGAACCAGTTGATCACTTGTTACATTGGTGTAGACAGGTGTATTTGGACGAACTGTTACTTGAGTTTCAAGAGGGATGAGTTCCATAGCATTGTTGCTCAGTCCTTCATCTGTTACTGCTGAATTCTCGATGATTATCAGTCTTTCAGTCTGAACCTCTTGGATAGTAGCGAGAGGAGTGCGTCTGCTACTAGGTCGGAGTCCACGAGGCCTACTATTTAGTATTGGCCACATACTGTGGTTTGATGAGGTCGATGGACACAAATCTTTTCTCCTTTTTTCCAGCAAGGGGCGGCAGAAGTACTGTTCTTGTTCCGTGTACGACTAGGATAGGTACTGGTTGTCTGTAAGAAGGTCCAAATTCCTTCTTGTCCGCAATCTTCTCTCTGACTAGATCCCCAACTTTTGGAATCCAGACAGGCCTTGCTGAGACTGCCGGTTTTTCCCCAGTGGCGGTTGGCTGCAGGAACACGTTGCTTTGTTTCGATCTTAGTTCATTTAGATCCTGTAAAACAGCCAAACGTTCTTTGATATCAAAGGGTTTATTTTCCACCACTGTGCCCTTACATTCGAGATCAGGAACCCACATTCTTGTCCCAAATAGGACCTCATATGGAGTGACCCCCCCTAGAGAACTTCTTGGCAAATTATTTAATGAGCGTTGGACCCCATAAAGATGTTTGACTCGCCCATCACCCGAACCTAATACTCTAGCTGTTATAGACTGCTTTATGTCCCGGTTTTTCCTTTCCACAACAGAATTTCCCTCAGGATGAAACGGAGAGGAGTACCGCAATGCAACGCCCAGACTGGCCATTGCTTCTTTGTAAGCCCGAGAGCAAAACGCAGGGCCCTGGTCAGAATGTAGCGTGCCTATTGCGTATGTGCCGATAAAGACTTGCAAATCTTTTATAACAGTTCGAGCGTCAGCCGAGCGCTGAGGCCATATCCATAGGAACCTTGAGCATGAATCCACTGCGACCATTATACATTTATAGTTACCGTCCCTTTGCAAGGGACCGCAGTGGTCCATGTAAACACAAGCTAATGGTTTGTCTGAAATTAACAGGGGTGTCTGCGCAGGACGTTTCACTGTGGAGACTTTCATCTGTTGGCAAATTTCACATTCCAAAACATAGTTTTTGGTCTGTTTCCTAATGCCAGGCCACCAATATCTTTGTTTAAGTTAAGATACTGTTGCAGAAACACCTGCATGGGCAGAGGCTATCCCTTCATGTGCTGCTAGGATTAGTCCTAATCTACGTTCCATGTTTGGAATTACCCTATCCCCCACACCAGGGATTCGAGCAAAAGGAACGTTGTTCGCATCAATTAGAAAAGAGTACTTGAGTGGAAACTTTTTTGGTAACGCTGCACCACTGCCTTTGCTTGTAGCATTGACAGCCAACATTATCTCACTGTCTATTCTTGTTTTTGAACGAATGATCGCAGCTACGGAAGCCGTCTGAACAGCCCCCTTTGCGGCTTCGTCAGCCAATGAATTCCCTGCAACGTGAACGCCATCACGTTGATGACTCAGCGTGTGTATTACGTGAGCCTTTGGTAGTTCGTTTTTTAACTGAACTACTTGTTCCCAAAGCGTTTTATGCTTTATGGTGCCACCTTTTGCATCTTTGAACCCATTTTCAAGCCAATTTTGTATATATTCATTATACGACTGCAAACAGTAGAAAGAATCGCACACTATGAGTGTGGGGAATTCGCAATCTGTACTTTGAAGTGCCAGTTTGAATGCTTGTAGTTCAGCTCGCTGAGCTGTACAATCTCCTAGAGATTGAGTTTTAGTGACCATTGGTCTGAAGTTACCATCGCGCATGCGACCTTTAACGATTGCGCACGCTGCACTGTAAGCTTGCTTACTCCCTGTTGCGGGTTGTGCGGATCCGTCAGTGTAAATTATGAATTCATACTGATCGAGAGGCAGAATTTCAGTGGGCAGAGGACATTCATGTTCATATTGCAGGAACGCTTATGTTTTTAAATCAGGATCAAAAACATATTCAACATCTGTTGCAGCAAGAGAATTAACCCATTGTATTCATCTAGGATGTAATGCTTTAGCATTTGGAATGCTCGCTTTAGTTACCGCCTCTAAAGCCGGTACTGGGGTTACGACAATAATGCGTTTCCCTTGGGCTAGAGCTCTTTCTTTTGCTACAGCGGTTTGAACTGCTGTCAGTATTTTTTCTGTTGAAGTGACGCGCATTTCTGCTTGTGTATACAAATGTGATTTGTATGCTATTGGTACTTTTTCACCCTCATTAAATGTTAAGTAGGTGAATCCGCATTGACCCGAAATTATTCGGATCACTAAGTTGCGTTGACTTACGCGTGTTTGTAAGTGATTTGTTGCTAACATGTTAGCTTGGAGTGAACGCAAGATATCTGTGTGTTCTTGTGTCCAATTTTTGATTGAAAAATCAGGTTTGATTAATGCGTAGAGAGGTTTAACCCTTTCTGCGTAATTTAGAATGTACGTTCTTCCAAAATTTAGGAAACTCAAGATGGATTGTAAGTTTTTCAGCGTTTTTGGAGGTTGAAGCAGCGCACACCTTTCTAAAACGTTGGCTGCCAAGCTCTTGCCTTCACTTGAAAGCTCATACCCTAGAAAAAGGACATTGAGATGGGCAATTCTGGATTTTTTAAAGTTGAACTTATAGCCCTCCGAGGCGAAGCCCAGTATAATGGTGCTCACCCTGATCAAGTGCCTTTCCAGGTCATCGTCTGTCAGATAGATGTCATCGACATATGACAATGCCTCATTATCATAAATTTGTAGTAACTCCGTTACCCTCGCTGAGAATAACCCCAGGCTGTTCTTGAACCCTTGTGGGAGTCGACAAAATTGACGCTGGGTCCCCATTATTGAGAAAGCTGTTAAGTACCTGCTTCCAGGTGCTATGTTTTGACAAAAGAAACCATTTGAGATATCTAATGTGGTTTTATATTTTTTACGCACAATGTTATTCATTAATGCTGTACTATGTGCATTTTGCACTGCAAATGTTTTAGAACAAGTGTTTAAGTGACTGTAATCCAAAACTAGACGATATGAATGGTCTGGTTTGGATACAGGAAACAAAGGATTGTTCATTGAAGAGGTGGATGTTTCAATCACCCCTTGGTATTCAAGTTGATCTAAGATCTCCCTGACCTGTTTTTTAGATTCTTGCTTTATTGGGTACTGCCTTTGTGCAGTTGGTTCATTTTTTAGATGTATTTTATGGTGAGGTGAGTCCTCATCCCATCCTACATGATTTTTATATAATGCTGAGGCCTGGGCTACTGCCCATTTCCTGGCATAAGTATATTTTAGGTGAATTGGAATATGGTTGGAGAAGGCAGGCATAATAATGTCTTCACCATGTGGGCACTCCCTGACAAATTGTGGTGGCCAGTCTTTTTCAGCTAGAAGTATATCATAACCCCGTGAAAGTTTTTCCCAAAAGAGTGTTTTCACCTTTCTCGGTATGTCTCCCTCCATTCGGAGTGTTATTTCATATAACTTTTGTGGAGTACTAACCCTGGTGTCTACAGTCTCAACTGTAATGTACTCATTCAAGTCCACTATCTCCAGAAGTTCCTTCAGGTTCTGGCGAGCTACTGTGACTTCTGCCGCACTGTCCAGCATTGTCTGAGCCCATTCTCCGTTCTTGAGTTGTGTTCTCAGTATCCTCGGCATGTCTGATCTTCAGACCTGCTACCTTCTTTTTCGAGAATTGAGGTTTAGATTTATTTTCGGAACGTGTTTGACGTCTTTCGATTTCACGCGTTCTTCTCTATGTTCTGACCGTCCTCTTCTTTCCGATGTCTGTGACGATATCTGAAAGGTACGAGAGGAACGTGTATCAGTATCTTGATACCTGTCAGGCTTTTTCAAATTATCCCTATTCCTGAGGTTATACCTCCTTTCAGAGGGCTCCTTTTGAGGAGACCTACCTCGGGATTGAGAACGTTTCTCGTTTGAATTTTATTTATTAGTTTCCCACTTCTTTTTAGAAGATGTAGGAGTTTGTTTAATAGAGTCCTTCTCAGGACTTTCAGATAGTTTTGGCTTCAATGGTCTTCCACCCAAACTATCTCTGCCTAATTCTGCATAAGATTGTTCTAATATTCTGGGTAGTTCTGTTTGATGTTCTGTAACATCGAATTCCCTTAATCGTTGGCGGATCGCCACTGCTGCTGCCTCCCCTTTAATATTAGATAATATTATTGTTGAGACCTGGTCGAAATTTTTCAGTAATTTCATACCTAAATTTAGAGCAGGCTCTGCCCCGTATTTGTTTTGAATTTGTTTCAGGACATCTGGTATTACTGCAATTGACGGAACACCATGTGTTTTAGTATAGATGGCAGCAAAGACTGAGACCCAAGTGGTGCAGTCTTCCAGTTGTGGTGTGATCCCCATTGGTAAACAGATTGTTAGCATTCTGTGTTTCTCATAAGGGCTAGTATTAGGAAATACTGCTGCTATTTGAGTAATTTTTTTAGCTATCCAGAATGGAATTTGCTCACGTTTTGTGGGCATTTTACCCATGACTGCGTATAAAGTCTGTGGAGTAATTTTTAGTGTATTCCCCTGTTGAGGGGTTTGGTTTGGAATGGTCAATGGTGGTTGGACTGTGAAAGTCTGCATGACTTTTTGGACCAATTGTCTGTAAATTTTTATTAACTCTGTAAGTTGAGGCAGTAATTCCTCGTCTGACATTATATCGATGTCAGGATGAGGTGTGTAGCCTGCTAGAATCGGCCATGTTGCTCCTGGTCTACCTAGTGGACCGAGCCTGGTAATGTTTTTGTGATGTTTTAGGGCGCCTTTAAACCAGAGCTGATGCTCCTGGTATGTTAGTGGAATTTCAATATCCTCGAAAGGAATATATTCCTCTGGTGGTTCATCTTCTTTGTAGAAGTGAAACAGTTTTGTTACTGAATTTGATTCAGGGAATATTATCCATGAATAGAATACCTCTGTCTGAAAGGATTCGTGTGCCTCTATCACGAAAACTGTACTACCGCCTCTTGGTGGTAGGCCATGTTTTATAAGTTTTAGAGTGATGGCTCTTCTTAAGTTCGGATGGATGTCTATAACACCCTCCTCGGTTTCATTTAAACCTGTAATGTTAAAAGCTGTTACAACTGGTTGAGCCGCAGCTCCACCGGTTTCGGTGGCATTGTCCCCGCGTGTGGACATTTGTTTTTTTTAAAATGTAGAACAAGTTTCAAGGAAACAAAAGATAAGGTGCACAATATTTTGGAACACTGTATCCTTCAACGTTGAACAGACCAAACAACTAATATATAGGGTTTTTTGTCCTATTTAGTTATGGCGGATATTTTAACCCTACCCACTCCAGATGTCTTATGGAGTATGTGAGTAGGGGTCTCTGAGAAAAGCACGACTGAGTTACTCAGTATCTAGCGTTAAATTACTGCCTTACTAAACGGTTGGGCGCCATGTAGTGTAGTTCCTATTTCCCTAATAGGCTCTGCGCATTGGAATAATATAACCTATAGGCTTGACATAGGACTGAGGTCGGTATGTCCCTATCGAGTATATTAAACTTAATTACTGGTGCCAGCTAGCTCAGAGGCCACTAGAAACTCCTTGAGACCTAAAGGGAGTAGTTTCTGGCAACCGCATAAACATGACCACTTTGTTTCCCTTTAGAATCGGAACACGTCTCAGAATCGTGGAAACAATAGATAACAGTTTCACTCAGTCAATCGTGCATGCTTAGTTTCTACAGAGTTACACAGAAAGGAAAGACGGGCGTATCAATAAAGAGGTTTTATTGAACAGTCTTGTTTCTCGTGTAAGAGATGTGTGCTGTTATGATCACAAGACAGTATGCAAGATAAATAATGTACAGCGTAAGCAGTAGAAATAAATAATACTGCGCTAGCATTATCTTTTAGCAAATATTCACGTACATAAATAACATGAGCTAAAAATGCGAGTACTCATACGATGCGTCTCTAAGCTAGTTCTACCCCAATGTACCTAACCTAGTCTAGGTGTAGGGAAAGTTAAGAAGTAGGTGGAGCATTCTCTAGTATGGTATACTAAGAGTATGTTAAGTATAGTATGCCAAGAGTCCCTCTAGGTTCTAGTCAGCTGCATACCTTGAGAATGAGAGAGGTGGGAATCTCCTTCCGGACTCGAACTCTAACACCCCGCAAAGGAGTCAGAACACTGGAAGCTGGATTCTTCTGCTGACAGGAATGACAGCGTCTTCTCAGTGCGTCAGGCCGGGATACGGGCTCCTCTGAAGTCGAGGTCTCCTCTTACTTGCTTGACCAAGCCCTCCACAGGGCTTGGTCGCCCCACTCACTGCTGCCGCTCCTGCCTGCCTTGCCGCCTCCTGCCTGGAGATTCCTTCGCTCGCTGCCCGCTGCTCCTGGGACTTTCCCGCTGCTCCTGGGACTTTCCGCTGCCCGCTGCTCCTGGGACTTTCCCGCTGCTCCTGGGACTTTCCCGCTGCCCGCTGCTCCTGGGACTTCCCGCCACTGCCTCCCTGCGGCCCCGCCCCCGTGATTCCATTCGCCGCCCCGCTCCCGCCACCCAGCTGCTCCTCCCTCCAGGCTCCTTACTTAAGGGGACCGTAGGGGACCACAGAGTGTGACCGCTCAGCCCTCCACAGGGCTTGGTCGCCCCACTCACTGCTGCCGCTCCTGCCTGCCTTGCCGCCTCCTGCCTGGAGATTCCTTCGCTCGCTGCCCGCTGCTCCTGGGACTTTCCCGCTGCTCCTGGGACTTTCCCGCTGCCCGCTGCTCCTGGGACTTTCCCGCTGCTCCTGGGACTTTCCCGCTGCCCGCTGCTCCTGGGACTTCCCGCCACTGCCTCCCTGCGGCCCCGCCCCCCGTGATTCCATTCGCCGCCCCGCTCCCGCCACCCAGCTGCTCCTCCCTCCAGGCTCCTTACTTATGACGCCCCCTGAGCGACCGCGCAGCGGCTCGCGCGCAGCGGGAGCACCGACGGAGTGCCGAAGGTGCGCCAAAGGTAAGCCCGTCTGCGCCCGTCCGCGCCTGGCCCGCGCCCAGCGCCAGGACCCCTGGATCCCACCGATGCAACACTACTCGACGGACCTACGACGCCGCCACCCTCACCGCACTCAATGCCGGCCGGAACCCTGCCTGCTACCGAGCCTCACCGAGACGCACCCACGGACCCTTCACCTGCCAAGCCTGCCGATTCACCTGCCCCCGGACGTGCACCACCTCCGCCAAGTCGAGCACGAGCAGCAACCACCTGAAATGCATCCTGTTGAACACCCGCTCCGTCCACAGGCACGCCGTGGAACTCTGGGACCTGCTCGACGCAACAGCACCGGACGTCGCCTTCCTCACCGAAACCTGGATGAACGCCTCCTCAGCGCCCGACATCGCCATAGCCATCCCGGACGGATACAAGATCACCCGGAAGGACCGCGTCAACCAGACGGGAGGAGGCATCGCCATCGTACACAAGAACACCATCCGCATCTCGACTAACTCTGACGAGACCTTCACCGCCGCCCGAACACCTACACTTCCAGATACACACTGACCCCAAGACCACCCTCCGAGGCACCCTCATCTACAGACCCCCGGGACCACGCACACTATTCAGCGAAGACATCGCAGACTTCATCAGCCCGCACGCCATGCCCTCCGCCGACTACATCCTCCTAGGGGACCTCAACTTCCACCTGGAGAACAACAACGACAGAAACACCACCGCCCTGCTGGACAACCTCGCCAACCTCGGACTCAAGCAACTGGTGAACACGCCCACCCACTACGCCGGCCACACGCTTGACCCCGTCTTCTCTTCCAGCAAGCACATCTCCTTCAGCCACGCCACCGGACTCCACTGGACCGACCACAGCTGCGTCCACTTCAGCTTCAGAAAGACTGCGACCCACCACCACCCGCAACAGGCTCCCCGCCGGAGCTGGAGCAAGATCACCGCCGAGCAGCTCACCGCCTCCCTCAGCCAGAACACACCCACCAACACAACGGACCCAAACGAAGCAGCCAGCAACCTCGCCAAGTGGCTGACCGCCTGCGCCGACGACCTCGCACCACTAAAAAGCCCTCCCAGCAGACCCGGAAGCAAGAAAACCCCTTGGTTCACCAACGACCTCAAGGAATCCAAGAAGAACTGCCGCACTCTCGAGAGAACCTGGCGACTCGACCAGACCACAGACAACAGGACCGCCCTCAAGCACGCCACCCGCAAACACCACCAGCTGATCCGTGCCACCAAGAAGTCGGCACTCAAAGAACGACTGGACAACAACACCCACGACAGCAAGGAACTTTTCAGCATCGTCAAAGAGTTCTCCAACCCCAGCGCCGGAAACAACGACATCACCCCCTCGCAAGACCTCTGCAACTCACTCGCCGCGTTCTTCCACCGCAAGATCACTGACATACATAACAGCTTCGACGCACAGACCACGCACCCTACCGCCGAACCAACGCCCGCCACCACCACCCTCTGCAACTGGACCCCGATCAGCACCGAAGACACCACCCGCACGATGAACTCCATCCACTCCGGATCACCAACCGACCCCTGCCCACACCACGTCTTCAACAAAGCCGACGCCACCATCGCACCCCATCTCCGGGACATCATCAACTCCTCCTTCCACACCGCCACCTTCCCGGAGAGCTGGAAGCACGCCGAGCTTACCGCCCTCCTGAAGAAACCAACGGCGGACCCCACCGACCTCAAGAACTACCGTCCCATCTCGCTCCTTCCGTTTCCGGCCAAAGTCATCGAGAAGACCGTCAACAGACAGCTTGCCGCCTTCCTCGAGATGAATGGATCCCTCGACCCCTCGCAGTCCGGGTTTCGGGCCAACCACAGCACCGAGACCGCCCTTATCGCAGCCACCGACGACATCAGAACCCTAACCGACAACGGGGAAACAGCAGCCCTCATCCTCTTGGACCTCTCTGCGGCGTTCGACACCGTCTGCCACCGCACCCTAGTGAAGCGCCTCAGCAACATCGGAATCCGAGAGAAAGCACTGGAATGGATCATCTTGTTCCTCGCCGGAAGAACCCAGAGAGTCCGCCTCCCCCGTTCAGATCCGAGGCCACCGAAGTCATCTGCGGCGTTCCACAAGGATCTTCACTCAGTCCAACCCTCTTCAACGTCTACATGAGCCCCCTCGCAGCCATCGCACGCCAACACAACCTCAACATCATCTCCTACGCCGACGACACCCAGCTGATCCTCTCCCTCACCAACGACCCCACCACCGCCAGAGCCAACCTACACGACGGGATGAGAGACGTCGCCGACTGGATGAGGAACAGCCGCCTTAAACTGAACTCAGACAAGACGGAAGTCCTCATCCTGGGCTCATCACCCTCCGCCTGGGACGACTCTTGGTGGCCCCCGGCCCCTGGGCACCGCGCCCAAGCCAACGGACCACGCACGCAACCTGGGCTTCATCCTGGACTCCTCCCTGTCGATGACCAGACAAGTCAACGCCGTCTCATCTTCGTGCTTCAACACCCTGCGCATGCTCCGCAAGATCTTCAGATGGATCCCCACTGAAACCAGGAAGACCGTCACCCAGGCACTCGTCACCAGCCGACTGGACTATGGGAACACCCTCTACGCCGGAACCACAGCCAAACTTCAAAAAGACTCCAGCGCATCCAGAACGCCTCCGCACGACTCATCCTGGACATCCCCCGACACAGCCACATCACCGGACACCTGAAAGACCTGCACTGGCTCCCCGTCAGCAAGAGAATCACGTTCAGACTCCTCACCCACGCACACAAGGCCCTCCACGACCTGGGCCCCAAGTACCTCAACGACCGCATGACCTTCTACACGCCCACCCGCCAGCTACGATCAACCAGCCACGCCCTCGCCACCGTACCACGCATCCGCAGAGCCACCGCCGGAGGAAGATCCTTCTCCTACCTGGCAGCCAAGACCTGGAACTCCCTCCCCACTCACCTTCGGCGAACCCAGGACCATCTCTCCTTCAGGAAGCAGCTCAAGACCTGGCTGTTCGAGCAGTAACTTACCCCCTCCCCCAGCGCCTTGAGACCCTCCCGGGTGAGTAGCGCGCTCTATAAATGCCGTGATTGATTGATTGATTGATTGGGCGAGGGAAGGTATATTTATACCTGATAGGTGCCTCGGAATGTTAGCATTGACGTGAAGTCGGACAAAGGAAGACGTCAGGAATGAACCCTTAAGGTATAACAGTTCATACATAATAGATGAGTTCTTGGAGAAATCAATAGTCCTGTGCTAGGGGAACTCCCGAAGCTTAAGGGTCTGGTTTCTAAGAACTCGTTGTGACGTTAGGGTGGACGGATGTCGGTGACCATGCCTGTATTTGGAGTGCATGGTTAATAACTAAATAAGGACTGGGATTTTATGCCTATATAAGGGCAATGCGAATTGTGCCTATATAAGGACATGATTCAGGAAAACCTATATACGGACACCTAAAGCGGAATACAACAGAAGTGGTTTGAGGGTTGCAGAGTTGTTAGAATTTTGAGAATGTCGTTTTGATCGAAGGGTTTGAATATGTTCCAAGAAGCGTTGTTTTTGGGGGTGGGCCCTGGGAGACATGGGGGCTCAGCTATCCGGGGAGGAGGGAGGCTAATATGAAGTTTGACCAAAAGGTGCTCCCTTGCTGTCCGCATGTCATTTATAATTATTTCTGCTTTTCCCAGGAAGGAGGCGGCAAATTCCTCGCAGTTAGGCAGCAGACTGGACCCAATATGTTGAAGTTATTGGTGGTCACAAACTTGAAGATAATACAGCAGGTCACGAAAAGTTAATTACTGGAAATGTGCAAATGACTAGACAATCTCGTACACATGCTATTCATCTCTTCAAGGACTGCAGACTTCTGGGGAATGTGTTTAACAAAATGTCAAAAATTCTAAGATAAAACATTAAAATGAAGGGAGCTTGGTTCTACTACAGATCCTTCTGAGATACAAATATGCAACCAACATAGGAATCATTGGTTCCAATCAAAAGTTTTGGTTGGCACAAAATTAATTCTACAAAAGTGAAAAGGTGAAGTTTATGCTAAAATGTATCTGGATTAAAAGATCTATCTCATCTAGCGGCACGAGAGGGTGAGCATTTATCGTTCCTTCTTTGAAGCTGTGTGGGGGAAATTCCTACATTTCTTAAATTAGATATTTTATCATGATAATATGTAAGCAAGAGTTAGCATGTGATCGAGTATTGTGTTTGTTCCAGTGTACATTAGACTGCATAATGATTCAGATTGTTTAGCAGCAAGGAAGTTGGCTGATGAATTGTGCAAAACTTGTGATATTTTGAAATTTGAAATTTTCTTAATGTTCAATTAATTAAAATCATTACATCTCGGCACACAAGCAAATTGAAAAGCATGATTAAAAGTGCTACATCCAAGCAAGTGGAGGTAAGCATGTCACATGCATACATCTTCTCTCGATTACAATTGCTTAGGCTTATCATCACAAAGGGTCCCGGGCCTTGCCCCCTGCCTCCCTGATATCTTAAAACAATATTATAAAAAGGTAACAGGTAACTAGTTTATAGTCACATCAATCATAAACAGGGGGGGGGCTAGTTTATAGTCCCATAATTTATACACTAAAAACAGCCCCATCCATAATGAGCCATCATGGCTCATTACCCTCACTTCAACTAATTTTAACCATAATGACACAGTGCAGATCCCTTTTCTAAAGTGCTGGATGCAAGCAAATTTGCATCCTACTCCATTGTTCCAGTGAGTTGAGAAGGTATTCGTCGACTCTGTCCTCTGTTGACTCTTACTCAGTGAGCAGTCATCATCCACTATAGCCTCTCACCATCCTGAAGATTATCCTTGTTCAGACCTCATACATCCCCAAAGGTTCAAAGTGCTCCATGCCACACAGTATACATAAAATGTAAGAAAAACAATGAAAGGTGATGTGGGAGGGTAAAGGGAGCCAGTTGAGGTCCTGGAGAATGAGCATAATTTGAGATCATTTTCTTTAAACCATTATGATGTGTAACTGCATAGAGGATGCTGTACAGTTATGTAAGATGGATATCTGGCATGAGAGAGCAGGGAATTGACACTGTCTAGGTGCAACAGGAACCACTACTGGTATGGTAATTTCCTAAAGTCAGACTCTGGAAGATATGACTGAATTCTTTGAAGAACTGAGAGCTGGTCCAAGACTACTTGAGTCTTCTTGGAGTTGTGGCTCTTGAAACAGAGATACTGTTGTTGATATGGAATTCAAAATACCTCACACTGTTTGAAAGTTGATGAATGAATCTCTTAAGGTCATAGCTGTGAGCTAGTCTTATAATTGTACTTGTTATTTGTTGTTAGGAATCAGAGCCGATTGCCTTTCTATTGGTTCAGCTTTAGGTTGTCCTTTGCCATGAAATACTGACAGGCAGAGAGGTAATATCTAAGGGATCAGTGCACCACAAGATGAGATCTTCAGGTATGATTGTCGGACATGTTCTTGTGGATCTTACAGAAATTCCCAGTAGCAATTGTAGGTTCTCAGTAAAGATTGAAGACAACAGGTTAACAGGATGGAGTCCTTGGCTATTCCGCCAGTCATTGGTATGCGGTTTAGCCTTGTGAAACTAATTTAGATACGCTGATTTGTGTTTGTCAGGTAGGAGGCAAACCATTTGAGGATGGTGTTGTAGAATCCGATATGTGAGGCCATAATGTTGAGCACCCTTGGATTGTCGACTATCTGAGTCAGTGCAGAGAGACCACAGAGTTAAAAGAGTCAGGGGTTGCAATTGCTGTTGCCATTGATGAGGAGCGAGTCATCAATCACATGGTGATTGCTGTTTCTGTACTGAATTGTAGCCTGAACTAGTAGTCTTAACTAGCTTGTTGGTCATAGTGCTGATGTTGCAACTTCCTTCTCAGTTATTTCTCGGAAAGGGAATGGGTGATGAGGCAGTAGGTGATGAGGTGTTTGGAGAAGATGCCATGATTGAGGGAAGCATCAGCAGTGTTCAGCAGCGGCTTGAGAGCCTTTCTGAATATGGGAAGTCACTGTTGAATCTGAGTGATGTTGTCTTTGTAGAATGTGGTCTGGAAGGAAGTGAGCAGGTTTGTGAGGTTGTTGACATTGATGGGAAAATATTTTGGCAGGCAGTTGCAGTTTAATAAACAATATAAATTTGATATACTTAACGATTATCAAAGTACTTTATGAAGGATCATACCTTTAAACAAGTTAGCAGGGTAAGTCCAAGAAGGGGACTTGAACATTTCAACCATCAGATCCTTACCCAGGATCCCACAGAGGCTCCAGCATACATACAAAATCAGCAGCTGTCATCACTTGTTGGTCTTCCCATAGCCTGCTAAAGTGACAGTAGCCACCCTTTACTATGGATGGCAGAAGACTTTGGGAGTACCTGTTGTCCAGCAGAACCTTATGCTCAGCTATGTAGAAGCAAAATAAAATGTAGCACACCACCCAAGGGCTTGCAGACATGAGCAGAGCTGTCACTGAACAGTGCACAGAGGTCTAGAAACGTGAAGTCCACTGTAACCCAATTCTGAATATCTTTTAGTAACACACTTTATCCTGACTTTAGGGCCTATGACACCCTAGTTATGCTATTTCCCGCAGGTCTTGAGTTCACTGACGCAAAATGTACTGAGCAGGCCAGGAACGTAGGCAGAAGGGATTCCTGGCACTGCAAGGGTATTCATTCCTATAACTACAAGTTGTGAATCGAAGCTATTCAATGACCTTAAGTTTAACCTTCCTTCACTCCCGAGATGCTAAAGGTGCTGTCATGTCAATTCCAGATTGTCAACTTTACACATGCCAATAGTATAACTTAAAGACTTCCTCTTTCTTTGGATCTGGATAATACTTTTGCTCAGATCATAGAGAGCATCACACCTTTAGACCTTCTTTAGTGGTTGTGTCTCCATGAAGATTTATAAAGCACGGTTCTGGTCTACCTGAACAAAAGCTATTTTTCAAGCTTTTCATGTTCCGGTCCATGAATCTTTAAAAACCTGAAATATATTCTGAAGGGGACTTGTTGGATGTAAAGCAGTTGAGGGTCACAGAAAACAGTGCTGCAGCGTTGCCCTATCCGCAGTAGGATGTTGCTCTCTTTTGTTAGGCGTGTTGTGCCCCACCAGCCCTGGTGCAGAAAAATGTGTCAGTGTGGAATAGCACAATCTAGACAGAAATGTGGCATCTTCACTCTGAATATCTACTATATTACAATCTTTTGGCAGGTAGTGACTCACTCTTCCCACCCTCCTGTCCTACCACTAGTGCATGAATGGCATTTGTGTGTAGTAATATAACTGGATACAACTGACTATTTTGAAGGATCTCATTGTTTTTTTCCCTAGAGGACACATGTGGCTTGCAAGTTTATTTGTGCTACAGGATTATTTTTCAAATAACAATTTAAGTATTCAGCTGTGTAAATCTCTATCAAAGTTATCAAAGTTTACTACAGTTAGTGGTTCAATAACTTAGAAAAAGTGTTGCTCAGGCGACGATCTGATTCTGTATGTGACTAAGTATGCCTTTATGTTGCCTAGGTAAAGCAGGCAAAATCCCTGGCTGTCTGACGCCTAATCTACTAGATATAGGACCATTTCTATAGACTGTATCTTTTTTGGTGAGTCGTTTTTAAGTGATTTTACTAGATGTGTAATGGCTGAATTTAAAGTTACAATTGTGACAAGAGTTTGACTTTGCTTCTTCATCAGAATCTAATTGCCATAGGAGAATTATAAGTGAATATTGCTGTGTGTGTAACATACCCCCTGAAGAGTCTCTAGCTGGGATAGTGGTGATCAAATGGCAAGAAATCAAAATATGGATTGGTAAACAATTACTGAGAGAAAATTATGCACAGCTGAAGTAATTGCTAAATATGGTTCACTAATCAAAGCATGGTGTGGATTAGCTTTGGGAGCTCTTATTATGTGGCAGTGATTTCAGTTTGGAAAGATGGTTGCTATAAGTCTTTTTAAATGCTTTAGACGAAATGATCTGCGGGTCTTATTGGCCATGCAGACAAATGTTTTTATTCGCTTACTTTTACTCACGGAGCATTACATCCACATTGAATGAACATTGTAAGTGGTGACAGGTTGTATGCCTTTTACGGTGAGGCTTCACAGGGCCAGACTGGGAACAGCAACCAGCCTGGCAGATTGCTGCTCGACCGGCCCTGGGACAGGGGTGTGGTGGAGGGGGGTGCTAGCAAGAATCACCGCTCCCGCTTTTGTTACAGGGGGCCGATGTTGCAGCACTGCTGCAAAACCGCCCCCCAGTGACAAAACCTGCCCCCACAGGCACAAAACCGGCCCCACCCCTCCAGCCCACCGGGGAAATGCCCGGTGCCCGCTACGGCCAGTCCGGCCCTGTTCACAGCGCAGCTGTCGCCAGACATAATGTGAGCATAACTTGAGAGGGGCTTTGGCTCCGCCCACATGATGGAAGCACATGTTATGATTGGACAGAAGTTGTGTTCCACAAAGAAAGTGCTTGGCCGCCACACAGCTGTGATCATGTTATGTATTTATTCAACTGGCTGAGGTTGAACTTTTAGTTGCACGTACATGACATTGTAATGATATTAAAGTGTCTTAGATAACTGGAGAATTTATGTTGTTTTTCTCTAGCAGCAGCACTGATAAGAGGAGGGCAGTTATAAACCTGTATGGATTTTTAGGTCTAGGTAGATGATGGTGCTTCATAAACCAGATCTATTGGCATTGCCAAAGCTTGTTAGGTTGGAGGCTTTAGAATTCTTGAGTATGATGGGCAATTGGAATGGCATATCATTATGATAGAGGAGTTTCATAAATGCAAAAGACAGACATTCAAACCTGATCCTTTACTGTCTAGGGGCATTAATTTATAAATCATTATTACAATGTTTAATGTGGATTGTAAGGTGAGTTAGCTATCTTACGTTTCTAAGGAGAATGTCTAACATAGAAAGTAGTTAGCTAGTTAAAAATTGTATTACTTTTTTAATCAAGTCTTTTTCTGTAATGGCTCTAATATTTTATCTCTTTTTATGATTTTGCTTTTGATTGTTATCGATAAGTATATAAAGTATATAAAGTGTATAAATGAAATGGCTGTTGTGCCTGTTTAAAGCAAAAACATTGATAAAATAAAAAAAGCTTTGGAAACGTTCTGCCATGCACATATACGACCCGGATAAACCAAATGTTAATGTATCTAAAATTTTAACTCACAAGTGATACTTGAGAGTACCTTAGTCTGAAAGGACTAAATTATTTCAAATGTATTAACTGTGTGTGGCACATGATATATGGGGCATATTTGACGACAGGTATTCATCCCTTGATGGAAGAAGGCCTACTATATTTTGCAAATGAAGAGGCGGATACTGTTACGCACACGTGCTTTTGAAATAGACCCTCCTACATTCTAACTTGTTTCCTAGTGAGAGCTCCCCGTTTCCCTTTCATCCCTTTTGGGCATGCTATTTTATGTAAAAACATTTCTTAAAATCCTTCTTGAAAGCCAAGATTTTAAAAAGTTGAGTATTTTTTCCCCGAGCAATGCCCCCTGAGTTCATAATTTTTTTCTTTAACCTGAGATATGTCTTAACTGCAGTATGTTGGGCATTTAAAGAGATAGAAAAATTTCACAAATTGTGAGGCCTAAGGGCCAGATGTACTAAGATTTGACTTGCAAAAAGCGATCACAAATTGCCCAATGACTTTAAGCAAATCCAATCCGATTTTGCAAAACAACCTATGTACTTAATAGGTCAGTCAATAAAAGGGAATTGCACGGGCTCACAGAATGACCTTCCTAATTTATATGCATTAGGTAGGTCACAATTTGTGACTCCTTGCTATTGACTACAATCACATGGACAGGGGCCTATAAGGGACAGAAGACCGCCATCTGTGTGGTTGCTTTTCAAAATTGATTTTTTTTTAAAGCAGCACAATTTCCTTAAATAAAATGGGGCTGCTTCAAAAAAAGGTTTTCCATATTGAAGAACTTCATTGCAAATTCAAAGGGGTCGCTTTATAAATCCGTTACCACCTTAACTTGGGATTCAGTAATTGATCAATGGTTTGTGACTGGAATCTCAAACCATTGATACATACCTTGTATAATTTCAATTTGGTAGGAACACCCAAAACACTCCCATTTCAAATTGCAATTTGGCTGGGGTCAGAAACCCTATTTTGTGAACTGGAAAAACTTTTCTGAATCGCGAAATTAGTGCAATACATAAAAAGGAACTTTGCAGACGCTAACCTCCAATTTTGTGAATCACAGCATTTGGGACCGCAAAATTCCTTAGAATATCTAGATTCTTACATGCTGAAGTGTGGTTTGACATCAAGCGCTTGTAGGAATAACTCCTAACCGTATTTTCTCTTTCTTGTCCTCAGTCCCTTTTACGGAGAAGATTTTTACTGTGAAATTCCTCGGAGTTTTCGACACCTATCCTTTTACATATTCGACAGAGATGTGTTTCGCCGGGATTCCATCATAGGTATGTTCAATTTAGAGTATACACTAGTTGTGGCTGGTCTTCCCTGTTCTATGTATAGTATAAGATGTGCAAACAAAAGTGTAATTTTGTTTCAGTTCAATCCCTTAAAACCTCGAACAGTGTGTAGGATATTTTTATTATTATCTATACAACTTTAGTGATTTTTAATAGAGTTGAACAGTCACACGTGGAACCAACAGTCGCCCCTGAATGTATAGCACAGCAGCTGTGAGTAGAAGCCATGCACCACCCTCCCTAGGATTTATGTTATTACATATATTCAGTGTGTTTTTGCATTTATTTGGCCCCTTCCTCCCCATAAGAGTTTGTGCACTGGTCTAATATTTTCCTTTAGACCTTTTTGATTATGGAAGTGTATTATCTGGTAGGTGTAAAGGTGGATCTGTTTATTGGTGATGATTCCTGTTCCTTTAGAGGACTAGGGACTGCTAGTGATAATATCTGAAGTTTGTCTGGCAAGTGAGTTTTATAACATTACAATTTGTCATACATCTTGTTTGTGTTGGTGTTCCATTGGTAAGATGAATGCCTCCGCTTTAATGAGCTGCATGTTTTTCTAGGTGTAGCATTAGCCTGACATTTTCATTTTACTAAAAAATATATGTATAGTATACTTGGAGCCGATTCACAGAACTAATCTGAAATAAGATCCTAAACTTACTACTTTTGGTATTCACAGAAGGCATTTAGTAGTAGTAAAGTTAGGACTCCTAAGTTTACTACTACTAAACTGAGATAAAATCCTAAACTTACTACTTTTGGTATTCACAGAAGGCATTTAGTAGTAGTAAAGTTAGGACTCCTAACTTTAATACTACTAAACTGAGACAAAATCCTAACTTTACGACTTTCGGGATTCACAAAAGGCATTTAGTAGTAGTAAAGTTAGGAGTCCTAACTTTACTACTACTAAATCGCCCCCCTTGTGTTTAGTGACTTTCAGCTAGCCTTTTTTCCTCTACTGGTCTTTGTTGTGCCATTCATGTGTTTCTTCCATCCACCAGAGCGTACACCATAGAGCAATGGGTCAGATCACTTCAACCAAACTGTTGGCAATTTCCAGTCCTATTGGCTTTTCTAGTGCTTGTGTTTTTTGATGGATGACACTGGAGGGCTAAACCTAATTCCACATGCAATTCTTTGGTTAGTACAGGTACCAATTGCCTGACAAATGTTTATTTGTGGTAATATAACCAACACCAGGGTGCCAAAGTGCTTCCTTTGATGCATTTTAGATAAGTTGTTGCCAAGTATGATTGCTTCACTCTCCCTCAGTGGTGGCTAGTGGTCTTTAAAAGTGATGAGGCACAATATTTGCCCCGAATTTCAGCACGCAAATTGAGCAAACATCTCTAGGCACTGCAGACTTGAAACCTAAAGCTCCCAGGGTTACCTTCAGCAGGGGGTGCTTGTGGTTCCTTGGTTTTCCCACACGTCAGGACAGTATTGACCACACCTACACATCTACTGGGATCATGAACTAAACTCTGATCAGATCAACACCCAACTGGTTCCTTAATCTGTTGCTGGGTTCTTTGCTGAGTATTCCCACTTTTGATTTTGTTTACGTTATTAGGTAGATTTTTAACCCCACGAGTTGCATTGCCAAGACCGTACTTTTCTGTCCAAGAATCCGGTCTAACTGGCCAGACAGCAGAGGTACATTGTGAGTTTCGTTTACCGGAGCATGAAAGCATAGGCTTGAAGATGTGACCCATTTTCATAGATTCTTGTGGATGCCTTGAAAACGAATATTTAACTTAGCAGTTATTTACCTTTTGGGTGCCACATCACATGTTTCTCATCTTTTCACTGACTGCCCTGCAATTTCCTGAACAAAGTCGCATTGCCTTTCAAACAAGTAGACCTGGGTGGTTCTCAAGCTTTGAGTATGATGGCTGCTTCTTACACCCAAATCTTTACCGCCTCCTAGATGAAGCCTCGGCTGTTCGACCAAGCTACCATTAGAGAGCCCAGTACACCAATGGAGACTTAGCTAACCTTTTACATAGCACCAACACCATAGGACCTGCTATACAAGTGGAAAACCAGAGTACTTTGCAGGGATATCGTCCTATGTTCACGAAGAGCCACGTACATGACTTTCCCCCAGCCTGCATGTGTGTTAACCACGGCAAACTTTTGACTTCAACAGGGGCATGAAGTGCCATGTAAGTGCTGTAAAATACAATACATGTGACTTCTATACTTGCAGATATTTAAACTTTAAACGCATTAAAATGAAAAATGAGACCTGGCTTCCACATTGTCAGGGATGCTGTCACACTTAAAGAAAATATATATTGTATACACTTTAAGCCTTCAAGCTGTCCTGACATTGTATTGTTTCTCTGTGAAAAAGTGCTCAGCTCTCTGCTGGGTTCTGACTACACAGTATTTACGGAGACCCTATCACACTTGTCTCCCAAAACGTTTTTGTACAGAGCACCAATTTAATAAGAGTAATATTTTCTCCCAATTAATATGTGCAATGTTAAATATTGGGTAGATAGGCACAATGGCTTTGGGTTTTAGAGAAATGTGTGAACTGGTGGAGACAACCCAAATTATGCAGCATGAATCCTTTTCTGGATTCACATGCTGTGCATTATTCCGCCATCTAGTGGTTGGGTCCGGATTGTCTTTCGTCTGGTTTTCTTTTTTTTTGTGGGCATCATCGACCACCATTTGGTGGTATGTTCATCCCTGCGTGATGTCAGACGGTGCCCTGGATGTTCCTGTACGTAGTGGCCATCTCTGTTGGGTTGGAAGCAACAGAGGAGCTCTGGGTAAAAACTTTGGAAAACTTTATAAAAATCAGGGAAATACCAGGAAAACAAAGAGTCGTCGGACAGGGAGAAGGAGAATATGACGAGAGAGAAGGGAATCCTTCACACTCCCCACCCACGGGGGAGTAAACACATGGATAAAGATAAAATCAAGGTAGGGGTCATGGAAAAAAACCTTTAAGTTCTGCCCTTACTGCCACCACAAATTTGCGCAGCGAAGCCCCCACGAAATCTGCAACCTCTGTCTACCTAAAGACCACTAGGATGAGGATTGCAAGGCCTGCATGGCGTTTGTACCAAAGACGCTGAAGGTACATCGAAAACAAAGGCTAGAACATGACAACACCATTTCCAGGGAACAGAAATCACAGATGTTGCTAAAGGATCTAGGTCCGTCCGGTGACTACGACGAGAACGTCAAAGAGGCAGGGAAAGTCCATGGAGTTTCAGACGTCAAAATTTTCGAGGCGAATGTTGAGAAAAGACAAGCAGAGAAGAAGGCAGCAAAGGATGCCGAAGTAAAGTACAAAAAGGTAACCAAAACACCGAACGATCCAGAGGCGAAGACCTCAGAGAAAAAGGCACACAAGGCAGCCTCAACGTCAAAGAAATCGACGATCGAAGGTCAGCAATGAGGAAAAGAAGCACACGGATCCCAGACATGGGATTCCAATGATGGCAAAACAGCAAAAACGCTGAAAGGCCCCTCGGGTTGCGAGACCTCGAGGGAGAAGTCAAAATCTTCAGAGAACGAACCATTGACGCCGAAGAAGAGACCGTCTCCGAAGCTCGATGCCGAAAGGGTGCAAGAAGTCGAAAAGAAGAAGCGAAGGTTAAAGGCAGAAATGGTGGCACTCCTTCAATGAAAGAAGGAGTTCAATGACTCCTTAAAGGAATTCAGAATTCCAAGTAAGCCTTCGACCCCTCTCGGCGACGAAGAAGAGGAATCGGCCTTAAAAGTTCCGCCCACCCCGGAACCCCATCCAGAAGAGGACTTAGAAGAAGACTTCTATGAAGCAGAAGAAGAAGAACCAGCAGGAGGATTCAACAAGGAGTCGTGGATTGACCTCGAAACAGAATCCCCAGAAGAATATATGGATACATACCCCTCAAGGCCATCCACACCTGACGACCTCACATTGTACAATAGCCTGGTAAGAAGAGCCGCAGATACATATGGGGTTCCATTGGAGGAAGAGAAAGGAGATTCATGTTTTCTCCTGGAAATATTAATGCCTGCCAATAAGGGGAACCTATACCTTTAAATGCTTCCGAGCATCCCGGAACAAGTCAAAGAGGCCTTTAAAGAGCTGGCCACAGCCAAAGCAGTCACCCCTTGGGTGGAAAAGAAATACAAACCTTCAAAGATTACAGGTATATTCAGGGGAACAGTCCATCATTGTTACCACCGCAAGAAGGATGAGCAGCGCACACACCTCAACAGGGCCCCCACCAGAAAGGGAAAGCAAGAGGCTAGACATAGTGGGTAGGAAAATTGAAAGAGAGGCCGCAACAGAATGGCGGATTTCCAACTCCAATGTGTTGCTAAATAGCAATGGTCACCAGCAATGGGACAAAATCGAATCTCTAATGCAGAAACTTCCAGAGGAGTACAGGAAGAGAGTCAAGGTAATAATCCAAGAAGGCAAAATCATTGTCAACACTTGCCTAAAGCAGCTTCAGATACAGCAGACACTACCAGTAGGCAGGTGTGCACAAGTACAACATTAAGAAGACATGCCTGGCTCAGAATATCAGCTTTCAAACACGAAATACAAGCCTCCATTATCAACAAACCCTTCACAGGAGAGGCACTATTTGGGCAGGCAGTGGATGAGTCCTTGCAATAGATTAAAAAGGACAATGAGACGGCAAAGGTGATGGGAGCTGATCCAGCGCTAACAATAAAAATAATTCTCCTATTATGCTTTGGTCATCCAGGTGCAACTATTCCTCTAACACACACACTATATCCATATGACGGTGGGGCCCATAACACCGCATATACATTCACTTACTCATTTGTTCCCTGGATTTCCTCCGTCATGAACCTAGGAGAAAAACGATTCGCTGGAAGGAGACGGGATACCTCTTTTATCATGACATAATATTTCTCATTTGCTTTTAAGGTATTCCGCTCATTGGTCGATGGACCAACTAGTAGGAATCAGTTGATGGTGATTAAGACCAGCTCAATCACAATAAACTCTTTAACATTTCATTTTTAATCATTGAGCTAAAGAATCACTGAGTCATTTGTTTAAAGAATAATAAAGTTTATATAAAGTTTTGAATGCAGGAAATGAGGTTAAGCTTATTATTCAGATCATTACATTTATCATCAATATAAGAATAATTTGAAATTGCAATGCATATTTATTAGACGGAAAAATAAGGTTACCATAATAAGAACTCTAAAGATCAATCTATCTACCTATCTGGGGAAAATCTAATAATTCTAAAATAAAAATCTATCAGGAAAAGTTCTCCTAAAGCAGCATCTTTATACTCAACTGGAAAAGGAAAATAGCAGCAGCAGCATCAGCTCGTCAGCATCAGCAACCGCAACTTCACCCATCTACAGCATCTAACTTCTCCAGCATCTACCTCTGCAACTCCCGCAGCAACTCACTCCCGCAGCAACTCCCGCAGCATTCTAACCCCTCCCACCAAGAGTAGGTCTTCTTATACCCTAATTCTAGCTTACAGCATAAAATGTTTCTTCTTCATGGCGTGATTCTTTCTCATTGGTCAAAACTCAGGCCCATATACATTTTAATCAAACTTCCTGGTCTTAACCAGTTCCGTGTGGAATGTCCATGCAAGCATCGTTTCCCACAGTTCATGCAATTGCTCATCCGTTTCGATCAGTCCAAATTGTATCTTTTTCTGTTACATTTTGTTTTAAACAGTTCCGTCTATTGATTCAGTTGGACTTCTCACGCTTCTTGCTGATCATCTTGGCACACATCTGCTCAGAAAGGTCACAACAGCCTTGACCATACTTCCATCTTAGCCTCTCAGCATCAGCACGTGATCATCCCTTTTCCACAGCCTCTCTCCTCTATCACATGGTCTCCCGCTCATGCGTACTCTAGCAACTGGCGGCCATTTTATATTGCTGCTCGACAGGCCTAAGCGCACTATTTTCAAAGATAAACAAAATATTGTTAAAACAAAGAAATATAAACCCTTTTGTTTCCCTCCCGTCTTTCTACGTACCCCAATTAGGTATTACCTAGCAAAAAGCAACATATAAAGCTGTCCCTTACTTACCATCGCTTTATTTTGCAACCACACGTTCTATTTAAAAGCACAGATCATGCGTTTATTATTGAATTAGTACGCAAATATTATGTTATGTTAGACACGTAAACAATTATAAGTTGATTAATTTGCACACGGAATAGCGTGTTACCTTTAACCCTTAACATATAACATACATTGTTGGTTATTTACTTAAACGAACATGTTTATTAATTATTTTACGAAAATATTAGGAGGTTTAAAAAAAAAAAATCATTTACCCTGCTCCATCAACTCCCCCTTTGGTGATTTTTAATATCACCACAAAACCCAAGTGATACAATTTTCTCAGACAGCATATATCTTTTATCCATTTGCTTTTGTTAGTTTTACACAACTGTATCCCTTTCAACTTGTCTCTTCGTTTTCTTGTACATGTTCTCTTTTATTTCTTCTAACTCTATTTCACCCATTTCTCTCTCTCTCTCCTTGTTTATCATGTTTTCTTTTTCTATTTTATTCTGCCTTCTTCTTCTCTTTATACATGTTATTGCAAGCTTCAGTACTAATATTATTATTATTATCACGGTTGCTATTATTATAACTTTCCCTATTATTAATCCACTCATTCTAGTTAACCAATTTATTACTGAAGAAAACCCTTTACCAAGTTTTCCCCATGCACTTTCAACCTCCAGTGGAACAAGTTCTTTGTGCAAATTTGTAATATTTGTTATATACTTCTGTATATTTTCGCTTTTATCTGGAATGTAAGTGCAACAATGTTGGACTTTCAGCATTCCACAGACTCCGCCCTCTTTTGCCAAAAGAATGTGAAGGGCAAGTCGATTTTGCATCACCATAGCTCTCATGGCAACCATCTCGGTATTTACCATCAAGAACCCTCCAGCAGTATCTGTAGATAAACGATCTACCACTGTGGATAATTTCCGAATTCTAAATGCATTCAAAGATATTCCCACTGCTGGTATCAATGCTCCAAAAATATCACCTACTATTTCTGAAAAACTTTCCCTTTTTCTACGTGTAAAGGTATTTATCATTTTGTGTGTTCCTTTTTCTTTTCTATCCATATGAAAAATCTTTGGAAAGACCAGGCCTAAGTAACATGACCCATACCAATGGTCCGGCAACCTATAATAAGCCCTATTTCCGCAAACATAATAAATCCCTGGAAATATTGGATCTTTTCCCCCTTTGAATCCCCATCCACCTAAAATTTGGTAATTGTCATGGCAAATACTGGAACCCACAAAATAATTGTCATATCTTGTCTTATTTCTTCTAATGCACAACCTTCCCTGTTGGGGCCAATCCAGAGTCATAGCTGCATTTGTCTTTTTCTTGTCATGATTGTCTTCCTCAAACGCCCAAAGAGGTGTTTTTGTCTCTTCTATCACTTTTCTTTGAAATTTCACTCTTCTCTCTTCAACCATCTCTAAAAATACCTTTTCTTCCTTCTTTAACTCACAGGTAAGGTTGTATCTAATTATACTATCTAATGTTAAAATCTTATCTTCTAAAAAATATTCACCAAACGTTTTTCCCTCTTTTATTTTGTTCAGCTCGGGAACTACAGAAACTTTCGCAAAAATCTTATTTATGTCAGTGTAATAATATTCTAATCTACCTGTTTTATAAAATAGACTTGCTAAAACGCTACATGTTATTCCATACGTCAAAGGGAGGTGATGATAAGTCACACCCTCTGCTACAGATGCAGGCAACTGCATACAAACATAGCAATCTCTTACATCCATTGTTTCTACATACTCATATAATAATTTAGTAAAAACATTTTTTGAAAAATCTGTTATCGATTTGTCCTTGTGTAATTCTGCACTACTCTTTAAAATAACTGGTTCTTGAGTGTTAGCTCCTTTTTCTTTCTCAGTGTTATTAGACGTTTCTACTACAGCTAAACTAATTGGAATAGTGATTGCTAAAACCACCCATACTGTCATTAATAATCCTGTACAAAAACAGCACATCTTGCACCATCTACTTAAAAACTCACATTTACATTTTCTATCTCTAGTATTCTCCATTTTGTTTTATAACCTTATTTATTTGTTTTCCAGAAAATTGTGTCACTACACCTCAGAAATGACTTATTTGCCACTCTGTACTCCAATGTTTTGTCTTTACTTAGTACTTTCTTTTAATTCTTTCTCAGAATTCTTTCTTTGTCACATCCGGTAAATTCGTCAGATCCAGTGTTTTGTCAAATCCGGTAGAAACTATCTAAACTTCTTTAGGTTTGTTGCACTTCACTTTCTCCCATCAGGTTTCTTTGTTCTGGGTTCTCGTGAGTGTTCTTTTCTTCTTTGTGACTAGTCAAAGCAAGATACAACCATTCAGGCGATCTATACTTCGGATTTACCTTCTTTATTCTTTTCGTTTTCTGCAAGTGTTTTCCACCTTGTTTTTCTTGCTCTCTTTGACTTGTTATTTCATTCACTTGTTCAGCACTTTTTCCATCCAACCTTATGATTCTGTATCTTAATTTTCTTACTTCGTTGGGCCAATTGTCTCCTTTTCTTGGCCTTTTTGCTTCACTTCCTTTTTCCTCTCTTTCTGTTTTCCAATTTCTTTTTCTTGACTCTAGTTTTTGGTTTCTTTCTTCTCCACTTTCTTCAGACTCTGTTTCAATTCTTTCGTCATTGCCTCTTATTTTGAAACTTATAATTTCATTTTCTTCTACTTGTGGTTCTTTTCTTATCTTCCTTCGTTCACCTATTTCTGTCCCTCCTCGAGGTTCTTCCGAATTTGTGTCAGTTTTCCTTTCTGCTTCTAAATTTCCCTGTTCTCGTGTTTGACTATCTTTCCCTATTGCTCCTCGGGGATCTTCCGATTTTTCTAGCTTTTTGTTTGAAACTCTCCCTTCTTCATCTATTAATATTATCTCCGAAGGATTTTACCACAACTTGTACTTGGTTGCTCACTGTCACTATCTTCTGGCTCAGTTTCTTCTCTTATGCTCTCAAAATTCCAATTTCTTTTTAGAATTTCTTCACAATCCGAATGCTCTGTATCAGATTCTGAACTGGTGTCTGATATTTCCAGATGTCGACTTACAGGTCGATCTTCAAGTTCTGGAACTTCAGCTATTTCTTCTACTTCTTCTACTTCTTCTGTCGTTGCACTTGTAGTTGGGTCTTCCAGATGTCGACTTACAGGTCGATCTTCAAGTTCTGGCACCCTGTTTGTTTCTTCTTCTGTTTCTGATGCTGAACTGTTATCCAATACTTCCAGATGTCGACTCACATGTCGATCTTTAGGTTCTGGAACTCTGATGGTGTGACTGGCATGTACCCAGTGTTTCACTCCTGCACACTTGACTGCAGTGGTCGTCACCAGGATCACTTGTCGTGGTTCGTCCCAGCGAGGAACCAAACAGTTTCTTCTCCGGTGGACTTTTATACGGACCCAATCTCCTGGATTCAAGTCGTGAGCTGGTTTTCTTTCAAGAGTGGTCGCATCCGGTCCAACCTGATGAAACACAGAACGCACCACATCAGCCAATCCTTTGCAATAATCCAGCACTAGATCATCAGTTATAGTCAGTAGTTTGTTGACAGGTACTTGTGCTTGTCTCATTGCTCGTCCCATAATTATTTCATGGGGACTGAGTCCAGTTTTCCTTTCCGGAATACTTCTGATTGTCATTAGAACTAATGGCAAAGCATCTGGCCATTTGAGTCCTGTAGCTTGACACATTTTTCCTAACCTGTTCTTGATTGTTCCATTCACTTGCTCTACGATTCCAGAAGCCTCTGGTCTGTATGCACAATGCAGTTTCTGTTTAATACTAAGTGCTTCACAAATCAGTTTAACTAATTCATTTTGGAAGTGCGTTCCTCTATCTGTTTCAATCGTGACTGGAAAACCATACCTCGGAATGAATTCTCGCAGCATAAGTTTTGCTACCGTAATACCATCATTCCTTCTTGTTGGGTATGCCTCCACCCAACGGGAAAACAAACAGACGACCACTAGGACATACCTTAGTCTGTTGCAAGGTGGCATTTCAATAAAATCCATTTGCATTCTAGTGAAAGGACCCCCTTCTCGTCCTATTGTTCCTAGACTCACTACTGTCTTCCTTCCTGGATTTAACTGTTGACAAATAAGACATCTCTGACAAAGACTCTCAGCTATGGCTCTGAATTTTGGATTGTACCATGTTTGTCTAAAAAGTCTGATCATTGAATCTCTCCCAATATGGGCTTGTCCATGGTACATCCGTGCCATGTCAGAAATCATGCTATCAGGCATAACTGGTCTCTCATCTCTGTAAACCCAAACATCATTATCTTCATGTTTTCTACATCCTGCTTTTATCCATGTATCTTTTTCCTCATCCTCTGCAGCTTCTTGCAACTGTCTCACCTCATCCCATGTCTCAATAGAGTTAGTAAAAAGCAAAGGACAAGAAATATGCTCTCTTTCCCGACATTTGTTCAAAGAAACCACATTCTTTGCACAATACTGTGCCATTTCGTCAGCATATTTATTACCAACAGTTATGTAGTCTTCCCCATTTTTATGTGCATTGCACTTCACAACAGCAATCTGTTTAGGCAGCTGTATCGCCTCAAGCAGCTTTTTCACAAAATCTCCATTTCTAATGGGCGTTCCGGCAGACGTCAAGAAACCCCTTTGTGACCAAATCTGACCGAAATCGTGCACCACCCCGAAACCGTACTGGCTATCTGTCACAATCGTAACCCGTACATTTCTTCCCAACTTGCATGCTTGAATCAGAGCTACTAATTCTGCGACTTGGGCAGACCGTACACCTTTCAGACAAGATGCTTCCATTACAGTTGCTACTGTGCAAACTGCATATGCTGCACTTAGAACTCCATCACTCGTTCTCAAACATGAGCCATCCACAAACAGAATATAATCTGATTCTTTCAAAGGCTCATCTCGTATGTCAGACCTTGGTTTTGTACAGTATTCGAGCACATTCAGACAATCGTGATCTACTTCATCCATTTCAATCACACTCTCTTCATCTGGCAATGATGTCGAAGGATTCACATTCATACACCTGTCAATGGTCACATTATCTGCACTCAAAATTACTTTTTCATACCTAGTCAGCCGACTATGTGTCATGTATTGGGTTTTCGTTCTTGTCAAGAGAATTTCCACAGAATGGGGAACATATACTCTCAGTGGATACCCCATCACTATGCCTTCACTCTGTTCCAGACTCACACAAGTAGCAGCAACTGCCTTCAAACATCCAGGCAACGCTTTCGCTACAGGGTCTAAAACAGCTGAAAAATATGCAATTGGTCTTTTCATAGTTCCATGTCTCTGCACCAAAACTGAAAATGCACATCCATCTCTTTCACTGCAATACAGCTCAAAATCTTTCTCATAGTCAGGCATTCCTAATGCTGGAGCCTCACACAATTTCTTTTTCAACTCTCTGAATGCTTTCATTTCTTCATCATTCATTTCAAAAGGATCTTTAACATCCTTCTTTGTCAGTTTCTGCAATGGTTTAGCAATCAGTGAAAAACCGCTTATCCATTGTCGACAATATCCAACCATTCCCAAAAACATTCTTACCTCTCTTTGTGTCATTGGAGCTCTCATTCCTTGAATCATTTTTATTCTTTCAGTCGTTACCTTTCGCACTCCTTTCTCAATTTTATGCCCTAAATACTGGACTTCTTGTTGACAAAACTGCAATTTTGAAGGGGACACTTTATGTCCTCTTTTTGCTAAATGATTCAGCAAAGCAATTGTATCATTGACACATGCTTCTTTCGTTTTTGATGCCACCAGTAGGTCATCAATATACTGAACCATTACTGACTTTTCTGGCATTCTTAAATCTTCCAATGATTTCTTTAGGATCTGATTAAAGATTGAGGGACTTTCTGTGTACCCTTGAGGAATTCGGCACCATGCCAAAATACGCTCTCCAAACCTAAACGCAAATAATGGCTGGCTATCTGGATGCAGTGGAATAGAGAAAAATGCATGACATAAATCAATTACTGTGTACCATTCTGCTTCACGTGGAATCTGATATAGAATCACAGCAGGGTTCGGTACTATTGGGCAACAAGGCACAACAATTTTGTTTACCTTCCTCAAATCCTGTACAATTCTATATGTTCCGTTTGGCTTTTTCAGTCCCATTATTGGCGAATTACATGGACTGCTCATGATTTCTTTTAGAATCCCTTGTTCAATCATTTTATTTATTACTGGCGTTATTCCTTCAATTATTTCTGGAGTCAATTTATACTGGGGCGTATTTGGGTAACTCGTTCCCTCTTTCACTGTTATTTTAACGGGATCTACTCCTTTCATTAATCCTACATCTTCTCCTGTAAAGTCCCACACTTCTTCTTTCACTGTCTTTTTCAATTCAATTGGGATTTTCTCTGCATCAAATACAGGAAACAAACCATTTACTTCTGGTTCTAAATTCACCATTGTCATTTTATACAGCACATCCTCATCCGGAGTCTGAAATGCAATTCCGTCTGGGGTACAATAGATAGTGCAGTTCATCTTGCACAATAAATCGCGTCCTAATAGGTTCACGGGACTACAATCGCATACCACAAATCGGTGCATTTCGCTAAATGGACCAATTCTTACCTTCACTAATTTAGTAAGAGGCGTTTTAATTTGCTGATTGGAAACTCCAACTACTTGGATATGTTCACCTGAGAGAGGAAGGTTTGGAATTTCCACTGACCTAACAGTAGAACGGGTAGCTCCAGTGTCAACAAGGAATGTTACATTTGCACCATTCACTTCTCCATCCACAAATGGACCAGACTGATCTACCTCTAGAGTTGCGCCAAGCACGCACTCTTCCCCCTCTCCTAGGCACCGTCAGGAACTTTCATCCGTGTCATCCTCATCCTGTCGTAACCAATATTGAGAAATTGCAGCTGCACGCGGCAACTGTGTTACCTGTTCTCCTCCGTAGAATCCTGTTTCTGCACTGTATTTCTGTTGGTTAACACTCTTGGGAAGTGGTGGTTGTGGCACCTGACCTTGTTGAGTAACTACCTCACTCTGCACCTGTGAATTTAATGATTGATTTTCCACATTAGGCTTTGGAGGAAATTTACACTCGTTTCTCCAATGTCCTAGCTTTCCGCAGTTGTGGCATGGCCACTTTTTCTTTGCCTCATCTATGCTCATTTGTCCTTTTCCTTTACCTATATTAGGTCGGGATTTAACCTGTCCTGTTTCACTACCAGTATTACTCAATTGAGCTTCTTGCTTCTCTGCAACTTTCACCTGCGCCCACATGGCCTTTTCTTTCAATTTACGCTGTCTACTCTCAATTTCATCACTGCAATACTTAGCATATCTCAAAACCTCATCCACTGTGCTATTCTGCCAACCAATCAAGTGCTGCTTAATCATTTCACTTATCTCTGGTTTTAATCCATACACAAACCTATATACAAAATGACTCATATCCTTCTCATTCAGTGTCTCATAACCACTATACTGTTTGAAAACCAACAACAATCTCTCATAGTAGGCATGCACTGATTCTTTACTTTCCTGCGTTGTTCTGTCTATTTTTACCCAATCTGTTTCTTTAGGTGGAATTTTATTCTTCAAAAAGGTAACTACTTGGTCGTACTTCCTCATCACTTCTGGTCCTGGCGCTCCTGTTTTAGCGTCCCTTGGATATTCTACAGTTGGCCAATCAATAGTAATCTTACATTCTGTCCACAAATCAGCTGGCACTACTATATCAAACAATCCATCCAGATCTATCCACAGCACTTTTGACACCTTAACAAATCTTTCCACTTGTCTGTACCATTCTACTGGTTTCTCTCTCAATTTTGGGAAGTCATTTGTAAATGACAGTATATCCTGTCTGGTCCATGGAACATGCACATAACTACCACCTGGAGTTTCTCTCATCGGGTACTCCCTAACAACTGGTTCCCTATCTGTCACTGCAAAAGCCAAAGATGCTTTATCTGTTGTTTTCTCATTCCTTTTTGACCATCTATTTCTCCATCTATCCACATCACCCCATTTTCTCAATAAAACAATTAACTCTTTTATTTGGGTCAGTCTTCCTGATGTGTTCAAATTCTCTATGTCTTTCTCACAAAAATCTACTCTGTATGGTTTCTGCAATGTTCTCACTTTTACAAATTCCACTCCTAGTTCACTTGCTGTCTCTTCTAATTTGTCATGTAAATTTCTAGCTCTCCAAGTAAGACTCTTGCACAAAAACATAATCTCATCATCCTGATAATTTTTTAATTTTTCTGTACCAATTGTTCCCAAAATCAATTCTTCCATGTCTATTTTCAACCTAATTACATCTAATGGTTTCTCTTCCGGTTCTTTTGTTTTTAGCGCTTTCATCCATTCATTTAACTCATCTGGAGTTGGACCTACAGGCGTACTATTTAATTCTATCCAATTGCTACTTCTTTCTGGTGTTCCTGATGCGGACTCCGTCACCATAGGCATTCTCCTAATTTCATTCTCATTTATCGTCAAATTTGTAGGTGGGCTTGGTCTATAGGTACTAGCCAAATTGTGTGCACCTTCATTATTCAGCTCCATTCCTTCTCTTTTTCTTTGCAAATGTGAATTCATGGGAATCACTAAAGAGCGTTCATCAATTTTCTGATTCTCAAAAATTGGCATTACTGGACCTATCGTTACTGGTACAGTTACAGCTTCCATATTCTTTGTCAATTCTCTTATTTTCTCAGTCAATTCTTTTGTCGTTTTTGCTAATTCAGTTGCATTGTCACTTTCTATCTCTTCATTTTGTGAAGTTTTTAATTGATCTTGTGACCTATTTGTCTCATCTCTTCGTTCAGATTTTTTATTCCTCCCAGTTTCCATTGGCGGTGCATTAGGTGTCACCACCGCAGAAGTCTGTTGGTATGGAGGTGGGTTTCTGTTTAAAATATCTTCCAGCAATTCGTCATCTGTTTCACTACCACCATACACATACTTTTCTACCACTACATGTTTCTTTTTCTCTGTACACTTTCTCTTTGCTTCTTCCTCAACTGTAAAAGCTGGAAACAAACCTCCTGTCATGTTAGCATATCTCCAACGCTTTACTCTGTCCTCATGATTTACTCCCCACAACCTTCCAGGCAAAAACTCATGATTCTTTAATCCTCTGAATCTTTCTCGCTCATACATCTCATCTTCCCATTCCGTTAAAGCTTCAAACTGTGTTGGTCTAGGTCTAGGTTCTAACATTACCATCTTTTCTCTCAAGTTCCGTAGTACAGCTACATTAAATGAACCATTCTCAGGGAAAGCCAATGCTCCATCATTCTTGGTGTATTTTGTCCAATTTTCTAACCATATGCATGTATGATATCCATATTTCAGCATCATATGTGAAGCTGCTGATTTCGGCGGAGGAATTATTTGTCCCTCTCTAGTCACTACCTTTTTGTCTTTCTTAAAGAAGTTCTTAACTTTCGACATCCATGACGTTTTCTCTCTACCATACTCATAGTACGACATGATTCACAACCTTTTTCGCCTTAAATGATCCGCAATTCAACACTGTTCTCTATGCGTTATTTCAACCAATACTAGCGCGACTCACACTAACACTCCAATCAGAGCGATTTCTGTCTACAGCGCACTGTCCAATCCCAGCGCGGCTTTTGTCTACGTCAGTTCTGCTCCTTTTTCCATGTGACTGGCGCACTGTCCAATCTCAGCGCGACTCTTGTCTACGTCACTTCTGCTCTTGACCCCTCCTTTACAAAATTTATCGGCAATTTCTTTTTCAACAATTCTTCATTAGTTACAACATTTAAAACACATTTCCATTGTCTGATTCGCTAAACCGAAGAGATAGCTTTGACCATTTACACAAGAATTCTGTATTTTCCAGTAGGCAGCGCTTACCTCTACCCTACCACAGAATTTTCAGTTTCGCCGATAAAGTAGCACTTCCCTCTACCTTACCCTTCTTTCAAGCAATCAGTAAACCCGTTTCTCTGGGGATAAAGCACATGTGGAGACTATACTGCTCCTGAGAATTAAGGCCAGAGTTTCACAAGAATACCGATCACTATTTCACTTACACACCTTTTATACGCAAAATGTCCCTATTATAACACAACCTGTGTTATTACCAAAAATGAACTCAGACAGTGTACAATTCCATGTGACTTCTCTTGCCACACGTGTTCCACTTCCTACTTCCCGGAAGCGTGAAAACTTACATATAACATAACGCGACTCAACAAAAAGTGTTAGACATGAACTTATCAATAATCACCAAACTAATCTATAGTAACCATAACTCTGCTACCAAGAAATCTGATCCAGCGCTAACAATAAAAATAATTCTCCTATTATGCTTTGGTCATCCAGGTGCAACTATTCCTCTAACACACACACTATATCCATATGACGGTGGGGCCCATAACACCGCATATACATTCACTTACTCATTTGTTCCCTGGATTTCCTCCGTCATGAACCTAGGAGAAAAACGATTCGCTGGAAGGAGACGGGATACCTCTTTTATCATGACATAATATTTCTCATTTGCTTTTAAGGTATTCCGCTCATTGGTCGATGGACCAACTAGTAGGAATCAGTTGATGGTGATTAAGACCAGCTCAATCACAATAAACTCTTTAACATTTCATTTTTAATCATTGAGCTAAAGAATCACTGAGTCATTTGTTTAAAGAATAATAAAGTTTATATAAAGTTTTGAATGCAGGAAATGAGGTTAAGCTTATTATTCAGATCATTACATTTATCATCAATATAAGAATAATTTGAAATTGCAATGCATATTTATTAGACGGAAAAATAAGGTTACCATAATAAGAACTCTAAAGATCAATCTATCTACCTATCTGGGGAAAATCTAATAATTCTAAAATAAAAATCTATCAGGAAAAGTTCTCCTAAAGCAGCATCTTTATACTCAACTGGAAAAGGAAAATAGCAGCAGCAGCATCAGCTCGTCAGCATCAGCAACCGCAACTTCACCCATCTACAGCATCTAACTTCTCCAGCATCTACCTCTGCAACTCCCGCACCAACTCACTCCCGCAGCAACTCCCGCAGCATTCTAACCCCTCCCACCAAGAGTAGGTCTTCTTATACCCTAATTCTAGCTTACAGCATAAAATGTTTCTTCTTCATGGCGTGATTCTTTCTCATTGGTCAAAACTCAGGCCCATATACATTTTAATCAAACTTCCTGGTCTTAACCAGTTCCGTGTGGAATGTCCATGCAAGCATCGTTTCCCACAGTTCATGCAATTGCTCATCCGTTTCGATCAGTCCAAATTGTATCTTTTTCTGTTACATTTTTTTTTAAACAGTTCCGTCTATTGATTCAGTTGGACTTCTCACGCTTCTTGCTGATCATCTTGGCACACATCTGCTCAGAAAGGTCACAACAGCCTTGACTTTACTTCCATCTTAGCCTCTCAGCATCAGCACGTGATCATCCCTTTTCCACAGCCTCTCTCCTCTATCACATGGTCTCCCGCTCATGCGTACTCTAGCAACTGGCGGCCATTTTATATTGCTGCTCGACAGGCCTAAGCGCACTATTTTCAAAGATAAACAAAATATTGTTAAAACAAAGAAATATAAACCCTTTTGTTTCCCTCCCGTCTTTCTACGTACCCCAATTAGGTATTACCTAGCAAAAAGCAACATATAAAGCTGTCCCTTACTTACCATCGCTTTATTTTGCAACCACACGTTCTATTTAAAAGCACAGATCATGCGTTTATTATTGAATTAGTACGCAAATATTATGTTATGTTAGACACGTAAACAATTATAAGTTGATTAATTTGCACACGGAATAGCGTGTTACCTTTAACCCTTAACATATAACATACATTGTTGGTTATTTACTTAAACGAACATGTTTATTAATTATTTTACGAAAATATTAGGAGGTTTAAAAAAAAATTCATTTACCCTGCTCCATCAGAGCTTTACAATACAGAGGTGCATTCAGGAGAGGTTGAAGCACACTGAGAAGACCTACAGGCAGGTGGCCCTTCCCATCAGGTCAACAACTACAGAACCAAGCACAAAACAGCTCACAACAAGCCGCACAACAGATCACATATCATCAGTGGCAACACCCGGCAAGGCAGTCCTTTCGCGCTAGAGGAAGGGGATGAGGTCAAACCTCCTGGGGTGGAGGAACTACCAGTAAGTGACTCAACAAACAAAACAAGCACCACAAAACACCCATGGTAGGCAGGATTGGGAACTTCTCACAACAGTGGGCAGACATCACCACTGACAATTGGATTTTAAGCGTGATACGTCATGGGTACTGTATAGAATTAATCAAAAAGCCACCACCTATGCCACCGAAATAAAACGGATATCAAAAGGTGGAACTCATACAGCTCAGAAATGAATTCAAAGAACTTTTACAAAAACAGGCAATAGAAAAGGTACCAGTAAAAGAAAAAAAAAAAAAAGGCAACTACTCACCATACTTCCTGGTTCCAAACAAAGATCTTACCCTAAGACCAAAAGTGGACCTCACATTTGTAAACAAATTCATCTGCACACAACATTTCAAAATGACAACACTTCAAGGAGTAATCCCTCTCCTACAAAAAGGGGACTGTATGGCAATATTGTATCTAAAGTTCCTTATCTACACATACCTATGAACCAAGCACACAAAAAGTACCTGTGATTCGTACTTGAGAAAGCACATTACCAATTCAAGGTTTTACCCTTCGGCATAAAATCAGCACCAAGAGTCTTTACCAAATGCCTCTCAGGGGTCGCATCTTTCCTAAGAAGAAGGGAATACATGTGCATCCATACTTAGATGACTGGCTGGTAAAGGCGAAGACAAACAACGTCAAAGGGATTTTTAAACTGTGATCACAACTTTGGAACGTCTAGTGTTTTCCATCAACCACAAAAGAATCATCCCCACAATAAGAACAAGAAGTTTTCCTAGGGGCAATACTGAATTCCAAAACAGCACAAGCATATCCAACTTAAAAGAGAGTGAAAGCTATAATAGATCAAGCTCACCGATACTAGAGGGGTCAGTTTCTGACATTGAGGACAGTCATGAAGCTAATGGACATGATGGCACCATGCATCCCACTCATAACCCATGCAAGACTGCATATTCCTCCATTCCAAGAATGGTTATGCAACAATTGGTCACAAGCCACCAGGAGTTGGGCGGATCTAGTGGTTGTAACAGCAAAAATACAAAAGGAGATACAATGGTGGACATCAAAGAGCATAACACTAGGGAGACCATTCAAAAACCCAAATCCAATGGTGACCATAACAACAGATGCATCCCACAAGGGATGGGGAGCACACATGAGCAACCTAAACGTACAAGGCCTTTATGACAATCAGATGCTATAAAACACATCAACTTCCTGGAGATGAAGACAGTGTTTCTAGCCCTGAAAGCCTTTCAGGCACATATAACAGGAAAGACTGTTTTACTACAAACAGACAACACAACAACTAGGTTTTACCTGAACAAACAGGGAGGCACGAAGTCATTCAAACTGAGCAAGCTAGCACAGGAGATCTGGAGCTGGGCAATCCAAAGGAAGATCAATCTACAAACAATACACCTACCAGGAAAGGAGAAAACAGAGGCGGATAGATTAAGCAGACAAGAAAGTACCTCATACGAGTGGGAACTAAAACAGGAAAATCTGGAAATGATCTTCTAGATCTAGGGCAAACCAACAATCCTCCTCTTTGCAACTTCAGAAAACAAAAAATGCCAGCGCTTCACATCCAGGTTTCAACTCCACCAATCAAAAGGGAATGCCCTGTCACTAAACTGGTCAGGGAGATTTGCTTACGCCTTTCCGCCGATTCCACTTATTCCCAAGATCATGGAGAAAGCCAAATAACCGGGGACAAATCACATCCTAATAGCCTCACAATGGTCCAGACAGACCGGGTACTCAGACCTACTAGAAATATTCAAGGGACAAGTCATCAAGGGTGAAGAATTGGGCTTCCGGTGGGTTGACCAGATAATTTAATATTTAGGGATGCTGGAAAATACTGTTGACATTGAGAAACAACTGAATGATGCATTACATGACCACTGCCAGTGACAGCTTGCATCTCAATTGTAAAGATAGTGGTGCTTCCTAAAAAGTTCTTGATGGGGTCAAGGAAAATGCATTAACTACCAACACATCTGTTTCCAATTCAGCGCCAGCAGAGCAAGCTATAAATAGGGAATATTAATTATTAGCCAATGCCCTCTCTTTTGTTTTTTAAGATCACTTGGGTTTGACTTGCTAGAGTGCAGTATTCTCTTGAGGGCATCTTTTATGATCTTATGCATGCTCCGAGGTTACAGTTATTCCATAAACAAGTAGAGATCCTGGAATAGGCTGAGTTCCTCAGCAGTTCACCTGAGAACAAGTCTGCAATATTCCATTAGATTCCATTACTGCCCCTTTTCTGTCTGTTGCTCGACTTCCTTACTGTCCTCACTTTCAAGGGTTGTACTTTTAATTAGCAATATGCGTTGTACACAATGCATATATTCCTCAATTCCTCTTGTTTCCTCGCGTGTCTCAGTATTATGTCTATCATTACTTTAATTCCTTAGCTGCCGACCTGCAGCTATTCTGTGATTGATTAATTACTGAAGTCATAAACTTGCTAGATCTGAAATACATTTTTATGGGCACGCAGGCTTTTTCAGGTGCCACTTGGACTTATTCTGAAAACTGATTCTGCAGACTTGCATCAACTACTTCTTCAAGGTCAATCAACATGGCTTGTTTCAGCTATTAACAGTTTCTTAGAATGCACTCTGACACTAACTAATGCCCAGAAACATAAACCCACATCTCAACAGTGAAGCCTGTTGAAATGCAGAGCAGCCAAAAAGCAATGCCTACCACTTACACAGGGCACACTGCCTGTGGCTGCTGTCTTTAACCTATGAATTTCCTTTATGAATTTGTTTCCTCTTGGTGGACTTCACGGGGCATCAATGTGCTCCGAGGCAGACACGTGGCAGGATGTTAGCTCTATAGAATACACCCAAATAATTACAACAAATGAATGGTCTTGAATTCATGTTTGAAAGCCTGATTGCCAATTGTGCCTTTTGGGGCAATTAAATAACTAGCCACCAAAGATGTTTGCAATATTCCCACCTGTTCCATTGTTCAGAGGCGCCTATTCCTTGGCCTTCTCCGTCTAAGCTTTAATATAGCCTTATAGCCCGCCTTAGCGGGCTATACCGGCTATTAAAGGCCCGCTCCAGCGTTAAAGGCCTGAGCCGAAGGCGAGGGCCTTTAACAAGGGAGAGGGACTTTAATAGCCGGTATAGCCCAGCTACGAAGGGCTATAAGGGTATTAGAACATTCTGCCACTAGAGGGCAGAATGTTCTAACAAATAAAACAAAGGCTTCAGGGAGCACGAGGGGATTGAAATCCCCTCAGGCTCCCTGAAGCCTTTGTTCACAGCCACAGCTGTGAACAAAGAAACATTGGAATGTTGGAGCTCCGGGCTTATACCAGCCATTATAAGCCCGGAGCTACGCCATTGTTTTCAATGGAGCTCCCAACATTCCAATGTTCTAATACTCACTTTCACCACGCACTTGGACAATATGTTCTTTGGCTTCTTCCTGTCTAGGTTCTAGGTTTAGTAACCCTCCCTCACCTGATCAATATTTGGGCATTCCTCTTTAGGCTTGCTGTGTCAAGAGCAAATCACCTCTCCTTGGAAGGAGCACATGTTTAGATTCTCTTTCACATCTCAGTCCTTGTTGATCTCGGCTCTTTTAAACATTTTCTCCCTCCTTTGCCCCCACCCAGGAGCCCCTGCTTTCTGTCTACTGATTAAGTAATCACACTCATTCGACATTCACATCTTCCAATGATAGCGGTTGCCTGGGCCCAATAATTATCCTGCACATGACTTGCACAATAAAAGGGCAGCGAGTCCCACTTATTGAGGACTTCATCCCTTATTGATCCAGTTGTATCTAACATAAATACTTATATTTGTGGATCTCTAGCGAATCACAATGTGTTTTTTTTTCATGAAATCCTCCCTGGTGATACCGATGGAGGAGCGATGGACAGCAAGCGATAGCTAGACTTTCAGTGGTGAGATAGACATTGAAAGTGTGGTTTCCATTTTTAGTAGTCGAGTGACCATTTTGAATTTGGCTTTCTGCCTAACACTCCAGTAAGGGGTGCTGTCTCTGGAGACTGAGTAGGAGGACAGATGGCATTTTGCTCACCCTTTGCTTGGAGAGGGCTTAGCCCCTGTGAATAAAAAAGGTAGAACTACAGCCAGAGAGGGCGTTTGACATGAACACAGTTTTTGGTTGCTTGGCATATCTCAAAATCGGGTATGTCCAGATGTGTGAAATAGTTCATTCCTAAATCCCACTTACTTTGCTGGTAGCAATACTCTGTTTATACAAATGTGAGGTCTGCTCTATGTAGATGGAATATTCACAGAGATGGAGACGGATGGAAGTGAGAAAAGTGGTAGTGAGATTTAAGATATGTTAGAGGTAGAAGACGGGGGTGATGAGCACTGGGTAGAGAGAGAGAGGTCAAAAACAAAGTAGTTAGAGAAATGGAAAAGAGGACAAGGGAGAGGGGAGGCAAAGAAACAAATGTGCTACTTACAACTATCATGTGGCAATTTAATGTTTGTAATAGAAGAGGAATGGTGGATTGAAGTGGAGAAGTGAGATAGAATGGATAGATGAAGTGGGAGGGGTGAGAGATTGAAAAAGAAGTAGGAGGCAAGGACTGGAAGTGGAAGGCAGAGATGGGAGGAATTGTCTGAGGTAAATAGAAGAAAAATAAATTGTGGAAAATTAGACTGAAATAAGCATTTGCAAAGCCACTAGGTCTCGCCTATGCAAGAGCTGTTACCTCTGCCAATATGTTTTAGCCATGCTGTATACCAGTGTTGCTGCTGTTCAGCATGCCTTAAAATTTGTGGCATGAAGAAGAGTGGGTGGAGTGAAGTGGAGTGGAGTGCCGTAAAGTGAATTGTCATGGAGTAGACTGGAGTGGTATGGAGTGGCATAGAGAGTCGTAGAGTGGTGTAGAGTGGTTTGGAGTGTCATAGAGTGGAAGGGCGGGGAGTGGATTAGAGTGTCGTAAAGTTGAGTGGTGTAGAGTGTCACAGAGTGGAGTAGAGTGTTGTGGAGTGGCATAGAATATTGTAGAGTCAAGTGGCATAGAGCAGAATGGAGTTGCATAGAGGGTTGAACAAGATCTAAAAAAATAGATTTAAAACAGTTTACATTATTCCACCAGAAATATCATGTACTCAATCAGTCCAATATATTCTATTACATAAAGTGCATAGTCATTAAGGAGGGTTAAAAGATAGGCTAGGATATAATACAGATTCAGCTAAGTAAATTAAATGTTTATGCGAACTCTAAAAAGGACCGAGAACTATTTGATGGGAGATTAAGTTATTTTATATCTTGGGGTCCAGTTTTCTCATATGTTAAGGCCTCCAAATGGGAATTATCTATTCTTCTTTTAATCGCTATTTGTATAAAAGCAATTACTGCATTAAAAGTCATTTTGTTTTCCAAACTGCAAATATAGTTAAAAGCCTGTTTATAAAAATACAGTTTGTTATCAACAAACAATAAACGAAATACACGCTTCCTAATATCTCTCTAAAAAAGGCAAAAAAGCATAAAATGTAATGTAGTCTGTGGCGATTTTCCATCACAGGGGCAATGTGGGAGGGAGCGATTCCACTTGCCCCTCTTTGGAAATGCAACCAAGTGATGGAGAGTACCAAAACGCAATCTAGTTAGGTAAAACCTATGTTGTATATTTCTTATATTCAATAAATATGGTTGGGTACTCAAGGATACTGGCCCTTCACAATATGATTTTATCGTCTGTTTAGAACAGGACACCCTTTCTCTCAGTGTGTCCCTTGATATTTTAAGTCTTTGTTTCAGATCCCTTTTGCTGTAGTTCCCAATATTCGAAGGATCTTTAAAATCAACTTCCACCTTACATTCTGTTAAAAGATTGTAGGTATACTGGAGCCAGGGGATTTTTTTTATAGTGATCAAGGGCTAAACAGTCCATTATAATCTTCTTAGTAAATTTAGGGGCATATTAGCAAGGGCACTATCGCCGCTTTAGCGGCACTTTTGCCGCTAAAGCGGCGATATTCTTATCGCCCTATCAGCAAACTGTCTCTAACAGCAGTTAGAGACAGTTTGCGGGCATTAGCGCCCGTTTTTACCGCTTTGCATGTCAGCGATATTTATCGCTAATGACATGCAAAGTGGGCGTTCCGACGAACAAACCTGGGAAACACTCGCTAACAGGCCTATCGCCTATTAGCAAGGTGGCCATGGCCCCAGTTAGCGACGTGAAAAGTCGCGCTAACCAGGGTCATCGCCATTTATTTAACACCTGCAATTAGCAGGTGTTAGCCATACCTAACATGGGGGGTGGATTATGCTGATACGACCACAGGGTCGTATCAGCAAGGTGTTCTCCCTTCTCCATGCAACATCGCTGGTTTTTCAGCGATGTTGGTCCATTTCCCCCGCTATCGCTGGAATATTCATCGCCATAGCGCTAATCGTTGCTAATACAGCGTTAGCGTGGCGATATATTCCAGCAATAGCCGGCGATAAAAAAAATCACGCTAAGCAGGGTTAGCGATGATTATCGCCTCTTCTTGCTAATATGCCCCTTAGTTTCCTCCTTAGTCCAAATCCCATACCAGAGCTTAAGGGCAGCCGTACTGATGTAATCACTGATATAGGGGACAGACAGTTCCCTATGGACTATATACACAAGGGTTGAATGAGGGACTGCTAAAAGCCTCTTTAGAAACTTATTTTCCCCCGTTTGCAGAAGGGTATAATTAGCTCTCCCCCATAATGCGGCTCCATAGCAAGTACCTGTAAGGCATTTACTCCTGTATAGAGTTAAGATTTCTCTAACCGGTTTATTCCCAATTTTTTGTGAGAAGCTAAAAATGGCCTCAACTATTCTTACAAATTTCAGTTTGCAACGATCTATGTGGGTATCCCAGCTACCATGGTTGGCGAAAAGAAGGCCTAAATATGAAAAAGAGGTTGTTCTTTCTATAGGGACCCCTTCCATATAATGGTTTTTAAATTTTGTTTCCCCCCTTCCGCAAGTCATTGTAAATGTTTTGCTGAGATTCAATATAACATTTTTCCCATTCATATAGAGTGCAAAGTTCTCGATTAGACATTGTAGCCCATTTGCTGTCCTTGATAGCAGGACAGCATCATCCACAAACAAGAGGACTGGTGTGAAACGGTTACCACTCCTAGTGGCATCAACTTGCAGTTTTTGCAGAGTGGTGTCAACATTATTTATATAAAGGGAGAATAAAAGTGGTGCAAGGACACACCCTTGGCGTATGCCTCGTGTAACTCTAAAACGGGAGGTACATTCGCCGATAAGGCCATAACGGACTCTTGATGTTAGTAGTGCATACATTTGTGATATAATGTCCTCTAGGGCGCCCATCTCCATTAAAGACAACCATAGTTTTTCATGATTCACAAGATCGAAGGCACTTGTCAAATCTACAAAACAAAGATGTAGTTTGCCCTCCTTGGCGATGGTATATTTTCCTATCAAAAGTTCAAGGTTAACGCACTGCTCGATGGTCCCTATACCCCTTCTAAAACCATATTGGGACTCGGTGAGGATGTTATTTTCACATACCCAACTTTCTAGCCTTTCTGGAAAGATTCTTCCCATAAGTTTAGATGTTGAATCAAGTACGGATATAGGGCGGTAGCATTTTGCGTCCCCTCTGTTGCCCTTCTTAAAAATCGGGACTATCACACTTTCCGTCCAACTAGTGGGCAATACCCCCCCTGCCGTAGCATTACAAACCCTGTGTAGGATTGGAGACCAAAAATCTATATCACTTTTTAAAAATATCCATAGGAACCCCATCCGGCCCGGATGCCTTACCCATTAGCACTTTTATCTAGGGCAATTTAAATTTCGTTTATCGTTATAGGGGCCAAATTTGAGGGAGCCACATTTATAATATAGCTATTATCTGGAATTAAAGAATCTTCTTTATTTGGATTGAATATGAGTTCAAAATGGAGAAGCCAATCTTCCGGTGGTACAATGGTCTCAATCTTGGTGGCTAGCTCATCTTTGAAGAAAGGGTGATCTAGAGTCTTCCAAAATAAGTAGATTGTCGTAGAGTTGTGTGGCATAGAGTGGAGTAGAGTGTTGTAGAGTGGGGTCACGTAGAGTGTCAAAGAGTAGAGTGGCATTGAGTGGAGTAGTGGAATGGAGCAGTGTGTCATAGAGCAGAGTGGAGTAAAGTGCCATGGAGTGGCATAGAGGAAGTATGCGTAGAAATTGTTGTACAGTGGAGTAGTGTTGTACAGTGGCATAGAGTAGAGTGTTGTAGGGTGGAGTGGCATGGAGTGTCATAGAGTGAAGTAGAGTTTAATGGAGTAGAGCGTCATAGAGTTGAGCGGAGAGTTGTAGAGTAGAGTGGCCTGGAGTGAAGTGACATAAAGAACAGTAGTGCAGAGTAGATTGGCGTGGAGTGCATTGGTTTTGAGTAAAATGGTGTAGAGTGCATTGGCATTGAGTGCAGTGGCATAGAGTAGAGTGGAGTTAGGTGGAGTAGAGTGGTATACAGTGGAGAGGCACAGCGTAGATTGTACTGCCATAGAGTGCAGTGATGTAGAGTGGAGAGGCTCAAATTGGAGTAGAGTGGCGTAGACTGCAGTGATGTAGAGTAGATTGTTTCAGAGTAGAGTGAAGTGGTGTAGAGTGGAGTGGTGTAGGCTACAGTGGAGTGGTGCAGGGTAGAGTGCAGAGGTGTAGATTAGAGTGCCGTAAAGTGCAGTGGTGCAGAGTAGATTAGAGTGGCGTAGAGTGCAGTGGAGTAGAGTGGATTAGCACAGAGTGCAGTTGAATGGCGTAAAGTTGAGTGGTGCAGAGTAGAGTGCAGTGGCGTAGAGCTCAGTGGGGTAGAGTTCAGTGGTGGAGAGTGCAGTGGCGGAGAGTGCAATGGTGTTGTTAGAGTGGTGTAGAGTGCATTGGCATAGTGTATTGGTGCAGAGTGCAGTGGCGTAGAGTAGAGTGGTGCAGAGTGGAGTGGTGTAGAGAGCAATGGCATAGGGTACAGTAGTGCAGAGTAGAAGAAAGTGGCGTAGAGTGCAGTGACATAGAGCCCAATGGTGTACAACGGCATAGCATGCAGTAGAATGGAGTGTTGAACAGTAGAGTATAGTGGCGTGGAGTGCAGTGTTGCAGAGTAGTTGGCATAGATTGCCCTGGCATAGACTGCGTTGGTTTGAGTAAAGTAGTGTAAAGTGTATTGCCGTGGAGTGCAGTGGTTTAAAGTAGAGCGGCATCGAGCACAGTGGTATAGAGTAAAGTGGTGCAGAGTGGCACAGCATAGATTGGAGTGGCATAGAGTGCAGTGAAGTAGAGTGGCATAGAGTGCAGGGGTATAAAGTGCAGTGATGTACAGTAGATTGTTTCAGAGTAGACTGAAGTGGCATGGAGCGGTGCAGGTTAGAGTGGAGTGTTACAGAATAGAGTGCAATTGCCATAAAGTGCAGTGTTGCAGAGTGGAGTGGTATAGAATGGAGTGGCCTAGACTGAAGTGGTGCAGAGTGCAGTGGCGTAGAGTGCAGTGGTACATAGTAAAGTAAAGTGGGGTAGAGTGCATTGGCATAGAGTAGAGCGGTGTAGAGTGCAGTGTCATAGAGTGCAGTGGTGCACAGTAGATTAGAGTGGTGTAGAGTGCATTGACGTAGAATGCAGTAGAGTGGTGTAGTGTAGAGTGGTGCAGAGTAGAGTGCAGTGGCATAGAGAACAGTGTTGCGGAGTACAGTGGCGTAGAGTGAAGGAGTGCAGAATACAGTGGAGTGGTGCAGGGTAGAGTGGAGTGATGCAGAGTAGGGTGGCGTAAAGTGTATTGTCGTACAGTGGAGTACAGTGCAGTGGCATATAGTGTAGTGGTGCAGAGTAGAATAGAGTGCTGTGGAGTGGAGTAGAGTGCAGTGGCATAGAGTAAAGTGGCGTAGAGTACAATGGTATGGAGTGCAGTTGCATAGAATAGATTGTTTCAGAGCAGAGTGAAGTGGCGTAGGAGTGGTGCAGGGTAGAGTGCAGTGGCATAGAGTAGTGGCATAGAGTACACTCAGTGGCGGCTGCCACAAACAAAAAGTGGTGAGGCGGGTGGAGGGGGCGTTGGGAGAGCCTGGGAGGGGGAGCATGGGGTGGGGTTAATGATAATTTAAAAAATGAAATTTACCTGAATCTGCCAGCCACCTCCTGCGTTGCTCCTCTGCGTTCTTCCTGGTCTCAGCAGACACTGGGACAGCATCACAGAATATGCTATGAGAGCAGCGCTGGGATTGGCCTGAGTGGGCTGGTTTGATGCTCTGCTCAGGACAGGGAGTCTGTGCTGTTTCTCCAACCCGGCTGTTCAATACAGCCGGGTTGGAGAAACCTAAGTGCGCATATGTGTCTGGCCGGTCTGAGACGGCTGGCCAAACACACATGCACACTTAGAAGTGCACAACTAGTCCTCCTCCCCCTCCCATGGCCCCAGCCCCGCACCTCCCCACGCACGCTGGCTCAGCCAACAGCTGAAAAATAAAACAATGATAGACTATCGTGTTATTTTTCACCTGCTGGCTCTGAGCCAGTGGGGCGACGCTTCTCCGCCCTAGCCGTGGAGCAGCCCCTGAGTATCCTGAAATAGAGTGGAGTGGTCCAGAATGAGCACATTGGCATAGAGTGCAGTGCTGCAGAGGCGAGTGAAGTGGCCTAGACTGGAGTGGTGTAGAGTGCAGTGACAAAGTGTGCAGTGGTGCATAGTAAAGTAGAGTGGGGTAGAGAGCACTGGCATAGAGAACAGTGGTGCAGAGTAAAGTGCAATGGTGCACCGTAAATTAGAATGGTGTAGAGTGTAGTGGCATAGAGTTCAGGGATGCAGAGTGTAGTGGAATAGAGTAGAGTGCAGTAGAGTGGAGTAGAATGGTGCAGAGTAGAGTGCAGTGGTGCAGAGTAGAGTGGCAGAAAGATCAGTGGCGGAAAGTGTAGTGTTGCAGAGTAGAGTGGCGTAGAGTGCAGAGGTGTGGAGTAGAGTGGTGTAGTGTGCATTGGTGTAGGGTGCAGTGGCAAAGAGGACAGTGGTGAAGAGTAGAGTGGCGTAGAGTACAGTGGTGCAGAGTAAAATAGAGTGACATAGCGTTCAGTGACGTAGAGTTCAATGGTGTAGAGTAGAGTGGCGTACAGTGCAGTGGTGCAGAGTACATTGCCGTACAGTGTATTGGTTTTGAGTAAAGTGATATAGAGTGGATTGGCATAGCGTGCAGTGACATAGAGTGCAGTGGCGTAGAATAAAGTAGCGTAGAGTGGTGCAAAGTAGAGTGGGGTGGCGCAAGTTAGATTGCAGTGGCAGCGTAGAGTGGAACGGCTCAGAGTGTAATAATCTGGCATAGAGTAGATTGTTTCAGAGTAGAGTGAAGTGGGGCAGAGTAGATTGTTTGAGTAGAGTGAAGTGGCGTACAGTGCAGTGGCATATAGTGCAGTGTTGCAGAGTAGATTAGAGTAGATTAGAGTGAATTGGCATAGAGAGCAGTGGTGTGGAGTGCTGCAGAGTAGAGTGGCGTATAGTGCATTGGCATAGAGTGCAGCAGAGTAGAATGGTGCAGAATAATGTTCAGTGGTGCAGAGTAGAGTGTAGAGTGATGGAGAGTTCAGTGGTGGAGAGTGCAGTGGTGTAGAGTGCAGTGGCATAGAGTAGAGTGGTGTAGAGTTCAGTGACAGAGTTGCGGAGTAGACTGTCATAAAGTGCAGTGGTGTATAGTAGAGTGGCATAGAGTGCATTGGTGTAGAGTGCAGTGGCGTAGAGTGATGCAGAGTAGAGTGGCATAGAGTACAGTGGTGTAAAGTAGAATAGAGTGGTGTAGAGTGCTGTGACGTAGAATACCATGGCTTAGAGTGGCGTATACTAAAATGTTGAAGAGTAGAGTGTAGTAGCATAGAGTGCAGTGGTGCAGAGTAGATTGACGTAGAGTTCAGTGGCATAGAGTGCATTGGTTTTGAGTAATGTGGTGTAGAGTGCATTGGAGTAGAGCGCAGTGACATAGAGTGCAGTAGTTAAAGTAGAGTGCAGTGGCGTAGAGTGGTGCAGAGTAAAGTGGAGCAGAGTGCAGTGGTGCAGCATACAGTGAAGTGGCATAGAGTAGAGCACAGTGGCACAGAAGGCAGTGAAATAGCGTAGATTGTTTCAGAGTAGAGTGAAGTGTCGTAGATTAGACTTGTGCTCGGTAGAGTAAAGTGTTGCAGGGTATAGTGCAGTGGCATAGAGTGTAGTAGTGTAAAGTGCAGTGGTGTTGAGTGCAGTGGTGCAGAGTAGATTAGAGTGGCGTAGAGTGAATTGACATAGAGCACACTGGCATAAAGTGGTGTGGTACAGCGTAGAGTGCATTGGTATAGAGTGCAGTGGCATAGAGTGCAGTGTTGTGGAGTGGCATAGAGTGAACTGGAGTGGCGTAGAGTGGCTGATTAATGTTGAATGTGGACAAATGCAAGTCATATAAGCTTTCTTTTACCTTTATTACATCAACTTCAATTGAGAAAGAACCATGTATCATAGTTGTTTTTATTTACAGATTTCATCGAAGTTAAGCTGTGGCCGCTTCCTGACGAAGGCACCTTACAGTGCCGAAACGCGCGTAGAATATAACAACTGTCAATTGAATTTGTGCCACTTCGTTTCGCCCTAAATATACATGAGAAAAATATAATAGTATTCAAAAAGAAGTACTGTATCAATACATTCTTGCTGTCACTTCTGTGACACTGTTTTCAATGATTTGTTTTGTGATTTGGTGTGTATGATGATATGATTGAGATAGTATGAATGGGCTAAGTTACTGTATTAAATATTATTAATAAAAACATATTTTGTAATTTTGGAAAAAATAGTATTTGAATTGGTTCTTTCCTCTCTTCTTTTCCTTGTTTCAATTACTATCTATGTAATATTGTCATAATTTATTGTTGCCTTAAGTCTTTACATTGATTGTGGCGTAGAGTGGCATACATTGCAGTGGAGCATAGTAGAGTAGAGTGGGGTAGAGTGCATTGGCATAGAGTAGAGTTCAGTGGTGCAGAGTAGAGCGCAGTGACACAGTGTGGAATGGCGTAGTGTGGAGTGGTGCACAGTAGAGTGCAGTGGCATGGAGTGGTGCAGAGTCGAGTGGAGCGGGTTAAAGTGGAGTATGCATGGTGTGATAGTTCACTTCCATTACAGGCAACACATTTTCAATTAAAATGACCATTACATTTGCACAAACATAGGGGCATATTTACATGGGGATTGCACCAGCAGACCGTAACTTTTTACGATGTTTCGTTGGCGTAATGCCATGAACCATATTTACAAAGTGGTGTTAAGCCACTTTTTGTGGCTTAACGCCGGTTTGTAAATATTGTATCCTTTCACGCAGTTTTCTGCCTGAACGGGGTGTGCATTGGGTGTTGCTGTGGGCGTTCCACCACAACACCCATTGCTTTTTGACGTTGCCCCAGATTTACAAGGATCTGTAAATCTGAAGCAGCCCCAAAAACGAACACCATGCAATAGCAGGCGTTAGATTGGCAAACGAGGAGAAATACTTTTATTTCTCCTCTTTTTTGCTTTTTCTATGTGTGCTGCATTTTGCGGCACACATAGAAAAAGCAAAACGCCTTTAATGATTGTTTATGTGCAGGAAGGTGTCTGTTCCTGCACATAAACAATCATTAAATAATTGCGATTTTCTACTTTTATGTGTGCTGCATAATGTAGCACACATAGAAGTGACAAATCGCCATTATTGATTGTTTAGGTGCAGGAAGGGGCACCTTCCTGCACTTAAACAATCATTCCCTGCAACACAGGCACCCTTGCACTATGGCGCAAGGGTGTCTGTGTTAGCGCTAGGCAGATATTTTTAGCGCCAGCACTAGAGATAACACAGGGGTGCACCATATTGTTGTAAATACTGCGCATCCCTGCATTTTGGAAATGGCAGAGCGCAGCACTGCGAAATTTGCTGCAGCGCCGCGCTCCGCCATTCCCTTGTAAAAATGCCCCATACAGTTTTACTATTAAAGGTATACTGCACATAAATGATAATGTGTGGAAACGTCATCATCTAATTAATTGCTTTTTTTTGATTGTATTAAAATATTTGTTTCCACCACACTCCCGAATTACCTTAAAATGTTGTTTGTGTTTTCCTAATTCTGATGTATCCTGAAATATCTGCACAGTTTATTCACAGGCATTTAAATTTTGTTGTGTGCTGGAAAAAAATAACATTGTACAGCCTTCCTGCAGCACACCCCCAGTAGCCAGTATGATTGACACATAAATCTTCTCACTTTGAACTGAGTAAGAAAAGTAAACACCAAGCCCTCAGAAGACAAAGACCAACATTTGACCTGTGTCTTGGAATGCACAGCAAATGTGACAAGATGAGAACAAGATTTGAAGGCGAGTACTGGTGGAATAATACAATAAATAGGGTATGGGCCACGGTAGGGACAACCCAGGCTGGGTAGCCTAAAACAAAGCAAGCAAATACCAGTTCTTCATAGCCATTTCTCCACTGCAAGCCTTTTTGATTAACACCTCCCCAACAAATGTACTTTACTGTTAGAAATGGGGGTCTCCAGCTGGCAATGGTTTGCACCTTTGTCCAAGTAGGGACCCTTGCTTCTAGTCAGGGTAAGGGAGTTACGCCCTTAGACAACCCCTGCTCACCCCTTGGTAGCTTGGCACGAGCTGGCAGGCTTATCTCAGAGGCAACGTGGGAAGCATTTGTGCGCACATACAGTAACACAGTGAAAACACTACAAATGGACACCACACCAGGTTACTAAAATAGGAAATCCTTATCTAAACCAAACAAGCCCAAAACTACAAAAATCCATCATACATTTATCAAAATTGGACTTTTAAAAGGTAAAAACAGTTCTGTCCATAGCAAACTATGAATGTGTCACTTTCAACACAAAGTACCTGGGATGCGTCGAAAATCATAAGCAAAAACAGCCACAGGGAAGGTGATGCGTCAGTTCCTTACACACAGGGAAGGTAATGCGTCGGTTCCTTGCTCCTGGGGAGGTGATGTGTCAGTTCCTTACTGGAGAGGAGGTGATGCGTTGGTTTCTTACTGTGTGGGGAGGTGATGCGTCGGTTTCTTACTGCACCCCTGGCGTTGTGGTAGATTTGGCGCCCAGGTGCGATGCGTTACGCACCGGAGGTGAGGCGTTGCTGGGGCCTGCGAGGCCTCGCGGGGCTTTGCATCGTACGGTGTCGGTTCCAAGAAGCACGCAACTGTGCAGCGGGACTCGGCGAGGCTTCGTGTCGTCCGGCGTCAGTTCCGAGGAGTGCGCAGCTGTGTGGCGGGAATTGGTGAGGCTTTGCGAGGCTCCGCTTTGCTTCACTCCGGTTCTTACAGAGATCAGCTGCAAAACCCACTTCTGAGGCCCTTTGACTGGAGGGAGGCACCTCAGGCAAGGGTAGGACTTACAGATGGCAGATTACATCAGCACCAAAAGAGTTGCAAGACGTCTTTTGTGTTCCTGAGACTTCTTAACAGCAGGCAAGCACACACAAGCCCTTGGAGAAACTTCACAAGCAGGATACACATCAAAGTCCAGTCCTTTGTCCTCTCCTTGGCAGAAGCAGCCACTGCAGGCCAACCCAGCAAAGCATCCACGCAGCAATGGGGCAGTACTACTTCTTCAGCTTCTCCAGCTCTTCTCCTTGGCAGAGGTCCCTCTTGTGTCTAGAAGTATTCTAAAGTTCTGGGGTCTGGACCCCAATATTTATACCATATTTTCCTTTGTTCTCTTGTGGCAAAAAGTCTCTTAGCTCAGTCAAAACCAGTTTGGTCCTCTCTGGTCCAGCTTCTTGGCAGGAGGTGGAGACAGCATTGTGCACAGGAGACAGGGCCTATTCAGGTGCAATGAAAACTCCTCCCACTACTCTAAATGCAGCCCAGGTCTATTCAGCTCAGCTTTGAGTCATCCAGGAAAGGCAGGACATACGTCAACCCCCCCCAGTGGCTGTCACCATGAATGCACATCCCCAAACTCCTGTCACTCTAAAACCAGACAGTCAATACACAACCCAGCAGAAGCACATAGGATAGCTAAGAAAGAAAATGCCCACTTTCTAAAAGTGGCATTTTCAAACACGCAATTTAAAAACCATCTTTACTAAAAGATGTGTTATTAAATTCTGAGTTTAGAAGGCTTAAACTCCATTTGTCTATCTTGTCCCAATGGAAAGCTATACTTATAAGATGTTAGTGAAAACAAAATGCTCAGTATTTCACTATCAGGACATGTCACAAATACTAGTACATGTCCTACCTTTCCCCTACACTGCACCCTGCCCATAAGGGTACCTTCAGCCTACCTTAGGGGTGCCTTATATGTGAGAAAAGGGAAGGTTAGGGCCTGGCAAGTGGGTGCACTTGCCAGGTCGACATGGCAGTAAAAATTGTGTGCAGACACTGCAGTGGCAGGTCTGAAACCCCTTTGAAGGGCTGCTTGTGTGGGAAGCACAACCAGTGTTGCCGGCCCACTAGCAGCCTTTGATTTACAGGTCTTGGGCACAAACAGTGCACTGTACTAGGGACTTAGTAGTAAACCAAATACGCCAATCTTGGAAACATCAATCCGTAAACACAAATTATATAGGGAGCACTTGCACTTTGACACTGATCAGCAGGGGCAAAGTGCCCAAAGCATCTAGACCAGCAAAAACGAAATCCAGCACACAGCAAAAATACAGGACGCAGAGGCCAAAAAGGATGGGGAAACCTTGGCAAGGATGCCAGGTCTTAACATTTACTATCTACATTCATGCCTCTCCACGTCATTGAGCTGCTAAGTGGGAACGTGATTGCTCTAGCCAGTCCTGGCTTTTTAGCCAACCCCATAGCTTGACAGGTGAAAGTGAAACATCAGATCTCATGATGTAGAGTACTGTTGGTTAAAAAGTGAGGACTTGCTGAAGGGGTTACACTTAACATGTGGTTGTCAGTATTTGTGACATCACCAGTCCCAGTGCATTATTACCAGCTTTAATGCGTCCTTCCTTTCCTCCACCTCCATGCATCGCCAGATCTCACAACTAACTTCCCCATTACCATTCAACATATACATTCACCTTCCCTCGCTACTAGTCTCCATGCATCACTAACCCCCCAAGTGCCAGCTGCTAGTACCAGGCTCCATGGTCCACCATCACCACCCATGAACTACTGTTCTCTATGCACCCTTGCCTACTGTGCTAAGGCTGCAGCATCACTACTTGAGAAATTGCTTGCATCAAAGTTTGTGCCGCATATCAGAAGCGTTGACGCAAGTGAAGCAGGATTGTGAAAATATCCTGGTGAGTGGTGAGGTGCAGATATGCCAAATGTCACTCATCTTGTGTGTGTAATAATTTTCCCAACTTACAGTACTAAACCAGGATTGTCATAAAATGTAGTAGCTTTTGCTGTAGTTGCTTGAACTGCCTGCTTCTTTCTTGAATTTTCTCAGTGTGCTTGCACCCTTGTTAAAAATCTTCAGATCTTTGGGAATATTGCATAGCTGCCATTGCCTGTGTGCTAAGGTGACAGATGCTCATGAACTTAGGTGTCACTAGTATCCTATGGATGACAGGAGTGTTCCTTTAACTTCCTTGGACAGCACAGTCTATCTTGGTAATTCCTGTCCTGAAGGGCTGGGCATTGGACCCCTAACAGCCTACCCCTTTCCTGCTCTATTCATTCCAGGGGTATGCACAGGAAGGTTATGAAAGCCCAACTGCTTTCATTCCATTTGTCTTCCGTCAGGGAAACCGTCCTCATCATCCTGCTTGCAACATTTATTGAATAACGACCTGTGGCTGAGTAGGTAGATATGAGATGAAACTCTCCCCACTTAAACCAGGCAATCCACAGATGATAGGGTGGGGGAACACACATTCCTAATCTACTAGCGCAATGTAAATATTGGCTTGCATCCCCAGATTCAAGTTCCAGAATTTCTTGCTGACCTGTGTCCAAGCAGTACACATCATTGGACTGGAGATGATCTCCTTGTTCCAGGGCTGGTGTCTAAGCGTAACCAGCCTCCTTTCAGGTCATAGCTAGGCCTGGTGTCTTATTACTGTCTTGCTAAAAGCGTGGTGGAGTAAGGTATAGAGCTGTCACTGAGGAGAAAGGGACACTAAAGTAACACCTAGAGCAAGGAACAGCCTAGAAGCGGAATCTACAGTCCATATACCGAAAGGAGACGAATAGCTGTGCAAGAATGACCAAAGCGCAAGTCATTGAGAGAAGCAAGGCATGAAACTATGGTGCTCTGAGCTATGGTGAACTGAGTTGCCCCTGGTCCTTGTATATCGCTAGTGTATCTCCAGACTGTGCCTCTTGATGGGAGCTTGATGCCGATCTTTGGGTGGATTACGCCTGGAGAGAGCACATCTGGCCCAAAGTCAGACATAAGTGGACACCTGTGGGTCACAGTGTTTGGATCCTTGGGGCTGTGGTGACTGAAAGTGAACTGCAACATTGCAACTGCAAACCTGTGCTAAGATTGAACTGTGGTCAAGATGTTTGCCCTAGATGTTTGCCCTCATCTTTACAGATACCAGACGCTATCAGTGGTCCCACCCTCAGACTTCCATAAAACATACCCATAAGCAGCCGCGGTCCATGCAAGTATCAGCGGTGGGGCCGTGTAAGGGGAGATTCCGAGGGATGACGCAGAGGGAAAATTAAATAAATAATAAATTTTCCCTCTGCATCGTCCCTCGGAATCTTCCCTTACACGGCCCCACAGCCCCACCGCTGTTACCTGCACGAACCGCGGCTGCCCATAAGCAACTCAGCTTTCCAACTACAGTGTGTGGGAGTCTCACATTCTACTTGAGTGGGGGGGGGGGGCTACATTGATCCGCTATGATCTCCCTCTGAGACTGGCAACGATTTGTGTCAATGGGAGATAAAAGTCCCCTATTGACATAATTGGTGACCAGGGGCTCCTGTGTGTCACTGGACGCTTGCACCTGTTCCCACGGTCTTTCTTATTTTGCATTTGGTAAGGTTGTAGAGAGGAAAGATTAAGGGAAGGATGAAGAGGTAGAGACACCCAGAGTAGGAAGGAAAAGTAGAATTATGAATATTTATGATTTACTATATAGCTTTCATTTTGTATTTCACGAGAAAAAGATACATTAATTTACAACTTTTCTACCTTTACCCTGTCAACTACCTACAAACCTGTTTAAAAATTAAAGTGAAAACGTTGTTGGATGTATGTAATGTTCTATGGGATATTTTATAGTGTGGTTATGTTAAAGTGTAAACGATTTTTACTTATGGGAAAAGCCCCACAGCATTCCTTTTGCAACTGAACTCCTTCCCTGGAAATATCCAGTATGATTATGGAATAGGAAAGGAGGTTAGTGACCTTTCATGAGCAATTCAGCCTCTTGCAGTTCTTTCGGCCATTTTCTTTACCTTTACATTGCACAAAAGGTGGTAATTTGTGTACTTTATTTGATCGCATAAACATAACTGCTTCTACTTCAAATAGTGTCACTCATAGTGTCACACATGAAGCTTTGGTATATCATATACAAGCGCAGTGAAAGCATTGTCCTGGCAGCTGTGATGGTGTCTAGTTGGCCTGTTGCTATACAAAAACAAAAGACGGACTATCATGTCTTCCACTAGCTACCAGTAGGGATCAGGGGACGTTTGATTGCTTCTTAAATATGAACAGAAGAATCAGTGATGGAATAGAAATTGAAGTAGTTTCTATGGGCCGGGGAGGCCTTTATTTGTTTCTTTGGGGTGTTGTACATTGTGCTTTATTTACGTTTGCACTTGATTTGATGTAGCATTTATATTGGTCGTCAATATTTGGTACTAATGTTACTGCCACTGTTTTGGCAGCTGGGATATGCTTAGTGGTTTGGTACTTTCAATATTAGATCACACCAACATTGATATGTAGGTAATATTACTGTATTATAATGCTAATAAAGATCATTTAATTAATTAATTAATTAATAATACAAGAATCAAATATGGTGTAGGCCAAATCTGCTTAGAAAGCATCTGACACCAAGTCGTATAATATAGTCCCTCCCTCCCACCAAAAACAGTCGCACTCTCCTCGTGAAAATTCAGCAAAGTAACGGAAAGATGAGGCTAAGTCTTTAGCTAATAATAAGTCTCGGCTGCAAATTATAGCCGCCAGGGACCTTTCAGGAAGACATTCATAAAACCACACTCAGAGGGGGGAAGCTGCAATTTACTTAGTAAGCAGCCGCCGAGTGTATTACCGGGGAATTAATTGTTGCATGTAAACATCTGGCGAAGACGGGCCCGCAGGGAACTGCGTACGCAAGTGGCACCAGAGTTCAAGTGACACATGAAATGGTTCTCCGTGAACAAATAGGAGGCAACTATCGAGGCAGCGCGCGACGCAGACGTACTAATTTAATTTTATGGTCGTCCTAGAAATATTTACCTAACCTGTAATTGTCACATGTCGACTGTTTACTTACCTACGAGTTTTATAGTGCCCTACATGTAACCTTTCAGAGCCCAGAATGGGATAAGAACACTGTCCAATCACGAGAAAGAACGCTGTAGGTACAGTGGTACCACGACCCACCGCCCAGGGCCGGCTTTAGCGCTGGTGGCGCCTGGTGCGACAATCACTTTTGGCGCCCCCACATCCCTTGACCGCCTCCTCGGATTCTCTCACTACCACCTGCAAAAGTGCCCTTCATGTCTCATATCATTAGATATTGCTAAACACAGCACCCCCCTGAGGTCACAGCGCCCCCCTCCATAGGTCAGCGCCCAGTGCAGCCGCACCAGTCGCACTGCCCTAAAGCCGGCCATGCAGCCGCCTGAGGGGCCCACCAGGGCCGTACTGGCCATAGAGGGCATCAGGCATTTCCCCGGGAGGATGGAAGGGTGGGGGCTGGTTTTGCAGCTGTGTGTATGGAGGGGGTGGCGGTTCTGTTGATGGGGGCCGGTTTTGCACCGGATGCTGTAAATCGGCCTCTAGTAACAAAAGCAGCAGTGTTTCACACTTGTGCACTCCCCCCCCACTCCGCGTGGGGCTGGTCCGATAAAATTGTCAGGGCTGCTTTGGGGTCCCAGTCCGGCCCTAGGGTCCACTTGACCCGAGATGTAGATGTATTTTACTACCCGGGCCCAGATGAGGGCAGAGAGCCCATTTCCTTGTCAGCTTATGGGACCCGTAGCACCCTTCCTTCGCCACTGGTGTGTGTGTTTGGGGAGAGGACGGTCAAAAGTGGAGATTAGGCGCAGGACGACTTGAAGTACTTAAGCCTTTAAGTCTCCTGTCCTTAATAGCACACATCCGCAGCTGAAGCTTTCAATCTGTAACACAGCAAAATTGCCCGACGTTTTGGAAATTCCCTCTACACATTTCTTCGAAACAGAGTTCCACATAAGTGGAAATGAAAATTAAAACCTTTTTCAAGGTATTTCTTGGTGTAGATGTGTGGAGACACCCATGTATTAGGAAGGTCATAACAAAAATTGATGTAAGATCAGAGTTAAACTAAATAAAACTCACACATGAGGCGTAGGTATTGATTAACATTTCTGTTATTTAAAGCATACAAAACCTGGCTTTTTTATGTTTGGCTTTAGCCTATACCTTCTAATTTCACAAAAAATTATATGCATACTTACCTACGTAGAGGGGCTTCCTGCCAGCCCTCTGAATCCATTGGTCTGTTGTTGTGTCCTTCACATTGTAAGTCCCTTCATCACAGTATACAGCGTGGGTCAGCCCACTTAAGCCATTGGCTACCTCGACTGTGAGTGACAGCATTCTACCCTTTCACAAGGAGCACATCCGCATACAAGTAGTCAAGGATAACTCTAGCAATGGGTGTTTTTTAAGGCCAAAAAAACATTACATTACATTACAACAATACATTTTTACAAAATCAAGCAAGCATTGACAAAGACAAAAGGCTAGCAGCCAATTCCAGACCTATTGATTTTGCAAATACTTGTTTTAAATGTTCTGGACGGCTCCTTATATACTTGTGCCCTCTGTAGAAAGACTACAGAAATCCAGTTCTTCAGTGGTCTGCAGCCTCTGTTGTCCTTTGCCAGCTTCTTCGCTTCCAGACACAAGGGTACTGTTCTCTTTTGTTATAATGCATTGCACTCCACTGACCCTAAATATTATGGCTTGAACAGTTTTGTGCCAACTGAAATTGAGGCACTGTATGTAAAAGCTCTAGACCATATTCAGTGCCAGACTGGGAACCGCAACCAGTACTGGCAGATTGCTGCTCGACCGGCCCTGAGAGCGGGGGTGGGTGGGGGTGTGTGCTAGCAAGAAGCACCGCTCCCGCTTTTGTTACAGGGGGGCGATATTTCAGCAAAATCGGCCCGCAGTGACAAAACCGGCCCAATCCCTCCGGCTCACCTGGGAAATGCCCGGTGCCGGCTACGGCCTGTCCGGCCCTGACCATATTCCTTTAAAGTTGTGATCTGTTACACAATTCATTTCCCCTGCCATTGAAATCAGAAATCAGATTATGAAATAATGACATGACCGAGGTTACCAGAAGGCTCCATGCCATCAGTGACACAGTTTTCCACTCTTGGAATTTCATTTAACAACCTAATGTATTCTGGGAGTTGTATTCCTGGTTCAAGGCAACTAAACCAATTGGACTAACAAAGTGAAGTTACATACAAGGCGCTCATACGCCAATAAATAGGCTTTATGCTGCTGCGATAAGGAACGCTGAGTTATGCACTCCTGGAGTAACACACCGTGGAAAGATGTGTTTTTTGAAAAATCTAACCTGACACATGGAGTAAATCAAGTTCTAGAGTTTCCACATATTATCTTGGGCAGTTTGTTCTTCATTAAATGATAGGGTGCTTTGGGTTTCTAATAAGCAAAATACAGCAGTGAGAGGAATATTCGTATTTTTACAGGTATAGAAGTAATGCAGGAGGTCTCAGAATAACTGTAGGCCTTTACCTTTGTTCAGTTGAATTGTGAGGTGGGCTCCTCTTGCTTATGTTATGATCTGAAACACACTCGTTTAACCTCCGCACCAACAGGAAGTGAATGCCTAGAAAACTGAAGGAAATAGTTTAATTGAAGACCTTCCCTTTAGGCTAGGAAAGTACCCCTGTTTCCCAGCTATTTAGTTGAACCTAACACGTGGCCATGATTTTTTAAAATGATGGTGAATTTGCCTGTAATTTGTAAACAAGCGTTGTCAAAACCAATGGGTCTGGGGAAACAGCCTTTACACCGCAACTGTTGCAACGCATGCATTTACTCCGCATGCTGTTGCAACGAAAAAGGTGTGTAGCAGTGGGTAGAAGGTGTTGGATTTAACTCCAACACCTTCCCTTCTGTTGCACACACTGGAGTTGGAATAGAAAATTAATCTATTCCAACTTCCAGCACTCCCCCGACAGCAAGTCGGGGTAAAGTTTGGCGTTGCAACGGCATGCGGGGTAAGGGCATGCGTTGTAACGTCACCTAACCATGGGTCTGACATTTAAAAAAACGGATGAAAGCAAAGATAAGTTTTGATCTCAAAAAGCACATATTGCCATAGACCCTGGTACAAACAGGAAATACGTTGTAATCGGATGCGCTTCTTGTGAAAGAGCAGAATGCCACAGTGAAGTTAGCCAGTGGATGAAGTAGGCTGACCGTTTGCCTGTTCTGTATACTATAGTGCGTAGAAGAAAAATGTGATTGACACAACAACCGACCAATGGATGAAGATGACTGGCTGAACACTCAATAACAAAATCAATCTATCTATCTATCTATCTATCTATCTATCTATCTACCTATCTAGTTAGTAATTGTGTACTTATAACTTTAGTAATATCTATAGGTCTTTGCTGCTGTGACCTAAAAATAACCAGATTGATGTGGTATCTTTGTGGAGTGCCACCTTCAAAACTAGTCTGAAAGGACAGAAAAGAGACAAGTTTTCATCTACTTTAATATTCCACTCAATAAGGATCTGAACCAGCTTGTTGCGAACGCACTTGGTGGTTCCACAGTGTCAAAAGCTGTGAATTAACCTGGAAGTACTAAGAGCTGCACTGCCTTCATGCACCCTATTAGGGGCTTCTTTCAAGAAACCAAGCAGCCCCAGGATAAATGTAGGGTGATCAGGTTACCTAATTCATGGGACAAGGCTTTAATTACCATTCCATTCAACAAACTTTATTTCGGTCATAGGAGGCCATAAAAAGTAAAGAATACATATACATAAATAGCTATGTTAAGACAAATCTTGGAATTTCATTGGTAACAGGTTACAAAATATAGCCAGAGAAGCATTTTGGTTTGTCCAATATCTTTACACCAGTTAAAAACGAGTATGATTAAAACCAGATAAAAAAATTTAAAAATTTAAATACTAAAACGCCAAGAGTGCAGGGGACATTTTTTACAGTTGCTGAGAAGTGTTAAAGATGGCCCTATGCCTGTGCCACATAGAATTGAGAAAACGGGACACAGCAAAAACTATGGGGGGTGGGGGGGGTGTCAGATCTTAAAATTCTATACACCTCCAAACACTGTGTACAGCCCAAGTTTCTACATAATGGTACGATCCAACGTCTTCTGGCAGATTTGTAGCCAGGGAAAAAAAAAAGAACATGGATGTCGGTCTCATCAGGACTGTTGCAAGCGGGATACCCAACAGAGGGATCTTTTGACTATTTGTTCGTAAAAGCATTAACCGGGAGGGTCCCTGTTCTAAACTGGATATACAGCTTCCTTGCCATGGAGGGCTGTATATCATCCAGAAAAGGTAGATACCCAGCTTTTATGTTAAGAAAATCAGCTGTTAAGTGCCCGAGTTTGGTGTTCCCCTGCAGATCGACTAGTTTGAGCGATCTATATGCTCTTGCAAGTTGAAGTCGAGATATTATCGGGGACACTTCCTCGGGATTGCTCCACAGGTTAGGCATGCCTATTCTCGCGCATGCTTCTTTAATGTACTTGAACCATGGCAACTTTCCAGCCCCCGGTAGTCCCAGGACCCCCTTGAGTTCTGTTTGGTAAGATGCTAGTTCAGGGGTCGCCCACAGTCTGCGCCAGAAGGTCAATGGTCTTAGTCCAATCTTCTCTGCAATGGGTTTGATTCCTAGATCCAGGCGCAGGGGGATGAGGGGAGTGCTAGGCGGTAAGCCCAAGAGCTTTCTCATGAATTGGTTCTCTATTTTGGCCAATCCGCCAGAGGAGCGGTGACCCCATAGTTCCGCCCCGTACATTTAATTACACTTTGCTCAAGATTTTGACGTCCTTCTTCAAAGCTAAATATGGCCATGTGAGCTGTGGAAAGAAAGAGGAGGCATCAGGACCTTTCAGTATTATGCAAGAGGTTGGCAGGGCTGTGTCCTGGCCCTACCCTTGTTTAATCTGTTTATTAATGATGTTGATGCTCATCTTTTGAAGGCACTGCATGCGCCCCCCTACTACAAATGGTTTGTCTATGCCGATATTTCTTTTTGCTAATGATCCCGTATTCATTTCGACTTCCCCACAGGATTTACAATCATTAGCAGATTTTTGCCTGGTATACTATCCCAAATGCTTAGAAATAAAGTGGCAAAGACCAAATTCAGGATCATCAACCCCACCCAAAACATTTAACCTGCAAACTACATTTATTGTGATGCCTGTTAATAAAGTTACTGTCTTTGGTTATGTTGGAGTAGGCGTCCAGGAAAAGGCTACATGGAAGGAGTCCCATCAGCAAAGATCCATGCTCGTCTTTGCATAAAATACTGTATCTATCCTAATTCTTAAAGCACAAACAGGTAGGATAAATCGCAGTGGTCCCAGTGTTGGAATGCTGAAGGGCACAAACGGTAGTGTCAGCATTCTATAGCTTTCGAGAAGGAAGCAGCCAGAAATTAGAGACGGGGAGGAAGACGCATTTATTTTTTAAACAGTTGCTTGGTTTACCCTATGAAACATACAATTTTGTAGAACTGTTACTTAAGGAGATCCAATGTTTGGCTGGCTGTTAGCATCTTGGCTACCATCTCCGATTATGAAGCTTCCCCCGTTTGGCCATTGCCAGGAAAATCATTAGTGATCTATTGGGGGATTCCTTGTGGGTCATCAATACATTGGTTAATTAAATTGTATTCATCATTGGGCAAAATATAATCGTACAATCTATGGTATAAATGAGAACATATCACCAGCAGCAATAAGATCCTTTGCAAAACAGCCTATTTGGAACAGGAAACATGGAGCTAGTGATGAGAAGATTTAGGCTCACCAGTTTGCCTCTACATACATGTAGTACAAAGATGTTCAAGGTAGAAACTGTGTTTACTTATGATGGAGCCATTTTAGACAAAAGTCACTAAAACGTGGGGACCCTGTGGGCTGTTTTTAGCTGTTTACAGTACTCACAGAGAAGACTCAATTGACCATTTCCTGATGGATTGTCCCTTATACATTAATATCAGTAAGAAGTCGCTAAGGCCAGTTTTTATGAGTTATCGGAAATACAGCTGCTATGAGATATCGCAGATGTGTAAATTTATCACCATTTCCATTGTCCCTTTTACAGTCACTAAATTTCTGATGGTTACTTCAAACTGCTGATTCCTAATCTTAGAATATCCTTCTGGCACTACACTGGATCCAAAGATTTTTTTTATAGCAGTGCTCATGCGCGTTGCTAGGTGGCATATAAGCACCACCACTGCACACTGATTTCAGTTGCATTCATCCTGCACCTTCTGACGCAGATCCGGAGCCTCACTCCCATTTTTGTCAGTTTTCCAATTACTTCTAAACGATTTCACGGTGTGCCAGGAAATGATGTCATTAGTGAAAATGACAGGTTAACCAAGGTGAGTCTTTGATGTCTGGGCTCGGGACACAGCTCTAGGTCATGTGATAAGTGCACCCTCAATCCCACGAAGGCGATATGAGACCAGGAAATGAAGTTGTATGTGTCAGAACACAAGAAGAAATCAACTTTTGCATTGATTGCACTCCAAGTCGCAGGCCTGGACTTGGCCCCGGTCATAAAGCTGTTCCACTGACCATTCAACATTACTCTCTGAGTCCTCTGAAAGGTCCAAGTCCGAAAGCAAATATGAGAAACAAAGTGGGATTCAACCCCATCCCACCACTCTGACTCCAGAGAGAAGGCACAAGGGCATCATGACGTCAGACACACTCCTTCGAGGTCTTTCTCTACAGAACCAAATCCACTGTTTCTTTAGATGCGCCCTGAGTTTCCAGGGTAGTAGGGTAGTTTCCAGCAGCAGCTCAAGGTCTTCAAAGAGGTCATACTGAAGACTTCTAGTGTATCTTTGGGCCACATGGAACCGCAGGGGCCTTCTGTCGGGTTACCACCAGAGGCTCCCTCATTGGTGCCATCTGTCTCCTCGCAAGCCATTATCCGACCAATACCAATGGCAGTACAGACTTCTAATCCAGCTTGAGATCCACACTGGTTTCTACCAACTCAATCCAGTACTTGCCATATGGGTCACCAATGGAAACCATTTGCAGTTTTGGTTTGGAGGGCAGCTGAGGCCCTAATTGCAGCTACCCTCCATTGAGACCAAAATGAATGTTCTGACAGAAATTCTGCAGCCCCGGTCTGTGACTTCTGAGCTCTTATTTCCTTGTAATGATGCCCTCACAGATACATTGATAGCTACTTGGTCGAAGTTTTGTTCTTGCCCACCTTTGAATAGTCAGGTGGCTAGATGCCATAGACTGGCACCTGGTGAGTCAGATTTTCTCACAATGCACCCCACCCCAGTGTCTTATTAAGGTGAATCTAAACTAATTTCCTACCACCCCTTTGGATGGGCAATCCATGAGGATCGATGCTTTTGGCAAACTCATATTTTCTTCCACCAGTCTAGTACTGTGGTCCAGAAATGCAGTTTGTCTGCTGGGCCCCTACACACATGCTCTTCAAGTCATGACAAGCGTGATCTTGCTAGCAGTCTCGGAAAATCTTAGGGCCTCTTTGATGATACATCAAAGAGGCTGCTGAGCGCTGACGCTGCTTGTCATTGCTCCCTATTTTAATAATTAAAATTGCAGCTATTCTTAAACTGCTGCTTCTAGTTTTGTGCATTATCTGTTTTAAAATTGATGAAATTCACTCGTTTTTAGTTTTGCGCATTATCCGTTTTAAAATTAATGAAATTCACTTGTTTTAAAAAAAAATGATATGTTCACTTTTACCTGCATTGTCTGAATTTGGTTGGGGCTCTGGGGAAACGCGTTCTTTTACTGTCCGGGACCGGAGTTCGGACCGGCAGCTACTTCCTGGGTTTCACCATTGACAAACTAGAGACGCCATTTTAGGTCAGTGCATGCTCTAGTTGTCAGATTAGTCGACCCTACAAATATGCGCGTGGCGCGGACGCCAGTACCTTGAGAGGCTGCTGAGCGCTGACGCTGCTTGTCATTGCTCTCTATTTTAATAATTAAAATTGCTGCTATTCTTGAACTGCTGCTTCTAGTTTTGTGCATTATCCGTTTTAAAATTGATGAAATTCACTCGTTTTTAGTTTTGCGCATTATCCGTTTTAAAATTAATGAAATTCACTCTTTGTTTTAAAAACTTGTTCTCGACCCAGATCAAGAAGCTGTCAGGGACCTGCTTTGGTTTTCTAAAAATCCTCAGGAGGTTTCTTCCCCTTCTTCCTCAGGCAGCCAAGGAGACAGTGACCTGAGCCCTTATTCTCTCTCGGCTAGATTACACCAACGCCTTATATGCTGGCGTCCCGAGCTACTTACTAAATAAACTGCAAGTGGTGCAGAACGCGGCTGCCAGGCTTCTTTTCAACATCCCTGCCAGGCGTAGCGTGAGACAACACCTACGCGCCTTACACTTGCTGCCTGTGGCAGAGAGGGTCAGATTCAAGATCTTAGTTATCGCCCACCGCGCTCTGTATGCCACAGGGCCAGGTTATCTTCAGAAACGTTTTTCCTTCTACACCCCCGCAAGATACCTGCGTTCCTCCACTCAACTCCTGGCTCAAGTTCCGCGTTTCCGCTTGCAAAGGACGGGCGGCAGCTCTCTGGCTGTGAAGGCCATTTTGGCCTGGAACGATCTGCCCCTCGCACTTCGATGCACTCAGGACCCGAGTCTTTTCAAAAAGAAGCTGAAAACTCACCTATTTCCCTAAACTTGGCTCCTCTTCAGTCTCTCAAGGTTCGCGCCGGGACACTCTTGTAGTATCTGTGCGCGTTTGAAATGAAAATAACATAACATAACATAACATAACAGGACATGACCAAATATGCTATCTGCAGATGCTTGGATGCTACATATTGCCTGCGTAGGGTGGTTGGTACCAGTGTTTGTGTACATAGGTGGATGCAATCCATAGGATTCTCCACTGATTCACATGCCTCCCTATTGATTATGCCTTTTAATGGACTGATTTTTTGGAGAGAAGTCAAACTCTGATTTGAAACACTTTAAAGACAAGTGATCTACAATGTGCTCCTTAGGGCTGTTGACTCCTGCAAAACAGTTTTCACATCAGTGCTAAAAGTTTAGAGGCTATCCAGAGGCCTGGTGTATAGAAAAAGACAACCTTCCCAGCCAGCGATGCACCTGACAACCCCAATCCTTTCGAGACTGTGGACACAGGCCTGGCAGGCAACTTGTGAACCAGCAGGGTCTTCCAATTCCTCTTTCCCTGCCACAACGGCCAACAAATGTTTAGTTTTCCCTTAATGGCACATGCTCAACCAGTGGGGATCAGAAGTCACCAATGGCTCCCAGTTATATGCCCCACAAATTAGTATAATAATAATAATATGTGGTTGAAGATAGGTGAGCAGCATTTTCAAGTTTTTGTGCTTCCCTTCAGCCTCACCAGCTTACCTTGGGTGTTCACGAAAGTGATGGTGGTGGTCGTTGCCAATCTTCAGAGGTTTGGGTTACCTGTATTCCCATACTTCACTTTCTGGTGTGGAAGGCAGGCTCTCTGCAGTAAGTCGTGGACCATGTCCAGATGATGACACACTTCTAGAAATCATTGGAGTTCACTGTACACAAGCTGAAGTCCCACCTGATTCCTTGCCAGAGGCTTCCAGTCATTGGGACGATCCTGGACACAGAGGAGTTCAGGGCTTTTCCTCTGCCGCAATAAGTCCAGGACATTCAAGCTATGATTCTGATGTTTCAGCCTCGGTCCTGGATCATAGTGAGAGCAGCACTGAGGCTTCTAGGCCTCTTAGCTCTGTGCATCCTCCTTATCAGCTATGCCCAGTGGCACATGTGTGGGCTGCAGTAAAACATGAAGTTTCAGTGGGCCCAGCATCAAGGCAATCTGGCCAGCGCTATCTGGATCTTGGCAGAGACGGCTTAAGATTTGCAATGGTGTCAGCTGAAACACAGTTGGTTCAGTGACAGGCCCCTCTCCCTTCCCCACCCAGAACTGACAGTGATGGGAAACGCATCACTGCTGGCCTGGGAAGCTCATCTGGGGGAGGTGATCAGAGGACTCTGTTCTCCAGCGTAGGCCCGTTCCACATCAATTTGCTGGAGTTACGGACTGTTTGTTTGGCTCTGAAGGCCTCCCTGCTGTACATCAAGGGGAGGCTAGTTAGGTCCTTTGAACAACACTACAACCATGTGGTACTGCAACAAGTATGGCGGACTAGGGTCCTTGGTCTTATGCCATGAGACTTTGCATCTGTCAAGGTGGTTGGAGTGTCAGGGCATCTTTCTAATTGTGAACCACCTGGCAGCGTTCCAGAAGGCTAGAGTCGACAAACTAAGCAAGCGGCGACAGGCAAATCACAAGTGGCTTCTAATATCCAAGGTGGCACAGAGTGTCTTCCAATAGTGGGGAGAACCCTAGCTAGATCTTTTCACCACCATCGAGAACGCACAATGTCAATCATTTTGCATGTTGGAGTTTATGCATCCTCATTAGCAGACTTGTTCCAGTTGGAATGAAACACGTGACACCTGTACCCCTTCCCACCTCTGCCTCTCCCGCCTAGAGTTCTGAAAAAGATCAAGAGCAACCAGGCCTAAATCATCCTAGTGGACCAGGAGAATGTGGTGCCTGAAACTTCTGGGCATGAGCATTTGTCCTATGATCAGGTTGCCACATTGCAAGGATCTGTTGTCTCAGCAACAGCACAGCATCTGCCAGCTGAATCTACGCAATCTATGCCTATATGAGTGGACATTTAGTGGCAGCAATCGACTGCATTTGATTTGCCACCTGAAGTGGTGGATTTCATACATGCTGGCAGGTGTCCTTCATCAAAATCCATTTATGCTGTGTGCTGGGACAAATTGTAATATGGTATGGTGTTCACAACAGTGACCCCTTACAGGTGAAGCTGTCACATGTTCTTTTGTTTGTGATGTCTTAAGCCCAGCAAAGCATTGCAGTGGAGCTATCAAAGCATATTTGTTGCCCTTTTCGGCCTTTTTACTTCTGCCAGACCATCTGTCCTTGTTCAAATCACCTGTTGTGATGAGGTTTATTAAAGGTTTGACACACATTTTTCCTCCCAAGCCATGTGTGATGCCACAATGGGACATAACTTGATCTTGACATTCCTCATGTATACACCCTTTGAGCCTGTGCGTAGCTGCTATTTGCATCTCCTGACCATGAAGAACATCTTCTTGTCACATGAGTTAATTTCAGGTCCATTCAGTGTAACTGCCCTTCACTGCCTTTTTCCCTGCCAAATTAGTCCTTGGTGCTGAGGACTTGGGCATCCTTCTTACCAAAAGTTGTGACAACCTTCCACATTGACCAATCCATCACTCTACCATCATTCTTTCCTGCTTCTCCCTCACGATAGAGGTGGAGATGGTCCATCAGTTCGATCCCACAAGGGTTTTAAACTTTTACATATATAGTTAGAATTACAATTGAGTGGACCATCAGCTTTTTCTGGGGTTCTCTGGACTGCAGAAAGGGAAGGTGGCACTGAAGAGGAGTTTGTTGAGGTTGATAGTCCAGTGGAATATTATCTGCTATGTGTTGACCACAAAACAGCCTCCAGAAGGTTTGAGAGCCCACTCCACCAGGGCTAGGACTGCTACCACTGCATTAGGATGCAGAGTGCCTGTCCTTGACATTCAAGAAGCACTTCTGTCCACTTGGTCTTGTAACACCTTTTGATCTGAGCCCACTCAACACACCCTCCACCATGGGAAGGTACTGCTTTGGTATCTAAGGTGATCAATCTGCAGTGAGAAGTATCCATCAGGAGGTTAAGTTACGTACCTTCGGTAACGCTCTTTCTGGTGGATACTATATCTAACCACAGATTTCACTGCCCTCCACCTCCCCATTCTCTGGAGTGGCTTCTTTTTAAAAATTAGGAAGGTCCAAAATTAATATCCAGCACACATTTATCAACAATAGCTCACACTCTGTGTCTGAGGGCACGTAAAGGGTAAAGATAAGAAACTTACATCAGTGCGCAGGGGTGGTGCTTATATGCAGCTCTGCTCAGTCACTTCTGGAGTGGTATGAAGACAACTTGAGATGCACGATGTCACCTAGTGGTGCACTGCTATGTAAAATCTCCTGATCCAGTGTGGTGCCTGAGGGATATTCTTAGGCGAGGAACCTGAAGTTGGATTGGTAATGCTCTTTCTGGTGGAAAGAGCATTACCAATGATAAGCAACTTTTTCTTTTTAAGGTATCTTGCCTCTACGTGGTGTAGGCACCATTCTTATCTAAGCAACTTTCTTTCCTGATGCCTTTTTGTTGTTGTTCATGAAGCTGTTTTATTTGCCATGGTTAAATGTTACCTATATTGTTTCTGTTTTTTGACTACTGGGCAAATATGTATTATTTTAGCTCATGATCTTGGTGATTTATTTGTTTTAATGTTTTGTTGCACTGTTTTTAAGGATTTTAACATCCTTAATACACATGAATATTTAGTGACTGTATCTTGTCCATTTGTGCAGAGTTGTAAATAAACACCTTAGCAATAGGAACCGTGATGTCTATTATTTGAGCTCAAAATGTACTCTACTTACATGTTTTAATATTTTAACCCGTCTAATAAGTCATTTTTGGACAATCAATGGCCTACAGTACAAAATCCTAGAATCACCCAGCGATTTTATTTTCCCTCTATACCTTCTGTCTCTTTTTTCCAATTTTAACCACTGAAAGCTAACACTTGCCGACCGCCATTTGTCTCCCTCATTGATATTGTCTGAAACATTGGTATGGTGGGCTGTTCGTAGCCCAGAAAATGTGTTGGGTGGAAAAGAGAGAAGCCTTCCAATCGGCTGGTGTTCTTAATTAATTTTTTCATGATCTCTTTTGAGAAGACACTGCACAAATGGTATTCACTATAGTCTTACATCTTTCATTGTTTTTTTACTTTTAGGAAAAGTAGCCATTCAGAAGGAAGACTTACAGAAATACCATAATAGAGATACATGGTTCCAAGTACAGCATGTTGATGCGGATTCCGAAGTACAGGTAAGATAGTGTTAATAGGACAAAGGGTTCAGGATGGAGGTAGTTTTGTTACAATTGTTGGTATTGAATGTGTGCTGTAGAACAGTAGCATCATGTTGGATGTTCTCACTGACCCTAATTTCCATATTAATCTTAGGGAAATTGTATGTAAAAGTTCACCTTCTCCAGTCGGATCTAATTTTTTGCTCCACCATCCATATTTCATCAGCTAATTTCAGAAGAGGTCATGCGTTAACTAGCACACATTTGACACATTTTCTGCTCTATTCATTTATGGCATATTTGAAAGCCAATGACTGTACGTCCATGTTAGTAAGTAGTTCTTGAAATGTGAGGGATTGATGGGAGATTTTTTCATTGCCATTTAGTCATTCATTGTCACTTTCTTATAAAAAGTTTCCAGTCATCCATGACTTCCCTTGTGTAGTTATTCCTCTATTTCTGCTCCTCTAGTATTTGTGCAGCACCAAACATAATCAATGTGTTTTCAGTGCTTTTTGAAAGGCCAATATGTTATCTAACTTTTGTACCGGAGCTGAAAAACCACTTTACACAGTTTTGCATTAAAGACATTTTTTTCCCATGCTATTACTTGATTTGTTTACGATACAACGCAGATCATTGCTTTTGTTCTGGGCCCAAGACCTAGATGATAGCCAAAAAAAGATAGCATTTCTTTTCTTCTATGACATGACCATTACTGGCCAGCTGGGCCTCTTTCCTGTTGCCTCTTGTGACAGTCTGATTTCTCTTCTGCCCCTTCCACACACCTGCCCCTCCAAATTATTTTCTGTCATTGTCAAATGAAATTTCTGTCTCTCTCCTTGCTGTCCTAGGCAAACCACATTCCTGTATCTCCATCAGCTTTCATGATTCCTGTCTGTTTCAGTGGTGGCCACCACAGGTAAACGCGGTGGGGTGGTGAGGCGGGGCGGGGCAGGGTGGGAGGGGGGGAAGTCGACAGACGACAGAATAGGTATAATTAAATAAATAAATAAATAATACCTGTACCGTCGTCTGTCAGCTTCCCCCCCGCCCTACCGCGCTTACCTAAGCCGGCCGCTGCTGGTCTGTTTAGTGTATGAGTGAAACTGCTGCCCTGATACACACAGACAACACATAGAAATTTCTTAGTCTCAGATAACTTATTCACTCAAGACTTCATTCTGAAGTCTTCAGTGCCATAAAGAGATTGTGGTTTGTTCCCCAAAGCATGACCATACCTTGAATAACTTGTTCACGAGATACTGCCACTGTTGCTCATCCATGGTTAAATCCAAGTCACTCTCAAGCAGCAGCCTTATATGACTTCTGCCCAGGAAGGTGAAGCAAATCAGACATAGCTCTTTACTACATATGTAGAAATTCGGAGACTGAGCCTCATACCTGCAGACATCTCCAATGCACTTGAGATTTCACAGAAAACCTACACCTTGAGGCAATGCATGCTAGAACTTGAGCGACTTGATTATGACATTTCGAATGGCCATGTAATTAAGACCTTCCTTTAACCCCCTTGCTGCAGGGATGTCTGTGTACTTTGTGCCGGACAACATTTAAATCTTTAAAGTGACCTTCTGCAAAGATTGCAGGCGCAGCTTGAAGCGGTCAGGTTGTTGCCTAAGATGGCTGGGTAAGCACGGGCTGTTGAATTCTCCATGGAGGTTGCTAGTCAGGTTGTGGAGCCAAATTCGTCCAATCCTCATGGCCCCATGGTTTGTGACATGAAGACTCATTTGGATTGAAAGAAGAGTGCCAATCCCTCGGTATCATTAACCAGCTGGAACCATAGAGGGCACAATTGAAGAAAAAGACGTTCTGGGCACCATTGTTTCAGGCTGAAGCTCACCAAGGTATATATTACCATAGAGTCAGGCCATAGCACTAGGCAAATTGGAGTGATAGCTGAGGGCTCAAAGTCTCTCGTACTCAGCAGTTAAGTTCTGCCTTAACTACACTGTGGCAAGGTAAAAGATCTGAAGCATCCTCTTCCCCCGGTATAACTGCCATAGACCCATGGCTCAAGTGTTCTATTGTTCTAAGTGTTCTATTGTTTCATGTTATGATTTGCTAAATTGCCCTTTACCTGAACATACAACAGTAGCTTGTGTGCAAAGGGAACGCCACAATGACCTTTGAGACATAAGAGCATTGCAGAGAGATACAGAACGTCCATCTTGTTCTCACTAACCATTAGGTAATATTGTTATAGTATGGTATGGACATATTTTTTAATGCAGGGCTTGCTGCTGAAGATGTTAGGGCATGCAGCTCAATAATGCAAATATTTTGCAAAATAACTTGAAGATATGCATCGTTCAGGTGTCTCTGAATTATTGCATTTCGATTATTTCTAGTTTAAAAGATTTTTTAGTGTTTTCTTAGAAGAGCTACAGTACAGTACCATATTTTTTTTTATCACAGTGTGGTGTTTATGCACATGCAAGAGCCTGGAACAAAATAACCACTTTGTGTTTAGCATATCCGTAGGAAGCTGTTTCTTTATATATTATACTAAAAAGAGATATACTGTGCAAAGAGTCCAGGTATCCCTTATAAGTGGACAGGGCATTGCTCTAGCAATCCCAAGGTGCTCTCTTAGGGGGGTTGTGTGGTCGAGCAGCATTAGACTTATCACAGAGGAGTGTTAGACATCTGCTGCATACAAACAGTCAATAAATGATACACACGACTCAATAAGGAGATCCCCACCAATTTATAAAAATAACAGTTATCTTTAAATAACTTTAAGCACCAAGATCATCAAAATCAGCAGGTAAGTACGTTTCAAGTTATGAATATTTACAGTTTTTAAAAATCAACATAGTGCAATTTCTGGAGCGGTAATTTTATACTACGGAAGAAGACATATACTGCATACAGGTACTTTATCTTCCAGACTTAAGGTGAGTATGGGGCTGGGTCCAAGGCAGCACCAACAGGTCACCTCGGGCAGCTCTGGGATGCGGGGTGCAGAGATGCTTTTCAGCATTGAGTGCCCCGTGTAAGTCTATGGGGATCACTCCGGTCACAAAGAGGCTGCAAGTTGGACTGGGGGACCAATCCGGGTGAACCAACAAGGGCACTCAAGTCTCACGATCCTCGGGGATGTAGGGACACCTTTGGTCCTCTTCTCCTCTAGCCGGGGCGGCCTGGTGCAGAGGTGTTCTTAGGGGTCGGGTTTTCATGACCAGAGGCACTTGCGATAGAGGGGGGCCTGCACAAAGAGGCTGCAAGAGGCATCGGGGAGGCCACTGTTGGCAAACCCAAGATGAGCTTCTTCTCTGGAGGGTCTGGGGACTACGCTGGCACCTTTGTCCCACTTCGAATCAGGCTAGGAGGCACAGGGGCAGTGATGTTTTCCAGTCTTGGGTTTTCAGTGCTCCCAGTTCTTCTGGGGTGCCTGCAGGATGCAGATGAGCAGCTCTGCTACTCCACAGGAGTTCCTGGGTCTTGGGTGAAAGGCTGGCAGTCCTCCCAGGCAGCAGCTACAGGACAAGTCATTTTTGGCGCAATTGTCGGGGACAACAGACAGGCTGGCGCCAAGTCAGTTGCTGGCCCTCTGTTTTGCTTTTGTGGCTCTTTAGTGATATATATATACACACACACACACACACACACCCTCACACACACACACACACACACACACACACACACCTACCTGGCGGTCGCCAGTAGGTAGTTATAGTTAGGACCTGGTTTCCATAGGAAAAGCGTTATTTGATTTGCCAATATCTTTGTCCCCCTTTGACGAATCTTCGCGAAATTATCAAAACTAATGGTCCGCTCCGGTCAGCTTCTGTCTCGAAAGTTTCGGGGTGATTCGTCAAGCGGGGGCCGATAAAAAAGGGGGGTCCCAAAACGCGATTTCTCCATGTTAATTTCCATAGGAACTTTTGTCGCGGCTACAGCCCGAACTGCTGAACGGAATTACACCAAATTTGGCAGAGAGGTGGCTCTTGGTCCAGAGTGCACTCTTTGCTTTAAATGGTGTAAGTCCGTTCAGTAGTTCCTGAGAAATTTAAAAATAAAAATATCAATATCTGGTGACCGAGGAGGACTCACAAACCCTCCCGATCACAAGCTTCATTCTGACTTGCTGCGAACACTTCAAACCAGGAAGTGTTGGCAGCCATCTTGTGACTCGGTAAAACCGAGTCACAAGAAAACAGTAAAAAAAAAGATAAAAAACAAGGAAAGGGGGCAGGGTAGAAACACCCTGACCCCCTAGGCCTGCTCAGGGGGTCCCACAGGGACCCCCAGGCCGAAAAAAAAGCATTTAAAAAAAAAAAATTCAGCTGAAATCGCGCTGGGTGCGCGAATCCGGTAGAAAATTAAAAAAAATTCCTTAAGCCCTCGGGTGAGCCAGGTCCCGGGGGCAATCAAAATGTATGTAGCGGGGGCCCGCGGGGCCCCCCTCAGCCCCGGGGACCATCACCTCCCCTGGGCTTTATTAATTATGCGTGGGGGGCACTCGGCCCCCCGCAGCCCCAGGGACCGCCACCTCCCCAGGGCTTGAAAAAAAAATGTGTGGGGGAGCTCCAACATCCCCCCTCCACACGCTGCCCCGGGGACCGCCACCTCCCCGGGGCTTAAATTTAAATAAATAAGTGTGGGGGGGCTCCTGCCCCACCACACTGCCCCAGGGACCACCACCTCCCCGGGGCACTAATTCAGATAATGCGGGGGTCCGTTGCGGACCACCGGCCCCGGGGACCACCACTTCCCCGAGGCTATGTAAATGTTGGGAGGGGGGCCACCCCCCAGGGCCGGCTCCAGCAATGTCCCGGGGTGCCGACCCCTGGGACATTGCAGGGGGGGAGCACGGCTCCTGCCCTGTCATTGCAAACTATGCTTCACTTCATGGAAGCGAGAGCAGAAAACCTGCTCTCGCTTCCATGAAGTGAAGTAGATTGCTTTTGGACAAGGGGAGCTGCTTGTCAGCAGCTCCCCTTGTCCAAAAGCAATGCCGGCTCCCGCAGGAGGCGGGGAGCTGGCTGGGACCGCGGGGGCATTGGGACTCCCCCGTGGTCCCCATCAAAGAGGCCAGGCCCCGGGGGATGGGGCCCGGGAGTGGCCCAGGAGGGGGGCCACTCGGCCCACTCCCTTTTAATTAAATTGTTTTTTTTTTAAACAGAAGGCTGGCCACTTGGCCCCCCTTAAAAATGACAAATTAAAAATAAAGGAATGGGGTCCCCGGGGCCAATAGTGGCACAGGGAAAGGGCCCCCCTCCCGTATTAATAATATAAAAAAAAAAAACGAGGGCATGCCCTAAGGGATGGGGTCCCCGGGGCCGAAATCGGGTTTGGGAGGGGGGCCGCGCGACCCCTTCCCTTTTTTTTTTTTTTTTAAATGGGTCAGGCCCTGGGTGATGGGGACCCCAGGCCCCACAAAATATTAAGAGAAGGGGGGGCCACACAGCCCCCCTTCTAACAAAAAAAAGAAAAGCCGGGATCTCGCCGGAGGCCCCGACCCCTCCCTGCACCACTGTGGAAACACGCCTCCTGGCGCGTTCTAAGTTGGGGGATTAAGTCCCCTTGAATCCTGAGGGACCCTGGGGGCCAACTAGCCCACCAGGTACCTCCAGTAAGCCCCACACAGTGGGATTGCTGAGAGGTGGTCCCAGGCCACGCCCCTTTTTACACCACTCGGCAAACGCGCCTCTTGGCGTACTGCTTGTGGGGCGATGAGGTCCTCTTGTGTCCTGAGGACCTCAGGACTAAAGTGGACTTCATCCCCCGAGCAGCAGTGCGCCTGGAGGCGTGTTTGCATTGTGGTGTAAAAAGGGGGCTTGGCCTCGGACCACTCTCAGCAATCCAGCTGTATGGGGCTTACTAGTGATAACAGGAGGGCTAGTTGGCCCCCAGGGACCCTCCGGAGGCAAGGGGACTTCATCCCCCAACCAAGAGCACGCCAGGAGGTACGCTTGCAGAAGTGGTGGAGAAAGGGGGTGTTGCCTGTGTCCACCTCTCAGCGATCCCACTACCTGGGGCTTACTGGAGGTGTCAGGTAGGCTAGTTGGCCCCTAAGGACCCCCAGCATCGAAAGGGACTTTAATCCCCATCCAAGAGCGCACCAGGGAGCACGTTTGCAGAGTGGTGGGCAAAGGGGGCGTGGCCTGCTATGAGAACTTACAATTCTGCTGTGTGGGACTTACTGGAGGTAATAGAAGGGGTAGTTGGCCCCCAAGGGTGTCCTTGGGGGCCAACTACCCCTCCTGTTACCTGCAGTAAGTCCCATACAGTGGGATTGCTAAGAAGTCTTCATAGGCCACGCCCCCCTTTCTCCACCACTCTGCAAACGCGCCTCCTGGCACACTACTGGTTGGGGGATGAAGTCCACTTTACTCCTGAGGGTCTTTGGGGCCAAGAAGCCTTCCTGGTACCTCCTGTAAGTCCTACCCAGCGGAATTCCTGAGCGCTGGTCGGAGGCCCAGCCCCCTTTCTCCACCACTCTGCAAACGTGACTACTAGTTAAAGAAGCATTTGGAATGTAATAGGTCTCGCATTTGCGAAAGTTACGGCTATTGGCGTTGTAAATGTAAAAGTTTTTTACTAATGTTTTTTGGAGTGGAGTGGATGTACGTTGCGTGTAGTGGAATTATGCGGTATGTTGTGCAATGAAATTATGTGGAAAGAAAGTATGTGGTATTCAGTGTATAGGAATTGTGTAGAGTGAGATTATGTGTTATGGAGAGTAATTATGTGGTATGGTAGTCTGTGTTGTCGAGTGGTAACCTCAGGTTTAGTCTTCCTCGTTTCCACAGAAGCTAAACTATAAACTCAATGAGACAAAAAAAACAAGGTACCACTGAGGAGCACTTCTGGACCTAGTCGGAGGTATGAGCAGGGCCACTGGAATTATGCGACTCTTCGGCTGCACCGATTTTCGCATAATTAGACATTTTCCGCATTTAGCAACATAATCCACCATCTGCTGCATAATCTGCAGATTGAACAAAAAAAACCCTGTTTCTAGCTCAAACGTTACCAAAAATGCAGCGACAAGTGTTACAGCGTGGTGGAAGCCCCTTTGCAAACCTGGAATGGTCACCTGTTACTTATTGCTAAATGTGGGTGTTAAATTGGTACTAATGGTACCACTCTTGCTTCATTCTGCCCCTCTCGTCTCTTTCTGCATTTCTATTGCTTCTTTGTGCACCTTTCTTACTTTTTCTGCACCTCTCTTGCCTCTTTCTGCACCTCTGTTGCTTCTTTCTGCACCCCTCTTGCCTCTTTCTGCACCCCTCTTTCATCTTTCTGTACCTCTCTTGCCTCTTTCTGCACCCCTGTTCCCTCTTTCTGCATCTCTCCTGCCTGTTTCTGCACCTCTGTTGGTTCTTTCTGCACTCCTCTTGCCTTTTTCTGCACCTGTGTTGCTTCTTTCTGCACCCCTGTTCCCTCTTTCTGCACCTCTCCTGCCTGTTTCTGCACATCTCTTGCCTCTTTCTGTACTTCTCTTGCCTCTTTCTGCACCTCTGTTGCTTCTTTCTGTACCCCTCTTGCCTCTTTCTGTACCCCTGTTCCCTCTTTCTGCATGTTTCTTCCCTCTTTCTGCACTTCTCTTCCTTTCTGCACCCCTCTTGCCTCTTTCTGCACCTCACTTGCCTCTTTCTGCACCTCACTTGCCTCTTTCTGCAACTCTCTTTCCTCTTTCTACAACTCTCTTGCCTCTTTCTGCACCTCACTTGCATCTATCTGTACCTCTCTTGCCTCTTTCTGCACCTCTCTTTCCTCTTTCTGCACCTCTGTTGGTCCTTTCTGCACTTCTCTTGCCTCTTTCTGCACCCCTCTTGCTGAACCTCTGTTGCTTCTTTCTGCACTTCTCTTGCTTCTTTATGCACCCCTCTTGCCTCTTTCTGTACCCATTTTGCTTCTTTCTGCACCTCTCTTGCCTCCTTCTGCACCTCTCTTGCCTCTTTATGTACTTCTCTTGCCTCTTTCTGCACCTCTCTTGCTTCTTTCTGCACCCCTCTTGCGTCTTTCTGCACCCCTCTTCCCTCTTTCTGCACCTCTCTTGCCTCCTTCTGCACCTCTCTTGCATCTTTCTATAGTTCTCTTGCCTCTTTCTGCACCTCTGTTGCTTCTTTCTGCACTTCTCTTGCCTCTTTCAGCACCCCTCTTGCCTCTGTCTGCACCAATGTTAATTCTTTCTGCAGTTCTCTTGCCTCTTTCTGCACCTTTCTTGCCTTTTTCTGCGTATCTCTTGCCTCTTTCTGCTCTTCTCTTGCTTCTTTCTGTGCTTCTCTTGCTTCTTTCTGTGCTTCTCTTGCTTCTTTCTGCTCTTCTCGGGCCTCTTTCTGCACTTCTATTGCCTCTTTCTGCACCTCTGTTGGTTGTTTCTGCACTTCTCTTGCCTTTCTGCACCCCTCTTGCCTCTTTCTGCACCTCTGTTGCTTCTTTCTGCACTTCTCTTGCTTGTTTCTGTACCTCTCTTGCTTCTTTCTGTACCCCTCTTGCCTCCTTCTGCACCTCTCTTCCTACAGTTCTCTTGCCTCTTTCTGTACCTCTCTTGCTTCTTTCTGCACTTCTCTTGCCTCTTTCAGCACCCCTCTTGCCTCTGTCGGCTCCTCTGTTGGTTCTTTCTGCAGTTCTCTTGCCTCTTTATGCACTTCTCACGTCTTTCTGCACTTCTCTTGCCTCTTTCTGCGCTTCTCTTCCTTCTTTCTGCACTTCTCTTGCCTCTTTATGCACTTCTCTTGCCTCTTTTTACATTTCTCTTGCTTCTTTCTGGACTTCTCTTGCCTCTTTCTGCAACCCTCTTGCCTCTATCTGCATCTCTGTTGCTTCTTTCTGCACTTCTCTTGCTTCTTTCTGCTCCACTTTTGCTTCTTTCTGCACCCCGTTGCCTCTTTCAGCACTCGTCTTCCGTCTTTCGGCACCTCTCTTGTCTCTGTGTGCACCTCTGTTGTCTTTCTGTACCTCTTTGCCTTTTTCTGTACTTCTCTTGCCTCTTTGTGCACCTCTGTTGCTTCTTTCTGTACTTCTCTTGCTTCTTTCTGCATTTCTGTTCCTTCTTTCAGCACTTCTCGGGCCTCTTTCTGCACCTCTGTTACTTCTTTCAGCACTTCTCTTGCCTCTTTCTGCACCCCTGTTCCCTCTTTCTGCACTTCTCTTGCCTGTTTCTGCACCTCTCGCCTCTTTCTGTACCTCTCGCCTCTTTCTGCACCCCTGTTCCCTCTTTCTGCACCCCTGTTACCTCTTTCTGCACCTCTCTTGCCTGTTTCTGCAACTCTCTTGCCTCTTTCTGCAGTTCTCTTTCCTGTTTCTGCACCTCTCTTGCCTCTTTCTGCTCCTCTCTTGCCTCTTTCTGCTCCTCTCTTGCCTCTTACTGCACTTCTCTTGTCTCTTTCTACACTTCTCTTGCGTCTTTCTGCACTTCTCTTGCCTCTTTCTGCACTTCTCTTGCCTCTTTCTGCACTTCTCTTGCCTCTTTCTGCACATTTCTTACTCTTTCTGCACCTCTCGTTTTTTTTCTGCAATTCTCTTGCTTCTTTCTGTACTTCTCTCGCCTGTTTCTATATTGAAATGGGAAGTGCAAGCTGTTAAGTTTAAAGGTCTGCGTGCTCTCATGACTGAGGTATATGTCTACTTGTACATGTATTCTCACATATGTTATGGATCTGTAGATGGTAGCTTAAAAAGCGAGTAGCTTCTCTTATAGGTGGTCAAATCTTGTTAGTTCTGCTCTGTCATTCGGTTGCACAGGCAGACATGTGTTATGTATATAGGTGTTATAGAGCCCCTCAAATGTACTATTGAATATGCATGTGCCCTGTATTAGGAGCAGAAAGAAATACATGCACTTTCTTGTACACAAATTTACAGAGTATGCTGTTTGAAACACGGATATTCAAGTTTTTGTATGTTTATTTTTATGTAACATGTCACCAGGTAAAAGCAGAGACACACGCAGGCATACCTTCACAAACTTGGCCAGACTTACAACAGTGATATGGTTAGGATTGCTGTTTTACATTTGGAAGGCCTAACATTCTGAACAGTCGATGAATAGTGAACCTTCAAGAGAAAAGTGAGGTTTGAGTCTTCTTGGGAGAAAGATTAGTGATTAGGCTACTTTGTATGAGTCTGTGGAAAGGTACAATCGAAGTAGGCCTCTTTCTGCACCTCTGTTGCTTCTTTTTGCACTTCTCTTGCTTCTTTTTGCACCTTTCTTCCTCTTTCTGGACTTCTGTTGCCTCTTTCTGTACTTCTCTTGCTTCTTTCTTTAACTTTCGTCCTCTTTCTGCACATGTCCTATCTATGTAGGCATATTTAGAAATTAGCATTTAAAAAACCTTAGAAATTCACTGAAAAAACCAGAGGTTTCAGGGAAGTTATAGTTAGGAATTAGCAGTTAAAAAACCTTTGAAATTCACTGAAAAAAACATAGGTTTCAGGAACGGTATAGTTAGAAATTAGCATTTAAAAAACCTTAGAAATTCACTGAAAAAAACACAGGTTTCAGGGACGTTATAGTTAGTTGGACATTTCACTCATACAAAACCAGAGAAATTTGGCCGTTATAGTTAATTGAGCTAACTATAACTCACGCCCCCGCAATGCACTGCTGATGCCGTCACACATTACATCACTCATGACATGGTCAGTGACATCATTGATGACATCACTGATGACATCTCAAATGACATCACTGATGACATCACTGATGACATCATCCACTTAATATCTGATGCACCTCTTCACACCATAACATAACCTTTGATATATTCACTATAAAATATAGAGTAGCATTCTTGAAACCATAGACACACCAATACCAGTTAGTACATACCCATTCACTGATTCATAGGTGTACACACATCCACTCATTCACCCATACAGTCACTCATTCACGCAGTCACTCATCTATACAGCCAATGATATATGCAATCATATACCCATACAGACACTCACACACTGCCACTCACCCATAGAGTTACTCACACACCTAGTCAGTCACGCAAATAATTAATCCCATTGCCATTTACTCACCTATAGAGTTATACACATACCACCTCACTTATTCATACAGATACTAACACATACATACTCTCTTTTACAATCACTGACACAAGTATACACTCATCCATACATTCACTCTCACAATCCTTACTCTCACATATAGTCACTTATATACTCCAATACTTACATATACTGCCTTTCACATATGTAGTTATTCACACATATACCACTGAGATATCCACTCACTCATGAACACAGCCATATGCACATTCACTCACCCATACAGCCCTTCGCACATGCCCTCATGAACCTATACACCCAGTGAATCACCCACTCACACATCCATGCAGGGAGTCTCACACCCCCCACCCACTCACACAGACACTCAGGCAATCATACAGGTACTCAGACAACCAATCATTAACCCATATCGACACTCATGTAGCTACTCGCCAACTCATGCAGCCACTTACATGCCAAGTGACAGACTGATACAGATATTCACACAGAATAGTAATTCACCCATGCATGAACTAAGACACGTTTAATCACTCACTTATACAGTCAGTCATGCACCCACAAAATCATTCATTCAGACACTCATACACCCACTGTGAGAAGTTGGCCTGGCATATGCTGTCCACTAATTATAGTGGGCACCTTGCACCAGTCCAAATCGACTCTTATGGTAGGTAGGTTAAAGACAACCTTATTGAAAGCTATCCTAGTGGTAGCTATGGAGAGCAGCCTTCAGGCTAAGTCTTGAAGGAATGTAAAGCAGCTTGTTTTACCAGTCTATAATCTCTTGAGTGACCAAATGAAAGAGCACCACACCAGGTATATATTCAAAATATATGTATTTATTACTAAACACACCCCTCTAGTCTCTTTATGAGGCTAGAGTTCGAAGTACATAGGTTATAAGATCTTAAATCACAGTAATAGCACAAATACACGTTTGGGCCCTAGGGCGTACTCAAACCATATACCAATAAAGTGGTATGCGAACCACGACTGAACTAGACACTAGGCCTAGAGCCTCTAGAAGTGCTTGGACCACAAGGAACCACCCAAGGTAGTGACACAGGGGACCCACGGGGGACGCGTGCAGTGTAAATACACAACCGCGATACGCCGTTTACTTCTATGGAGAAAGTCGCGGTCAGGAAATTAAAGGAAAGGGACACTTAAAAGAGGACTAGGACAAAACCCTTTGAGATCTAGGACTTTGAAGAGTCTCTACCCACGGGAGCACCGGAGTACTCGTGTTACCTCACCCAGGGAAACCGGGTGCATAGGTGCCTTTCGGGGTCGGGTTTCGTCGTCGTTTCTTATGGCGATCTGCTGCAAAGTGCTGCTGGCGACCAGGAGAAAAGTGTCCGGGTGGATCCAAGAGTGGATCGGAGTTCTGAAGAACCTGAAAGCAGAGGGGACAGAGTCTGGGTCACAAGCCAGTGACCAGGAAGGCGATGGACAGATGCCCACCGATGTCGAGTGCTTCAGGTGCGTTGACGGTTGTCTCGTTTCTGCAGCCACGAGGTCCAGGAGGCGTTGTTGGCGACCAGGAGCAGGATTCGGGCTGGTACACGATGTCTGTCGAGTGCTGCGGTGTCGGCGACCGGATTGGACCCAACAAGCCTTGGCAACGGCAAGTCTCGATGTAGCTGAAGATCGTCGATGGTGCAGACCAGCAAGGTCTGGGGAACTCACCCAGCGAGGGTAAGTCAGGGCAGGCCTGGAGCAACCAGGGGAGCTCTTTGGTTTCTTTAGAAAGTCTTCTGGGGACCCACGAGCTGGCTGGCAAAGGATCGCGAAGACACCTCGGGCGGAATCACTCAACAGGGGCCCACGGTCACTCAGGACGGTGTAGGCCTCTGATCTTCGGAGGGATTCCTGCTGGAGGTTGGGACCACACGTGGTCCAAAGCACAGGTTCGTAGAACGTTGTGAAGGGGTTGCACTCGATAATAGTGCACGGTACCCAGGGGTCGCGGTTCCTCGTCACTCGTGGGGTCCACTTGCCTCAGCTTCACTGGGGACTCACGATGGCCTTGGAGAAGTCAGGAAATCCACTTTTGGGCTGCAGGGACTTCGGACTCCGGCAGGAGCGGCGTAGTTTGCGACTGTCGTTATCGTTTTTGGTGCCTGCCAAGCAGGGGAGTCACTCCTTGACCCCAAGGAGATTCTTCAGTCCTCTAATCGTGATGTAGAGCGTCGAAGGTCCAGGATTCAGTTTCAAAGTTTAGTCCAGGGATATCTAATCTTGCTGTGGCAAGGGTTCCCCATTTTAACTAGTAAAACAGGGAGGGACTAACTCTATGACCCCACCTATGGGAGGGTCAAGGAGGGGGTGGCTACACCCACTTCCCTTTGTCCAGTTTCGCGCCAGAGCAGGGGCAGGTAGCCCCTGAGCTGGTTTGAACTGGCATATGCACAGAGGAGCCTTTGCTCCCCCAGTGCAGGACTTCAAAGCACTCTAAGAGTGCACCCACCCAGCCCCAATACACATTATCCTGTCTGGGGAGGTGGTCACACCTCCCTGCAACAGGAAACCTATTGTCCAGGCCTCCCCTGCCGGAGTTTCGTCCAGCAGCAGGAGGCCAGACTTGTGTCTGTGGCAGCAGCATCCATTTTGTGATGCCAGGGCTTCAGAAAGAAGTTACCGGGTAAGCCAGAGTTAACATGTCTTTCCCTCTAGAAGGGTGGAATGCTACCCCCGCCGCCAGGATTGGCGGGGGGGTAGTATTCCAAGATGTTTGACACCAAACACGACATGTTTAGGTGCAGCCATTCCAAAGTTAGCATTTTACCGCGAGGATATAATGCGCTTAAGAGTATATGGTCAGGCTGCACTACAAACAGCATCAGAGATGGTCTCCGAACGCTGCAGAGGGGCCCTGCTCATGCAGGGGCACCCTCTCACATAGGAACCATGCACTCTGCCTTTAGGATTGATAAGGCCTGCCTTAGGAGTGACTTATAGGTTTCTAGGTGTGTATGTATTTCGTGATATAGGTAACCTATATCACAGTAAGGGGTGCATGCACCACCTTACCCAGGCTGCAGTAGCAGACCTGTGGTGTCAGTTTGGGATGGCCTTCCAGGGGTGGCATAATACATGCTGCAGCCCCTGGCAGGCCTCTGAGGTACCTATGCCCTTGGTACATAGTATACCATATACTAGGGACTTATAAGGGCACTCCAGATCCCAATCAGAGATGTGCCTAAGGCACATGGAATCCATTTTACAGAGAAAGCAGATAGACTGGGGCCCTGAATAGCAGGATCCCAGTCCAACTAAGTCATAAACCAGCAAAACACCATAAAAAAGTGGGGGCAACCATATAGTCAGATTCCACCTTCCTACACCCACTCATTCTTCAATACACCTTGGCGTATATATATATATAAAACATATTTAAACTTTTCAGAAACATACAGTCACTGGATGATGTCATCAGTGATGTCATTTGAGATGCCATCAGTGATGTCACTGACCATGTCATGAGTGATGTAATATGTGACGTCATCAGCAGTGCATTGCGGGGGCCCGAGTTATAGTTAGCTCAACTAACTATAACGGCCAAATTTCTCTGGTTTTGTACGAGTGAAATGTCCAACTAACTATAACGTCCCTGAAACCTGTGTTTTTTCCAGTGAATATATATAAATATACATACATTTAAAAAACAAAGGTTAAACTTTAATGTGACGTTACAGTTAGGTGACAATGTTAGTTTAAAAAACACTGATATTCACTAGTTTGGAAGTAACTGCAGCTTGCACCCTTGTCATGCACAGTGTTGTCATCAATTATGCAATTTCAGATGTCATCCGGGATGTTATCAATGATGTCATAGAACATGGCATGAGTGATGTAATATGTGAGTTCATAAGCAGTGCATGGCGTGGGCATGAGTTATAGTTACTAAGAACTGAGTTGCTAATCTCTTGAGCCTTTATTGAGGGCATATTTGTCAAATATTTCAATTGTTATATATTTGTCATTATTATTTATCGGTACTGTTTTGTATGCATCTTAGAGGTCATTGGGCCTTTTTAGGCATGCTGCTATTTGATAACACAGTTTCATTGCTTTGCTATTTTTGTGTCCTGTTCTAATATTTTTTCTTTCTATTGTTGACTCTTGCACTTAATCCTGTCAGTAATCAGGGTGAATGGGGATGAGGAAAGTGGTCTGACCATTCCCTTGCTAAAGGAGCATGACTTTTTCAGGATTTTCTGCATGCTTCACCTTGTCCCTTCAATGAGAAATCTGTAGTTGGAGCTGGATCAGTTTATCAGTCCATCCCCATGACACCATGGACATGCTTCTTTTATCGTGGCTCTTCATTGGACATCTAATACTCTATGGGAACAAGTTATGGGGTTTGTTTATGTCAAGGTGGCCTACTGATCTTACATAAGAGTCTTCCCTGCTGGCCGACATGCTTTCATGATGTGATCATCTTTCATGGATGATTTTATGCATGTGGTGGGGCAATGCCCGGTGATTGAGGTACACTGGGAAACAGTGTTGGAAATGTTGAAAAGGAGAGTGGATGTCTTGGGTGAAAAACGGGTGGATTTCGGTCTTAAGGGTCTGCACAGAAACCCCAGAAAGGCAAAATTAAACATAAATTTGAGGCTCCAATCTTTGTTGCTGGCCTGTCAGAGGAAAGTCGTGCGGTAGCTGCAAGCTTTCATCCTAACCTTCACTCTTTATTGATAAATGGAGAGGAGGGATGTAGAGTAATTGTCAGTTGCAGAAAAACTAATATGTTCTAGGTCAGAACTGATGAGAAAGTGGAAGAGGATGTGGCTGGAGATAATTGGTATGAGCTCTGTTGTATCGCCTGATGCCTGACCTCCAGAGCAGAGACCTTTTAAGACATGGAGAAAGTGGACAATTGCCCAGGGCCCCTACCTTCCAGGGGCCCCCAATGACACTGAACTTTCTCTTTATTTGATCACTGTCTATTGTATTTCTCGTTCTAAACTGCTATCCTTTATCACCCTAAGGATTTTTGGCATCCAGGGCAAAACCTAGTTCGGTTCACGTGGTATTGTGTAATTATGTAATTTAGTGTTTGGCAGCACATAGGTTTGACTTAGCAGGAACTGGGTAACGAAATTCAAATGGTTTCTGTTCTGGAGCCTCCAAAATATGTCTTGCCTGGGCCCCCAAAATTCTTAAGATGGCACTGCTCCTGAGGTTTTTTTTAAATATAAACCCATTTGTATTGCCTCACCCAACATTTCAAAGTTATAAAGCATTATTTTATCTTGATTTGCAACCGTGCAAACTGACTATTATGGTGCAATATATATACACAGTGGTTTTAAGTGCTGTTCCTTTTTTCTTTTGAAAACAATAAAAATATGTAAAAAGAAAAGTACCAGATTTGAGTAGTGTGTAAAAGTAAAGCCTGAGATTGGAGCATTTTAGGTCAGTTGACATGGAGCATCTGATACCCTAAAGGGGGCACTTCGTCAGAGAAACAATCCTGAGCCCTTGATTGATAATTTGTATAATATCATTCATACATACAAAGACAATATTATTGTTCAGCCTTTTATCAAGTATACTGTTTCTTCTCTGTTTACCGTTCAGGAAATATGAGGCTGTGTTGAAACACTCTCTTGCAGTTGAACAGATTTATTTTCCTGTTTGCCAGTAGTTGTTTTTAGTACACTGAAACTACTGGCGAGCTGTGGTTTTGAGGTGAGAGGCGGAAGTTGAACCTCAGGCTGGTGCTGGGCTCTCACCATGGAAGTGGTAGTTCACGTGAGGCTCATGAAACCTAACTGTTAAATAGACCCACCCAGCAGTGCTCCCTGGTCTGCCTCTGATATCCACCTGCATGAAAACACACGGTGAAATGCTGGTTTGGATGCAAAAGCTTTGTATTTAACTACATTATCATAATCATGGAAAAAACATGTTATAGAAACTGCAACCTTTAGCCTCAGAGATTGTGTGTTAGACCTGGCTTTTTCAGCGAGTTTATCCCCAGTCTTTTTTTGGGGGCCTCCTGTTTTTGACCCTTTTCTTGTTGGTTTTGGGCCTCTGGGCACTTTATCACTGCTCTCCAGTGCTAAAGTGCATATGCTCTCCATGTAAATTGTGTTTATGGATTGGTGTTTCCATGATTGGCTTATTTGATTTACTACTAAGTCCCTAATACAGTGCACTGTGTGTGACCAGGGCCTGTAAATCAAATGCTGCTAGTGGGCCTGCAGCACTGATTGTCCCACCCACACAAGCATCCTTTCAAAGGGTTCTCAAACCTGCTACTGCAGTGTCTGTGCACAGTTTTTACTGCCATGTCGACCTGGCAAGGGCACCCACTTGCCAGGGCCTAACTTTCCCTTTTATTACATATGAGTCACCACTAAAGTAGGCCCAAATGACCCCTATGGGCAGGGTGCAGTGTATGTGAAAGGTAGGACATGTACTGGCGTGTGTGACATGTCCTGATAGTGAAATACAGTGGATTTCGTTTTTCACTATTGAAAGGCTATCTGTCCCATAGGATAGAATGGGAGCTACTGTGTAACATCTTACACGTAAAACTTCCTATTGGGACAAGATAGGCAAGTGGAGTTTAGTATGCCTGAACTCAGGGTTTAAAAACGCATCTTTTAGTAAAGATGATTTTTATATTGTGTGTTTTAAAATACCACTTTTAGAAAGTGGGTATTTTCTTGGTTAACCATCCTATGTGCCTCTGCTGGTTTGTGTATTGATTGTCTGGTTTTGGAATGGCAGGTGCTGGGGATGTGCATTCACTGCAGACAGCCACTGGGGGGTTGAGGTGTGTCCTGTCTTTCCTGGGTGACTCAGAGCTGGGCTGAATAGACCTGGGCTACATTTAGAGTGGTAGTAGGAGATTTCCCTTGCACCTGAATTGGCCCTGTCTCCCTTGCACAATGCTGTCTCCACCTCCTGCCAGGAAGCTGGGCCAGAGAGGACAGAACTGGTTTGGACTGAGCTGAGAGACTTTTGCCACAAGAGAATAAAGGAAAATGTGGTATAAATATTGGAGCCCAGACCCCCGAACCTTAGATTACTGCTGGACTGAGGAACCTGCCAGAAAGAAGAGCTGGAAGAGCTGCCAGGAGGAGTACTGCCCCTTTGCTGTGTGATTTGCTGGGTTGGCCTGCAGTTGCTGCTTCTGTCTTGGGCAGGGAAAGGACTGGGCTGTTCTTTCTGCATTCAAAGTATCTCCAAGGGCTTGATGTAAAGCTTGCCTCCTGTTGGAAGTCTCAGGGAAATCAAAGACTTCAACATCTTCTGGGTACCGGCTTCTGGAACTGGATGTTTCAGCTGCCGCAGAGGAAAAAGGTAACCCGACTACATCAACGACCCCGCTGCCAGCTCTATGAACTGAAGGCATCGCAGAAAGCACTGCGGCACTTAGCACCAAAACCCTGGTCTCACCAACGACGAGGATGATGTCCGCTGCCACCACCGAGCCGCTGCTTGCACCGTGACCTGTGGGCACCGCACTTCCACACTGCCTCGCTTCTCACCACCGCCTTGGTATCCCTGGTGTCGCCTCGACGCCATCACCGACGTGACTGCCTGTACCGTGACCTGCAAACACCGCTTGTGGAGAACACAGAGCGCCGTCCCGCTTTGCACCGCAGCCCTGATCTCACCAATGACGCCTCTCCAAGCTGACATTGGTGCCGCTGCTTGTACTGTGGTTTGAGGGCACCGTTCGTAGTTTACTCGACGCACCGCCCCTTCCCACACCGCAGCCTTAGCCCACTGACGCCGGCGCCATTGACTCCAGATCGTCAACCAACGCACTTGCCTGCACCGCGACCTGTGGGCCCCACATGACGCATTGTCCCATCTCGCACCGCAGCCTTGGGTCTACCGACAACAGTGCTTCCGCAACGACAACGCCGCTGCTTGCACCGTGACCTGCCAACACCACGACAAGCACCGCATTACTTCTCACTGCAGCCCTGGTCTCACCCATGCTGCTGGACGACCATCACCGAGCCGCTGCCTGCGCCGCGACCTGAGTGCACCCCATGCTGCACCACTTCACTTCACACCGCAGCCCTGACGCCTGCCAGCGCTCCTAACGTCAAACTCATGGAGTTCGACCTGCAACGGGTGTGACTTCAAGGACCCGACAACTCCTGCACCAACCTCTGGAACCGACGCTGGCTCTTCGGAGCTCAAAGAGAGGTTGCCGACGCCCTGCATTTCTACAGGGTAATTTTTGCGGGTCTATCCGACACCGTAGCAGGCCTGCGACGCTGCGGTCAGCCAGAACTGTTTGGATTTGTTTGCTCACGACGCCGTGATAGCCCTGGACGGAGCTATCGACTTCAAGGGACTGTAGATAAAGTCTATTTTTGCTTTATTGGTATTGTGTATTACTGTATGTTGGATTTTTTATCGTTTTAGTCTTGTTTTACACTGATAAATATTGGATATGTTTCTAAAACTGGTGTGGTGTCCTTTTGTGGTGTTTTCACTTCATTACTGTGTGTTATGTGCAAATGCTTTACACATAGCCTCTGAGGTAAGCCTGACTGCTCGTGTCAAGCTACCAAGGGGGTGAGCAGGGGTTATTTTAGACGTGTAATCCCCTTATCCTGACTAGAGTGGTGTATTCTGCCTGGTTTAGATGCAAACCCTAGCCAATCAGAAAACCCATTTCTAACATTGATCTTGTGATGTATGTTTGGTCTTTGAAAGCTGCTTCTGGAAAGGCTATATTGACCAGGAACCACCCTAGATGCACTGGCATTACTTATATACCTCACCAGTCTGAGTATAACCACAGTCTTATGAAGTTGCTTGTTTTGCCGGTGGAGTGGGCTTCATAGGGATCAGGAGGGTTTGGGCTGTGCAGCTTTTCATCAATCCAGCTTTATCACGGCCAGTGGATCCTGTATTTGAGTTACTGTGTGCCCTGGGTTGACTCTGTGCCAGTTAGTTTCTTGCAACCATCCGCAAAATCTGTTGAACATGATCAGTTGGCTTTGTGCTTGCATTAAGGCGCCCATGTCATAGTCACCTTCCCATCTCCTAACTTGCATTTGTTACTAGTCTTTATTTGTCTCTGTACAGTGTTACCAGTCATAGTGTCAGTATGTCCCATGTCTCAGTGCAGGTACGTTCCCCATCAATGCTAATGTGTTCTGACACCATGTGTCTTCTGTGTTTGTGTCTGTGTCTCACGTCTATTACCCTGTGTCTAATAATGATGTCTCTGCAAGTGTGGCAGCGCATGCAGCTGGTGCTGTGGTTTTCCATCGACTCTAACCCTCTGAGCTAACTGCATGCAGAGTAAGTCATCCAGGGATGGTTTATATTGTAACCTGGGATCATGGTGTAACTTCTGGTTAGTAGAGTCTACTACTGCAGGTGTTCTCTCTGACGTGAAGAAATATTTGTCCAGACCCAATAGTAATCAAAGACTAACCCGAATAAATCCAACCTCAATTGCTTAGGTTATATCCAGATAGGACATAACCCTAGTTTGTATTGTATGCGCACTATTTCTTCCCTTAATCTTACTTCTATTAATAGGCATACTATATTTGTCTTGATAAAGAAAGACCTCTCTCCTTCTTGGCTAAGATACACTTCTTCACAGATTGTCTTTTTTGGCACCAAATTCCACTGTCTTTTGCATTGTGGTTTACTTCATTCAATCAAGGTTATTTGTCTACTATGTTGTTATGTGTGTCCTAGAGATCTCCACAGGTGTGATATCTCTTGGCCCAAGGCACCCAGGGGCAGATGTACGACCGTTTTTTGCGGTCCCAAAGGGGTGTTTGGCCCCTTTGCGACTGCAAAAGACATCTGCCCAGTGTACTAACCCTATTTTGCCAGTTGCTAACCTATTAGTGACTCGCAAAATATGGTTAGCGACTCGCTATTAGGAAGGGGCATGCCAAGGGCGTCTCTTCCTAATAGCGAGTGCAATTGCCATGTACCACTGTTTTGCGACCGCATTTGCGCTTGCAAAACAGTCGCAGTTTACCACCCTTGTCAAAAGGGTGGGAAGCCACTCGTAAACGGGAAGGGATCTCCAGGGGACCCCTTCCCCTTTGTGAATGGGTTTGCAAATATTTTTAAGCGCAGGCAGTGGTCCCAGGGACCACTGCCTGCGCTTAAAAAATGAAACTGAAAAGTTTCATTTTTTTGTTTTAATGCATCCCGTTTTCCTTTAAGGAAAACGGGCTGCATTAAAAAAAAACTGCTTTATTAAAAAAGCAGTCACAGACATGGTGGTCTGCTGACCCCAGCAGGCCACCATCCCTGGGAGTGCTAGCCATTCCCAGTGGGGTCGCAAATTGCGACAGCCTCATTAATATTCATGAGGCATGCAATTTGCAACCCCATTGGGAATCGCAAACAGTGTCTGAGACACTGTTGTACATTAAGTTTAGGGGGTCGCAAATTGCGAGTCGCAATTTTGCGCAATTTGCAACTCGCTAAACTTAATGGTCGTACATCTGGCCCCCAGTCTTTAGAAATGTGTCAGCACAATAATGTTGCGGAGGAAAAATTGGCTGATTTCTCTTTCCTCTTTAACCATGCGTCCTCTTTTATATTCTGATTCACTCACATGCATCAACCACAGTTTCCTGGATTTCAGAGCTGATTGGAGTGCTGCATTGTAGTTCAGTTCTTCTATTGAGCATCATACACGTATATCCATTGACACCCTCAGTGGCTATCACCCTGAGCAGATTGTGCACCAACAGTAGACTGTTCAGAGAGTTCCTAGTAGAGATATGGAATCTTTATTTCTTTTTTAACTAGACCTATTTCACCATGGTCTGCCTATGAGTCTTTATTTGTGGAGTTTGGCTGCTGTACATGATGTGTTTTCAAGTGGAGTCCTGATTTATACAGATTTCATGCCATCTGCCTGTTACCACCTCTGTTCCCCATCAACTAACTTTGGCTTTTGTTTGAAGCTGCAAAGGGCATCGGTCTGTAGGACTATTATTTTGGCATTGATTGCCAGTTGCGGTGCTATGTGCTAGGTGCTAACTAAGCAACTCAAGCTTAAAAGGACTTAAATGCCTAGTTGGTGATGGCTAATTCACTTGGGTTGACCTTGATTAGGATAGTTAAGTAACACCAAATAAGCAATGCTGTGAATTGTGCATACTTTGTTCTGTACTTCAAAGGATCTTTTATTAGGGTAGTGTCTTTGTCATGGCATTCCTTCCTTAGATGCTTCATCACATTTGATGGTACTAATAAATGAGGTTTTAAGAGTGGTAAGTTGAGTAATGAAGCATGCACGTATTTTTTGGGGTGGATCCTGGTTAGAGCACTACTCTTTATTTAAAGAACATTAATCTTCCCCATATCTATGGCAGGTCAGTCTGATAGCTTTCCATAGCCTTCCAAGAGGAGCATTGCTGTTGTAGGAGTGTATTGCGCCTGCTGTAAAGGTGAATGGGGAGGTGGCAGGGTGTGTTCAAGACATTCATTTCCATTCTAAGGAAAGTGTATATCACAAAATATGTACCCTAGTCCAATTAGATATACTCTTAAGTAATAGATTCTCAGTTCTGAAAAGTGAAACTTACAAACTTTGATTGGCCTCTCTAATCTTCAACTGACTGATGATCAATGTCAGTTTTGCAACTGTGCCTTAATTATCTGTGGAAAATGTAATGATTAAAATCTCCTTTTCTGGTGCCCAAAGTAAGTAGTGCTGAGCAGGGTTTATTCTTACCGCAGTATACTGTTAAAAATGTAGTTACACTGTTAGTCCTTCTGTTACAGAAACATCATGTGGTCAATTTGTTTGAATGTAAACAAAAGAAAGTGCATGTTTACCACCATGCTTTTTGTTTCTGAAAGAAGCTGTGGAAAATTTAAATGTTCTGCTCTTTCCCCAAGGACGTCTAAACCTCTGTGGTGAGGATTGTGGGGCAATCTCAAGGGAGATCAGAGGTGACTACCAGAAGTAGTGGGCCTAGTTTACCTGCTCACACCCACAGATTATCATAGTGGGTTTCATTAAGAGAATCTGATGCTACCCCTGCTTGGGAATTGTCATCAATGTGTCCAAACAAAGTAATGAGTGAAGAATTGGAAATTATATAGCTCCTTGCATATGACGTGTTTCAAAGTTTTTTACAATGACTCCTCAATTACTTTGTCTGCTTTCTCACAAAAGTACAACGATATGCTTTAGAAAATTTAATTTATTGAGGTTTGTTATGTGAATAAGTCCAAGAGGGAATGAGCTAGTCATCACAAACAAATCATCAGTTTCAACCACTTAGCAAAATTTGCTTATCAATTTTGTTTGCTGATAAAAACAATCTAAGATGAGTCAGAGCTTTAGCTTCACAGACTGTCTTACTTCCTTTCTAATTCCCACAATCCTGGCAACGCTCCTCTTAATCTTTACCACTGAATGTGGTGCTTGATCATTCCCTGCAGCCATTACTCATGATTTACTTCTTACCACATGCATACTAAAAATATATAATGAATACAAAAGGTAATGTGGTCTTATTTTCAGCAATTCGGATCATTGTCCTTTATTGCCTCACCTGAAGAGAGACAAGGATAGATCCATGCATTCAAAACCTCAGAACAATTTGCAATCCGAGATGAGACTTGGTCAGAAGCCAAGAACTCTCCAATATCCTGGGCGCTGCTATTGGATGGCCCACTCCACCTAATCAATTTCTTTTTTAACAAAAAAGAACCAATGCATAACCACCACAGACAGAAAACGAAGTTGAGAGTGCAGCAGATATATATCAAACTCATTTACGCATGCTTAATAATGCAAAAGACCTTGGTGTGGAGAGAATACTTTGAATGATATTTGAGATAGCATATGATAAGCATGAGTCTATACAACACTGGCACTTTAAAAGGTATTATCAAACGTGAATAATGAGACAAACAGTCAGTATCATAAACCCATGAGGAGAGGTCTGACTTTGCAATAAATCCTATTTTTTAGGTCCTGGTTCTGAGTGGGTCAGAGTTTGGAATTCAATGTTTATCGGGTGTGTTAAATACCTCAGACTTGGTTAAATTTAGCAGGTCAAACCTCCTGAAATTTAACAGGGGAAAGCAATACATTATTTATCATCACATGTGGAGTTTGGTACATTAAGCAACAAAATCCGCATGTTAGTACCCAAAAACGAAGAATAGATGCTCTTTATCGCACCGGATAAAGCATAGTAGACGAGGGCTTGTTATTCACAAGACAGGGTCAACATTTCCTTTTTTTTTTTTTAAAAGGCCCACACTCTGAACCAGTTCATACTTCTTGTGACCAAATCTTTCTACAACCTTCCAACTCTGGCCAACATTGCAGGTAGAGATAATTCTTACAACAATTCTGAAAGTTTCTTCTGTCCCATCACATTTTGTACTATACTGATAAAAAACATGAGCATCTACCTTATTAAATTGTGGGGCTTCAAGAGAGCTGGGTTGATTACCCAGGAGTGCTGTTGGTTTGCCACTGCCAGTGCTCATCAGCTTCTTGCACAAGCTCTCTGTCAACCTTTGAAGGCTATGTACACGGACCCACAGCCTGGCACTTGCTCACTCAGATTAACCTAAAGCATGCGTTCACATCCTGAAAGAAATCAGGACATGCCCATTGTTGATATAAAGGATGCAGTTCTTCTCTAACCTAAGACTTGTCCATTTATTCCTTCCTTCCATCCAGTAATCCATCATGAACCTTTGCATTCCTAGAAGCCACAGCATTTCTGAGAATCCAGCATTGTCTGTCGACTTGCTTTTTGGTATGTCTCCAATACCCATGTCCAGAGTTTTCAAAGGAAAGGCATGTTTTGTTTTCCTAATAACTTTGGTGCCATTTAATGAATCTACAGGAAACTTAAAGAAGAAGAAATACGGCTGTGCGGAAATGCTCCAAATTTGGCATGAAGGTTGAAGTTTACTCAAGGAAGTGCCTTCGCTTGGTTTGGCATAAATCCTTCAGTGGTTTTCAAAAAATGAGTGTTAAAAAGGGGGCTTGGATTGGGAATGAAGAGGTAAAAATTTAGAGACATTTGGATTTGCAAATCCACAGATAATTTTCAAATCCAATTAAAACATTAAAGGCACACCTTTGAATGAGGGGACATTTTCTCCTGTCCATTGTGGATTTGCAAATCTGACTGTAATTTGTGAATCTGCCATGTTCTGATTGGTTGAACGACTGCAAATACAAAATGGGATCCACAAATTCTGCCAACATTTTTTTAAAGTTATTTAGTTCAATACTGCTGCCCTTGGCCAAAGGCTAGATGTAGGGTTTGGTGCATACCACAAGTGGCAGAATGGTCTGGCTGCATGCCAGGCCCTGCGGCCAATGTATCTGCACAAGGCCAAAGATTATGTGCAGTGAGGGATGGCTCTGAATGGAGTGCTGGGCGAAAGGCCTGGCCTCTGCATCCAACTACTGCTACGCAGAGCCGAAGACTGTGCCCAGCATGGGCTTGCCACCCATGGAGTTTTGTGTGCAGGGCTTTGCCGGAGGCCAGGTCCTGCAACCAACCCATGCTGGGCAAGACTGAAGGCCTTGCATTGCAGGTGTTGGCCACTGATGCTGTGTAGGATGCAGGGCCTGATCTCCTGTCAGTTCACATCTGCGCTACCCCAGTTCCCCTTACCTGAATATATGGAGAGCAGTGATCCAAAAACAGCATATTATTCCACATGGTGGGGGTCAGACTTGAGCTCTTAGGGAGCAACATGTTACATCTGTTTCACAGGTGTTGCACTAGCTCAAAGTAAAAGGCTGTATCAACTCTGAGTGCATGTGCCTAGTTCAAATGCACTCCGACTGTAGCTCCCTCCTACCTACTAAATAAACTGCTTTGTCGTCGAGGAACTAAAACACTGAGATCTATTAAGATTGTTTCATCCTACCTCCTGTCAATTTGTCACTGTGGGTGGTATAGGTTTCTAACATTTGACAATCCATAAATAGAATTCATGGAGTCTGCCGCTCCAGATGGATACAGCAGCCCATCTCAGTGTGACCCCTAGCCACCACTGCTGGGTATCCACATGGCTGCACTTGCTTAGTCAAGCACCAACAAATGCTAGGACAAGATGTAAGAGGCAGACAACTTCTATACCCCCAAACTTATAACAGACCAGATTGGCAGTAGGACCATTAGAGGAACACAGATTGTTCATTCATGACCACATTGGTGCAGAAACGATGTGAGTGCTATGAGAACTATCCACCAGTAAGGCCACAGATTTTCTGTATTGAGTTCACCAGCGGAGCAAAGGTCACATAGACCCAAATACAGGCAAAGGTAAGTTGTAACTCATCTATCGGTTGGATAGTAAGACAGTCTAAATTATGGTGTAGCAGCCATCTTACATCAGGCCAAGGTGACACAGAACGTATTGCACTAATTATATGTGTGCCTCTCGATTGGCCCAATATCCACCCAAAATAAATATCCCACCACACCTCACCTTAGTGAAACACCCACTACATACCACAGGCTCCTATTTAATATTGTTATCAAAGCAAAAAAGACCTGTCTAGAGGAAGCTGACCAGAACTCAGACATGTGACTTTGTATTCTAAATAGCGCCTCAAACAACTATTTAAATTAGCACAGATAACCCTAAACACTTTCTTCTTGTATCAGACTTACAGCAGGTTTATATATGAAAAAAAACTGGTCATAAGTATTAGGGTGGTAGCATGACAGGATTGCAGTACATAAGCCCAGGCTCAGTGTGGTTCCTTGGAGCAGCCTTGTACCATTGTACAATAATATGTCAGTCCATCTCTCTAGTAGCAGTGTAGTGGTGTAGTAACAATAGCATCTGCAACAGCAGTAACAGAGTAGCAAGATGCATTTTAACTTTGTATCATTCAGTGTACATTTCAGCTTCCAAACTTGGGGCGAGTCTTACATTTTGACACTTTTCTCGAGTTTTGCTTCTAGCTCTAATCAGTTGCATCATTCCCTTTACTTCACCTCTAGCTGCATTGCATCCCATCCACATTTTAGTGTCACAAACTTGCAGTTCCCTGCTTCCAGCTCAACGTTTCCAGTGGTGGCTCCTTCGCTATGGCAGAGGAGTGTGGCCCCACTGCTTTTAAGCAGTGCAATGTAAAGGAAACATAAAATGCTAATAACTTTGAGTTATTATCCTTTTATGTTTCTGTGCTACTTTGCAGGCGGGCGGGTGGGCGGGGCTGTTCTGCTCTTGGAGCAGGGCAGGGGAGGAGTGATTTGCCCACTCATAAGTGCACAAGACTGTTTGGCCGGCCTTATTAGGCTGCCCAAAACAGTCATGCGCACTTTCCCTGTTCTCCATGCAGACTGCATTATAGCCCAGGCCCCATCGAGTCAAGACGAGGAGAGCAGGAGCAGAGACGCGGGACCTGGAAGCAAGGTAAGTGTTTTTTTTTTTTTTACATTTCGCACAACCTCACCCCCCCCACCCCACCCCGCCAACCGCGATCAATGCAGGCGCCACCACTGAACGTTTCCCAGTTGATTCTGTATGCTGCTGCGTAATGACCGCTGATTCGCTCCCTGATTCACATGTCTGCACCAGTGGCGGCCGGCATAGCTCGCGGGTGGTGAGGGAAGCGCGAGGGAGAAGAACGCGGGGGCTGTGCGCATTGTAAAATAAAATAAACACTTGCCGACGGGTCCTGCGTCTCTGCTCCTGGTCTCCCTGCTTGACTCGAGGAACAGGAAGCACAGCCAGGCTCCCCTGACCAATCAAAATGCTGCAATGCGGCATTGTGATTGGTAAGCACCCAGGCTCCCCTGACCAATCACAACGCTGCAATGCAGCATTGTGATTGGTCTGAGCGTCCTCGTTCGACGCTCAGCCAGGGAATGGGGGCTTGCGCATGTTGTCCACGCAGGCTGTAATTCAGCCTGCATGGAGAAAAGGGAAAGTGCGCATGACTGTTTTGGGCTGCCCGAGAGGACTGGCCAATCAGTCATGTGCACTTAGGAGTGGGCAAATCACTCCTTCCCTACCCTGCTCTAAGAACAGAGCAGCCCTGCCCGCCCGCCGGCAAAGCAGCACAGAAACATAAAATGATAATAACTCAGAGTTATTATCATTGTATGCTTCCTTTATGTTGCACTGCCTGAAAGCAGTGGGGCGGCTCCTCTGCCATAGCAGCGGAGCCACCACTGGTCCACACTTGTGCAGATGGTGGTTGCTTGACCTCGCCTGCGTGTCTGCTCACTGCACGCTGTTGCTCGCTGCCCTGTTAAACCCACTTTTGCCTTTTACCAGCTGCTGCTGCCATTGCTGTCATTACTTGGCGTATTAATTTCTCCAGTTCTATTTCGATTGTGCTTCAGCCATCTATACAATCCAAACTCTGATTCCAATTGCCTTCTCCAAAGCCAGGGTACCATCTCATCTCTGTTCAGGCAGCATGAGGGGGAAGGATTCAATGGAAGAGTTCAGGCACAAACTTTTTACTTCATTGATATTGTTTGTGGTGCAAGAATCTAGGGGCTCTGTAGATGGAAGCGCTCCTTCAAGTGGTCAAGCATTTCTCAATATTATGCCCTTTTATTTCTCGCTGCCAGGTTCTTTGACAGAATTAGCTGGAGGTGTTCCCTGTGTCCTCGCCCAAGATGAGTCGGTTTGCTCTTTTTAGGTGAATGCATATTGCATCAAAATGAACTCTACACACCTCTTGCCCTCTGGGAGATAGTCTACTTCTGTAAAACTCTCTTGTACATCTGAAACTGGCAGTATGGAAGGTGAAACATTGTGGCTATAGAACCTGTGATTTTCTCGTGCCCTTGCTGAGTGAGCAAGAGGATCCTGGCAGAAACCTCACTTTCATTCCTTTGACCAATGTGCCTCCACAGACACCTATTGAGGTTAGAGGATACTTTGTGCCCAGGGGGACTACATTTAGGGCTCGGTGGTCCACTTTCCGCTCTCTTTGAATGTTTGGATAAGGGTTCCCTTAAGCTATAGTCCACTAAGGTGTTTTTTGGCAGACTTCAACTTGACTAGAAGAGTGGGTGTTATGGGGGTTCTCCTTACCTTCAGTACCCTCCTGAGGGTTTGAGTTTATGTTAGGCTTTTTTCTCATTCCAAAAGAGGTTTTCTCTTTGCACAGACATCAGTAGCGGTTACTTCCACCCTTCCTCCTCCTTCTTAAAAAAAAAATACGATTTTTCAAGTACACCCTACATACTCATCCATTACAGACAATAGCAACCAATATCTCCCCCGAAGCTGGCTAGAACCGCAGGAGTAAAATACTACAGTGATTCGGGGGAATCTACATTGGCTAAAAGTCGAGCAGAAAACTTCCATTATGAATGATGTACAGATTCCTGCAGCCAAGCACCTGGGAACGAAGATACAATAAATTCATATAGCGTAACCAGCTCCACAGATCCAATCCAAGGTGTATTCCAAAGTGAAAGACAGATGTTTGCAAGAAGGAAACCATGGAATGCTAGGCGTTTGCATGAGGAAATGCCAGGGTTTTGATTGTACAAGTTCTCACTATAGCGGTTAAACTAGCAACGATATGTGATGTGAATGCATAGCCCGGATACATCAGAACCATCATCCTAAAGACAGCCATTGAACCACTAAGAAGCAATATTCTTGAAAATTGGATGGTTTAAGCCCTATACATGTAACAAACTCGAATGTATCTGTGCTGTCTTTCAGTGGTCCAGGTGCGACCGAACAATTTTGAAAAATGTGGGTTGTTTTGATTTTATTTATGCCTTTCTTAGACAATTCCGACAAATAGTACACCCCCACTGCCAGAGTAATTTAATAGGAAGCCACTCATGAGCTGGGGATCCCTTTCTTTAATTTGTGACAAGAACATTGCAAATGCTTCCTGCGTAGCAGGCTGCTTTGGCGGGTTCTCCGGAAGCTGCCTTAATATAAGCACTTGGGTTAAATGTATTCAGATGGGTCCCTGCGATGTGCCTGGAGGCACAGTTACAAGGTCTGCAGCATGTCGGTTGCACTGGAACAGCAATCTTGGCACATTGAACAACCAGAACATCTCCAGAGGCCTACATTAGCACACCTACTCAGGAAGACAGTTAGTGGCGGCAATGAGCTATTCTGGGGCTAACAGAATTGCCGCTGTCCAAGGATATCTTTTCCCAAATGAATTACATATAATTTCCTCTCTAGCAAAGGTACAGCCATAAAATAACATCATTTCTTTTTCTATATTGGAATGCTCTATGAACACGTTTTAAAGTGGTTTCCTGACTAGACACCCTTGTTTCCTGCAACTAAGCACGTTCAGGCGAAGGTAGGACCCAGGCGTTTGAGGGGCTGTTGTTTGCCAGTTATATAGATATTTCAGCCAAGTATTTGTTTGACAAAAACAATTTGCTACAGTACATCAATTAAAACAGAATGAGATTTTAAGCACTAGGGGCCAGATGTACGACCCTTCCAATTAGGGAGTCGCAAATTGCGTCGTTTCGCGACTCACAATTTGCGACTCGAAAATTGGAATTTACAACAGTGTCTCAGACACTGTTTGCGATTCCTAATGGGGTCGCAAATTGCATGCCTCATTAATATTCATGAGGCAGGTGCAATTTGCGACCCCATTAGGAATTGCTAGCACTCCCAGGGATGGTGGCCTGCTGGGGTCAGCAGACCACCATGTCTGTGACTGCTTTTTAAATAAAGCAGTTTAAAAAAAAAAAAATGCAGCTCCTTTTTTTTTTACAGGAAAACGGGATGCATTTAAAAAAGAAAAATGAAACGTTTCTGTTTCATTTTTTAAGGGCAGGCTGTGGTGCCTGGGACCACTGCCTGCTCTTAAAAAATATTTTTGCATCCATTCACAATGGGGAAGGGGTCCCCTGGGGACCCCTTCCCGTTTGCGAGCGGCTTACCACCTACTTGAAGTAGGTGGTAAACTGCGAGTATTTTGCGGCCCAAATGCGGTTGCAAAACAATGGTACATTCTATTGTGACTCGCTATTAGGAAGGGACGCCCCTTCCTAATATCGAGTCGCAAATGCTATTTTGCGAGTCACCGACTCGCAAAATAGCGTTTGTACATGCCAGGACCTTTTTTTGCAGTCGAAACGGGTCGATTTTCCATTTGCAACTGCAAAAAACGGGCATACATCTGGCTTTAGGTACTTTTGGGGGGGGTTCCATCCAAATGGTTTTGTTGGAATGGAGAAGCAAGCTGTATCTTAAAAAAACGTTTTTCAAGTATATTGATAAACATCAATTCATGTTATAGAGAAGCATCTAAATGGGCTATTCGTAGGGAACCACTCAAAATAAGTGAGCAAAATAGTTGAAAAATGTTGGGCACTCTCAAAAACGTACTGCGCAGTAGTGAAGTCAAAGGTCGAAAGACGAAGCCAAATTACCTACAACATCATGGGTCCATAAGTATCTGAGAGTTCCCTCTCATTCAATATCATTGCTCTAGTAAATCAGACTCTTGAATTTTTGAATATGAGTCACAATATTGTCCGTGAGGGTTTTTTTGCTTGTAATTTTTTGGGTGGAAGGTTACATGAGTGATACTTCTACTGTATGATTCAAATCTTAAGTATCTGAATCTGAATGCCGCTGATCAGTCATCAGACAGTAATCGGCGGCACTTGGATTCAGATACTTATGATGGAACCAAGCTACTTTCTGAATAGTACTGTTAAATCACCATTGAAGGCAAATAGTTTGCTTTGGAGACAGATGCCATCATAATCTAGGTGAGTTTAAGATTTGAATCACCAGTGAGGTTTATTGACCTGACGAGACTGTCCTGATGCGACCCATACAGAAAGGCTGTTGGGTACAGTCTTTTGATTACGTGTTTAAATCAATTGAGTAATACCCACAGTTAGATATATACATCATATCTGTGCAAAGTAATCCCACAGAGCCAGTGTGCACTTTTTCTGTAATATATTCAAATTCCTTTTATGGGCATAAGGGTCAGTCACATGTTTCACTGGGAACTGGAGGCACAGTGGGGAAGAGACAAAAGAATGAGCTATGTGCGTTTTACGGACAGCTTCGAAACCTCTATGTTATGTGCTGACTGCTGAGCCCTTCTTCGAGCACAATGGAGGAGACAGTGGACTTATCACATCTTTCAAAAGGAGAGACAATAATGATGGCACTGATACATAAGATCCATACTAGGCTGGACAGAGTGGATCACACAATTATTGTATACAAGGAGCTACTGGCAAAAGTGGAGACAGTTTGAGAGACAGTTGCAGGATACTGTCTCTACCACAGTACCTTCTGGAATTACTGGCGCACTGTGGACTTGGGCTCCTCATAACCACCCTCCTTTCTGGTAGCTCGAGCAGCTACCACACAAATTTGCTGCCTACTGTTTGGCAGCATCCTTGTGACATCACATCCTTGTTCTTCTCTGCCCTTCTTTACTTCCAACTTTGACCAAGCCCCACGCTGCGGGGACAAACATGAGGACTTCCACTGCTTGTTTCCATGTTCCCCCTCACCAGACCAGGTCATGATGCATTCCACAATGAAGAGAGACAGAGCCCTATTTTTGTATGATGAGGAGTTAGAAGAAGGATACAGAGAGGGGTAAAAGAAGCAGGACTATTAGTAAGCACACCTCCCCACCAATAGTATATAAGAGCAGAACTGAGGATGAGACAGAGAGGCTGCATTTGGGAACAAGATTCTGTGCAGATTAGACCACTGTATCTTAAGCAAGTCCTTTGGGAAGGAGGTAGTTTCCTTGCAGGCAAGGGGAGTGCTTCATTTACACAACCAGATGAAGGAGGGGGGAATGGAAAAGAATTGAGGAGGGTGTAGCTGTGTTTATTATGTTGTGCTGACAACACCCTTATCTCTTCCCCAGGCAAGTAGTGGAAATCTCTTCCTAGAGCTGGAGTACTATTAAGTAAGACAAACCCCTTGAATCACCAAAGAAGAGGACCCGCCCAGTCAAAACTATACAAATAGACAAATATGGACCATATAGTAATATGAGTATGATCGGCTCATAAGCTAAGGAGGGCATTATTGGGAATTTGAGCTAGGGCCTGTAGTTACAATCCTCTTCATTTTCCTCGATGCTCAGACTTCTAGAAGGGCAGTGGTGTCAGGGTCTCGTGAGAGGAAAAATCCATGTCAGAAAAGAAAGCCATCTCTATCTTTGTTACATCCTGATGTTTGTTTATAATTCTTTTAAATGGGTTGACAACAGTACAACCAGTCCTTATTAAACAATCCTACCAAGTTCTTGTTCCCACATTTTCTTAGCTGTGTCTACGTGAAGGTACAATAACTATAGCCTCTGGATATTGTCAAATATCAGGACCCCTCCATTGTCCGCCATAATAGTGTGTTTAAGTGGCCTTTTTACATTATGGATAAATTGGGAATTTGTTAACCAAACCCTTTGTAAGGATTCTGACAATACATCAGATTTGTGTGCCATGAATACTGCACACACCCATAAACTCATCCCATGCCTAAAATGCATTGTCTGGGGATAACTTTCCAAATATATCTAAGCCTTGTTGAACCAAAATCTTCTCAGCGCCCGCTTGAAATGTAATAGAAATCAATTCATCCCCCTAAAACAGCAGCGAGGAGTGGGGGAAGGATTGTCTGGTGTAACTAATCTGCTGGCTCCAAGGGGTGGCTATACGTTTGTATACTTTTATACAGTTAATAGTGTTAATTTCTGTCATTGGGCACTGGAATTCTCCCTATCTCTGCAGGTTTGACACTGATGAAGCAGATATACAATAAACAGATGAGACTGCTTGGCATTGGTAATTTCATCCACATCAAAACAAGGCACATGCTGCTCCTTATCAGGACAGCCAGACCTCAAGCATCTCGTGGGAACCCAGCAATGTCCAGTTGACTCTATCGTTCAGAGCGATCTTATTTAAAGATAAATTAGAGTCGAGTTGTAAAATCTTGAGAAGCACAATCATTTTAATTAAAGATATTAACCTTACTAATAAAATTAGCAACCTAATGCACTGTGCGATCCTCAATATCTTTTGGTCTATAGGGACACGAGAATTTTCATGAGTCAATACATCTTTAGCCCTGCTTATATTTAAATATTTAATAGAATATAACACCTTATAAAACCCATATTTTGCATTAGTTCAGTTGGAGAGTTATTAGGGATGAAACAATTCATAACCAGGCCAAAGAAACCACATTTCTGTACATCTTGCACAACATGAAAAAGGTTTACTTCTGTTTATTTATTTTTGATGTAATAAAATGTCACCCTCAGACAGTGATTGTCATTGGTGCTCTCTTCTATTCAAGAGGGCAATCCTATGATCATTGGGCAATCTAAGGATTCCCTGCTTCCCTTGAATGCCATGCTTGATTTGCTAGCTCATCTAGTTTTTCCACCTGTTGAAATGGATAAATGCTGGTTGTGTTTTTTAGATCTTTTGAGGCCTAGGTGGGGGTGTGTAAACATAATTTTATGTCACAATTAGCAGGTTTTGGCCCAGTTTGCTTTACTGTGCTCACAAATGTATTAGTATATGGTGTACAATAGAACGTAATTGCTAGTTGATGCTAGAGGAGAAATGTTATATTGGTTAAAGTGATACAAGGTGACTGATTGTTTCATTGAGTTAGCTTAGCAGCAAATAACATTTACATTCAGTTGGCATGGCATGGTTATGTTAATGTTTACATATAACACATCACCTGTTAGTTTCAGTGGCTGTTTGTCAATGTTGGTGTTCATTAACTTGGCAATGAGTTGACCCGAAGTGGAAGGTTCTTTTATGGGACACTGGTTATGTGGTCCACAATCATACATTTTTATGCCTGTCTGCACCCATAGTTTAAGTTTGCTGTAAGGTTTGAGAGTGCTAGTTGATGATATTCTCGCATGTCTTTGGACTTGTTATTTGATGATTCTTTGGGAGTGGTGTGCTTTCACTTTTTGCTGTATGATCCATGCCCTCTTAATGCTTACATTTGATTCTTCAATAGTTTTGGTCTTTGGAAGACAAATCCAGTGTGTTTCACTACCCTTACCATTTGTTAACCTCCTAAAATGGACAGAATCCTGACTTCTGTCCAAATTCTCCCGAAAGAGTTGTCTTTTCTGTCAGTGACCAGTGTATTAATCTACAGGTCAAACCATTGACTACTTGAATCAGAGACATTGATCCTAGGTGCTACCTTTTAATTTTGAGGATTTTATGGCCAAAATAAACTTCTACCTGTGGCCCTATACTTCGTTTTCTTGCTTCAAAAGTTTTAATCTTTTTCAGTGCATGTACCACAGTTGAACACATTGTCACTCAGTGTGAAGGTTTCAATATTTAATTAATTTTATTATTTATGTTTAAGTTTTGTAATGCACTATGTTACATTTTAGTCACTTTAGAGTGCTAGGGGATGCAACAAAAGTACATTTGTATTAAAGAGGGCAGTCATATGTGACGAGTGACCATGTCTGATATTCTTGATCACAGCTCCCTGGTATTATTGACTCAATTGAAAAGTAATTCAGAATCGGTCCTTTTTCAGGAGCTTCCTGAATTGTTTGTAGTTGGATTTGTTTACTCCTCAAGGTAGGCTTAAGGGCATTCCACCGTTTGCGGCCTTCTGTTCCCAGGGATCTGCTCTGTGTTTCATCCTTCTGAATGACAGATGATGGCTCAGGTGGGTGGATGAGAACAAAGGATTCTAGCAGGTGTTTTGGGCTTTTGCCCACTGGATTCATGAATATTTAGAGAACCTTGAATTTGATCCTGGCTACTACTGGAAGCCAGTAAAGAATTTTCAGGGCATGCTTATGTGGTTATGTGTGTTGAATGAGGCAGACATTCTGGCTGCTAGGTTCTGTAGCCCTTATACATTTTTTAGGGAGTCCAGTATAGACGATATTACAGTAGTCCCAGTGTGACATGTCAATGCCTTTTGTCATTTTCATCCAGTGGTCAGTTCAGAGTAATTGGAGGAATTTTGGAAGCAGGGAGAGCTAGAAATAGATGCTCTTGACCTCTGCAATAACTCATTGAGTGAACAAAAGTCCAGAGTCAAAATGATTCTCCAAGTCCATGCCTTTTTGAGTGATTGGTGTTGGTAGGATAGCCAAGACCCCAAAATTAGCGAGACAGACTCGTCAGTTTCTTCTTTCTCAGCTTGGACTCTGTTCATTCAGAGGAAACTCTCCCCTCCATTTAGTGGAGCTTATGCTCCCAGCATGAGGTGATGAAAGTATTATTTGATGTGTTCTATAGTTGGAAAGCGATGTGTTTGGATGTTCTTACTTTTATCTCCCAAACAGCCGCGGCCGCTGCAGGTAAGATCGGTGGGGCGGTGGGGCCGGCTGGGGGGGATTTCGAGAGACGACCACAAGAGAAAATTCATTATTTATTTAATTTTTCCTTTTGGCCGTCTCTCGAAATCCCCCCCAGCCAGCCCCACTGCCCCACCGCTCTTACCTGCAACAGCCTACTCCCAAAATGCCATTTGTCCTCATTATTTGACATTTGTAATGCTGCATAAAAACAAACTGCGTTTGAAGTGGCAATAAATTACATTAATCCCATATATTTATTCACATGCCACTTTTGTTTTCGATTTCAAAGATCATTTTTGGAGAAAAAAAAATTCTTACATTTCTGTGATCATTTTAATAAGGTTGTTTTTTTATGTAAAGTCAAGGTTGTTGCTTTTGACTTGCCATTTTAAATGAAAAAAATCTGACAGTACATACTGAATTATTCACATTATCTTTCTGTTATTTTGTGTTTCAGGGAAAGGTGCATTTAGAACTCCGACTGAGTGAAGTCATAACAGATACTGGCGCCATTTGCCATAAACTTGCAACACGGTGAGGCATGAACTGTGACATCCTGTTGAAAAATGAATTTGATATATTTCTCTGAACGCAGTTAACACCCTAGTACACATATTTATGGCCATTATGAAAGGGAAAAAAACACAAGGTGAACGGGTGAAAATTAGAAAAGGTGAAGAAAAATTGTCTGCTTAAGTGAAATATTGCCAAGCAGGCTGAACGAAAGGAGGCCGTTGACGTTTTCAGAATGTGAAATACATAGGAAAAAAAAAATATATATATAAACAAACACACACACATATAAATGCACATTGGAGTGATAAAAGTAAAAGAGCATAGTTGTTATAAGTGAAAACAATGGATTCTTTAAGTGTGTTGTCAATAAGGTCACCTGATTCCGCTGCTTCTAGTCGTTGTTTCACTTCTTAGGGCTGGGATGAGCAAGAAGGGTGGTATGTCTTGCATCCTTGGTGTTGCAAGTAGGCAGGAGGATGTCCAGAATAGAATGGTTTTAATAATCACTGCTGCACCTACTGTCTGTTGGAAGGTGTTAACAGCTTGCTTCCACTCATCCTAGTCTTCTTCTGTTGTGGTAATGGCACACGCAGCCAGGCGTAACTCTGCAAACTCCTTCTCTCCTTACTGGCTGAATTCCGTAGAGGAATCTGGGCCCTGAACGTGTATATATGTGCTGTATCTGCAAGCATCACTATTGTTCAAGAAAGCCTGGTCTGTACCGGTCACACACCTAATGACAAAGTATGTCAACTTTTATAAAGCAAGCATTCGATTTAGACAATAGGTTTGACTTTTGTAAAGTGAACTGAACTGGATCATCCCCAGTACAAATCACGATGAACTATTCCATAGACTAGCAATGCTGGAGGTACTACTACATGGTTAACCCGTATTTTTTGCCTTTTGCTGAACTCATATTTTGGCAGACTTTGGAACTCTGTGCACTTTACCCGTGCTAACCAGCAGTAAAGTGCCTGTGCTACCCTTTAAAAATAGTTGAATTGGCATGCTCCTAATTGATATATTTAACTTGCCTATAAGTCCCAATTATATGGTGCAAGGTCTACCCAGGTTCTGGAAGTTAAATGCACCTAGTGAATTGCAGCACCTATTGTGCTATCCACTACAGTGGTAGTGCAAACATAGTTTAAGGCCTCCCCTTTGCAGCCTGACTGTAGCAGTGTAGAAACTGCAATTCGACCTGTCAAATAAAACTCTTTTGACAGGTCAAATCCTCCTTTTTAAATATTACTAAGTCTAAGCATAGTATTTAAAAGTAGGACTTGTGGAAATGTAATGTTAACATGTCCTTACAGTGATAAACACCCAAAAGCTACTTTTCACTGTAGTAGCCCTAGCCTTCCTATTTAGAAAACCAGAGTACCGATTGAAATTTTTATATTATATCCCTGCGCCCCCGTGAACTCAACTGGCTCCTTGCATGATGCAGGAGCCGGCATTGCTCAAGCCTGGAGGGAGCAGAAATGTATGCCGCTCCCTCTGGGTGGAAGCAATCTGTTGTTCTGTTTCCCTGCCCGCATCAGTGCGTGCAGGGAAACAGAATACAAGTCTGCTCCCATATGACTGGAGCATTTTTAAAGCTCCAGCCCGCTGGGAGCAGACTTTGTGTTTGCTGCCATTTGGCGGGAAATTCAGAAATTCTCCCGACAGACAGGAGCAAACATGTTTCACTGCCCACGCCAGTACGGGCGGGGTAACCACTGTGTCCCAGGGGTAGGCTCCTTAGGACACAGCAAGTTAGCCGGCCCCGGGGGATGGAATTGAGTCCCTGGGGCCAATAAAGGCTCAGTGAATGGAGCCTTGCGGCCCCTTCCCATTATTCAGTGCATTGGGCTCTGGGAGATGGTTTCCCATGGGGTAAATCCAGCTCGGGGAGGGGGGCCGTGCACGCCACTACTCTTTATAAATTGATTGAGCCCCAGAGGATGAAGTCCCTGTGTCCAAAAACGGCTCAGGGAGGGGGACTGAGCGCCCCTCCCTTAAAACATGAATTGAGCCCCGGCGGATGTGGTCCCCGGGACCAAAATTGTCTCAGGGAGGGGGGCCGCGTGCCCCCCCCTTCCTTTTTATAAATAGATTGGGCGATTGGGGCAGGGTCCACAGGGCAGGAAATGGCTCAGGGTAGAGGGCCCTACTGATGCCCCGTCCCCATATTATATATTCAAACGGTTGCATCCATTTTTTGCCATGATACTCTTAATTATTTTTTTAAATGTTGGCCCGGGTGGAGGGTGTCTCTACCATACCCCACTTATATCTCTTTTTTTTTAAACTTCAGGACAGGTGACTAAGTACCCTGAGTCCTGTAATGGCTGCCAGCGAAATTTTTCTCACGTTGCTGGCAGCCAATCAGAGTGCCCTGTGTTTGAGAAAATTTGCTTCCATAGAAAAACCCAGTTCCATATGCTTCTGCCTTTCTACAAAAAAAATGAGGCGTCTGCCTTTTTTTCATTTTTAAGAGATCAGAGTGTGGAGAATCAAAGAAGCAAGAAACAGAAAGTTATTTTAACTAGTCATTGTAAACTCTAATACAGAATTCCCCAACGTGCATCCAATTGTACCATAGACTTAGTTCCATTCGTCATATTGTATGTTGTGATTAATCTCTATTTTGTAAAGGGCCCTTTCTGAAGCTTCACCCGCAAACTTCTTGCCTTCCTCCTCCCTTTTTTTCTGACTTCATTTTTGTTGGCTTTAGGACTCTGGGCACTTTACCACTGCTAACCAGTGTTAAAGTGCATATGCTCTGTACTCAAAACATGGTAACCTTGGCTTAGCCACCATTGGCATATTTAATGTACTTGTAAGTCCATAGTAGAGTGCACTATATGTACCCAGGGCCTGTAAATTAAATGCTACTAGTAGGCCTGCAGCACTGATTGTGCCACCCACTCAGTAGCCCTTTAATCATTGCTCAGACCTGCCACTGCAGAGCCTGCGTGTGCAGTTCTAAACTGCCATTTCGACCTGGCAAGTTAACCTACTTGCCAGGCCCAGACCTTCCCTTTTATTACATTTAAGTCATCCCTAAAGGTAGGTCCTCAGCAGCCCTATGGTCAGGGTGCAGGGTGTTTAAAAGGTATGACATGTACTTTTGAGTTTTACATGTCCCGATAGTGAAAAACTGCTAAATTCGTTTTTCACTACTGTGAGACCTATCTCTGCACAGGTTAGAAATGGGATTACCTTAAAACATCTTTTAAATGTAATTTTCAATTGGGAAAAGAAAGAAACTTGGAGCTTGCTATCTCTGGACCCACAATTTAAAATCACCACCCATGGTGAAGTTGGATTTTAAATTGTAAGTCTGAAAGTTGCCATTTTCTTACTGTAACCAGTCTGCACTCTGCCTATCTCTGAATAAATGTCTGGGTTGGGTGACAGCTGGGCTTTGTGCATTCCCTCTAGACCAGGGGTCTTCAAACTGGGGGGCAGGCCCCCTAACGGGGGCCTCAAGTGATCCCAGGGGGGCGCCAGGTTCTGGCCAAAAGAGGCAGTCTACTGATAGAAGTGCTTTGTTTTCGGCGGAAAAAAAAACGAGCTGCAGTAAGCCGCTCATTAAAGGGTCATCATTAACATCTTTTGTCACTTCTATCCTGGCTGGGGGAAGGTGTCAAATGGGAAGGGACTCAAAATATTCGTTAAAACCCCCACTCCCATTTCTAATAATCTTGCTGTAGATACCTTTACAGGTTAGTAAGGCCTGCCTGCCCAGAATAGTATGTTTGGCAATCATGTATTGATTGCATTTTTAAAATGGTAATATAACTTACCTGCAATCTTTAAAACATTGCTAGTTTAATAGAATTTTAGGAAACTTTTAGGGGGAGTGGGGGCCCAATTATTTCTTTTTCACTGGGGGGCGCGCGTCATTGAAAAGTTTGAAGACCACTGCTCTAGACAGTCACACAAAGGGAGCTGGGGTGTGACATATGCATCCCGATGGCCCATCACCACGCTGATGGGCCTTCCTGGGGTAGATTAGGAGGGAGGGGCTGACACTTGCACCTAAATAGGGCTGTGCCTGTCCCCACACAAAGAGCTGCACCTCTGTAGTGAGTCTGCAGCCAGGGCAGGTTAAGGCAAGGTCCTTGTGATCTTCAACTGCCTCTTTGAAGTCTCCCCCACTTCATAGGCACATTTGGGTATAAGTACTCGACCCCTGACACCACCAAATCAGAACTTTGCTTGAACCAAGGACATTCTGTTTGGAAGAAGAGCTGCTCTGCCTTAGGAGGGACTGCCACTTTGCTAACTGCATTGCTGTGTTGGCCTTCTGCCTGCTGATTGCTGTGGCTTGTTAGCATGCCTCGTGTTCTCTGAAGTCTCAGGGTCACAAAAAACTCAGACGCAACGCTGACCCTACGACACAGACTGCGAGGCTCAACTCCGATGCATCACTCCGACTGCGTGAATCGGAACCGATGCAGGGAGTCCTCAACACCGACGCTTGTGCCATACAAGGTAATTTTTCAGTGGGCCCTGTGTGGGTCCTGTAACCAGCCTGCCCTCCATCGCGGTCGGCCTGAACTTTGGATTTACCTGGGTCAGTGTGACCTCAAGTAGCCTTTTAGAGCTAGTGACTTCTAAGCACTGCTTTCAGATTTAATCTTTAAAAATTCATATCTCGACTTCTACTTATTGGATTTTTGTCATTTTGGTCTTGTTTTATCTGAAATATTCTCTATTTTCCTAGAACCGCTGTAGAGTCTTTTTGTTGTGTTTTCACTGTGTTGCTGTAATTAAATTGTTGCACAAAAACTTTACACATTGCCTCTTAATTTAAGCCTGACTCTTCTGTGCCAAGCTACCAGAACGTGAGCACAGGTTAATTTAGGTTGTGTATCTGACTTACCCTGACTAGGATTGTGGCTCCTGCTTAAACAGGGTGTATAGTCTGCCAACCAGAAACCTCAATTTCTAACATTCTCAAAATAAATTATTCAAATATGGACAAGTTAAAATCATGTGGTCCCACATACCCACCAACCTCACAAATCAGGTTTAGCCGTTTCTAATTTAAAAAATACCAAATTATCGTAGTTTTAGTTACTAAAGATATGTTCAGTTATGCTGAATAGCCCTGTACTTCCTTTGAGGTGATGGGTGTGGGGGACCCAAATTTTGATTTTGTAATTAATGTGGCACCGGTTGATTAAGAACCATATCTTCAGTGGTGAAGAAATCAGGAAGCTTGTGTGAAAATCAATCACAGAAGCCATCAAGCTTTGTAAAAGTAGGTCAGAATTCTAGAAATTGTTAGTATCTAAAGTTGACTGATTAGGATTTAGTAATTGGCTCTTGAGGTTTGTCAGAGTCTGGGGCAGGCAATTTGAATCCCTCGTGAGCCTTTGACTCAGATGGTTTGAACTTGAAGATTCAAGCAGTGTGCTGAAAGTCAAGTGAAGTACAACTGTTTGCCGGTGTTCAAGAAGGCAGCTCGAGCAAGAAACTAACAACTGTCGAGATACATCAAGCCAGGTTCAAAGGGTTGAGTCAACAGTTCATTTCTGTTGTAGTCCATATCGTAGTTATGATGACCAGTACAGCAGCATAAGTTGTAGAAACGCTTGTGTTTTTCAAGTACTTCAAGATCTTCTGGAAAGTTATCACAGAACTTTGATTTCTAAACAGTTGATGGACTTTTCCACACCACTCAAACTGCTAGGTTTTTATTGAATACTCTTAGGTCAGAAGGAAAGGTCAGCAAGATCAGAGCATTTCATCTGCTCATTCAAAAAACCCCACCTGTTTGCTCAAGCAATAGGCACCTGAGACAGGTCTCAGAGCTGTCAGCAGTTGCCAACCTCTCAAATCCCTTGGAGTCTAAGTCAGAACATTGTCTGCTACAAGCCGGAATGACAATTCTTGGGAGCAAAGTTCCTCCTTCATTCTCCAGCCTCCAGGCAAGTTGCGAGATTCTGTTGCACTGCCAGCGCACCTGAACCTCAAAATCTCAGGTGCAAATATGTACCATTTGTAGACTCCTGCTATCCAGTTTCCCTAAGTATGCCACACTAATGGTTTTCTACATGACATATGTGCTACCTCGCAAGAGGGTCCTGTTGCTGAAAAACTTCAATCCTTCCAGTGACTCCGTCAAGTCAGAACACCAATCAAGAAGAAATCAAAATACCTCCTTCAGACACAAGTTTCTTGTATGGTAGTTATTGGTATTTCAGATGAGAAACCTCTACAAGCCTGGAATTCATGTCCGCTTATTTAGTCTGTTGTTCTACAGAAGTCTACAATTCTCACTATAGTGAAACCGGACAAACCTTATTTTTAGATCTCATTGAGCATTTAAATACATGTACTGTGTTTATGAGGCCAATTTCACTCCCTAGCTTTCTGAAATTGCAGCCTTCGAATAGTGTGAAGAGGGATATTACTCCAACTATCTCCCTGATTGAATGTATTCTAAATCAGGCATGCCCTTATTTTAATCCGGCTGAATTGGGAGCAAAAGAAATTGCTGATGGACAACCATCCCAGAGGGGGGTTATAATTTACTTGGCATACAGTACTAGCAAATCCAGACCTTAGCATTTGTCTTAGCATATTCATGTAACAAATTGAGCGATACTCAAGTGAACTCAAGTCATTCTATTTAAACAGTAGTTGCAAATGCAAAAGAACGTGTCTCAAAGAAAGAACCCAAGGATCAACATATTCATAATATAACTCATTACTAAAACGAGTATTATGAAAAATTCATCAGCACTACATGATAAAACATTATGATTCAAAATGATGTTAAATTGACTCATCCTTCTTAATCTAAATTCGAAATCCCGCTTGTGTAGAGGTCAGAGGTATAAAAATCCTCACCAGACTTCAGTGCAGTAAATGCATTTCTAGTAAGGTTCCATTTGAAAATGTGATTTAGAAGCATTAAAAATAAAAATAAAAAAAATTGCTGAACATTCTCATGCCAAGATTTAAGGGGGCTTTTAAAAGCCATCTTCAATAAAAAAAATTCCACTTTTGTTTCAACCATGAGTAGCCTCATATTTACCTCGGAGAACCCCACTGACACGTGTTTTAAGCTGTTCAGCAAGTGGATCATTCAAAACAGTTCCCCACTGCCATTCTCCCTGAGATTCTGTACATAATTTAAAAAAAATCGATAAGCTCAGTAGTGATTGCTCTCAAAGGGTCAATGTGCTCACACTATGAAAAATAAGAAATGATCAGAAACCTGATCATTCTACATAAAAAGAGCCCTCCAAACCCCAAGCATTAGTCTTGGGAATGCCATTCAACTGTATGCAGTCATATTAGATACAACCAAAAAAGATAATACAATACAACATAAAATTATGTTAAAAAACATTAATGTAAAATTCTTTAATGCTGAAAAATATATTTTATGATGAAGAAAATGAGAAAATGTTTATAAAAAACTATTTTAAAGTGTACTGTCTGGCGCATTATATTATTTTAACTACCAAAATGGGTCTAATTCACAAAGCTATTTATGCATTTAGTTCAACATAGATGAAAGAGCTGGTTCCAGGCTGACTTTGTTTTTTTTCCGGCAACGTGTTCCTTGTGGAAGATTTGAGTGTCCAGGGTGAATCCAAGTGACTTGACATTCAGTGAAAGCCATTACGGTTCATGTAATTGAGATAGCTTTGTACTTGTCTGTTATTCTTGGCAAATCATAGGAATCCTTTCTGTGGGTTGTTGCTCATTCTGGATGATGTGCTTGAGGCACAGGATGTCTAAAGCAAAGGAGACTTTCAAGTAGAGATGGGTATCAACGGCATGTTGGTGAAACCTAATGCTGTTATATGTGAGTACAGCACCAAAAGACTCCATATTTAGGTTGAAGACAGGAGACTCTCTGGAACCCTGGGAGCATCCGCAGGTGATAGGGGTCATTTGGGACCTCGAGGTGTCCATGTGAACACACTGGTATCAGTTGGAAAGGTAGGAGGAGTGGGATGGTCAACTGTGTCGACAGTAGCTGAGAGGTTCAGCAATACCTAGAAGCAAGGTTCATCTTCATCTGTGGTCAAAATGGCACCGTTTATGATGTGTAAGTTGGTGGCTGCCGTGCTGCATCCTAAGATGGGAATGGGGAGGAAACACTCCCCCACATTTAATACAAGTGTAGTGGAAGGGGTTTTATCAATGGAAATTTTTCCCCCGGGAGAAAAACTAAAGGCAAAATGTGATAATGCACATTTGCTTCAGATTTCTATGTCCAGAATTTTCCACCTGGTAAAAATTGTGGATAGATATATTTTAGACTTAAAATGTCGAAGGTTTCTCTAATTCGGGAGTAATCCAAGAGGAGCAAATTTCTAACTTATTCCTTACCATTTGTGCATTGGACCAAATTTGCCATCAGTGCAGAGCCTTACATCAGTCTTATTAACTAGAGCATGTTTTTGTTTCAAACAGTCACATTGCTGCACTAGCTACTAATGGGGTGTAGCTACCATTGGTGCAGGTGGTGGCCCAAAGTCCTGTGGGGTCCATCGAACCCTGTTTTTTTAAAATTTTACTCCCCCCAACAGAAGTCCTTGCTTCCACCAGGGCCCATGGCATCTTTGCTAAGCTACTGGCTACTCACTGGATTTCTTTTGAAATCTGTAAATCCTGTGTTGGCCTAAAGTGTATTCATCAGTTCTTGTCTTCTCCCACTTGCCACCTACCCAGAAGAGATTGTAGCATATTAGGGGGTGCCAGTGCTTAACTTGTTAAAGAATAATTGCCGGTGCCCAAATCTCTGCTCGGAAACCCGCAGTCAGCACTATTGAAGGACAGTGAGATGAATATGAAGGCTGTGCTGTGTATCCTTGAATTGACCGTATGGTTCTTCCATACACTACCAGACACTCCCTGCCCATCTGTCTCACTCTTGTAGGATCCTGCTTTCTCCCTTTGTGACAGTTTTTCCATCTTTCTCTTACTTTGTTTGTTTTCCCCTCTCCATCTAGGTCAATATATGATGCAGAAAAATAAGTGCCAGTCCCCAAAAATGAGTGCCGTTGGCCCCCTCTGCCAACCACCGGCTGAAGTTAAGCACTGGGGAGTGCTGCGGATACTGTACGATCGCCGTCAAACGTCTATTAGTGACTTGTTCCTACTTGGATACAAATCTAGATGAACTGACGTACCTAGACCTCTGACGTGTATTCCTTCGCTTGCTTTTGGTGACTGACCTGTCATTATTGAAAATGTTCCCTTCCATGTGTTGAGGGGTGTGTTTTATTCATATTTTGACATGTCCAGAGGGGACACGCTCGACAGCTTTCAGTACTGTCATAATTGGGAGCAATACAGTGCTTAATTTAAGCCGGTGGTTTCCGGTGCTCAGCACCGCCACTTAATTGTCAACGCAGGCGCTTGTAACAGTCTGCCACAAGGTGCCACTGTCTGGCTAATTTAGAGATGACCATAACAACAATTAATTATTAATTGCATATACATTAAAAATGACTATTACTTGTCGCCCAAGCCCTTCTTATACCTTTAGGGGCCTGAAATACTCCGAAGTCTCACACTTGTAGGAGTGTGATGGTTAGTAGTTGTGTTGTCATTGGCAGCATAGCAGGGGCAATGTGTGATGCAAGCTGCAGTGACCTCCTGCCAAGAGCCCTGGCACTTATTGTTTTACAAATTAAGCACTGGGCCAATTATAGTATTACTGTATAGTGAGAAGAATAATATTTTTCTTTGTCTTTTTCCACATCGAGAAACATTGTCCGGAACAATGTTATAGTTGCAGTAGGAAAGGTGTTCATACTTGATTCCTTGGTGCGTTTTGTAATGTATCTTTCAGCTGGCAAATTGTTTGCCTCGCTTGGATTACGCTTGCTGTTGCCCTGCTAGGCGCTGACGTCCTCTGGCCTGCGTAATTGTGCTCTGCTGTTTATTTCCATCAATAAGAAAAGCATTGCGTAGCTCGGTGAGTCATGCAGTAAGTGCATGGCCGATAGGCTGCTGACGTCTCTTCTCTGTTTTGTCATTTTCAGATTGGACCTAAAATGCCGGTAATAGTTGGTGTTTGCTGTGGCATCTCGCCCCAGAGAATGTATTGATTTCTGCTTCTTGTGCGTCTCTAGCGTCAGATCCCCTGTGCTAGGAGGAGATCTGAGGCCGCTGATGACACACATTACATCAAAGCGCGCCATCTTCAAAAGGCTTTTAATGATGCGTGTGAGTCAGACATTTGTAAGACGTGCGTACGTAATGTTGTCAAATAGCATTTTTTTTCGAAAGTTTTCGTCATTTTTTAGATTTTTTGGGGTCAGGATTCTCAGATTAAGTGTCTTAAGTGTAGATTTTCATTAGAGGCAAGCAAATGAAAAAAAAAGGCTCCAGCCTTGTTTGCGCCAAAATGTCTGATGCTGGCCCGGCTTTAGACCCCTGAGGACAGTACTGGCAAGCCAAAATAGAGCCAGGCCAAGCGCAATAGGTGCGGACATTTTCCCTGCCTACTGAAGGTTTTTTTAATGTTTTACTTTCAATAATAGTCACTTAATGCACACATATAATCTCTTATGTTAAACTGAAAGAATATGTTGAAGGAATACATTTTGTTTTAATTGTAAAGCATTGTAAGCGTCTTTATCATATGTTTATATGATTGTTGAATGAATTCCTGGCAGGATCGGCCCAGAGTTTGATTCGTAAAACCCAGCTAGATTGCGCCTCAAACGTGGCTCAGTTTATGAATTTGTTGGTTTGCCCTGGCTGGAGACCTTAATCGTCAGTAGGGAAACATAGGTAAACCGGAAATGCACCTGCTAATGTTGCATAATTAACCTGATCCTTGCATCTTCCCCACAATCAAGTAAAGGTTTTTTTCTGTTGAACAAAAATCCCAAATATTGCAAGCTACCACAGGGGAGCACCACCAAAAATGCTTCAGAGATTCAAACATGCATTATGTTGGCTCAAGCTCGATTAATTGATAAGAGTGAGACATATGCTCCGAATCAAATCCGTTCTGTATCTAGATTGCCTCATAGGAGGGGGCCAGGGAAATCAGGTGTCCAAAATAGGCACATTGTAGCCTTTTGCATGTTTTCTCTTTGTGGTATCTGTTTACATATATAAATAACTGCAATGGTGGTGGTAGAGCTACAGTTAAAACGCTGACCATTAACAGTTTTAACCTAATGTTTTCAAAAGTAGCAAAAGGTTTAACCTTTTGTTGTGAAAAAGAGGCCCAATTCGCCCCTCTGAAGTTATGGTTTACCCCTCACGTCTTATTAGATCCCTTTTTTGAACCCTTGTAAACTTTTGACCCCCCCTCAAACACCAGTCAGTAGGCAAATGTTGGTGTAGATTGCTCAAAAGGATCGAAAAATTACAAGATGGGTGCCAAAATGTTTGACTTTAGCAAGTAGCATGGGTTTTCCTATAGGTGTGTTTTTCCAAAACTGCTGAACAAAAGTTCATCATATGTTAATGGCACGTAGGGGTATTTCCTTGCTTTCCTAAATTTTCGTTCAGCAATTTTGGCAATATAGAAAAAACATGGCAGTTCAGTGAGCACCCAACTCTGTATGTAGCCCTACTTTTTTGGCAAATTTATCAGTTTTGTGAGCAATAAAAAAACGCAGTGAACACATGCACATTGAAGGGTTGCTTGTAACCTCCTCCAATTGTTCATGGAAATTGGTGCAAACAAAATAAAAAGACAGAACCTTGGGACAGGCAATCCTGTAGTGTGCTTGTGAGCTGGCATTAGGCCCTTCCAGTTTAAGCAGATTTATCCACGGCCTCCTACAGGTCAAGGAAAGAGCAACAAAAAATGACATTCACCTATACCCCATACTGGTCTAAACACGACCAAGGGTGGCTATTATACTCACGCCTTAACTGGCCAGTGTATAAAAACTATGCACTCCCTAAAATTAGCAAGTGGCAGGGAAGGATTCCATCTGTCAGCTCCACTTCTCCCTTTCCAAGGGTGGTTGGAAAGTTGTCTAAACCCTCTCCTCCCTCACTTCACCTAAGGACAAGAGGAATGTTTCTTCAATACAGTGCCAAACAATATGGGCAGTTGACATCTTCCCTGTTCCTCCGCGGGTCGAAATTAAGGCTTACTCCTGAACATGGCAGCTCATAGTTGTCCTAGTGCAATGTTCTCACCACCCCATTGTATTCCCAAAGTGTGCCTGGGCGCTAGTTGCCCTCCTAACTTTGCTCAAGGATAAGGGCACCGTACTCTTAAATCCTTCCCCCATATCCTCCAAGTGTGTTAGTATTTCCCTCCAACCCTCAAGGTGCGGTATGGAATTTTATTACTTTAACACACTCAACAATGAATGAGAAATATGGCCTGATCCTCCTTGCTTTAGATTTCATCCAACGTTTCTGGGCCCACGACTGCTTCTGGTTAGGGTTTATTTCCTTTATTGGATCATAAACATTTACTTTCTATACATGGTTCTCCAATGGATCTTTATGAGTCACACTGAGGGGAAAGAGAGTTAGCATTTATCCGATCAATCACCATATCATTGACAGTTCAACCAATTTTGTTACACAATGAGGACCAGGAATCGGTAGCCAAGTTCAAGGGTGTTTTTTTGCAAATTAGTAATCAAGTTCAGGTAAATCACTCTCAAGACATACTGTACAGGTATAAGATAACAACAAGGATGCCAAGCCTCCTGAAGAAGATTAAGCGGACAAGAATTAAACAAACAAGCAGCTCAGTAGCTGCAATACAAAATAGTAGCATGAGAACTTGGTGCTCGGAAAACAATCTCAATTGGTAATTTCCATACATTAGCAATCTATGTCTTCAAAGCACAGTCCAAGGCACCAGAGTGCTAAGAGTTCAGCAATCAAAGAGCTGCATGGAAGACGATAGATAGGGATAAGGCACAAGAGTATTAGCAACATCACCAGGTGCATGGCAGAAGCTCGGTCAAGAGTCTTTAGTAGTTCGGAAATAAGTGTCAGTCTAAACCATACCTAGGGGAAAGCAACGTGACATGGGGGAATGTCTCAAAGAGTCCATTCAATGGGCAATGAGAATTCGGAAATGGTTCGGGTAGGCATCAAAGGAAGGTTCTGCGTAGAATCTGCAGAAGGGGCTCGGCAAGGAAGTTCAGCATTTGGTATGCAAGTAAAGTCCAAAGTCATCTGCATCCATCAGGCAGGGCAAATGATAAGTTATAATCAATAGACATTGGCAACTCCCCTTTCATTGAATCATCAATAGAAGTCCATTGTATTTGTTTCAATCCCTATGTGAATTCACACATTGCACACTGCAACAGCAGAGAAAAATCCCACACTGTATATGGTAACACCGTCTTGGTCACACACTCAGGTTAGAGCATAATAGTCTTTTATTCATCCACAGGTTTCTCATGTGCTCGTTGACAAGGCTCCTTCCCCAGGCTATGTATCTATCACTGTTACAAGAAATGTATCTATTTGAGAATACCTGCAAGAAAAGCAAGTCAGCAGAATACAGGAGCACAGTAAATTATGAAATGAATTACAGGCCTTTAGAGCAAATGCTAACTTAAGGCGTTAAATCAATGGTGCACATTTAATATGCATGTGCACCTTTTAACCTAAATTAATATAATATTTCTTAGTACTTTTAGTTCCTATTGCATTAGCATATAATGAATAATCAAATTGCACAATAGTAAGTATGACTGAGAACTACATTGAAAGTACATACATGTAACATTAATGCATACATTGAATAACCCTTGTCGTTTGACATTACACATTTAATGATCATTTAGCCCTAATAACAAAGGCTCTAACAATTACACTGACAATAAAGCACACGTTTAGGAATCATGAGTAAGGAAGGCTTCAGCAATGAGGTTAAGAGGATGGTTTGAAATAAACTAAACATGACTAATATTCATCTTTGTAGTATGGAACACACGTCATAACTGTGAATCCTTTTAGTTGCAATGAAGCAAATACACTTTGTTATTAAACATTAATCTCTTTATTGGTCAACATCAAATGATTATTTCTATTTCATTTACTTTAAATGCATTACTAATTTAGCAAAGACGGTTCCTAAGTTAAACATCAAATATATTTCTTTCAACATTAGTAAACATTCTATATGAGAAACGGTAAATTCTACAGTAAAGACTCTCTGCACCAGCATTGTCAGATGCAACATGTGCATGAATCATTTTGACACATAAGGCTCATGTGAAAAGTGTACATTCATTTTGTGTGTCAGGGTTCATTTAGCATGTAGGTTTTTGTGACATGTAAAAAGTGTGTAACTTTGCCCTGCACCACCCAAGGGCAAAAAAGAGTGACATTTTCCCCTCCCCACTCGCCTTGCTCTAGGGCGTGGTCATTGGCACCTGCCTCTTGTCACCTTGCTTAAAGACCTGGGGGTCAAAAAACATGGAACGGGAAAGGCAATAGGTGTCTTGCTTCTCCTGGGAACATAGGTAATGGTGGGCTACCAAGGACCAAACAGCTCTCAACTACCTCAGTGTCCTGTTTGGAATTTTGAGCAAAGCACCTGGGCACCCCTAACCTATCCTGCTCGTCTTTGGCCCACAGGTTTGGAAGGCCATGTTGTAGCAGAGCAGCTTACAACTATTGCACCCTTGCTCCTTGTTCAGAACTATGAACAGGGATTTCAGGTATCTGTGAGCTGCTAATATCCTCTGTGGCCTTCTATAAAGATGCAGGCCAACAAGTAGTAGTACAGGTTAGAGCTACCCCTGTGACCTGTTCATAATTGCTCTCTGCCCTACAGCATTTTGAGGATCATGGTAGGCTCGGACAACCTACAGTTACCCAGGTGCTGACTTCATATATGTGAAGACTTAACTGGGGCACCTGGTGGCTGCAATGTAAATTCAGTCACATCTCTTGACCTTCAGCAATGTGCAGGATGGAAGATGAGGACTGACCAACCCCCTGCCCTTCAGCAACATAAGGAGCGAAGAAATATTCCCCATTGGGTAAGACAAGGAGCGGAGGGGAAACACTCCACCCCGTCCCTTTGGATAGGCAGGGCAGATTTAAAAAACAGAAAACAGAAAGTAAAGACGTTGGGCAAGACTGTGGAGGGGTTTAAAGCCCAGGTGATTACGAAAAACTAAAAAACTAACCCCTAAAGCAATCAAATGCCCAATGCCCACCCCTGCCATTATGAAAGACTGGGAGTGGGATTAAAAAATTACCCTGATGTTCTTTTTCTTTTCCAATGTTTGTGCATTTAAATAAATGCTCTCACATGTGTCAAAGGCAAGGAAGGGAAACGTAGGACGCCCCTCATACGTTGGTGAAGGCTTGGTAGAGCTACAACCTATACTGCCTCTCGCTGCCATTTCACAAGAAAAGGGGGTCATTTAACACAACACCCATTGGTTATGAGCAAGGTGAGAAATTTACAGCACTGATGCCACTCAGATGCAGTAAAAACAAGCATTGGCATAGCCAATAGGTCTCGCTTTTGGGACCTTATAAGTATTTAGTTATGCAGCACAATATCCTTGGTGCAACAACATTAACTGTTGCATGGTTAAACACTTATAAGGTCCCAAAGGCGAAGTCAAGTAACAAGTGTGTTTCTGAAGTTAAAAAACGTGTGGTTGAAAACATTAGCTGCACGCGTTTGCCTCCGAAAGCAAACAAACAACATTCCAAACACACAAGCCCAGGCAATCGGAAAAATTGTTGGCCAGTTATCCTAAAAGGCGAGAAGCAAAAAAAAACCTGTGACATGGTCAGTCGCCATGGGATGGAACACACACCAAAAAGGGAGGGACAAATGGCCATGATTTACCAATGAAAAGTAAGGAATTTACTGAGGCAGACAAACCAAACAATTAATTTGCAATGTAACAGGTCTCGCATTTACATTAGTTTGAGCTATTGGCATTGTAAATGACAATGCCTTTTATTTATGTTTTGGTTTTGAAACATAAATAAAATGCATTGTCATTTACAATGCCAATAGCTTAAACTTGCGTAAATGCGAGACCTATTGCATTGCAAATGCTTGTTTTTATTGCAGTGCAGTAATGTAACAGGTAAAGCAGCTGACTTTGGAACTGAATTGAAAGCCTCATTGAGAGCATGCCTCGGACCTGCAGTTGAGATCTTTTTAACACAGTGTTTTTGAGCTTGTAATGTGTCTCCCCCAGGCAAAGCTTAAGTATTTGCATGGCAGTGAGATAAGCATCCTTCGGGGGATTAAAAGCAGTTTAAAAGGAGACCGGTGTGATAATGACTGAGCCCGGGGACGAAAGCTATGGCGTAGACACACAAAATTATATTAGTTTGAAAATTTAACGAAAACATGGAGGAAACGGCTTAAAATCAGGAAACAGGAGGCATAGACAGATTGCCGCTGTGTTTGTATGTTTTCTACGAAAGCATCATGGATGGGGTCTAGTTGAATAACAATGCAATTTAGAGCTATTGACGCCACCCTGAATGGCAATATTTTATAGTGTTGGATGTGCGAGGATGCCTGTGTTAATACTGAGGGCACCACACAGGGGCTGACGGGGTGAGCAGTCTGAGACAGCACTGCCGGGATGCACACTTTATGCACACAGAGGTGGGGTGGTAGACTGGGGATACGGAGTACGTGGAAGTTAGGATGTCCTGCACTTACTGGTAGCTGTGGAATGCAGCAGCAGCCCTGCTCCAGTCCCTATCTGCTGTGCGCAGAGCAGCAGTAGGCAGAGCCCCAGGCTGCAGCTTGTTTGCACGGGATGCTGGCGGGGGGACGCCACGCCACCCATTGAATCTTAAGAATGTATCAACAAGAACAATTAAGGAGCGGATGGAACTCAGCAGCCACTGCCCCTCTGTAGTGAGAGCTACAGGGGAAGCAACCAAGGGAGGAGTTGCATGTCGCTGTGGAGAAATAAAGCTGTGTTTTGAAGTGCAGCTCTCAGCTCTATCCCTTAAATGTAAAGTAAAAGGGGGCTGTTGATAAATAAATAAAGGCGCGTGCTGCATTGGGAGGTGGGAGGGTGTGCTTTTGAGGCAATCCAATAAACAGCACTCCAAGCAGACGACCCCAAAGTGAAAGCGGCACTGTTATTAAATAAATAAAGGCTCGGCGATTCTGTTTTTGAGGTGGGAGGGGTCTGCTTTGAAGGAAAGGCAAGAAATAATTTCGAAGTACATGGGCGCCGTTAATACATAAATAAAGGCTCACTGCCATGCTGTGTCGGGAGGTGGGAGGGGTCTGCAAGCGGTGCTGTTATTAAATAAATGAAGGCGCTCAGCCATGCTGTGTCGGAGGTGGGAGGGGACTACCTTGGACGAAAGGCAAGAAACAATTTTGAAGCACACGAGCGCCTATGTGGGGCTGTTGATAAATAAATAAAGGCGCATGCTGCATTGGGAGGTGGGAGGGGCGTGCTTTTGAGGCAATCCAATAAACAGCACTCCAAGCAGACGACCCCAAAGTGAAAGCGGCACTGTTATTAAATAAATAAAGGCTCGGCGATTCTGTTTTTGAGGTGGGAGGGGTCTGCTTTGAAGGAAAGGCAAGAAATAATTTCAAAGTACATGGGCGCCGTTAATACATAAATAAAGGCTCACTGCCATGCTGTGTCGGGAGGTGGGAGGGGTCTGCAAGCGGCGCTGTTATTATATAAATGAAGGCGCTCAGCCATGCTGTGTCGGAGGTGGGAGGGGACTGCCTTGGACGAAAGGCAAGAAACAATTTTGAAGCACATGAGCGCCTATGTGGGGTTGTTGATAAATAAATAAAGGCGCGTGCTGCATTGGGAGGTGGGAGGGGCGTGCTTTTGAGGCAATCCAATAAACAGCACTCCAAGCAGACAACCCCAAAGTGAAAGCGGCACTGTTATTAAATAAATAAAGGCTCGGCGATTCTGTTTTTGAGGTGGGAGGGGTCTGCTTTGAAGGAAAGGCAAGAAATAATTTCAAAGTACATGGGCGCCGTTAATACATAAATAAAGGCTCACTGCCATGCTGTGTCGGGAGGTGGGAGGGGTCTGCAAGCGGCGCTGTTATTAAATAAATGAAGGCGCTCAACCATGCTGTGTCGGGGGTGGGAGGGGACTGCCTTGGACGAAAGGCAAGAAACAATTTTGAAGCACACGAGCGCCATTAATAAATAACAAGCGCTAAAACACAAGCGCAGCCCAGCGGCCGCGAAAGTTAACTATTAACTGAGAGGGGGAGCAGGAGGTGAGCCTGCGAGTGGTGCACGCGCCTGGAAGAGCGATGGCTAAAGGAGGTGGAGCAGGAGGTGAGCCTGCGAGTGGTGCGCGCGCGCCTGGAAGAGCGATGGCTAAAGGCCCTGAGAGGAAAGCCAGATGGCGCCTGTGCGCGTTACTGTGCGCGTAACCGCACGCTCTAGGCCACACAAAAAGCTGTGGTCAGCTTTTTGAAGCCCACTTACTAAAAGTCTCGCCAGAGCAGCGCATGCGCTGGCTCCGGCGAGACCTAAAAATCATGTACATGTCCCTGACAAAAGTGCAAGTTTGCTAAAAATTGTTTCATTGACCGACTTTTTTCTAATTTTTCAAGACATGTATGGACATCATGAGAGAGTAAAACAAGCATTGGCAAGGCCAATAGTTCTTCTCAATGTTTTTTAGCCATCACGATTGCTGTGCAGCATGACTAAAAAAGGACACAATGATGTGGCTGCCCATAATTTTGTAGGCGTGCGCATATAGTCTAAGGTGGATCAGTGAATTTTTAAAAAGCAGGACAAAAGCTCTTTTATGAAATTTGTTTTCTACAGATGAACGAATTGTGGGAACAGGCTGGAGAAGGGATTGGAGGTGAAGCAACACCACATAAGGGGAGAGAAGCAACACAAAGGAGAGTACGCAGGCAAAAGAGAGCAAATTAGGTGGTGGAGGGAGATGCACGCATGAGAGGGAGCAACATTAGTAGGGTGGGGGAGAGAAGCACATGTGTGAGAGAAATGAACGTGGAGGTGGGAAGAAAAGCACACAAGGGAGACAGAAAATACATGCACTCTCATGGAGTTCTTAAACAAAAAGAAAAATATAGTTCCCTAAAAGCAAGCAGAGGAAGTATAGAAGCCAGCCATCAAAGAGATGGTAAACAGGCTAAGGTCCATAGAAGGGACAAACACAACATGGACAGGCTGCAACAAGGAAAGCAGGTAAATAGAAAGCAAGCAATAAGAATTATAGTAAAGCCAGCCAATAGTAAGCAGTGGGTGAGCTGCAAGCCCCCCCATGTTCTTGCTAAGTCCACAACCTGTCTTATGTTGTCTGGTGGACTCGACCTAAAAAACAAATGGTTTGCCCGAACCCTTTAGCAAGGCAGAGGGCTGCACTACAGGATACCAAATGCAGTCCTTCTTCTTGGCTAATGAATTGGGGGTAAGCACAACACCCCAACTTGGGCAAGGGAGGTGTGTGGAATATGATATACTGCCACTGCCATGTAAAAAGGCATGGGGGATAAATATGCATCATCCCTCCTTACCCCGCTTGGTTTATTTTGAGGGAGATTTAAGCAAATAAATACCCAACCCACCTTTATAGAATGTGAGAGTGGGTTACAAAATGAAAAGCTTGCACCTCATTTAAAAAAATGCTTTTGTAGATGTTCCAAACTTCAAGTGAGATTTAAAAAAGAAACCACAGTCCTCACCCATGGCCAAAGGGGTGCAAGGATAGCAAAGCAGGGCAAGGGATCTGTGGGATAATAAAGACCAGCTTTCCCTGTGGCAAGATGGAGAGAAAATACAGGTACCCTGCCCTTGGGCAAAGAGGGAAACATATACTCCTACCACTGGCATCTCTAGAGGGTGGCCATATAGGACCCGTAACCCAGCTCTATCTGCCCTGACCTGACCACCACTGTTGTTGAATGTGCCAGGAGCCTGCACAGAAAACCAAACAGACTCTACAGCAACCACTCACATTAATAGTCCAAATACCTTTCACTGCAAAGCAGTGTTCTTTCGTTAAAATGTTTAAATCTGACTTTGTATGTATGTGAATATATATCTATATAAACATATAAAGCTATAAAAAGTCAGATTTAACCGCTTCCGTGCTGAGGATGGAATGGCTCCGCCCTCAGCCACGTTGGGCGTGTGCTGTGGATGGGACCGTTCTGAGCTTGCACTCACCCACGGGGGAAGCAATGGCGCTCCCCCCATGTACCACTCATCTACGGGCCCCCACTGGGGATGGCAGTGGAAGCGCTTCCACTGCCACTCCCTCCCTTCCCTCCCCCACCGCCGATCTGATGATGTCAGCGCGCATGGCGTGCGCCCTCTTCAAAACATGCCAGGGACGGGCTGGAAGCAATTTGCTTCCAGCGAGACTGAGAAGTAAGTGTTTTACATCTCCAGGGAGGGTTGAGGGAGGGCTTAGAGGCACCGGGGGGAAGGAATGAGGTTTTCCTTTCCCCCGGTGTCTCTTTGCAGTGCATTCCTGCTGCTTGATTGCGGGTGGGGCCGCGATTGCGCAGCAGGAATGCATCCACTAGGCCTCCAGGGATTTTCCTTGACTTTGGGGAGCTGCCCCTTAGGCAAGGATCGCTTCCGTTTATATTTGAGCAATTCGTGGCCGTTTCTGCCCCCCTTGGGCCCCCAAGGAGGGCAGAAAGGCACTAGACACCAGGGAAAAGTATTTTGACATGTGGGGGAGTGGCCTCTTAGGCAAGGGTCGCTTCTCCTTCTTTGGGGGAATTATTTTCGCCTTTTCTGCACCCGCTGGGGGCAGATCAGCCATATTTGTTGTCCGATGTACCCCCAAGTGGGGCCGAAACCCACTAGACACTAGGGATAATTGTTTGCGCAAAAAGGGGAACGGCCCCTTAGGCAAAGGCTGCTCTCCTTTTATTTGGCCTCATATTTTGAGAGCATCACAAAAGAAATAGTACTTCAAGAAATCCCACCAATGGCGTTGCAGTATTAGAATAGTGCGAAAAGCGCTTGTGAAGCTTCAGCTACACAGACTTCTAACATTGTATGCTACATCAGGAATAAAGACAATCTTCAATCTCTCCGCTCTAATACACATCTTCTCTCTCAGGAACAGACTCAGTTTTTGAATGCATAGAGAAACAGCACTAGGAGCGAGCGCTCTTCGAAGTGCTAAAAAATCAATTAAAAAAATAGTCCCAAGAACAGTTGCTTTAATGGGACCTGTGGAATGAATAGTAGTAATTAGTCCCTGCTCTCGGGGAGGGCTAGACACACAAAGAGGCATGATGCATGCATGCCATGGACAAATGGGGATAAAGAATAGAAGAGTAACGATGGTGCAAACAAATGGGAAGCCTAGGGGCGGTCTGAAGCCCACCAAGTACATACAATAGGTCTCTTTTCCGAGACCTAAAAAGGACAAAAAATTGGCATGGATACCTTATGTGGATAAAAATGTTATGGAGACATAAGCACAAACTACTCCAAATAGCCTAAAAAAGGCTTAGCATGCTGGGGGCGCGGGGGTTGCTAGCAACGTAGGTTAAACATTTTAAGCAAAAATGCACATATGTATATATATCATATATGTATGTGTATATATATATATATGTATATATATATATATATATATATATATATATATATATATATATATATATATATTCACTGAAAAACCATAGGTTTCAGGGGCATTATAGTTAGTTGGACATTTCACTCGTACAAAACCATAGAAATTCCCCGTTATAGTTAGTTCAGCTAACTATAACTCGCGCTACCCGCAATGCACTGCTGATGACGTCACATATTACATCACTCATGACATGGTCAGTGACATCACTCATGACATCACTGATGACATCTCAAATGACATCACTGATGACATCACTGATGACATCATCCTTGTGATAGAGTGGCAGACCTCCTCTCACCCTAATATAACCTTTGATACACACACTCAAAAATACAAACTTACATTTTCAAAACAATGGACATACCAATACCAGTTACAACACACCTATTCAGTAATTCCAAGATCTACACACACATCCACTCATTCATCAACAGTCCCTATACAGTCACTCATACATGTACTCACTCATCATATGTACTCATACACCTATACATCCTGTTACACACCGCCACTCATCCATAGTTACTCACACACATAGTCACACATGCAAACTAAGTATCAAACATCCATTTACTTGCATATACAGTTATACACACACTACCACACTTACTTCTACAGAAACTTACACATACTTACTCTCTTAAACAATCACTTATAGAAACACCTTATTTGTACAGGAACTCTTCCAATCTCTCACTCTCACATATACTCACTTATATACACCAATACTCACATATACTAGTTTAAAACATATGTAGTTACTCATAAAGACACTATTGAGACAGTTAATCACTCACTCACTAACACACCCATACACATACTCATCCACCTATACAGTCCTGCACACATGCTGTCTTCAACACATACAAACAGTGAGTCACTCATTCATGCATCTATGCACTAAGTAATACCCCCCACCGAACCATACAGACACTCAGACACTCATACTGATACTCAAAAACCAACTAATAACCCATATAGACACTCATGTAGCTACTCACCAACCCATGCAGCCACTTATACACAAAGTGAGAGACTGATACAGATATTTTCATATTTAAACATTACTCACTAACCCATGTATTCACTAAGGTACACTTAGTCAGTTATACAATCAATTTTACAAAAACAAATCATCCATTTAGACACTTATATACCCATTTATTCTTCCTTCGACCTTGAGATATACATATATAAAACATATTTAATTTTCAGAAAAACACACATTCACTGGATGATGTCATCAGTGATGTCATTTGAGATGTCATCAGTGATGTCATGAGTGATGTCACTGACCATGTCATGAGTGATGTAATATGTGACGTCATCAGCAGTGCATTGCGGATACGCAGCAGTTATAGTTAGCTGAACTAACTATAACGGGGGAATTTCTATGGTTTTGTACGAGTGAAATGTCCAACTAACTATAACGCCCCTGAAACCTATGGTTTTTTCAGTGAATTTCTAAGGTTTTTTTAAATGCTAATTTCGAACTATAACGTGCCTGAAACCTATGGTTTTTTCAGTGAATATATATATATATTTATTATACTATGTATACATGTGAAAATGTCTCGGTCCCCTGTTTGCCTCGGTGGCACGGAAAAAATGGGTGGAACTGACGCCAGCACGCCGACGAGGTCCTCTTATGGCTCCGATGACGTCATACGGTGTCGCGAGCGGAGCCGTGCTCGTTGACGTGGGAGAGCTAGGGAAAGAATTTCCGTGGAATGCTGGTGCAGGGGATATTCACCTAAGTGTTCAGGCTAGTCCTTTGGGAGCAACTGTTTATGTTGCCACTCCAGAAACCGAAACCAGTGATCCGAGGGCAGAGGCCCTGCAGATGGCACACGAGGTGGGGTGCCCAGTCGTGTGCACCGGCGGGGCAGCGAAGTGACAAGCACCACAACCCACAAAAAAGATAACTGAGGGCACTGAATAACACAGGATCTTCTCTTTGTATCTGGCAGGAACAACGAAGTTAAAATGCCCTAGTACCAAAATGTAGAATTAGTGCTACAACGGTCTTCAAGAGGACCTGCGATGCCGCTTCTGCCTCCCGTACCCTGGAGGCGGCACATGGGTCACGCGGCACGGTCATACTGCGGTGGGACGCACACTCGTTGACCTCTCATGGCACTGCTCCACACTTCAGGGAGGACGCTTTCCATTAGCTATGTTTTCTGATGACATGTCGCGCCGGCCCCGTCCAACAACAGAACTCCTTTAGATCCAAACAGACTCTTCCACTCTCTCACCGGAAGTGAAACCAGGCCACGCGGACACTTTCACAATACAACAGCCGGGAATGCACTTTTCGGTAAAAACCACATTCCTTCCTCCTAATTAATCAAATAAACGTCTCACTGAAGAACAGGGGCCAGCTTCGATCGGTAAACAGCCGTTACAACGACTTTTTACTTTGCGATACCATTACAATGCATGCATTACCACGCATGCGTTGTACATCACGAAGTCATTACTACGCATTTTTTAGAACGCATGGTCATTTACCACGCATGCCTTTACAACGAATTTTGTTGTAAAGGTATGTATGGTAAATGACCATGCGTTCTAAAAAACATGTAGACGATCCATGTCGTTGTAAGGAAACAGAGGCTGTTCAGTTTCCTCACAACGACGTGCACCGCCCCTCAGAGATGACGTGAAGCAGGAACCACGAGGAGAGAGGAACCATGAGGAGTGAGAGGTAAGGGGGATTGGGCATTGGGTGGGGGTTTCTTTTCTAGGGTTTAGGGTAGTGCAGTGGTGTTTGGGTGGTGTAGGGGGTCGTGCTGGGGGTAGTGTTTTAGGGTTTAGGGTAGTGCAGTGGTGTTTGGGTAGTGTAGGGGGTCATGCTGGGGGTAGTGTTTTAGGGTTTAGGGTAGTGCAGTAGTGTAGGGGGTCGTGCTGGGGGTAGTGTTTTAGGGCTTAGGGTAGTGCAGTGGTGTATGGGTAGTGTAGAGGGTCATGCTGGGGTAGTGTTTTAGGGTTTAGGGTAGTGCAGTGGTGTTTGTGTAGTGTAGAGGGTCATGCTGGGGGTAGTGCTTTATGGTTTAGGGTAGTGCAGTGGTGTTTGGGTAGTGTAGGGAGTCGTGTTGGGGGTAGTGTTTTAGGGTAGTGCAGTGGTATTTGGGTAGTGTAGGGGGTTGTGCTGGGGGTAGTGTTTTAGGGTTTATGTTAGTGCAGTGGTGTTTGGGTAGTGTAGGGGGTAGTGCTGGGGTAGTGTTTTAGGGTTTAGGGCAGTGCAGTGGTGTTTGTGTAGTGAAGGGGGTCATGCTGTGGGTAGTGTTTTAGGGTTTAGGGTAGTGCAGTCGTGTTTGTGTAGTGTAGGGGGTCGTGTTTTAGGGTATAGGGTAGTGCAGTGGTGTTTGGGTAGTGTAGGGGGTCATGCTGGGGTTAGTTTTAGGGTTTAGGGTAGTGCAGTGGTGTTTGGGTAGTGTAGGGGGTCGTGCTGGGGGTAGTGTTTTAGGGTTTAGGGTAGTGCAGTGGTGTTTGTGTAGTGTGGGAGGTCATGCTGGGGGTATATTTAGGGTTTAGTGTAGTGCAGTGGTGTTTGGGTAGTGTAGGGAGTCGTGCTGGGGGTAGTGTTTTAGGGTTTAGGGTAGTGCAGTGGTGTTTGGGTAGTGTAGGGAGTCATGCTGGTGGTAGTGTTTTAGGGTTTAGGGTAGTGCAGTGGTGTTTGGGTAGTGTAGGGTGTCGTGCTGGGGGTAGTGTTTTAGGGTTTAGGGTAGTGCAGTGGTGTTTGGGTAGTGGAGGGGGTAGTGTTTTAGGGTTTAGGGTAGTGTGCCCAACCAGCCACAATATCCGTGGACAAAGGGGATCCTGACTCTTTGGAACGCTCCGTCAATTGAATAATTTGGGTCAAGGGCCCTACCACGTCCAAGACCTATCAATTCCTTTCTTGGGATCCCTCATATACTTGGAGAAAAAGGTACATAGTTTCTCACCAATTTCAGGCGTGTGTGCCACCTTCCCCTTCAGTGAGGGCCTGGAGCATTCTCCCCTCATCCTATTCCTGACCTCCCTTTCAAGGGGTTGATGGATTTTCCCCACCACATACTCTGCCACTTTGGCGTCAGATGTCCACTCTGCCGACCTAGGATGGTAAATTTGGGCAGGCTCGAATATGTCCGAGTGGACCCCGTCCCCAACCGGGGACTGAGAGGAGTGGGACTCTGGACGCCAGGGACGCCCCGAGTCCTTATCCTCATCGGAGGAGAAATCGTCCTCCGATACACCCTCTCCCTCTAAGGGAAACCCACCGTCGGGGTCTACAATAGTGGTGACATTGTTGCAATTTTCTCCGGGCCCCTCCTCCTCCCGGCAGGGTGCATGTTTTAGCGTTCGCGCACTCTTGAGGAAGGTCTCCGTAAGTTTATCAAATCCTTCCAAGTGCCCCGCGTTATGCTTAACGGCCCTTTTATTCCCCATCTGGGAGCTACTTGGACCCGCCACCACCAGATCTGGGTCACTGAACACCCCAGGGATGCTTTTCGCCAGCTTATCAACCTGATCCCTAAGAGGAGCCAGCGCCTAGAAATAGCCAGAGAGAGGGCTTGGTCCACTGCTGGAGGGAGAAGTTGGGGGCCATTCCTCCTCCACTTCCTGGTAGGAGGAGTAAAAATGGTCTTCTGGAGAAGACATGATAGCAGAGGGTGTGAGCACAGAACAAATGCCCTTAAAATCCTTAAGACAGCCCCCTCGCCGGTGCTCCAACAGCTGGGCTTTCCCGAAACTGTTATAAGAATAGACTGAGGCGCAATACCAATTACCACCACCAGGTGGCCGTGTGGGGAAATCACCGCGTAGCGGTGTCAAAATTAGGTGAGGGTTGGTCGGGAATCAAGCGGACACTAAAAGAGTGACCGGATTCCCAAACGCGCGTAAAGACCAGCGGGAGCGCTCGACGGAGCTGCCTCGCTCGGACCAGACGCGCCTGACAGGATCTCACCGCGCGCAGAGCACACAGAGGGAGAAACTGCGAGGGGAGAACGCGCTCGGGCAAGAGCCTGCTGCGCAGGGAATATGAAACAATACCAAGGCAATAATGCTAATAACGTGCATAAGAAACCGCTATACAAACAGCAACAACGTCAGATTAAGCCAAGAATGTAAGGAATGCACTTAGCTGACGAGCAGTGAAGAAAGAGGAAGCGGAAGGGACGTCACGATATTATATACGATGGACTGTGATATGATTGGACTATAGTTGCCTTGGAGACTACCCCCTAATGGTTCATGGGTTGTGTAGTCTTTTGTTTAATGATTGTTGTGTTACGTTTTCTTTGAACTGCTATGCAAATAAAGTGAGGAAAGATATGCATAATCCTCGCCTCCGTCCTGCCATAGAATTCATTCAACTTTATTTGATCTGATTTAGAAACATAGATCATAAAAGTGTACATAAAAACAGTAAATCCTCTTTCCTAATACAATACAGTGAGAATTAATTAAAACCAGTAGGTAAAAACGGGTGTTACAAAGCCCGGTTCAGAGCAACTTCAGGTTAACAGAATCGTAAAGTTCAATGTTTCGCAAGATCAATCTCATGTACTTCGTGCAAAATACGCAATAAGGGGTCCAAGTAAGATGTAACGCTCCAATACCTGACCAGTTTGCACTATATAAAACTGCAGAAAAACTAAAAATAAAAAGTGTTTTGCACACTTCTGTCATTGGGCTATATGTGGGCTACATCTGGGTGATATTTGTGCTACATTTGGGCTCTTTTTCTCTGGTGGCCATCTTGGGAGACTTATTTGTTATGAAGTTTCCTAATTTCGGCATTTACTGCAGTCTCCTCAGTAGGAAATGCTTTCAGTTTTTTACTTTGATTCCATCAAGAAGGCATTCAGATGTGTCACACATTTGCCATAAATTCAGAATGTTAGCACTCTAGTTGTTCATTAGATCACTGTAGTAAAGCTACTGCTCACCAGGGAGTTAACTGGAAGTCTACTGCTGGTATTGAAAGTGATTGTTTCAGTCTGCATGTCAGAATTTTCTAATGAAATAGAAGAGGATTTGAGATCTCACTTAAAACATGCCCTAAATTTTCTTTCTGCAGCACTAACCATAATTTCTATGGCAAAATGAACCCCCTCATTTTGTTCCTTTTTAAATTAAATGTTTTAAGAGTTACCAGTTTATTCCAATCAAGATGGCTTCAGGTGTGCCATAATTTTGTCATAAGTAAGGCTGTTAGCACTCTAGTTGTTCTTTAGAACACTCTGGGAAGCTGCAGTAGAACACAAAGGAATCAACTGACAGTCTCTGCCCTTGTTGGATGTACATGTTTTACTGAGAATGTCAGACTTCATTCTCACATGACTGAGAAAGATAATGTGAATTTACAGAAAATATGCTCTCATTTTAGCTTCTGGAGCACCTTCCAAAACTGTATGGGACAAGCATGTGAAAATAGTTTTCTCTCAAACATGATTCATGATATCCCAGCAGAAGGTTTTTCACAGGGTAAAATCACCTTAGAACACACCACAATTCCTGAAATTAGTATGGTACCATCAACAAATGAATTCTAATGTAACTAAAGTCTGTTATCACCCTTTATAGTTCTCCTTTTGGTAACCCTCAAAATCTTCGATTCACTACAATGCATTTCAATGGGGTACTATCATTTATATTGGTCCCAAGATGGCTGCCAGCAATTCCAGGATGAAGTGCTGACAGCCAATCAGATCTCACGATGACGTGTGGTTAGGCTCCGCCCAGATATATATGTGTTTTCTTTTTCAAATTTCTCAGGAACTACTGAACGGATTTACACCATTTAACCAAAAGGCACGACTCTGAGCCAAGGGCTACCTTTTTGCCTAATTTGGTGTAATTCCGTTCAGCAGTTCGGGCTGTAGCTGCGACTAAAGGTTCCTATGGAAAATTGCATGGGGAAAACACGTTTTGGGACCCCACTTTTTTCTCGGCCCCCACTTGATGAATCACCCCGAGACTTTCAGGATAGGAGCGGACCAGAGCGCCCCACGAGTTTTGAAAATTTCGCGAAGATTCATCAACCGGCGCCAAAGTTATTGGAAATAGAATGTTGTGAATTTCTTATGGAAAATAGGTCCTAACTATAACTACCTACTGGCGACCGCCAGTAGGTAATATATATATATATATATATATATATATATATATATATATATATATATATATATATATATATATATATATATATATATATATATATATTCCATACGAAAACCATGCCATTTCATAGCACGATAAAAAGCCCAACCATCCGGAAAGTAAACCAAATAGAGTTTAATTCCAAACAAGCAGGAAAACAGTGCAGCATTACGCGTTTCAACCCGCCCGGGGTCTTAATCATATGCGACAACAGCGGGTGTCAGCTGTTCTCATTTTAAATACTCTGTGATAGTAAACAGTAAGGAGAGACACAAAATCGTGAGTGCTACGTTTTCAGATGTAACAACACCTTCAATTTATAGTTTGTTATTTAAAGTTCTGGATCTCGATATCTGTTCACACAAAGTACTCTCATAGTTCATTGCTTCGTGCAAATGTTTTTTAGAAAATGATCGAGTTTGTAAGATACCGATCCAAGTAATATAAAGAAATCCCCAACCGTATCTGATTGAGGGGCCAGCACTCGTCATCGTGGGGGTTCTCTCGTTTATTGCACAGGTTACATCGGATCCATGGACAAAACAGGGACGCGTTTCGGCAGTCAAGCCACCTTTCTCAACCTGAAATGCGCCATATTGGTGCTTCTATTTAAACAAAACATTCACTAAAATTGAAGATGCACTTCATTTCGCCGTGATTGGGTAAAAACAAACATGTGGGCTGTTAACCATTCATTTCTAACCCAGCATATTCACAGTCACTCAGGAAACTGCAACAGCGTAAGTCCTGCAGTCTAAATTGCTTTTAGGATTATTTACGTTCTGTGTTGTTCCGTGTTTATGCCCTCCAGTTCATTTGGTTTAGAAAGACTCCCATCATGCCTCATTCAGTTTTCAATAAAACCCGGACTGGATTTATACATGTCCTTCATCTGCGAGCAAAGGCATCTTTATAATGTCATTTAAAATCCAAAAAACGCATTATTTCACATTCATGTAGATTTACTTTAAGCATAGTTGCCTGCCTAATTAGTCCGTCACCTCCTTAAAAGTACACTCGTCTCCGAGGGCAATCTGCTCTCTACTCAGAGACAGATTCCTAATTAAGAACCATTGTCCCAATAAAATAGAGGAAGACTCACGGTGGCAACTTCTTTAAAGTTTCAAATCCTTGGGTCCAGTGAAACCAGTTCCGATAAGCAACAGCACGGACCCACGAGACCACCGCTTCCTTGGCCAGTACCATTCGCGGTGCCCAGCTCCATGGTAGGAGAGGTTATACCAGGGTGAAGATAGGCCATTAAGCAGAGAACCTCCAGTCCCCGCCAAGGGAGCTTAAGCTCCCAGCGTATGAACCTGCTCCTCCACAAGTGCCTTCTCCTCTTCTCCATCGCCACTCTCCTTTCATGGGGGCACACCTGCCTCATATTTTCATATATATATATTCACAGGAAAAAACTAAATGTTACAGGGACGTTATAGTTAGGAATTAGCATGTAAAAAACCTTAAAAATTCACTGAAAAAAACCACAGGTTTCAGGGACGTTATAGATAGGAATTAGTATTTAAAAAATCTTAGAAATTCACGGAAAAAACAAAGGTTACAGGGACGTTATAGTTAGGCTGAAATTTCACTTGTACAGAACCAGAGAAATTCAGCCGTTATAGTTAGCTGAGCAAACTATAACTCGCGCCCCTGCAATGCACTGCTTATGACCTCACATATTACATCACTAATGACATGGTCAGTGACATCACTGATGACATCTCAAATGACATCACTGATGACATCTCAAATGACTTCACTGATGACATCATCCACAGCATCTCTGACGCACCCACTCACTCCTACCCATACATTCATAGATCGGTTGCAAAAACCACAACAATTCGTAAGCAATTCGTATGGGAGGTAGTCCAGTACACACAGAAGAGGATTACTTCCAACCTCCACAAAGTCCCAAAAGTGTGTATCCGGGTGTCTTGCATATAGCTTTCAATTGGTCCAACTCCTCCAATTCATGAAGTCAACGCGTTTCGGCCAACTGAGTCAGGTCTCATCAGGACATGAGTAAAAGGGAAATGCAACTGTGTGCAGGAGCACTGATTAACGGTAACTTGAGGAATCAAAACGCCTATCTCGGCGAGGGAAAAGCCTCTGGAACTGCGCCGGATTCGGCTTTCCCCAAACAGACTTTTTAGTCGAAGAAAAATTAAGTACCTCCCTCCGTTGGCACAAGCTCAACACGGGGAGGTTCCTGGCAATGAATCGAGAGAAGCGCGTTCGGCGCTTCGGCTCTAAAGAGTGACGGGATCAAATGGGACTTTGCGGAGGTTGAAAGTAATCCACTCCTGTGTGTACTGGACTACCACCCATACGGATTGCTTACAAATTGTGTTTTTTGCAACCGATATATGAATGTATGGGTAGGAAAGAACCCTGAATTTTTGATGTTATGTGTGTTGTTTTTGGTATGTATTCTTAAGAAAAGATAAAGAATCCTTTTTGAAAAATCATTTGGGGTCAGTTCGTAAGAGCTTAAAAATAAAAAGCAATTAATTTTTTTGGTACTAAGGGGCACATGCATCAAACCATTTTGCGATCGCAAACAGTGTGATTTGCAAAAATCAGCCATTTGCAAATGCAAAATGGTCTTTCCTGATGCATGTCCCTTTTTGCAATTCGCAATTTAGGCAATCGCAATTTATTGCGAGTCCCTAAATTGCGAATGCAAATAGGGAATCACAATTTGCGATTCCCTAATACAGATGCAAGAAGCCTTTCCTAAATGCGAACTGTGCATTTAGGAAACGCTAATTACCATCAATTTCATGTTGATGGTAATATGTGCATACTTTGAAATAGGCACAAAAACTCATTTTTCAACGTGCCATGTTGCGCACACATGCCCTTAGGGCATGTGTGTGCTTTACATGTGCACACTTGCATTTGTTTTTGGGGTGCTTCAGGGGGGCCTTAGGCCCCGGGGCACCCTTAGCTTTGCATTTGCAATTTGCGATTACCAATTTGGTAATCGCAATTTGCGAATGTATTACCATTAATTCCTATGGGCCTGCAGGCCCATAGGAATGAATGGAGTCACATTACCTAAGAGCAATTCGCTATTTGGTAATGTTAAGGAATTGCAAATTTTTGGGCGATTCCTACATGCATAGGCATTTGCGATTACCAAATAACGATTCCATAAAAATCGCTATTTTGGTAATCGCAAATTCAGATGTTGATGCATGTGCCCCAAAGTACCTATACGTAGGTATTAATTTATTGTTTTCCTACAGAAATGTGCTTTGATTTATTCCCACACCTCATTCTTGTTGGTTCTCATATTATCTATGTCAGGCAGCAACACATTAGCAGGCCTCCCTAATTGGTCCATCATAGCCAATGCATTATAGACTCGCCGTATATTATGGCGTGTAGCCCTCTGAGGCATAAAGCCCACCTGATTGGGGTGGACTAGGTCCGGCATGTATTGCATCAGTCTACTGGCCAGGGTTTTGGCAAAGAGTTTTACCTCAAAATTAAGGAGAGAAATTGGACAGTAGTACGAATGGGCCTCCGGTGGGTGCCCAGGTTTGAGGAAGACTACGATTTCTGCATGGCACCAGTCCTGTGGGAGTATGGCATTTTCCGATGCCGCATGAATGACATCCAGCAAAGCACTCCCCAGTTGAGGCATAAATAACTTTAAAAATTCACTGGAGAAGCCATTAGGCCCAGGAGCTCGCCCAGTTAGTATCTCGGACAATGCAGTTGCCAGCTCCTCTGTTATGATATTTTCATCTAGTTGGGCACGGGCTGTGACCGACAAGTATCGTGGTGGGATATCCCTAAGGAACTCCTGCACTACGTCCGTGGCAATTTGATCATTCTCGGTATACAACTCGCCATAATAGGCTGTAAAGCTCTGGGAAACCTCCCTGGGACCAGACAGTAGTACCCCATGGGAATCCTGCACCACTGGCACCGGTGGTATTGCGTTAGTAGCTTGGCATAGTCCTTGGAGCATTCAACTAGATTTATCACCCCGTATAAAACGTCTGATTTGAAATCTAATTTAACCACATCTTTGTTGCGGCAGAGCTTGAATATGCTAACACTGTTTTCTACAATGTGGGGGGTTAGCAGTTTTCCCACAGTTCACATACTATTTTGCACAAAGTTACGTAAAAAATTGACATATCGTTTGCAAGTTTCTGGTAAACTGAACACAGAAACAGGACTAGATTAACAGGAAAGTTGGGGATTAAATGTTCTTGAGAGCTCTGCTTATAGTGGCATAGCAGGAAAATTACTTGGGATTCTTTGTGAAGTCACGTTTTACAAATGAATATAAGGAAGCTATTACTGTGGGAGCTTTCTAGGTCAAAATACTTAATCTTCTCAAATTAGTGATACAGGGGAAAGGCTGCACGTGCATTTTAGAAACAGTTGAAATAAGTGATTGGTGCAATGCCACTAAGTGGCCTCACGCTGCCATCAGCGCAGGAAGTCGTGGGAAACGTATGAAAGTGTACATTTAAGATTGATAAGGTTTGAAAATTATAGAATTTCGTTATTGCTTTATTTAGAAATATTATTTAAAATTTGTATGAGCATTTTGAAAAATGAACAACAGTTGGTCGACCTCAGTTATCAAACAATACACAACAAAGCTAAATTAATTCAAATGCTTAAGCCTGGGTTTCAGTTCAAAAAGAGGAAGATTTTGGGAGGATCTTTTTATTTGATTGGTAACTTGATTTTATAACTCCAGCTCATTCATTTGCCAACGTGTCAATTAATGGTTCCAAGCCAGCACAATGTGTGGTAAAGAGTATTATTTTGGCTATGAACCACCATGTTCCTCATATTAGAGCCCTCCCACCCCCGGCAAACATCACCATTGCCAAATGTCACAACTAGTCTTCCAAGGTTCTTCAAGAACTTAAAAGCCTTTCTTGTAAAAAGGGCCACTGGAATTATGCGATTTCGTGGCTTGGCCTTTTCCGCATAATTGTGGATTTGCCGCCGTGACCATTTAATCCATCACCTTCTGAAAAATGAGTAGATTTTACCCCAAAAAATATTTGCTTCTAGCTCAAATGGAGAGTTACTAAAAACGCTGCAACTCGTGTTGCCGTCCTGAGGAAACCCCTTCACAAAATTCTACTGGTCATCTTTGAATTGCATATTTCTGCATTTGGGTGTTAAACTGTTGCTAGTGAGGTGGAACCTTTGCCCAGTGCTAAAAAGACAATATAATGTTGTGATACTGTTGCAAAATGTGCTGCAATATGCTGCATAGTTTGTCTTTTCTTGCTCCATAATTTAGACAAATCTGCCACATAATTTGCTCCTCCCTAGTCACATAATTCCAGTAGCCCTGCTTGTCGACAAGTATGGAGAGTGCATTAGTTTGGACCTTTGCTTGTATCATTTGCCACAGCAGAGCACGGGACACTCTTCTCCATCTGATCAAAGCGGATGCTGCTGGAGGGAGAAGTTTTGGATTGTTTCCATCGTGTATGTATGGGTGGAGTTTTTTATCCACTTGGAATTCTGCAAAGCCAATATTCATTGTCGTGGATTCAGTGGAATCCTTGGTAGAGATTGATCGGACCCATAGGTCAGCAATCTAGCACAGTGTGCTAGAGTTTCCTTTTACCAGCACCTCAATGTTACCCAGTTATCTGGTGAAAAAACTATACAGGCTGGCATTCAACAATTGAAAACTGTCTTTGTGAAGTCAAGAAAGGTGTCTGTATGTATGCATGTTGAGACTCAATCCAATAAAAACAAAAACTAGTATTTGTTCTTTAACTTCCTCTTCACTAACTGTCCAACCATGGCTTTCAGCACTTCTTTACACTTCCTGGGTGAAAACTCTAGTGTTTTATTAGCATTTGCGCTATCTTTTAATTCCCTTGTCCAAAAATGTCTCAATGTCTGCAAATGGAGTTCCTGATCATGTGTTGCAGGGCACCAGCCTCAGTCTCAAGGAACCCAGGCACCAGGCTGGCACCGCTGCCCCTGCCTCCACTGTGGGCATCCTGTGCTGCTTGGGCTTCTGGGCCATCACTGCTGCTGCTAGAGAAGGAAGGAGGGGTATTGGAGCTGCCACTGCAGAGGGGACTAAGCCTCCTCCGCTGCTGCGCACCTAGAGTGCTGGGGAGCCATCCTGGTCGCCCGCGGGGAAGTCACAGCAAGCTGCCTCTGGCTTTTCTCCGGGACAGGGGGTCGTTTCTCACTTGGGGTGGTGGGATCAGTGCATGGGGAAAGGTGATGCAGAGGGTCGGAACAACACCTTCCCCCCTGGCAGCCAAAGAGTAGGCAGCACAGCACTGACTCCGAGAGTTGATGCTAGAGCAGTGTTGCGATGCCCGGAGCATAAAATAAGCTGTCTTTCCTCTGAAAATAAATCAAAAGCAACCATAACTTTTAGAAAATTCAAACTGTCTCAGCAACAATTTCTTACCCTATGAACTGCCTGTATTTTGAATGGTCTGATCTGAAATGGTGCATTTGAACTGCCAATATTGTGAAGATGTAATATAAATACAGCATAGCAACTGAGTGGAGTTTAAGTGCTTCTTATCTAATTTGATTTTATTGTGTGTCTTGGTGAGAACTCAAGCTTTGAAATTTGCAGGAAAATCAAGACTCAAACATATCGGCACATCCATGCATGGCGACACAGCTGAGAAATGTTACCCCCTCCTGGCAAATGTCTTCAGGCCAAACATAATGCATTTCTCCTTCCGAGCTCACTTACCGACCATCTGAAACGCACTGATCACCCACACTTGAAGACCACTGCTGACCCAAGTACCTCTGCAAATTCAAACCTTCTATTATCATGCAAAAGGAGCTTTCAAAGCAGCTTCAAGAAGAAGTCCGCCATACTCCATCAGTATCAATTTGGCTTCAGCCGAGGAAGCAGAACATACACCATGCTGACAAATATCCCTGAGGATCTAATCACCACTGTAGATGATATTCTACTGGCCCTTATTCTTTTCGACCTATTCTTCGCTTATCATGCTGTTAACCACCAGTTGTTGCTCAAATGATTGCTGGATTGGGCCTGGAAAGAATGATGTCCATCCTCTTGCAGCAGAGCAACAAAAAAGCACACGTTCATTGAGTCCAGCAGTAGCAAAGTATCATGAGCGGTCCCAGAGGTTCCTCCTTATTCTCAGTCCTATCCATTATATACATGCCTTTGTGTCCCTGATACCACAGACCACTACAACTTCACTTTGCAGAACCATGCAGTTCCTACCCAGATACACCTGCAGCAAGATTGTGGATCTGTGATTCCAATATAAATGACTCCCTTGAATACATTTTGCTCTAGATCAATAAAAGTTTCCTGTGTGGAGCAGGTTCTAATGGAGGAAGAGGCTAAATATATGCTGCCATTTCCAGACCAGTATCTCTGGGAAGTGATCTTAACTCAGTATAAAGAGACTTAAGCATAGCTGTTGAGTTTCATGCCAAGAAGTCCCCCCCCTGGTTAACTTCCTGGTAAAATGTGCTAACTTCCAGGTGCTGAATTATGTAAATCAGCACACAATTCTAGTCTACCCTACCCAGGGAATATTCCTCATTGGATGTGCCTAGCACAGATTGTGCCCAGATGCTATAGTACAAAGAAATTGTGCTATCCTCATTGCAGGCATGAACTGGCATCTGCATTGTAGACAGGAACAGGGAACCCCGGATGAAGGCAAGGTGTGACTTCACCTGCCACCATCGAGGTTTCAAAGATGACATTGCCTGTCAAGCTAACTGTGCAAAATTTCCTAGGTGATGTGCAGTTACTGAGCATTCTGACACCCTCTTGGGTGCTGAGCACGCAACAGTATTAAGGCGCTGGTGCAATGGCAAAGGCATTTCCTAATTTGCACAGGAGCAAGCACTGCCATATACATTTGTCTCATGTGCATAGGTCCAGGTGCCTGTGCAAATGAGGGAATGCTCTGTTGTCATCGCACAGGCGATAAAGGTGTATCTGTGTAACCAGCATTACAGAATAGACTGTACAGGCATCTGCAACCCCTTCTGTTATACTGAAGTTCCTTGGGGATGCAAAAAGCGGGTGCAAATGCACATTGTGCCACCTCACCCCGCGGTCCTTCTGCATTCCAGCTCCAGTTCTCGATTCTGAGGAAGGCACTTCTAGAACCCCAGACCAACTAGTGGATAGAACGAATGAGAAATTTGATCCTGTGGAGGCTTGCCTACTGGAGCTGTATTTATGCATGTCTGTCCAAAACACAGTTTAGAATATAAAGGATCCAGAACAATGTGGCCTGGCTATGCCTGGAAAAAACCAAAGTTCAATCTATTGCACGTTAGATGTTCTCCTCATCTCTTGTACATTTGTGAGTATAATTCAGGTCATTATGTACAAGTCTTCCTAGACTAATGGACCCATTCTATCTCTAAAACCTGTCCTCATGCTATATTCACTCAAGGAACTTTGGATCAAAACATGCTGCACAAGTTAAGCCAAGATAGAAGAATCAAAGGGATTAGCCTCTGGACACTTGGGATCTGACCTTAAGACGCCATCTTCTCTACCTTAAATTCCTGAAAGGCTTGAAAATGGTTATTTGTAAGTTGGTATTTTGTCGTACAGTTTCTACTTTCTCAGTAGCAACTGTTCGTTTGTTGGACAACATTAATGTTGGGATATTGCCAGACTGATTCTGTGCACCCCCTCAGGATGTGTTGGCCTATAGGCCTGCTAGCTCACAGTGCCACCATAAGTACCCCTAAACCTAAGAGGGTAACAAATGGATTGGGCAACCTCAGAACATGACACCCTGACTCCCCAAGGAATTGTGGTAACAGATCTAGAACCTTTTCGCTTGGTCTCTCGTGGATACCCAGAGAGATACACAAGAAATACACAAAGGGGTGTTTCAGTATTTATTGAACCATTTTGATTCTTGTATCAAATATATGCGCTGCAATGATTAATAGACAGAAGCATATAAAAGTGATTAGCAGTATGAGAACAGTGAAAAGGTTAAACAATTCCACCATTGTGCGGAAACAGTGTATAAATGTTGGCATATAAGTGCTGTGTATAGTGTACTCCTACTATGCGCTCCCTAACATAGTTGCCTAGGGCTGTTGATCTGCCAAAATCCCCTACTGAATGATCTAACTCCCCATTACCTGTGGGTGAATGTGTTCAGGTCCCCGTCTTGGTCACAAGTTGGAGATCCCTGCTCGTAGAGGGTAAACAGGAATCAGCTGGACTGAGACTCCAACAACAGGGACCTCACAGTGACAGCCGAGCTCTCCTCTGATTTGAACACGGAAATGCATGTGTATATATAATAACAGTAGCCATGCTTCAGTGTTGAGGCTTCAGCTGGGCTGACATTGTTTATCCTCTTGTGATAGCTATGTTGCCTTACGGACAAATAACAAACAACAATATTTGCACAATGTACGTTTTAGGCCTTGTACTAAATGTTCAAGGTGTTGTGATAGTGTACTTACAAAGTGGAAATGTAACCAATGTGGTTTCAGAGAAACTAATCATGCACTGTCACGCAAGGAAATATGTGTCAAAAGTCATTGTGCAGAAGAGAAGGCAGCTTAAGAAACGTGTGCATGTAAAATGGCAGGGTTTCTTCCCGGGCCTAGCCCAGCCAAGTGACAGTTTGGTATTCAAACATTAGAATACCCCCTCCTCCACTGACTCTGGGATCAACCTCATCATAAAACAAAGCTCAGTGTAAGATCCACCAATGCAGCATGATACCCTGCCCCTTCCGGGAAGTTGTGGGCTTAACCACATCCAAGTATCATCAGAAAGTCTTGTCTCTGATGGTGTCCAAATCAGCCTCTCAGTGATACAGCAAGGAGACGATAAACTTAAAAATGAAGTTCCTCAGTTGGTTAATTGATGGTGTCCAACGAGCAGGTCACAGGTTCGAGGCCGACAAGGACAGACTCTGCTGTTCATTCTTCTAAATTTAATGGAATGGGTCCCATTGAATGGGTATTTTATTTTCAGTACAGCACTACAATTTCATACGACTGAAAACGGAAACATTCTAAAAAAAGGTGGCTATAGGCATATTACTAGAATGCTGAAAAATAGCTGTCTTAAAGGAAAAAGAAGACTGAGTTACTTTCTGTTATAATGCTATTTATTGAGTCTACTTTTACCCGTCAGTGATTCTTGGTGCTAAACAATAGAAGAAAAATAAAATAAAGACCCTGTCTATACATAAGGAGATAAGTGTTGATGCGTTTATGGAATGTTATAACATCCTTGACAGGTCTAATAGGGGGCCAAACAGTTCTACAGGGTATGTCCAAGGACCAGGAAAGTGAGCACTGTAGGAAATTTATTTTAAAAAGTAAAAGCAACATGGAAACTGAATATAAGAGCATTCTGGTCCTCCAGCATTTACAAGCAATATCCAAATAACTCTAGAAGAATGTGGTGACCTGATAATGTAAAGCTTCAAGTTGCATATACCGAATGGCTAGATATTATATTTCACCATGTTGAGTCCCACACTACCTTTGTTGCATTTATTAAGAATGTTTTACCTGAGAATCAAAGCACACAGCATCATTTGTGGTTGTGGTGTTATTAATAAATAAATATTACAGATGTTTAATCTTGAATAGATGCAAATCTCTGAGCTGGGAATGTAAACCACTGTCTATTGTCTAACTACAATATAGAGACCTTGTATGTGGCTGGTTCACTTTTCTCACAAGAGTCATGGCGATGATGTGTTGGTGCGTGCACGTACAATTGAAATTGTTATTCTCCATGGGTTGTTCAGACCAGGTCCCTAGACTTAAGAGTGCTTATAACATATTCTAGATATGGTGGTGCAGACTATTGATGCCTAAATACTACAGTTTTGTGTGCCAAGCCATTTGTTCATGGGGTTCTTATGTCAGCGTGTTTGTAGCTGCTTCACGCAATATGGTTTACCAAGATGTTGCTAGGTCTGCACGCTCCTAGTGAGTACCAAGTGCTCTAAGGGCTGCACATTCGTCCATTATCTGCCTGTTGAGGTCTTCCACCCAGTCATTTACCTTAGGAGTAGACTCGGACTTCTGGAGAAGGCAGTCCTGTTTTTTGCAAACAGAAATACCAAATAGCTAAACCTATTCTCCTTTAGTACACTTTTTTTGACATGCCTATAGCCCCTTTAGGCAAGGCTGAGGCTAAAGCAGGTCCGTCCCCACTGCCAGCATTTTTACTTTTTACTGCCTGTGACCAAAAGGGTTGGAGAACTGCACATCGCCACATCATAAGTAGGAAATCATCAGACACAAAGGCAACACCCTGAGTACGGCCCATGTATTGTATGAAACTGAATGGGGTCAGGTTGATATGATATAAGTAATCTAATGTAACTAAATTTAGTTGAAACTCTCTGAGACTAATCCTGTGTGCATCATTATCTTACACCAGAATTTCTTAGATGGAGCAGTTTCAATATTCTCTAATCATAGTTTGTTGACAAAGTGTACAGTAATTTTTTGCATTACAACATCTCCCTGCACAGGAAAGTGAGAGCCTTCTGTCAGTTCACAAGTCTAGCAGTGTTTGTAACACTACCTACATTGGAAGCTATTATGTCACTCATGTGCGGGGGTTAGCATTGGTCAGCTGTTGATGTGTTCGTAACAGACCCACCAGATGTTGTATATCTGTCATTATTTTGCAGATGTGTGCATGTTTCTGGAGTGAAATATGTCCCTTACACTACAGATTAGAGCTCGAGACCTCATTGTTCTGTTAATGTTCCTTGATACAGTGGCAAAGTTGGTTACGTTCCAAATAGGGATCCCAAATGCCCAAGTCTCCCTCATTCGTTTTAGCCTCTCCACTAATAGTGTCAAGCCGGGTAGAGGACACTCTTGGTGTGTTAAGTCCAGAAAGGCCTCATTCAAGAATACAGGTCAAGGATACAGGTTACAAACCAAAAATGAAAACTCCTTGTTGGGTTTATTGGACATCCATCTAGCCAGAAACTAGAGCTGAGTGTTCAGGTGGTACAGTTACATGTCTGGCACTCAATTCGCCAGTGGTAGCTGCAGTTTATCCCTTCTCCTGTCTTAACTCAGTTTTAGACCAGTGATCAGAGCATTCAGTTCCATGAAAAATTATGTGTTGAGTATCACCAATCTATCTGGCAGTTGTGAAAAAGGTGTTGTAAGTAGTGAAAAAGGTATGAAGAACCATCCTCTTAGTCAAAGCTACCCACCCTAATATTGAGAGAGGATGAACCTTACACAAAGTCACTGACCTGCACATAGCCTCCATAACACTGCTTAAGGCCAACCTTGAAACCATATGACTACACTCCTGCCTAATTGAAGGTAAATGGAGCCCAATCTAGATTGGATGTCAAAATGTCTTAGGCATCATCTATTGCCTCCCCTCTCAGAGGACACATGATGGAGAACTTACTTTTGGACCAACCAGCCTCAACAGGCTGCTCTGGGCCCGTTCTGTCTGGGTTCACCTCCTTTAAAGTCCCTTTTGGTAAACCTTTTCAGTACGTGTATGTCCCCCTTGGCCAAGATCCAGGTAGCCCACACCATCAAATAATACCAAATGTGCATAGCCGATGCCAAGGTCCAAATCAAGCTGAAAGAGGCTTTTGGTGTCTGAATCCAACTGGCAAACTCTCTGAAATACACCTAGGATTGGATGCAAAGAATGAGTCTCTTTCTCAAGTCAGAAAACAATCTTGGCAATGGGTCACCTTGATCCCTCGCCTCTCAAATTGTTGCGGCTGAAATCACGGGTAATCCGACCTCCGACATTGATAGTGACCTTCGTTCAGATCCAATATGAATGCCAATAAGTGAATTTTTTGCCAAACCTTGATAGCTTTGGGTAATCCTCTATCTCTTGCATGTCCCACACAGAATGTCACTAGTGCTTCCCATTGTCATCTCAATCAAGGATTATTGTAATTTCTTCTAAATAGGACTTACTTTGGTTATCTCCCAGCTTTAGTGTCAAGACTCATGTAGCCAGGCTTATGTTTATCCAGGAAAAAAAAATATCATGCAGGCCCTGAAGGCATTTTAGTGGCTCACAATCCGAGAAAGAGCTCAATAGCAATCCTGTGTCACCGGGTTGTAATCCATCCTTAGCAGCCAGCCAGATGATGAAGCTAGAAACACTAAACCGAATGACCACACCTCAGCTGGTGCAGACGATATTGAGCATCCTCCTCCAGATCCAGGGCTCTACACTGTGAAATAACACCAACTGTACCTCAGAATTGAGGCTGACTTACTATGGATTCTTTTTAGCCTATGTATTGGCATCTTCCCCTTGTTTTTTCTTCAACTGCAGTGCTACACCTAAAGCATGTTGCCTCTCCAACTGCTTTTCATACATTCAAGAGAGGCTTATTTTCCATCATCAAGCAGGTACCAATAATCTACAGAGGGACATACTGAAAATAAGACTTTACTGTCCCTACGCATGGTAGTCATACAGAACTTTGTCCCAGCTGCTCCTAAGTTGACTTCAACCATCCGTTGTTTCTCACCACACAACCACTTTGTGCCGTCCCCAGCTAATCTCAGGTGGCTTTGCAACAACACACAATCTTTTATAAATAAAATGACTATAATTCTTATACCCTTGATGCTCTGATGTGGTCATGAGGCAGAATGTTAGAGCTAAAACAAATCAAGTACCTCCCAACTGTCCTACTTAAGGAGGCAAACTCTAGCCAGATTGTGCCATCTTGCTTTTTTGTTGTTTTAATATACTTTTTTTTCCCATCCATCTTAAAAACGCATTATGTTATATCCATTTAGATTGGGAGTTTCAATTATTTTTTTCCACTAACCAAAAAGTCTATTTATTGAGCTAGGAGATTGTGTATTCTGACTTGTGCAGTCAGGAGATAAATTGTTTTCACTGTATACCTTCATGTGATTGTTTTTTGTCCGCACGATGCATGCTAGCTGGGAGGTGACTAAGGCTGCTTATGATCCAAAATGGTGATGGGAAAACGTTTTGTCCTTGATGGGACTTGGAGAGGAGGTGAATGGGGCAGTCATAGGTTCCCTTAGTGGACAAATATTATTGAATTAGCAAAGCAGTTCTGAAGGTGGAGTGATCTTCAATATCTTTGATCCAAGTTGAAAAGAAATACACATCTTTGGGCCCGGCTCAGCTATACTTCTTGCACCTATGATCAGGGTTAAGCACCATTCATGCATGTGCTGGCAGATGTGACCAATAACAGATTTGACGCCCAGGTAGCTGAAGGGTCCAATCCAAGGCAATATTTGCACACAGATGTTCAGTGTAAGTGTGCAAAAAAATTGCGGCTGCAAATACCACATCCTGATTCACACAGTCAAGGTCTGTGGACATTTTTGCTGACACATGGAACTTATTGATACGGGAAATCTGCTATAAATGTTTATTTCTAGGGGGAGTGGCCGGTGGCCAAGAGCAAGCTAGTCAACACCCATGAAGATCTAACTTTGTGCCTATTCACATCCCTTCTCAATTACTTTTAATCTCATTTACATATGTAAATTTACTCCAAAAGAAAAAAATATTGTGTAATGGTATGAAGTAGTTGTTCAATAGCGTTGCAAGGCATGACATTTTCACAGGGGTGCAAGAGAAGGGTGAAGTAAAAATCAACGTAAAGTTTAATGTTCCAAAGTCCCTTTTCTGCCACACTTACTCTTGCAAACATTCCACAGTAGTCTTCCTCTGCTCCTCATGATTTTTGTGTATCCAGCATAAGCTGGTCCTTTACTCAAATCACAGGAGTAAATCTACAATGAATAGATTTCTGTATTTTTAAAGTTTGATGAAATTCCCTCAGTTCCCTCCCCTTATCCAGGTTGAGAAGCTGATATTAGAACCCAAGCTTCCTTGTTCCACAGCCAGCAGGTATACCCACAGATCATGCCTCCTCCCTAATTTTAGATCACCTAATTGATTCAGAGCTTTACCTATCAGAAACAATTGTTGTGCCCTCTCAGCCGAAAGGAGATTTGTAGTGGAAACCCTTGTAAGACAATGATGTGATGACAAGCCTTGTATAACAGATGAACACGTTATATTTTTGATTTTAGCAATTTTATAATTAATGTCTTTTCTCCTCAGTGTTTTAGAATGCCAAGGCTTGCCAATAGTGAATGGGCAATGTGATCCTTACGCCACTGTTACTTTGTTAGGACCATCTAGGTAAGTGTCATTGTTTAAATCGAAAAGAGTATCATGTTTTAAGCTTCAAAGGTCCTTTTATTGCTGAATGAATGCATTAGATGTAATATGTAGCATAACAAATTATTCGTATAATGTTTCCAAGGATCCTTTTTTCAAGGTTTTTTTATAGATGAATATCCAGTAGAGAGAATCAAGAGTTTGTTCTGACGGATTCAGCATTGCTATATTGAAAACCTACGTCTGTAGTACAACATTTTTAATGGGTTTACACTGGATATAGGGCATTGACACATCCAGTCAGAGAGTGCCACTTCACTGGTTAAATCAACCGCTTAATTTAGAATTTCTTCAGGTATGATACAAGCCTTCTTCGGTCTCCAGGAATGAGTGTAACTGTGGTCAGTTGAAAAGCTATATCTTGCCTAGTGTGAGGATTTCCATAATATTAATAAATAATAATTTATTAGACTAAAACACCAATATAAAACATTCCACAGAACAAAAACATCAATCAGCATAATATATAATTCTAAGCATTTAAATACAATAAAACCAGAAATTACACATATTTCACATAACAATGCACATTTGCCAGTGTTAAATATGTCTAATATTTTCCTTAAAATCAAACCTTAATCTTGTTAGACAACATATCACTCTTACATTATGTTTTGAAAAGTCTCAGCCTCATCATTTACAGTAGCGGCCACTTGTATTGTGAAATGGTGGGGCAGGGGGAGGGAGAACACACAAAAAAAAGATTTATAAATAAAGAAAATTGCACGTACCTGCTCCGACGGCCGTCGCCTTGCTCCCGATCCTCGCGTCCCTTCCAGGAACTACTGCACACTGCTCCGGCTCCCAATCCCAGCGTTGCTGTCATGCTGGGAATACTATTCCCAGCATGTGAGCAGCGCTGGGATTGGTCTGAGCACCTCGGTTCGGTGCTCAGACATAGACTGGGTGCCAGTGTTAGTTTCTCCACCCAGCTGTACAACACAGCTCGGATGGAGAAAAAGTAAGTGCGCATGACGGTTTGGCCGGCCCCAGAGGGGCCTCTATAAATGTGATGTTTCTATGTATTTTTTATTATTTTGTTTTATTAGAAGAGCCTGGCAGACAGCTAAAGCTGTAAGGCCAAATTGTAAAAGCACTTTAATACATACAAATCTAAATACTAGACATACAACTACAAATTTGTACAACATTAAGATTGGTTTCTCAGAGTGGGGTAAACAATTGGCAAACCCTCGCCTTCTGTGTTAATCTGTGACATCCCATACTTAGGAAGGTGGAGTATTATGAGGTGATGGTGGTTAGGCTTCACCATGCAATACTTTCACAGACCCCAAAGATGGTCTTTGGATTCACAATAATAAATCCTTTACTCAGTCCTGGTACTGTGGCAAAGAGCAGTCAGGTGTTACTAGAGGAACATGTGTTAAGCATTTCAGAGTACCACATGGATGATAAGTGATTGACACGACTTGATAGAAATCTGACACTAATTTATAAAAATAAAGTGTATTTTTATCTTAATTTAGACATCAAAACAAACACGATCAGTTATATACAATTAGAGTTATGGATTTTAGAAGAAAACATAAATCACAGTAATTCAATACTGCAGAACTATTGAATTGCGGTCAATGGGAGATAGTGAAAACCGGTCACTTGCGGGTCGTGCTGTGTGGAACCCAAGGAGGGTAAAGGTGATGTGCCTCCCAGGACCAGGCTATGAGAGCTGTTTTTTACCGCTTACACAGTGCTGCGGGGAACAAGATGCAAAAACACAACAACAGTGTGGTTGCTGACGTCAGTCGAAGATCGGATGGTGTTCCTTCTAGGTGCAGTGTCGAGTGCAGGGGTTGGTTGCCAGTCTGGCGATGAACAAGCCTTGGCAGCTGTAAACTTTGGACAAAGGTACTTCGACACCTGGTGGTCCCAGGGAACACAGCAGCTGCCTGTAATTTTGTGGAAGGCAGGACTACAGTCCCCACAATGCACTAAACCATCTGGATTTGGGCGATCCCTTAGAGGTCCCGGTGGCCAGCGATTCTTCAGATCCAGAGCGTTGTTTTACCTGCAGTTTGCAGGGGCCTAGTGCTACTAGTCCAGGGTAGTCTGAGGGTGCTTCAGGCTCTCATATGGGTCCCTTTGTCTGGGGTAACCAAGAGTTAGTCTAGGACAAGTCTCGATCAGGCATTTTCAGGAGCGTTGCCACAGGTGCAGTGTATCCCTCTTTTGGTTTGTGCAAGTATTGTTGGTGCAGACACTGGTCTCTTCTTTGTCCTCTTCGATGCAGGTTGATTCAGAACTGAGGTAACTCAGTTAAATCCTAGAATTAGGGTAGTTAGGAGTGTGGGAGCAAGTAGCCAATGAGCTACTTACTAGTCCCTGCAGCTAGACTGCCCCTGGGGTGACCAAATCTGCAGGTGTAGGCCACCTTTTCTACCCTGAAAACACTATTTCTACCCCTTTTAAAAATGGCAGAAGTCTTCCTTAGCTGTACAGACCAGGCAGCCCACCCTAGAGATGTAACAATCCATTTGGAGGTGTACACCTCCTGAATAGCTAATTTCCTGCCTGTCCGGGTGCAAATGTGTCTGGAGTAGGGAGAGGGCTGTTTTCTCATTTGGGAGTCAGCCCTGAAGCATATCAGAGGCAGTGTAGGCTTTGTAGCTCACCGCCTTGACGTGCCACTTCACTAGCCTTCCTAGGATGGAGGAGGTGTGACCTCCTACATGCCCAGGCCTTTGTTCCTGACTCCTGGGAGTGGTGATCACACTGTCTGTCAGGAGGTCAGAATCCTGTCAAGCCAGGTCTGGTGGCTTAGTGGACTAATGCATCCACTGTAGGGGCCTATGTTCAGCCTCATGGTCACAGATTCAAATACCGGGGGGTCCACTCAGCCTTTCACCCTTCTGAGGTCAATAAAATGAGAACCATTGAGTTGGGTAACAATAAACATCTGTTATTCAGCTCTAAGATACCCTTGGGTGAACGTGTGGTCTACAAATACCTGTTATGTTATGTTATGTCTTGGCGGAAGCAAGCGCAGGCTTCTAGCCAGAGCACAGAGAAGCTGGAGCAACAAGGTGAACAACCTCTAAGGTAGCCACCTCAGTGCATACTACATTGCCTTTGACGCAAGATTCATGTGAGGGGTGAGAAGGCACATTGTTTGATACCAAACACGACATATTTAGGCGATACCATAATGAAGCTGCCAACATCAGGTTTGCCCGGGTGCCAGCCTGTGTTATCGTATGGTCTGTCTATCACTTACAGTGTCCTTTATTGGGAAAGACCACTATTGGGACATATAAGCTTGCACTTACATGCCCATGCCTTTAATATAATACACCCTGCCTCCTGGGCGTTAGGTGGCCTTCCTTGGGGTGCCTGGCACATATTAAAAGCAGTGCATTGACTTTGCCTCACATGGTGAGGGCAACGTTGAATTGAAGCAGTTTACACTGTTTCTGCTGTCTGCAGTGGCAGGCCTTCTGTCAGTAGTTTGCTTGGGTCACTCAAAGTGGCACAAAAAGTGCTGCAAGCCCTGGGGACCACTTTACCACCCATGCCCTGGGTACAACTGGTACCATATACTAGGGACTTGTAAAAGAGGTAAAGGCCTTGTCAATTGGGGATGCCAATTTACACATAACAGTTTTAGGGAGAGAGTAGTGGCACTGGGGCCTGGGCAGCAGGCTCCAGTGCACTTTCAGAGTCATAACCATCAGCAGTGGAGCAAAGAAGTGTGTGTGTGTGGGGGCGGGAATGGGTGAGCATTCAAAAAAGGCTCTTTCTTATACCATATAATAAAATACCTGTATATAGGCTTTAAAACAGTATATTAAAAACACCTGGCTTTAACATATGCTTTAATGTCTGGTCTACTGCCTTTGTCATAATTTTTTGTGATAAGCAGATCAGACCTATGGCATTTGGCACATTTCCCAATGGAACAATGAGGCCTGTAGACGTTAGCATTAGCTTGTCAGCGAATAAAAACTCTTGCTTTCTGTACTGAGCAAAGTCTTTCCTACGAGGCAAACATCAGGTACACTGTCATAGAATTAAAGATATGTACAAATTTACAGTTGAAAAAACAACATACAACCCACTCTAAGAGAGCCAATTAGGGAGAACCAACATCAAAACCTTGTTTGCTCTGGTAATCTGTGAAATTCCATGTTACAAACAGATCCACTGGAATTATGCGATTCTGCCGTTGCAGCTTTTTTTTTTGCATAATTAAGGATTTGATGCGTGTGCCACATTAACATTCATCTGCTGCATAATCTGCAGACTTTAACAAAATAAAAACATTTTGTTTCTAGCTTAAATGGATCAAAAGTTACTAAAAAAGTGGCGATATATGGTCGCATGCATGGGAAGACCCTTCATAAAAGTTAACTGATCATCTTTCTGTTGCTTGTTTATGTATTTGGTTGTTAAAATAGTTCTAATAAGGGGAACTATTTACCCAGACAGTATTAACATGTTTAAAAATTAAAAAATAATGAAGTAATACTATAAACAAAAATGTTCCACATTATGTTGCATAGTTTGCTTTTTCTTGCCTATAACTTAATCAACCCTGCCACATAATCAAATGCTGGCGTGCCGCATAATTCCTGTGGCCCTTGTTACAAAATATCTGCTTTCAGGCATTAACACAGTGTAATAATAATCCACTGTTAAAGAACTATTAGCTTTCGCATATGCTTTTCATAATAAATAAGCTAGGCCTATTGCCTTTGTAGTAAGCACCTTGCCTGTGCACCTGCCCATATTATAGACGTGGTTGCAGTGGCAAAAGAGCTGCTGCGGGGCACTGAGAGTGTGTCCGAAAGAGGCAATGCACAGTCAATGTGCCCCCCTCCCAAGAAAGAGACCTTTGTAAGAGGGAAGGGGGGTCCAATGGACTCCCCCAGACATCCACTGGTAGCCGGATCGAGTTACTCACTGCACTGTCCTGCAGGGGATCTTTGTCCCCCTTTGAAGTGCAGATGCCCTGCATTTCACTAATGTGCCGCCACCAGGGCAGGCACCAGTTTGTGACTGTGCTGAGGGCAGTGCATTAAGTGTAATAAAGGGCACTAACATGGCTGCACAAGGTGCACTTTGTTAAAGGTGCACTGCAGCATACACAGGGAGAGTGTACCCTCTACATTAGACAGGCCCAGGTCCACTTTTTCTTCCTTGTATTGAACAACTCCCTATTTGGGTTGGTTAAGTAGGACATTGGTTATTCCACTGGTTGGCTACTCTATCGTCTTTGCCTCTGTCGAATTGTCAGCTGTGGCCTCTTGTGTTTAGATATTACTTTGTAGCCAGATTAGCGGTTCAGCTTTCATTGGAGGTCATTCTTTTGTGGCTCCAGAGTGGTTTTCTCCTGACGTGGAGTGACACATATGCCACCTTATGCATTTTTGGAGATGCCCTTTTATCTTCTCATGAGTCTAAGAAAAGGGGACCTAACTTACTAAATACAAGTTAATCATGGTAAGGTAGAAACTCGTGTTGTGTGAATTCGAAGTGACCCTTTCCTCCAGAAGTCCTGCCTGCCTACTCCTCTGTTGTTTATGTGACCCTTGGCCTCCTTCATGGTCTAGAATTAGTAGTGGAGGTCTAGAATCTAGTGGGTGTGGTGTGGGTGCTGGCTTTAAGGTCAGTCAGACTGTACATGCACCAGCTTCTCTTTTATAATATTTATTGCCGGGCAAAAATTATCTCTGTTACACAGCCTGCCTCTCTGGGAAATCAACAATTGTGGAAGGAGAGGGACTTGGGGCTCCCAGTGCAAGATTAACTCTTCTGCTAAGCTTCTATTTGTCTGTTTGTCGCAGGGCTTTGAGCTTCTACTTCAGATCAGGCAAGGCATAACCAACACAGGCTAGGGATGGACTGTCATGGGTCAATTTACAACCAGAGATAGGATGTCATTCTGAAATCAGTTTAGTGAGGTACCTGAATGGAACTTTCAGATGTGCCATGCTAGGTATTCCTTCCACACCTGTTGGGGTTCTTTGGCCCCCTGCCCACTAGGCGCTACAACTTTACATAGATCTTGTTCTACTTATATTTCTTGGGGGCAATCTATACGTCTTTGGGAATTTCAGCCAAAAGTACCACATCCCCTTGGAAGACTGAGACATCTGTTGCTGGCCTAATAAGAGGAGTGTTTTCCGAATTGGTCAATAGACTAAGGACCTGAATTAAAGTATGGTGGTCTATAAGGTATCTATCAGGGTGGCAGAGGACATTACGCCCACCACCTTGATGGACAGAAGACCACCTTATTTAGAGATTTCCGCTGGCCTAGCAGTGATCTCTCGACCTTTAGAAGTGGTTCCTCTGAAGGTACCAATAATTTGGTGGCTGGCACCATCATTTTCACAGCCTTCTACCAAATTTTGTGTTTCCGAAACAAACTCTCACAGAGAGAATTTGTTTTTGAAAAAACAAATATCCAATGACCCCATACCCAGGGTGACTTTTCTTTGGTGTGGGGTCATTATTTTTTTTTTTCTGTTCATGCTTCCAGGTTTTCCCTGTTGGTGATGGTCAGAAAAAAAGACATCACACCATCAGCTCTGAAGAGAGAGGGGCTGTTTGATGCCATTACTCGGAAGGCCAGCACTCCGTTAGGCCATCGGCGTAAGCTTTCCATTGATGAAACCAACATGGGGACCCCTAACGTGCTGCCAACTCTAAATAGAGCAGGTGTACTGATGGTTTGCCAGACAGAGTGTTCTGCCACAATGTAATGGAGTACCCTTACTGCCAAACTCTGAATCAGGCCTTAAGTTTTGGCCAGATTCTTTAGTCTGAAACATTTACTGTAGATTTTTCAAGTAGAGGTCTTTACTTCCTGTCCTGTGAAACAAGGTTTTATGACCTTCGACAGAGAGCTTTGTGGGGTTCCTTTCACTTGAAACAGTTTAGTTCTTTTTCATTCATCTGAATCCTGTAGTTTTAGCCATGTTTCTTTCATTTATCATTTTTACTGATACTTATATTTTTATAAAATTCTTATTTCCCTTTTTATTTACATATATTTATCTTGTTCTCCTCCACCTTTCCTAAGAGAAGCCTTGTGGTAGAGTCTTTGACTAGAAACTCTAGCTTCTCTGTGGCTTTAAGAAGTTCCTGTTTAATCAGATATGATCGTTCTGGGTCGTGCCTTAAAGCTGGGTGGGTGCAGAAATAGGCCATCTGGAGGATGTGGACTGGGAGAGTGCACTATTGCACCCATGTGAAGTAGCGATTAAAACTAGTTTGAGGCTCAGTCAACTGAAAATACTACACCGGGTATACTACAGTCGAAGTAGGTTATTCAAGATGGGCAGGGTGCCTTCCCCCAATTGTTTGAGATCTGATGATACAGATGGTTTTTTCTTTCACACACTCTGGGAGCTTCCATTTACTGTGCGCTATTGGCAGGCGATAGTTGGGAAAATCTCAGTGATCCTGGTGTGTCGGTCCTAGCTGCCTAGCAGTTTGTTATCTTGGGAATACTGGGGAACATGGATCTGACAAGAAACAGCTACTCATTTGCATGCTGGGTTTGCCTACTGAAGAGATATATAGCAAAAAAGATGGGGATGGCAACCAAAGATATGTGGATAACAGGCATGACTCATTCTGTGAGGGTGGAAAGGAGTGTTGTATTAGGCCAGAACATACCACGGGAAGTTTTGGAAAGTGTGGGGCAGCTGGATACCCTACTAAGGGCTAGATTGGGAAAGGGGAGTAACCCCAGTGTCCCGCCAGTCTGGCCTGATCCTCAACTGGATGGCACAGACTAAGAGAGAGAAGACACAAAGGCCCTCCCCACCGTGGTGAATGAGTCAACAGCCCTAGCTGTATCAGGGACATTGATGGGCAATGGGTACGGGCCACTAGATTGCCATAACCCACAGAAGGAAATGCATTTTGTAACTTGTTCAGTAAGTGTATGATTGATGGTGGTAGTTGTGTGTTGTTAAAAAGTAAAGCAATAAACACATTCGTTCTAGATCTGACTATGGGCTCGGGCTCTATCTGGGAAGACATATCACACGTTAAGGCTTCTACAGAGTACTTTGTTATTATACCACATTTTATAGGTGTTGTGGCCAGACTGGTAACAAGTTAACTTTCCAAAGCATTAACAATATTTCAAAAAATATGCAGGTAACACTTAGGTCATGCTTGTGTATTTCATCTTTTTGTAAGTCACATTTTATGTTTTTAAAAGTGTTGTAGTACATTGTGCTAGAAGATGCTGAAACCCAGAGTAAGGCCAGCATTTCTGCTCCTCACCTCCTTGTCTAGCGTACAGAAGTGTATCATTTAGTTAATGGTCATAACGGATCTCGATGCTTGTGGGTCATTGAGATCATGGTGCCATTGGGTGCTGGTAATCATGCCATGATTGGCTACATCACATATCTTTGGCTTTAGTGATCCGTGATACTGTTGCCAACAAGGATCTTCTGGGCCATTGGCTCCAGAAGTCCCCCCCGTGCCTCTTGCCAATGTCGTCTTAACACATGGGCATGCTGGGCAGTTGCCCACGAGCATAGGGGCCCCATGCAGACCAGAATTTAACACTCATTTTCCATTAAACATTTTTATTCCTCCGAGTGGTTGTGTAGGCAGGGCCCAGGGCACTGCTTTGCCCGGGAGCCTATAATGCTGTTTTAAGCTGACCCAGCCTCTTGTCCCAGCTTTGAAGGCCCTTGTCCCTGTCTGCTCCTGCTACCAGACCCTGTTGCCACTTTGAGGAATCCTTCTTAAAGGTGAGCATGTTTTAATACAACTTAAGTTCAGTGGTAATCTTTCTTTCCCCTCAGGCCTTTAGAAATTGCACACGTTGCAGTTTTAAGAGGGGTGAATGGGGGTGCGTGCGGTTGCACATTAATGGTCATGAGCACATTGCAGTAGGTGGGTTTGTGGCATCTCTTTTTTAACGTGTCGTAAAAATTGGTGCACCATTCTCATGTATCATAATTTTAATACATATTTCTGCCATGCTGCTACTCTTTGGGATTTTTGACAAATCTAGTAAATCAACTGCGCAACACTTCTTACACTGCACGTTATTTTTGTACTCTGATTTTTTCTTTACATTTTACCATTTTTCGTTCAGGTCAGAAGTAAAAAAGACGAAAGTGAAAAAGAAGACCAACAACCCACAATTTGAAGAAGTGTTTTATTTCGAGGTGGGTATTTCACGTCTGGAGTTGGCTGGGCGGGGGCCCTGCTGGCTGCATCATCAGCTGACTCCATTGGAGAATGTGCTCTGTAGGTGCTAAGCTGCAGGGGTGAGACATAGGAATGCCCTGGCGAGCCAGCTGTAGATGGGACTTCAGTGATGAAAGAAGCCTGGCTTCATGCCACAGGTGGTGTCTGTGAGTGTTTGATCACTGAGGCCAGTCAAACTGAAAACTGGCGGGTGAAAAAAAAGCGTTTCCTAGTTTGTGGTTAAATGGCTGCTGCATGACTGCGACGTGATTGATGTCAACACATTCTGACTTCAAAGGAATTACTGTATGGTCATTTTGCCCCATGGTAAATCCTTTAATCCACCTTAAAGATTACCATGGGGTGAAATTACTTCCAATTCTCACTTTCAGAGGTAAGTTTGAGGGGATGACGCAAGAATCTGAATTATACCACAGATTTCCATACATTTTACCTCTTTCCGAACGACTTCCCGCATCCATATTTCACTAGGTATTGCCAGGCAAAAGGTGCTATTATAAAGAACTTAAACTCTGTTTCTTAAGTTGAAATAGTTCTTTATTCACAACTGTAGCGACAGTCTTTATGCCACATCAGCTGTTCAGTCAGTGTCTCTAACACAGAGTCTCAACTGGCATCCAAACTGTCAATGGAATGTTGGTAAGTACCAAGTCACAAGTAGAGCAGGGGAGCAGAGAGATGAATGAATAGGTAATATAAGGAAGAGGAGGGAAGGTGTTCACAATATATTGAATGCTGGATTATGAACTACAGTAGGTGCATGTGGAAAATCACGGGTGGCAAACAGGCACAAACAGTTTTTGTGCCAATCCTTTTATTTTTGACCCGCTTCTAAAGTTCTAATCAGGGCCAACGTGTAAAATGAAAGCCATTTACTACCTCTATCTGTGATTTGTTTTATTTTTGGAACGTAGGGGTCCTCTTGTGATGCACTTGATAATTTTCTGGGTTACAGTACACACTTTGCGTTTTTATCATTTCGTTGATCCCACTCACTCAGCAAATAAAGGCCAGGCTTGCCTCCCAAGGCAGAGGTTGTATTGGATGATTTGGAGGTTTGCAGTAAACTTCCGTGGACTGCCATCTTGAAGAATTATCTTCAATTTCCTATCAGTGCAGGGGATGGAGGTACATCATGGCTTCCCACAGGGCCTGTTCCTTATCAGATTGAAAAGCAACTCTAGAATGCAGTGGTTCACGACTATAGTAATGGCTTGTAGCATAGGGATGTTGAGAACATGCTTAGAGACCAGCTCCTGGTGCACAACTGAACTAGTGGCATGGTGAGTGGGCAGTAGTCAGTCATTACCCTCTTTCCAGAAATCCTTTCTTCAATCCATCTTTTCCACTGCTTGAAATCACTCATTTGTGGCACGGCTGTAAGCCTGTTTTTCCCCCCTACTCAAATTCTTGCTTGTTTGCTAGAAGACCTCCAGAATCACTCTCAAGCTGGGTGTATCTACTCCTGCTATTTTCTATGCCACAGTTTTTCCTCGCACCAGGACAATATATATCTGCACGTGGAGGTCATATTTTACTTTGCATGGTACTTCGTGTACCATCAAATTTTGAGACTTCTTAGTTCTTCAGTAGGTTTTCCCTGTGTTTGCATTTTTCTCCAGTACTCAAGGGCTGATCATTGTGTAAGTTACAACTCCTTGTAGGAAGTAGGAGGAGAAAGAGCCTTCATATGCTTGTCACTACTATTCGTGATGTCTTCCTCCCCTCCCATCTTTGGTGTGTGCTAGATTGGCGCATTGCTTACTGAATGATTATCTCCTAATAACATGGGTCTAGCCAGCAAAGAACCTCAAGTTTTTGTCTCTTGATAAAAATGATAAGGTAAGTCACAAGCAATATCACAACCACGAAAGATGATCAAGTTCTTTTGGGGGTATTATGACAAAGCCCAAGCTATTACTTGATGTAGAAGTGTGGTGTTTATTCCAATTGCTGGTGTTGGATCTTTCTGTGCCTCTTCTTGGGCAATTGACTCAGAGCTCAATTTCAGCCTCGAATAAAAAACAAAACATCCAGCCGTTTTGCTCCTGACATCTTTCTGTCTTATCTGCATTATATACTTACCATATAGAAGAACTGGTACTTGCTGAAGCCCTGGCACTTTGGTGTCTTTCCTATTCTTTTGATAGCAAATGAATCCTATGGAAATGGATATGTGGTACAGGCACTGAATGATAGACTTAGAAGGAAAAGTGTGCCATCATCTCCGCGTACTCGGTCATACATCTAGAAAACCACGTGATTGGAAAAAAGACAGTCGCAAAGCAGGAACAATAGCCTGGCGGCATGGAGGGACTCTGAGCTGTGAGCAATAGAAGTGTGGCTAGCACGGCCAGCCCTTTGTAGACGCGTGCACCCTAATAGTGTCACTGAAAGATACTGCTGTAGACAACATGCATTTGCAATTCCTTGTAGAGATTAAAGAGTTAAGGAACAGGGTACCAAGACCACTTGACATCACAGAACCAGTTCCAAGCTGTCTTTCACTTTCCAGTTTGGAACATCCTGTTGAAATGTATTTACCTTTTCACATCCATGCACCTTGGCTTCCAAAATACTTGTGTATCTAGCTGATTTCTTCAGCGTGTATGCACACGTTTATGCACTCTGAGTGTCTTTTATTTCATATTGCACTTTAGTTTTATCCCTTGTGGGAATTACTTTATTCAATACTTTTACTATACTTTAAAAAATGCTTCCATTTTTTAAATTTGCCACTGGTGCCTCATCTGGAGATAGATAAACGAGAAGTTGTATTTTTTTTCCACTCTCATTAAGGACGGTTCTCTGTGACCTTTTTTTTACTATTGATAGATATCTGAGCGTGCCCCAATCTATTTCCTCCCTATTTCGGTTGAGAAAGGAAACAGTTGCTGAAAGACACACACGCTTCTCCGCCCTGGGCTAAGAGCCCGTCCCTCAGTGACCCCACCCAACGAGGTGGAGTTGCACTTTTGGTCAGAGTGGTTTCAGGCCCGTCGTTTCTCATGTCACCTGTGCAGTTTGTGGTCGCAGTTTGGGTGGGGTGCGCCCTCGCTCTGTTATTGAAAGAAACTGGGAACCTCAAAGTTTTCAGTTTTGCCATAACCGAAATATATTGTTTATTTCAATCGCACTTCCGCACAAACACGTTTTCTATTGTTTCTGCTGTTCACATACCCACTGATATTGTCGACGGACTGGAAACATGCTAATGAGGCTTTTACAAGGGTGCAATTGGTTTATTTTACCAGCATTTGTATAACTCTTTCTACCGTTATTACGGAAACGCAGCACTTAATCTAGGTATAATGTTCGTACGGCTCTCAGATTTTCATTGATTGGTTGTGTATGGTTATTTGACTGTGTGTTGTTATTAGAGATTTTTCAAATGTCTAGTTTAGTAGTTGCTCTTGTTGGTTAATGTGAAAATAAAGGACTTTGTAGTGCATGGGAGTGTCGAAGGATTGAATTGTTTATGGTTGTGCTTGAGCGAGGTGATCTGTTATCCTTTGTTGGTTAGGCTAAATTACCAGACAGTAGGACCTCATTCTTTTATTGTTTTCCTTCTAGAGAGCACACTACTATCATCACAGTGATCCTGGCGCTGTAAGAACATAACTGGTGGAACTAAAAGTCTGCTCTCGAAAAAAGAGTACAGATCTAGAGATCAAGGGGCATATTATCAAGGGCTTTATCGCCACTTTAGCGGCACTTTTTGCCGCTAAAGCGGCGATAATTTTATCGCCCTATCAGCAAGCTGTCGCTAACGCGTTAGCGGCCGCGTTTTCCATCGCCTTGCATGTCAGCGATAATTATCGCTAATGACATGCAAGGAAGGCGTTCCCTACTAAAAGCGACTGAAAACAGTCGCTAACACCACTACCCCCTATTAGCAAGGCAGGCGAAGCGATAAAATAATTCGCGCTAAGCGCGTTTATCGCTAGATTTTAACACCTGCTAGTGAGGATGACTTACCTGTTTGAACTATAGGAGGTGGATTCTAATGCTGAATCCACCTTAGCGTTAATGCGAGAATATCGCTGGTTTCCCAGCGATATTCTCGCATTCTATACGCTATCGCTGGAAATATTATCGCTATGGAGATAAACCTTACTAATAGGGTGTTATCTCAGCGATAATTTCCAGCGATAGGCGGCGTTAAAAAAAAAACGCGCTAAGCGCGGTTAGCGATAAATATCGCACTTCCTTGATAATATGCCCCCAAGTCTTAAAAGGTGTAAAGCCAGGTTTTAAGAGCTTTCCTGCAGTGGCGGACGGTGACCATCCACACTGGAGAGGCGTCGGAGGGACCGAGAGACAAACCCAGTGGGGGCAAAAAGATAGTGAAAAAAAAATAAAAACGTACTTACCAGTGTTTCGTTCTTCTTTCTTCTGGCGTCAACGGGACGGCAGGTACCTCAAGGAGCCTCAGGCAACCCCCTTCTGCAAATCTCGACGCTGCGCTCACGCTGCAGATGAGCAGCATGAGAGCAGCACCAGGATTGGCTGGAGCGGGCTGCTTCGACGCTCCAGCAGGCACAGGAGGCCTATGCCTGCTCTCCACCCAGCTGTCTGTGACAGCTAGGTGGAGAGGTTTATACTGTGCATGTTTGGCTGGTCGTCGCAAGAGAGCCGGCCAAAGTGACTTGTGCTGTGTAAACTGATGGAGTGAGCACCACTCCCCTGCTGCCAGTCACCAGCAATGCCCCACCCCCAAACGCTGCCCGGGCCGGGAGCAGTGAAAAATAAAACGGTAATTTATTTTATTACCGTTTTATTTTTCACTTTTGCTGCACTGGCAGTAGGGGGGCGATAATCCTCCGCCCTAACGGGGGGAGCACAGTGTGCGAGGAAGAGAGTTCCATAGCTGGGCCGCCTGAACTGAGAAGGCATGTCCGCCGACATGCGTACTTCTACATTTAGGAACAGTGAGAAGGTTGGCACTGGCAGACCGCAACAGGCAGTTTATAAGCGTGTAAATTTTCTCTTGAGAAAGGGCTCCCCGGCCTGATGTATAGCTTTGTGCACTATATATAAGGATTTGAACTTCACCTATTTAGGCAAAGGTAGTTGCAGGTGCAGGGTGTTAGGAGCTTCAGAAGACGAAGAGTGACAAGGGGGGGACAGTGCTAGCTTGGCAGTTGCCGTTTGGATACAATAAAGCCATTTAGTCATGTCTGCATTAAAGCAAATCAGTTGGATGAGAGTGTGTTTTACATCCGTGGTAAGCGAAAAGTTTATGTATATTAGATGGCTTCTGTAGAGAAGAGTTTCTGCTTTTGTCCTGACAAGAAATAAAAAACAGCGTGTTGGAATTCTTTTATTATTCTCAGCCACTAGTAATTGCTCAGGACGCATTCCAGACGATCATTTTTCACCCAGTAGACGACTTTAGACAGAGACCTGCTATATGCCGATTGGACGGAACTGTTCCTATTGAAGCAGAACCAAGACAGTTCACTGCCAGGCCAGGCCCTCTTCTGACCAGCCACAGACCGTGCAGGTAAAAGCAGTGGTGCCAGGTTGTGGGGGGATTTCACAGACGACCACGAGGGAAAATGAAATAAATAATTAATTTTCCCTCGTCGTCGTCTGTTGAAATCCCCCCCACCCGGCCTCACCGCTCTTACCTGCACGTGCCGCGGCTGCTTCTGACAGGAAAACAAGCAATAGGTCAAACCGATCTGGAGTTGCTTGTGTTCTCGTCTGGAGGAGACCTGTCCTGGCAGTTCAGGCTGGACTCTTCCCAGTGGAGCAGGATGAAAACTGATTTGCATATGGCAGGTCTCTTTCTAGAGTGGCATGGAGGGTGAAATACGATGGTCTGGAATGTAGCCCAGAGCAATCGCCAATGGCTGAGAGAATAATGTATGCATTCCTTCCATCACTTTGCTGTTTGTTGCACTTGTCCTGACGAGAGCATGACCATCACATTTTATAATAACATAGTTATTGGATGCAGATTACTTTCTAGAAAACATAGCTAGACAGCTAGGTCAATATAGTGTGATGTGTGGTACGTTTGAGCTGACTTTAGTCAAATGTTTCTAAGTTGTATGTTGATGTGGTGAAAAAGGAGTGCTCTTGAGTTGTCAACTACATTGCTTTGGTGCTGTGCTGCGTGCATTTTTTAGTGTCTGGATATTTGCTTAATATATTTTGTTTGAGAATGGTAAATTATGTGTGATTGGAAATGTGTTTGTTGCAAAAATTGATGGTAGCAAATTATGGTACATCTGAGATGTATTAGATGCATGTTGTGCGGTCTTTCTGTTATGTACTGGATGTGTGGTTGTATTGTGCCTTCGATTTGGATGATGTCTGAAGCATAGTGATAGATTACCAAGTCACAAATTTTAGGAGTCTGGTTGGCTGATCTGGAAGATAGAAGCAGAAGAGGTGAGGTGAAGTTCGAGGGAGGTAGAACGAGTGAGAGAGAAATTTAATCTGTGTGTGTGTTTGCCTGAGTGTCTGATGATGGAATCTCAGCCGTCAGGGGATAAAAATCAAAGGTAGTCATTTAGAGGGGTGCTAGGTCCAGAAGAATCTAGGCTGACACCTCTCTCCCCTCTGGTGCCATCCAGATCTCTTTACCTGCTCAGTACTCATAGTTGTGGGGCCCATGTGCTGAAGAGAGAAATTTCTGAAGTTACATCTGGAGCTAAACGATACACTCCCTTAAGTTTCCTGGGTGCTTTGAATTCCAGGAGGCCAAACGTGTAAGGGTTTGGGGTGTTTGGGGTAGGGTTGCTACTGTGGATCCTGAAGATCATAGCCAAGCACTCAGCTATCTTAAGGCAGCCTAGGATAGGTTACCAGATTGTGGGACCTCGCGCCAGGCTTGCTGAGATCACTGCTGTAATGGCGCCCCTCTGGTCTTGCCCTTGCGAATGCATGTCTCTCATATTTTTTAAAAACCTAGTTGCTGGATGAAAAATTACATTAATTATACATTATTATGCCTTGCTCTTTCTTTACTGAGTGTGTGGGACTTACACCTTTTAATCACGTATTCTGTGCTCTCTGCAGACCAAGGGTTTAACCCAACATTGCCTTTCTCCTGCAGGTTACGAAGCCCTGCAGCTACAGCAAAAAGTCCCATTTTGAGATTGAAGAAGACGAGGTTGACAAGATGGAAATTAGGTAATAATAATATTCATGTTTACATTTATGGCTTGTTACCACAAGCTGCCATTTAATATCCTGTGAGTAACAGTTGTTCCTGTTGTAAGGCTTGGTGTTACTTGCGATTACCACAGCCGACTCAAGTCTCCGGTGTTTGGGTATTAATGTCCCTAGCAGCATCCCGAGGGTTGCAGCTGACGGCGAGATACACATAGACAAAAAGAGCACAGAGGGTTTGTTTTCCTGGTTGGTGAGCCACCTTAACCAAGGATGCTATATTGTGTATTGCCAACTTGCCAGCTCCACAGAAAAGATAAACAAATGTACCAACTTCCACACAATCTCACTAAAAAGGAATGTAGGATTTAGTTACCTATTTTTAAAGGAAACATTATCCACTTATGGCAAAGTATCGGGTTGTCTGTCTTGTGCGATCACACCCTGTCCCCAAAATCTTATCAAAACACAACTATATTGAAGTGTAGACAATACATGATAGCATATACAGAATCTGTATGAACACCAAGATGAGTCAGGGACCTAAAAACAAGCATACATAACATTCAGTATAGTTGTCATCCGATCTCCAAGGAATATATCAATTTCCCTAACATACGTAATTGTTCATAGTGGATAAGCCTATCAAACAAAATAGTTGCATTATCACTCATAGATGGTCCGGAGGTAGGTGAGGTGTAGAAGGAATACACCAATCAAATGCAGTGTAAGTAAAACATAAGCCAACAATAGAATTCTGGGGTAGTATTGTCAAAGCTGTGGTGTGTGGGTTTCCTGATCAGAGAGCAAGGCAGTGTGGTGGAGTTTCGGTCTGTGGATATAACGCAATGTGGGGGGGGGGCCCGCAGGGTAGGGCCATCTAGATGTAACGACAGGGACCAGGTAGGTGTAGGTCTAGTCTTCACTGGAGGACTCATCCTCTGATTGAGGAAGTAGATTCGACGTGTCATCCATTCGAGGGCAGTCTAGAAGTTTAGATTCCATACTTGTGTGCGGACTGGGCTGCGCAATCCTTTTTGTCCTTCGGTCCTCAGTAATACTCCCTCACAAGTTTAGAGAGCTCTTTGCTCCACCCTCGGAATGTGGGAACTTTCGGTGATTACCCGCAAAGGGTTATCTGGCTCCCTGCTAAGACCAGAGCAAAGTCTATGAACCACAAGGAGATCTTATTGATTTTAGATTCGGGGAAGAGGCCCAGCAGGCAACCCATCAGGGAGAGCTCTATGCTACGCCCTGTTGGAATGTTAACATATCGTACCACCGTGTCCCAATAATGCACCAGAGTTGTACAGGCCCAAACCATATGATAGAAATTTGCTCCAATCGCCAAGCATTGTGGACATGTGACTTGTGATCCCGGGGTCATAAAGTTAATACACTTCGATGTTAAGTATGCCATGTGGAGGAAATAGACTTGAAATAAACAAACTCAGGCATGACGTGATGTACGGGGAGTGTATTTTAAAACATGTTGCCATTCCTCATCTGAGAAGTTTTGGCCTGTATCATCATCTGTTTCGTAGGTCAGGCAGTGTATTTGATGTGTGTGTCAGTAAAGCTTCGTAAAGAAGGGTGATCACATGGGATTGCCCAGTGATGGTACAAATCAGTGTGAGCCGTCTATGTATTGGTGGTTCCTGTCCACCCTCCCACCCAAATCCTACGGATAAATGCCACTATAAGACGAAGCTGGACAGGGGTAGAGCGTATTCGTCAACAAGGTCAGTGAAGCCTCGAACTTTCCCATCCGCGTACCAGTCACCCACAGTCTGCATGCCTCTCCTCTCCCAATCCCGGATCCCAGCCCAGCTACCCACTTGTGGAATCTGCAGCAATGTTGATTACTGGAGGTCTTTCGTATAGGGGATCTTTGTGTCCGCTGTAATGCCCTGCACCAGACATGTTTGGTGTATCGAGAAGTAGGTTGGCACTGTCGCTGGATCTGCAGGTAAAGGGCCAGATCAATATGAAAAGTAACTTTCGTAGCAGGGAGGAAGCCTGTCACCGGTTCAGCACCTTCCCATCTGGAGAGGCGCCAATGTGCCGCCCATTTCAATTAGGTCACCAGGTAATACAATTCCAGGTCAGGGATCTGTAGTCCACCCGCATCCGTAGGAAGCCGCCATTCGGACAGTGCTAGTTGGCATCGACCTGTACCCCATATTAAATATATCAGTAGTCCATCCATCTTGTGAAAAATGGTTCTCGGCAGGGTGCTCCGGAGTGGTGAGCGCTACAAAATAATAAAGTAGTTTGGGTAGGAAAATCATTTTGGATAGCACACTCCGTCCAGTGCGACAATGGGAGCATCAACTAGAAGGTTACGGATTTGCGCAGAGGCGACGACGCTTGTCGGAGATTGCTCTCCAATGTATCGGTCACTGAATGGTATATTTGAACTCACAAGGAACTAAACTTGATTCCCAACAGCAGGAATATCCCACCTCGTCTGGTGCTGCAGCCGACTCTGGGGCACAGACTGCAAATGCACTGGATTGATCCCAATTCACCCAGAGCCCGAACAGTTGACTAAAGTCCTCGAGAGACGTGTCACCCCCTGTATATCGGACTTCTCTTCTTGTAAATTAAGTAATAATTCATCCGCATACAGGGAGACATATGAGGGAGCCATTCATCATTAGTCCATGATAGTGATGGCCAATATGCAGCGTGATCGCTAGGGGTTCCACGGCTACAGCAACAAGCATTGGCATAGCCAATAGGTCTCGCCTTTGGGACCTTATAAGTGTTTAGTTATCCAGCACAATATCCTTGGTGCAACAACATCAACTGTTGCATGGCTAAACACTTATAAGGTCCCAAAGGCGAGACCTATTGGCTATGCCAATGCTTGTTTAACCAGCAAGTCCCAGAGTGGAAAAGTAATGGCCAGGTCTGGTGATAATGTCCAATGCGGTACAGAAAGACCTTTCGATCAAACTAGAGGCACCTTTTAATGCAAGACACACAAAAGGTACCTACACCACCAAAATAGCCAAGTAGCTATTAACCATATATTTTTAAAAGAAGAATAAAAAAAAAAAATAGCTTCAACTGTAGTATTCGAAAATGTGATTTGAATAAAAACAAAAATCTGCCATGGTTGCTTAGTTCAGAAACCATTAGCAAAATAGTGTGTTTTGGGGACTTTTTCTCCCTATAAATAAAAGTATGTAGTGTGTGTTGTTAATTAACTTTTGTCCTCAGAAAACTCCTACAACTCACAAGAGGGTTGACAGACTTTGACAATGTAAGGTTGGAGTCGTTTTCTAATTAACAGTCTAACTGTTCTTCCAAGAAGCCAGAGGTCATGCAGCATCACTCAAAGGAGAAATCCCAACTTCAGGGTAAACACTTAAACCGGTTCATCAAAGGAAAATCTAGCGACTGCCAGCGGATACAAAACACTGAAACTGGTCAGCATACTCTAAGACACCGGAGGAGAAGTCCATTATTATTTTTTTTAAATTGCCATTTGACAATACCGATAAAAATGAATGTTTAAAAAGGAAAAAAAACAAATGAACACACTGCAAACAATAAATATACTAGGTACATTCTATAAGCTAGTCGAAGTGAATGAAGTCAAGCATGGTAAAAGACACTTGTCCTTTTAAATTCCCCTCGTTAAAGAAAGCTCAGAATTCAAAACTATGGCCCTGGTATACAGAGGTTTGTCGAATTCCAGGCCCACCTTTCTCCAGAAGCAGGTTAATCTTTGCAACTAATCGTAACAAGGCAACTGTTTCTCCAAAATCACATATCATGTGTTGGGAACATGTTCGCTGGATGTCGTTGATCAATAATTTCCTTTGCTTCACAAAGAAGAGCAGTTTTTAGCTGTTGAAGGGCTCCTCTGAAGAAGACACTATCTGCCGCCCTCGCTGCTCTAAAGAGGTTAACATCCATGAGCAATCAGTTCTCAGGAGCTAGCACAGAAAGAACAAAAGCCGATATGAAATTGTATAATTTCTGCAAAAATATACGTAACCAAAATATATACAGAGGAAAATAAAAATGCCTCCAACTCTTAAATCCTTCAGATTTACAAAGCAAACACACTGGTCACGCAAAACATGAACAAAGCTTATAGTTTGGCTGTTGTGTAGCCAAGACGTTTTTTCTCAAGTTACACTAAATGCAAAGGACATCTTGTGGACTCGGAGTGTAGGCCTTTTTCGCAATACAAACACACAAGTTATGACACAAGCAGAAACAACGGTGTCAGTGCAACAGAGACAAGGAACGGGACCAGCTCAACAGGCAGCAGTGCCACGTGCACTCACACTAAATACCTGCAGCACAGAGCGGTGAAAACCACCCCTAGACACAGAAACCAGGTAAAGTGTGGAGAGCAGAAGTACAAGGGTCACTGACATGAATCCAGCATAGTACGTCAATAACAGTGCAAGCTTCAGTCACTCTCTCGAAGATTAACTAGAGAGCGAAAGGAGCAGGAGAGAGTGGATCAGGGAGAGTGGAGGGGAGAGAGAACCACCGCTACGGGCACTACAGCGACGTATTGCAGCCAATGAGGAGCAAGTGCCTACAGAAAACAAGCCCGGGAGTAGTGCGTGCGTGCGCGCGCAGACTTCACTTTTCAAGCACTGCACTCGTGCTTGTGGCGCGCCGCTGCTCGCTCCCGCAAGGTGGATGCCGCCACAAGCACGAGTGCAGTGCTTGAAAATGTGCAGAGCGACGGCTAAAGGCCCTCCTAAGCAGCGCATGCGCGCTGCATAGGCGAGACCTAAAAAGTACTGGGGATAACGGGCAGCCCTGTCGGGTGCCATGCTTAATCCTAAAACGTGTTGAGATAACTCCCCCTAGTCGGACGTGGGCCGTCAGAGCTGCATATAGGAGGTGCATCCATTTAAGAAAGCCGCTGCCCAGCTCCATACTGGCCATCGCGGCCCTCGCAAATAGAAAGTCACAGCTTATGGAATCAAAGACTTTCTCTATATCATTAGCGAGCACCAGTGCTTTAGGATGGTCTGGCATTGGTGGTGTTAAGTACCTGAAATAGTTGGCGAATATTGGGGATTGTGCTGCATTTGGGTATAAAACCCATTTGATCAATATGGATAAGCCTCGTCCCCAAAATCTTTATACTTAAAATTCGTAGATGCAGACGCACCAGTTGATAATGGAAGTGAAAAACGTACGAAATGTCGTTTAGCTTACGTCTTTGCATGGTCATATGTTGCACTTTATGTTCAGGCCCAATACATGAGTTGGCTTAGTATATCACAATGTATGTGTCAATGTATGATGCTCATGTACATTGCTCGTATACATATTTAGTGTGCATGTGCATTCTCTACATATATTTTCTACTGGGCACATAGATCGAGTTAAGAAAAATATCAATGAATATTATTTCAAATTTTTATTTTCTTTGTCGAAATTTTTGCAAGAAATATTTTCCATTTGGAGACATCCTGTAAAAACTGGGCACTTTTGTAACCTAGTTTGTTCACCTGGTGTAACCTATGTATGCAGATAAATGTGGGAATTGTATTGTAAATGCTTGCGCGTTTCCACAATGTTATAACGCTTTTTACCTGTAATGATGTCCCATACTCTTGGAAAAAACCTTTGTGAATCTGCCGAGTGTGTGTTTAGCGCCCTATCCTTCACAAACGTATTCTGCTAAAACTACACAGAAATGGTAGCATAATGTAAACCAGTATGAAACCTCTTAGAATCAGAGTGACCCTATGAATATATAGCAAGGGCATTGCCCTTTCTACATAGGAGGTCTGTTGTATATCTCTATAAAAGTTTTAAAAAAATGAAAGCAACAGTTATCGCGCAACCATGACATCGCTTACCACCATATTAAAAGGTAAGGGAGAAATTTTCTACTCAACTAGTAGGTTGAAAATGCAATTGAGGCGCAAAAGCGAAAACTAGCGGACTTTTTCCATTGTACAGAGATCAGCATTAGTGTCAGCTACCTAAGATTTTATACATGCACCATGATGGTGAGCAGATTCATTTGCTGTGCACATTTCATACTTCTGCAACATCATTAAAAGTTAATTGCCCTTAACAATATTTCAAGGGCAAAAAACAAGTAAATTGTTTTCTACCCCTGCGAAATCCTCTCTCTCTACCTGGCATGACTGCGATTCATCATGACACTTTATAATAGTTTACAATGGACACATAACTAGTGTATGGTGCACAAAGGACTCATATCCGATCTCCAAATAATTTATTGCACACACTGCAAAACAACAAATCAAATCAGATCATTGATAATGGTTTCCTTTTGTTTTACAGGGTTGACCTCTGGAATGCGAGTAACTTGAAATTTGGAGATGAGTTTCTGGGAGAACGTAGGATTCCATTAAAAGTTCTTAGGCAAGCCACCAGTTATGAAGCATGGTAAAATATTTATATTTTACATTTATAATGTGTTGCCATCTTTTTGAATATTAATCCAAGTTTCAGAACTGCCAAAAGAAATAAAAAATGCATCGTCTGAGAAGGCAGTGGGGCCTTGGAAGGGACAGTGGCCTCGTGCCGGGAAGTCGGTAAGAGGCACTTTTGCCCCCGCCTCACCTCCAAACCCCCCTCCCCCCCCCCCCCCCAAAAAAAGAAGAAAATCTCACGGAGGCTGGTGCCTATGTCCTGGGGTGTTTTCACACCCTTTAATGGACACCGGCAGCTCAAAGCCTCCGAAAACATGCTGAAAATTCACTGTTTGCAGTGGTTTTCAGCTCGTTTTCCTTGCCGCCGTGTGATATCGGCTCCCCACCGGGTAGGCAGTGGCATAACACAGGACCCCGCATCTCCGGGGTGCGGGAGGGCCCCGAGTTGAAGGGGGCCCCCTCTGCACAGTACACAGGCCTGGGAGCTCCGGATTCAGTCTGGAGCGGGGGCCCCTCCATGTTCCTTGCAAGGGGGCCCCCTCAACTTTAGTTACGCCAGTGCGGCTAGGGTGACCAACCGTCCGTAAATTTCACGGACCGTCCGTAATTTGGATCTCACGTCCGTTGTCCATGACAATCCCTTTTACGGACATCTTTTGTCCGTCATTTTGGGCATTGGGGAACATCACTGTTCCACTGCCGGAAGCCTCAGCTCCCTGATGGGGCCACCTCGCACTCCTCTGAGCACAAGAGCAGCCCCACCCCGCCCATTGTCATTCTGTCTGCGGCTAATTGCCACATACAGAATGACAATGGGCCAGTCTGTGCCCTTACTGCATGTGGTGGGCCTCCTCCTGCCTCGGTCTAGGGCAGGACATTCAGTCAGGTGGAAGAAATTAACAAAAACGCCCATGCTGCTAGGTGAGAATCCAGCTCATGAAAAGGTGGTGAAACAAGTTTTACAAAAAAGGGTTATGGGTCTTTCACGTCTCATCACTTTAAAACTGATGCATTTTCAATGTTATATTCAACAAAGCCATGGTTGCTGCTTTTTTATTTTATGCAACTAGCAACCATTGACAAAGCCAATCGTTCTGGCTTGTAGGTGTAACACTACTTGTTGTGCTATATATCTGGATGCAATGACAGAAGCAGCAAATTACCAGTCGGGCGGCACACTATGCTAAGCACAGATTTTTAGCTTAAGTGTTTTAAGCCATGCCCTTGATTACATCGAACACCCCCTTTGGAGAGACCCCCCAGTTTTTTCAACCCACTTAAAGCCCTGGAAACACCACCATGTCAAAGTGGCACTGTGCATCATGCATGACTCATGACTTCCACTTTTTCGGATTGTCTATGTACAGGGGCATAGTGAGCCCGCCCCACCCCTCGCTTTAGGAACTACAGCAGGGGTGAAGTCCTTGATGGGCCTCTTCTGTCTGCAACTCAGCAGACAAAGGCTCAGCTCATAATTAATGTGAAAAGGTGTGTAAGTGAAGGGATGGGGGATGGCTGGATGGATTAGTGAAAGTGTGAATGGATGAATGAAAGGGTGAATGGATGACTAATGAGAGAAAGGATGGACGGATGAGTGAGTGAGTGGAAGGATGGATGAGAGAAAAGGTAAATAGATGGATGTATGGGTGGAAGGGTAGATGGACGGGTAAAAGGATGGATGGATGAGTGAATGGATGGATGAGTGAAAGGGTGATGACAGGCGAGTGAATGGGTGGATGGATGAGGGAACTGATGGATGGATTGATGAATTGATAAGTGAAAGGGTGAATGGATGGATGGATGAGTTAAAGGTTGGATGTAAGGCTGGATGAGTGAGTGAAAGGGAGGGTGGATGGACAGAAGGGTGGATAGATGAGTGAAGGAGTGAAAGGGTGGATGGATGAGAGAAAAGATGGATGGATGAGTGAAGGAGTGAAAGGGTGGATGGATGAGTGAACTGATGGATGGATTGATGAATTGATGAGTGAAAGGATGGATGGATGGATGAGTGAAAGGGTGGATGCAAGGCTAGATGAGTGAGTGAAAGGGAGGGTGGATGGACAGAAGGGTGGATAGATGAGTGAAGGAGTGAAAGGGTGGATGGATGAGTGAACGAGTGAAAGGGTGGATGGATGAGGGAAAGGATGGATGGATGAGTGAAGGAGTGAAAGGGTGGATGGATGAGAGAAGGGATGGACGGATGAGTGAAAGGATGGATGCGCAATAGGGTCAATGGATGTATTCATGAATGGATGAGTAGATGGAAGGATGGATGGCTAAATGAAAGCGGGATGGAGAGACAAAGGGAGGATGGATGGATGACTGAAAGGATGAATGGGTGGAAGGATAAGTGACTGGGTGTATGAATGAATAAGTGAAAGGATGGCTGGATTGGTGGAAGGGTAGATGGCTGGATGGATGAGTGAATGGATGGACGAGTGGAAGAGTGGATGGATGAGTGTACGGATGGATAAGGTGAAAGGATGAATGGAGGGATGGATGAGTGAAAGGGTGGATGGAGGGATGGATGAGTGGAAAGATGGATGGATGGATGGAAGGATAGATGATGGATAGGTTTGCAAATGGTTGAATATTGATATGGATGGGCACACAGATGGAAGGACAGAATGAATGGTGAAAGACTGAATGATGGATGAAAGAATGATTACACCTTGTAACCCCCATTATCTTAAGTACATTTCCTATAGATTGACTTTCACATTTATATGAGTCAGTGTCTCTATATAATGTGTGATGTAACGCACTCCGAAACCCTGTCCTACTTACTTGGGATGAGTAGCACTATAAAGGAAATTAAATACACATGAGAGAGGGTCTATGTGAAGAGGAGGATCACCATTGGAGTGTGGTAGCAAGGCCGGACTGGCCAGACCGGGCATCGGGCGTTTCCCTGCGAGGCTGGAAAGGGGGGAGGGGCGGCGGGTTTGTTACCACAAAAAGACCTGCATATTTGCTCAAAGCTGCGCGCATACTAAAAAACCATGAAGTGCACAATTGTCTCAACCTAATATAAACTTCTTTTCACTTTTACTTAAGTGGTTGTCTATTTACTTACTTATATACTATTGTGCGACCTCTTCTGATGTGTCTGTAAAACGTACCTTTTGTCCTGAATTTTGACCTCCTGTCCCGAATTTTTGTCCTGAATGTTGACCCTTTGTCCTGAATTTTTACGCTCACCGTCCTGAATTTGCACCCATACCAGTTGGTCACCCTACCACCGGGTGAAGGGAACCAATATCGTGTGTCACACAGTGACACGGTGGGAGTTGGCAGGTGTGTAGTTTCGTATTGTCTTCACTTCCTGTTTCCTCTTAACTTACCGTACAATAAAGCAAAGAAAACTGAATGCTTGGACTAAGATGAACTAAAGCTAGAATGTATTTTAAACTCTCTATACATTTTTGGGAGATACTACTGACTAAGAGCCTCCATTTTGTTTTCATAAACTGCCTGTTTAATCAAAACCTTATGTTCTGCTTTCATCAGGGGAGCTCCTAGTAATCACCAAGGCCTTTAGAAGGTGTTTTACACTTTTAAGCTAGAAGTCAAGTAAAATAATAGTGCCATATACTTATGCAAGGTGTAACAGGCAAACATCATTTTTTTGTCCTCATTCAGTAACAGATGGTTTTTATATGCCAACGGGTGGCCTAAACCAAGAAACACTGCTGAAATATTTGGCTTAAGAAAACTTCTAGAGCCAAACTGTTTCAATCATCAGGCGGGGTTGGGTGGCGGTCTTTTGCTTGCCATGATAAAAAGGCAAAATCTTTCATTTTTGCAGTACCCCAGGAACCTAGATCTAGCCTACACACTTTATCCAAAGATTTCAGCCTTTCGTGTCCCGTGGGGGGACTGGCCTATATCCACCTAATGCATATCTCCCTCCTCGCCATAACTATCATGGAAAACAAGCATTTGCAACGCAATAGGTCTCGCATTTACGCGAGTTTAACCTATTGACATTGCAAATGACAATGCCTTTATTTTTGTTTTCGTTTTAAAACATAAATAAAGGCATTGTCATTTACAATGCCAATAGCTTAAACTCGCGTAAATGCAAGACCTATTGCATTGCAAATGCTTGTTTTCATATGGCTTGGACCCACCCCTCACCATCTTCAATACTGCTGCAAGATATTCTGCACTTTATCAGGAATGATTGATTGTAGACTAACACCGAGCCCATAGATGGTTCGCTTCAGCTACGTCAAATTAATACACAGTAGGAACCATAGATATGTGTTTTGCTGGCTCAACGGAGGGTCGCCATGCATTGGTGCAGATCGACGGTCCCACGTAAAGAGTGGTTATCAGACCTAATTACTTATAACAACCAGTCTGAGGTCTGATCTTCCCTTCAGCCTATAACCTCTAAGCCCTGAGACATATATGGGGTCCCCTTAAGGCACGCCTCACATAATTAGACAAGAACAATACTGAAAATCAAGGGGCGGTAACAACAGTAGATCTAGGGGGACATGATGAATTCATACTATCTGGGAGGACAGATGTAAAGGCACCTCCTCTAAGACAGGCTATGGCACCCACTATTGACGGCTGCCCCTAGAAGGTATTTTTTGCTGAGGTCTGGGGCAGAGAAGTAACTGGATGTTGTATTTTGCTGTGCTGCTGTCATATTTCCATCTCAGTGTATTTTGTGATCATTGAAATAATAAATACTTTGAAAAAAAAACTGGTAGAGTGTGGAAACAGGCCATGGGACTGGGAAGTCTCCCAGGTCCAGTTTTAATCTTCACAGTAAGAACTTCACAAACCCAGCCAGGACATACGTGCACACGAGCCAAGCGGCAGACCGGAAGTGCCTGGAGGACAGGAATAGTTGTACTTGGGAATCACCTGTTTAAGCCCCTCTGAGTTGCTCCTTAGCTCATGTATCTTCTTAAATCTGCCTTGGCCGCCTTTAATGTAGGGCACTGCGCGGCTGGTGAGGGTTGCACAGCCCCCCTGCCCCCCAAGCCCCTCCCGGCTCTTCCTGACCATTAAAGTAATTAGCCAAGATTCTAATGCAGCCTTGAGATCAGGCTGACCTGCATCGGGTTGGGATTTACCAAAGAGAGCGGCGGCAAAAATAAATAAATAAATAGGAAACAAACACAGCAAATCTTCTTTTTAAATCCCCCTGAAAGTCTCATCACTTCGAGGAAGGGCAAAGGACACTCGGGCGAGGTAGAGACGGAGACACCTGGTGCGCAGCTGTGTCTGTTCTTGGTGGCTGGGGAGAGCACACCCTCCCGAAATTTATCTGCAGCCCTATGCCATTAGAAATTGACTCCATTTGTCATTCAGCGACCTCACGCCATAATGGAGGCAGCAGTGTCCATTGGACGGGGTCTCATGAAGAGCCAAAGGAGACCATTCTGCTCCTGCGGGAGACAGTCGTGCACCAGAAGGAGACCATCCTAGACCAGAGGGAGACCATCCGAGAGTTGACTGCCAAGCTGACCTGCTGTGAGGGTCATCCCCGCATCAGGGGCCAGGAAGAAACGCACAGCTACACTGCTGAGAATGGGCAAGAGGAGAGCCATGGGGGTCACGAGAGGGAGCATGGAGGACATGAGCGAGGCCACGGATATGAAGAGAGCCATGGACATAGCCAGGAACATGGTAGCCATGAAAGAGAGCACGGTGGTTACGAAAGGGACTATAGGCATGAGAGAGAGCATGGAGGCCTCAATAGGATTCATGGGCACGAGCGAGAATATTCACCAGAGTGGGAGCATGGGCATGAAAGGGAGCATGCGGGCATGAGCAGGAACATGGTGGGTATGAAGAGAGCCGTGGACATGGTCGGGGCTATGACTACCACCCCTTTGGCCATCGCGATTACCACGAGCAGCAGCAACAGCCTCTCCAATACCGCAAGGGCAGCCAAACCCAAAGCACAATGGGAGAGACTCCAAAGGAAGCAGCGCTTGACCCGCTAGAGATGGAAACAAGCATTTGCAATGCATATTGCATCACGGACAATGGGAGGGAGGGTGGGGGCACGGGCACGGACAACGGGAGTGCTGGCGGGGGGAGAAGGGGGCACAAAGGAGTGCTCACAGTCCACTTATGGTGTAACACTCGAAGTAAAGGGGCCAGTAGCCATGGGAGGTGGCAAATGACGACATAGCCGTCATAAGGAGGGACTAACAAGCCTCAAAATTAATCAGAAGACAGCATTTACGGACGACAAAGACACAAGCCAATGGGCGGAGAGTGGGTGGAGCTTCCACGAAGCTTCCACTCCGTACTGAATACTGCATGCCTCGCAAAGCGAGCAGTGCATGCGCGCTGCCGCTATAGGCTCGACCTAAAAATTAGTTTTACCTTAGAAAATGGGATAGGTGCAACAAACTGGATGTCGGTACCTACCAAAGAAAAATGAAAAAAAGGCTTACCTTGATTATCAAGCCAAAGAACTCCAATATTATACCACTTACGTCTTCCCAATAATTAACAAACGTGGGCCAGGTCATAAACATATGCAGGTCATCAGTGCTAATCTCCCCGCATGTTTTACAGCTTGGTGCTGGGCCCTTGACAAATTTTGCCATCTTACTCGGTGTCAGGTCAATTCTGTGGAACATATAAAAATGATTCTTTAAAGTAGCAGAGGTGATAGTGGTATAAAGAAGATTTAGAGATACTTGCCATAAATTCAGCTGCTCTGGCATTGACAAGTATTCTTCCCAGGTTTGTAGTGGAGCCTTCAACTTCTTGTCATTTGCTTTAATTAGCTCCCAGTAATAAATGGACACCTCCTTCTTTAGCAGGAATGGGTCCTGTATTCTCTCTTTATAATCCCACTCTTCAACTGCCTGTCCCTTTTGTGCAGACCACCAAAATTTTAATTGGAGTTATTTGAATCTATAGATGGATCCTCTTGTCACCTGACCTAACGCCTCCCATGACTTTAATTGCGGCTGATATTGCAATTGCTGCCAATGTGCTAGGCCTGTCTCTCTTAACGGGAAGCTGAGTTTATCCTCCAAGAAGCCTGGCGTGCCAAGGAAGCCCCAAATGGCTGCAAATGTTGCATAATAACCAATCCATTGGATGTTCCTGAGGTTTTGCCAGACATCTAACGAAGCATGCAGCATCTTGAGGCTTAACCTTTTTAAAATATCTAGGAATTGCTAAACTTGTGCAGAAAACTGTTCTGGCCCAAAGAGCCTAACAGAGAGGAGAATACCCTTCCGTTGCATGAATCATCAGGCTTAGATAGAAGTATTCTACTATTTTTGAATTGGAAGGCATAGCAATACATCTGCACACCAGGGAGTGCCAGACCACCGTTCTCAAGCCTCCTCCTCAGTTTCTTCCAGCTAAGTTTACGTCCCTTAGTCGCCCATATAAACTGCACAATAAACTCTCTATCTTCACAATACAGTCTTTAGGGAAGGGCAGGGGTATATTATCAAACAAGTATGTTAATTTTGGGAGCATCACCATTTTAATCAGGCTCGCTTGGTCCATATATTGTCAAGGAGCGATTCCTCCATCTATTGAGCAGCTCACTGATCTCTTTCATTACTTTTCTCAGGTTATAATTTGGTACCTCCTCAAGATTTTGCGGTACTATGATACCCAAAAATCTGATCTTTGATGGCATAACTCTATTTTCCCAAATTCCAGCCCATAATCTTTGTTTTTGACGTATTAATTGCATATCCTTTTATGTAAAGAATAATATCAGTGTATAAGGCTATCTTATTTTCAAAGCTCTGGGTCTCGAATGGTATAATCCTTTTATCCCAAAAACTTGTGCGAGGAGTTCAATATACAGGGCAAAGAGAACCCGGAAAAGAGGACAACCTTGCTGTGTACCTCTAGAAATCCTAAATCTCCTTCTCAGGATCACATTAACCAATACCTGCGCAGATGATGCCTTGCATAATTCCCTAATTTCTCCTTTAAAGGTGGAAGGCAGCCCAAATATCTGCAGACCCTCCCATAAGGAAGCCCAACACACCCTATCAAATGTTGCAAAGTTAATAGAAGATATAAGGAGGTGTGTGAGATCATGCATCTGTCTACCCAGTAGAAAGTCTTTCTGATCTAGATGTATAATCTTCTCAGCTATCCTTGAGAGTCTTCTTGCTAAGATCCACTAATAAATGTTATAATCATAATTCAAAACTGATATTGGTTGGCAAGACTTTGCTTTTTTTGGGTCTTTATTAGGTTTCAAAATCAAGGTGATTATTGGATCGTTCCAACTAGGGGGAATCTCCACTTTTTTCATAAATATTAAATTAAACACATCCACCCACGCTGGAATTATGACCTCTTTTAGAACTTTATAAAGTTCCTCAGGAAGGGCATTCGAACTGGCTGTATTCCTGCTACTTGAATTATTGACCTGTTCAATATCTCCTCTACTGTTATTTCCTCTAGCTAAAAATCGCCCATCTGCCTTCAGCCAGGACTGGAACTTATTTGTCTTCTAGCCATTTTCTTAGGGCTGACAAATCAAACTAATTTGTCTCTGTGTATAGCGATTTAAATATTTTCAACATACATGCCTGAAGATGCGCAGGGTTGTCTTATATATTACCCGCTTCATCTACAGTTAACTTGCCAATGTGATTCCTCCTTCTGTCTACTCTTATTTTCCATGCCAGCATTTGACCACTCTTTATATAATATTAATAGCATGCCAACTGGCTTACCTGACCCTTAGCTTCAATCTGCCCACTATTAATTCCCCAAAGGCCTCCTGTTTCTCAACTAATTTATTTAGTTTGAACTGCATTTCCTCCAAAGTACCAATGCTTAATTTGAGCCAGTGTTTTCTGGTGCTCGACAACGGCACTTAATTGTCAACACCGGCGCCTGTGACCGTCTGCCACAAGGTAGCGCTGTCTGGCTAATTTAAAGATGACCACAACAACAGTTAATTATTAATTCAATATACATTAAAAATTACTGTTACCTGTCACCCAAGCCATTCTTATAGCTTTGGGGGCCTGAAATAGTCCGAATTGTCACACTTGTAGGAGTGTGCTGATTAGTAGTTGTGTTGTTGCTGTAATTGGCAGCATAGCAGGGGCAACGTGTGGTGCAAGCTGCAGTGACCTCTTGCCAAGAGCCCTGGCACTTATTTTTTACAAATTAAGCATTGCAAAGTACTAGGGTCTAATAGAGCGTTCTCTAAATCATGAATATCTTCTTCGCACTTCCTATTGAATTTGTCTAGCTCCAATGGATCCCAATGTACAAAGTATCCCTTGTATATATGCCTTATAGGCATCCCATACCACTGCGGTAGAAGGGGCCCCAATATTACTATCATAATAGTGGCTGCTTGCTCGTCCAGGTCTTGCATTAACTGGGTATCAGCCAAGAGTATCTGGTTTACTGTACATCTATCCTCGACCATCTTATTTCCTGAATGCTCATGTTAAGAGGACAGTAGAATGATCGGAACAGTGAGCCAGAATATGTCTAATTTCTTTTACATTATATGCTAGTGTGTTGTCTACAAAAAACCAAGATCTTTTCTCGAGAAACTACAATACTTTTTAATATAAAAAGTATATCCCCTGTTTAATCAGAATACTTTCTGTCACGCATCAAACAGGCCGTAGTCATCCATCAGGCATCTTAACTACTCCCCAACCTTAATAGTGCTTGCCCCCGCCTTTTAGATGAACGATCTAACTCACTAACTAGAAGGGTATTAAAATCACCACCGATCACCATGGGGGCTGGGAATTCTGATAAATTTAGGCCAAGAGTGTTAAGCGCATGGTGTTGTCACAATTTGGACTATAAAATCCTGTGCAAGTAAATATTGCCTTACCACATTTAAGGTTCCCGATTATCCATCTATGCTGGATTTGATCAGTATTCTAAAAGTTCTTCCCCAGCGTTTGTTTAAATTAGACATACCACCCCGTATAACTGATTGATTGATCAGTACTAGCTATTTGATGTACCCAACTCTGTTTCTCAAACAAAGTGTTACTCTTGGACTAGGTCAAATGTGTTTCCTGTAGCATGAAAACTAATGCCACATTATATTGAAGGTAGTGAATATCAGGCTTTGCTTTTGTTTAATATGAAGGCCATTGATATTCAAGGTTAATATCCTAATACACCTCATCATGTCTTTTGCTCAATGGGGTACTGAGTATTCTTAATATTCTGGCATTTATTGGAATGCTGGTAAATGATTTTTCCTTATTATGCTCCCCACCAAGTGTCTACCTCCGGCCCTACCCTGGGCAGCCCCCAAAACATGATGCATATTCCGATATGCCTATTTTGGATCCTTGTATACTGGACGGACTTTTAACTAATGTGAAAAATTTATGAAGGAAATCCTATTATTAACTCAAGTGATAGGGAAAAAAAACCAGCCACGGCAAACTTCAATGCCTAAGTTGATCCAATTACCTTGGTTTTCCCCCTACCCCTTTCCTCTCCTTTACCTGCGTCCCCTACTCATAGCGGTATAATCATTCGAGGGCGCTCATAAAACGTTTTCTGTCATAGGACGCGTGCTTATGATAAGCTTGTCTGCTTGATATTGTGCATCTCATTTCTTCACATCACTCTTAACATGGCGGGATCTTAGTTGGACTTTTGTGCCCAGTTTCTGCAGCTCTCCCGTTCTCTGGCCCAGTTCTCACTGTTGCGGCTCTGTGTACCTATATATGTCGGATCTGATGGTATATGTGTAGTCGGTTGCTCTTTGGTAGTAAATGATTACAAGTTCAGCAAATTTTTTCTAGCTTTCTTCTGGCCCTCCTTTTGTTTAAAAGGGTCCCTATAGACTCGCTGAATCTCCTTTTCCAGATCTACATCTGGATATCCCTTGGGCATCCCCTCTCTAAGGAGCTTGATCACAAATCCCTTTAATTCTCTGTGTTCGCTACCCTCCAGAAATTTCAATATTCTTAAATTATTTCTATGAGAAGGATTTTCGAACCTTTCAAGGTCATTCAGGAGGCTGTGATTCCGCTGTTTATGTGCTATTATCTCAGAGGCTTTGCTTCTAAGTTTGCATTCTATTTTTCCATTTTTATATCCAGAGCCATTGTTCTTTGTGTAATATCATCTCACTTAGCTTCCAGGGCTTGGCATGCCCCCTGAATGTCTTTCTGATTTCAATCTCTCAGATCTTAAATCTCTTTTGAATTTCAATCCAAGACCCAGGGGTGAATTGAAGGGGGAACATGGCGGCTGGCTAGTGATTGGTCGCGTATAACTGCAGATGGAGGTTGTACACACAACAAATAAATCATGAAGGGAGCTTGCGGGGGCCTGTTAACCCAAGAATAATGTTGTTTTATGCATAACGGTGGTGATCAGGAGGGTGTTTTGAGGCTAATGCTCTTACCTTGTGGTGTTTTGGAACTCATGCTGTGCTTGGCAGTCTCTATGGTCCTCCAGCATAGGAGTTTCCTCATGTGGGTCACACAAGGAGGTATGACAGGCACAGGCAGAACAAGTCAGCAGCTGACCCTGCTTCCCTCTTCGAGGGCAGAGGCTCAGGCAGTGTCTGCCATGCTTTCCCAATACTATGTGATCAAGAAACTGGAGAAATTGCGGATGGAACACGAAGTGACAATGCTGGAAAAGAAAAGGGGGCCCAACACCAGCAGTTACAGATTATTCCTTTGGATTCACTTGTGTGCATTGAAGTGGTAAAAAAGACCCCTGACGTGGAGTGCATTCTAAATGGATTTTCCCTGCAATCCAGGTAGGGGAAAAGTCCACAGCACCCCAGTAAGAGTGAGACTTGCTTGTTGTCTAAAGGCACTCCTCATGGGCATATGGATATATCATCCCAATTGGACCTAAAACCTTGCACTAAAGCATGAGTTAATTCCTTCCGTGAACAGCAAGCATTAACAGCAGTACACCCCACATTACATCATTAGAGAGGGAAAGGGAAGAGCAAAAATCTAAATATTATAGCAAAAGTTACACCATTGCTTAATTCCTTCTTCAGGATAATGGTGTAAAAGAATATGCTCTCTAGGGGTTGCCTGGCCCAAGCAGACCGAACAACAACAATGACTGCCCTTCTCCAAATATTAAGGGGGCACATATTGGAATGCCCACGCAATCTTCAAAGGACCGAGCGAATACTATAGGGCTAACAGATAATACCAGCCCAGGCTTAGGCCCTACATGTAACCAAGATGTCTTAGCACATAATAGATTCGGGGTGTTGGTCGATCTGGCTGACGAACACACGGGTGGGCGTAGGTTGCCGGGCAAGCAAGACAGGAAAACGTTGGACAAATAAGCTCCCAGTAACTTCTGCTGTAGAATAAACATATTAATTGAGGATTTTATCCTCATTTTCCCATCATAAAACTGATCTAAAATGTTTTTTACTTTCAGAAAATGAAATTTAGAGTGTCAATAGGAAACGAATTCCATGTTGTGGTGGCCATACCATGGAATAACTGATTCAGCGTTTTGAATTTTATTTAAATTTTTGGGTCTCTAAACTTCACATGGAGCTATTTCTAACATTCTGGGATCCACTAAAATTGTTAAACTTCTGATCAAGATGTAGGAGATTTCCAAAATCAATTGTCTAAAAAGATTGACACAAAATTATTTAGTGCTGCACTCCCCTCTCCCTACTCCAGTAGTAGCTGTTGTATCATTTCAGAGATCAGGGACCCATGATGAAACCTTTTAACTCCATTTAGTATGTGGCTAGCATTGCCTTGAGGGTTAGCAGAAATTTATTGATGAGACTGGCTAAATTGAGTCAGTTTTATGCACTTCCATACTTTGTACCACAGTCTGGTTTAACTTTTAATATGTTAACCATAGAATAATGTGGTTGACATACATGGGTTTCAACTTGGGTAGATTCTCATCCTGCCTCTTAAGCAGATACCAATCCATGAAGATCACATTTTCACAGTCTCCTGCTTTCACCCTAGGATGTCAGGTGTGACATTGAACCTCCAAGTGGAGCTAAATGGAGATGGACATCACCAGCCTCCAATATGCAGATGAGTCCAAGCTTTACTTCAGGCTCTGATTTTGATACGATATCTTGAAAGTAAAATACTTTTTTCATGGCCTAGAAACCTGGGCAGTATGCTGTTCACCCTAAAGTCAACTTTACGATAATCATCAATCTCCTTCTGTATTCAGGAAAGACTTTGCTACTGGTTATGTCCACATGGGATGAGGGTAATATGGACAAGTATCCTGTGAGGGGCATTTGAAATCAGGAAAAGGTTGCACAGCACATTAGTGTATTGGAACTGACGACCACAAACATAGAACTTGTTACCCTGCAAACACAGCTGTTTGGTGGTGTGGTACAAATGTTCAAATAATACAACAACACTACCTTACTGGGCAAGTAGAGGGGAATCTAAATAATTTCCCCTATCGGAATTGGCACAGGAAAGATGGAGTTTACCATATTGTAACATTCGTATGGTAGCATTCCATGTCCGACGAGAAAGTAATGTTACAGCACCTGCCTTAAACAGAAAAAAGTGGTGTCATATGACTTGGAATTCACTTGTAACCAATATTTGTTTTAATGGGATACACCTTCAATCGATTTGTTTGCCACAAAATAAAAGGCAAACTCCTGAGAATTCTTCTCATCCAGGCATCCACACCCCCAGTCAGTGGGAAATGCATTGTCGGTGAACTGGTCGATGATCTTTCCTTACACTTTTCCTCCACTACCACATGCTTGAGAGACCTATTTTCTTCACATCTCATGGCAGTGACTGTAGAGCAACCTCAGATATTGAATCCCATTCTACATTTACTAACAATTCAAATAGGGAAAATATCACATCCAGAACCACAAATTCTCAATTTGGCAATGAGGCTCCTGAGGTCATAAAAAATGTAATATATTGTTGTGTGGTGTCTGGCAAATTCACATAACTTCCACCGGAGTTTGGGGGCATTTTGAAATATTTATTATTTTTACTATATTGCGGTCTGAGCTATCCTTCTTTGCGAGTACACTTGGCAAACATTTTAACTGACAGAAGCGGTGCTCAAGGATGATCACCTTTTCACCTTCCTGATATACAAGCTTTTCTAGAAGATGATCGTAATCTCATCATTATGGAGAATTACTAAATTGCAAGCACTCACGCTTATACAGTTGCACTTACGTATTCACTCTGACTACATAGTAATGAATACATATCGCAAATTTGTTCCCAAGGCAGTCCCAGCTTTTTTAATAAATCGTACCATATGGCTGTCTTTGTTCCTTAAGAGCCCAATATCACAAGCAGAAAGAAAGGGTTTTACATACAGGGGATATTAAAAGAGCCATGATGTACTACTCGGACAGAATAATGTCAATTAGACAGTCATGCCAATTAGACAATCAAAGAGGGCAGTTGCGAGAGGGATTGTGGAAACAACTGAAATATGTTACAAGCAAGCAGAAATGACAGTACATTCTGCTTGAAATAAAGATGGTTCACTGGCATTTCTTTTAAATATGTCACTAATAAAAATATTGCCATTGATATCTTGGTCAACTATAGACACTGTTATAAAGTAATTCAGATACGCATGTACGAAAAAGAGGTAGCAGTAAGTCAAAAAGTAATAAAACATTTGTTTGCTACTGCTTGCACTTCTCACAAACCACCTTAGGGTAATACTACTGTGTAGTTGGTGTACAGTATGTGAATCTAGATTAGGTTCATGCTGAAAAAGAAACAAATTACTTGCCTATAATAAAATCAAATCAAAAGAATTTATCAAGCACATGGCTATCCAACGGGCTTCCCAGCACTGAAAAGTCTACCAGGCTTAATACGATGATATTAAGCAAACAGATAAATCCTGAGTTGTTTCCTAAAGGCAGTCCACAGTTCGGGGGCAAGGTAATCAAAAGAGCACCCACCACACCTAGCTTTCTTCACTCTAGGGATGGAAAGAAGTCTCAGGTTGTTAGATCTTAGCTCTCTTTTGGGGTGGTAAGGGCTGACCAGATGATGGAGGATTTGTGGCGCCTTCGTGTGCCTCGCACGATGAACCATGAAGAATGCTTTAAACTGAATCCTTTTGTGTATAGGTAGCCAGGGTAAAGTGACAAGTGCAGGGGAGGCAGGCTGAAATGTGGGAATACCCAAAAGGATTTATACCGCTGCATTCTCTATTACCTGAAGTTTTTTGGTAAATGAGAGTGGACTTCCCAGATAGAGAGAATTCCTGTAATCAAGTCAGGATATCAGGCCCTGAACCACCACTCTACGAACAGATACTGACAGCCAACTAAGTGTCTTCCCGAGGGCTTTTAAAAGGCCAAAACAGCCAGTTGACAGCTTCTTGGCCAGAGCCCTCATGGTGAGTTTTGGTTTTTAATCTTGGGGCCGTTCTAGATTCACGTGCAAATCTCTCATCACCCTGGAGAAACAGAATAGAGAAAAAAACAAATAAATTAATACAAAAAACCGTTTTTAGAGATGACTTTTCTCAGTCATAATCAACGAAGAGGAAAAAGAAGTATGAAAACAGAGGTCATGTAGTGAGTCATTGTGAGATTACGGTTGACTTCATTATTAGGCAATCAGGCTCCACCTATGGTTGAAGCCTACTATAAAAAAAGTTTATTTTAAACAAGCATGTTTTTTCAGGCCTAGCTACTAGATGACAGAATAACATACAGCATGTGGATCTAGAATACCCTCAATATGTAAATCTCTTGGTACCAGTAAGTAACGTATTGTTTCCTTAAGATTCATGGATGCCCTTGATAGTGCTTTATAGTTTCACGTCATTATCCACCCCTAAATTCTGCAGAATAGGAGTTATTTCACTGGTTCATAGACTACTTTAAAGATGGTTTCCATGGAATTTAACAGTCAAAGCTTCATGTACATACCGGTACCTCACTGTGAAAAAGAAGTCAGGAGGTGTGCACATATTTTCAGCTTCTTTTATCTTTTGCCCTTTATTTCTTTATTCGGCTTCCGCTCATGGAAAACCATAAAAGAGCACAATAAAAATAATACAGTTGATATATTAATAATACATTTAAAACCAAATCCATGATAGTAACAGCAGATTTGATACATTAGCAATAAACCAAAAATAAGGTTGCAAAACTCAATAACCACTCACAATGGCTGAGGACAAAAGTTTGAGGATAGCAAAGGAGGCTGTCTGAACCTAAAAACACAAAAACCTAATTAATGATTCACCATGTTGGTGGTAATGATAGCCTGGTTCTGCCCTCACATATAACTGGGTCCACAAAAACAGCTAATACATGACATTTAACCGTGAGATAGCATGTATCTAAAACATGATAGGCACTGTCAACTGGTTATATTCATAGCATAAAAATCAGGCAAATACGTCCTAATACATACAGCAGCAGAGTCAAAATTAACACTTGATAAACATATCAGCTGATTAAGAACAGATTGTAGGAAGAGCAAGGCCTGCCTACACTGCCTAATATTCAAAATATGAGGCCTCATAAATCTCGCTCTACAAGAGCGGTAAAAAGGACAAAAGAAAACAAAGTGCATAGTGAATTGGACAGACCGACCTTCACAAGACAGACCCTCCTTTCTTTATTCCATTGGCCTCTCAATGGGGAAGCCACCATCCAGTGGATTGAATTGAGACGGAACCTAGTTACAATGTACCTATGGTGGGTAGATAAAATGTCACTCAGATACGGCTGCATGCCCCACACTGGGGGAATGGATAATTATGCAGCCAACAAACTCTTTGAGAAATCGTGTCGATCTCTCACAACCCTCGCCACCCCGCGTAACCTGCGTAACCTTGCCTTTAGTTTTACTTTTGAGCGGTCAAAGGTAAACACCCCTCAGTAGGAATAAAAGCAATATTCAGAGATGAATACACCTCCCTAATATAACACAGCAAGGGTATCTCAAGCGAGTGATCAAGGGAGAAGCAATCAGCTACGATATCCCTATTGAGTACTGCTTCAGGCTTTGTCCAGATTGAATGCCACAGGAAGATAGGTGCTGCCTTTATGATATCCTCAATAAAAGGCAGGCCTAAGTCGCTGTGGCAGATAGAAGTCGAAGTAGATTGAGGGACCAAAAGCATACTCCTCAAGATGCCATTCTCCGTAGTTTGCACTTTGTGCAGCCTTGAATTCCCACACATTCTTGCCCCATAGCTAGCAGCTGACACAGCTTTAGCACAAATGAGTGCACATTGCTTTCAAGGAACGTGAGCCAAGTCTAGTGGCAAATCGCCCCAAAACTACAAGTAAGTGCTGTGAATTGATATTAACCTGCGAGTTCCAGCTACCCTTATCATCAAACAAAACACAGAGGTAGCCAAAAGTGGGGACAACCGGAATAAGAACCTTGTTGATACAAAAAATCGGGTTCAGAACATTTTTTCCCAATATGCCTAACAAACGTTTTCTGGGTATTCGTTACGAGGACTAGGTTTCCCATAAATTGAATAAAAATATTTAGGGGAGACTACAGTGCATATGGCGTACGGGCCATAAGAACAGCATCATCTGCATACATCAGCAAGTGAATGAAACTATTGCCAATCTTGGGTATGTCCAGAGGGGTGTTGAGCAAGGCCTTCTTCTAGACTGTTTTTATACAGTGAGAAGAGAAACGGGGCCAAGACGCAAACTTGCCTAACCCCAAGCCTGACTGCAAAGCTTCTGGTACATTCACCACCTGGGCTGTAACTGACCCTAGCAGATATGTTCGAATAAATATTGAACAGTAGATGTGTAGATGTGTAATTCCATGGTCAACTCCCATGGAAGCCAATACAGTCCAAAGTTTGCTATGGTTGACTCTATCGAACCCACTCCTAAGGTCCATTAAGCCCCATGTTTACCCCTGGTGTATATTCCTATTATCAATTCAAGGTTGAGGCACTGCTCGCGAGTACCAATACCCTTGCTAAAGCAATATTGAAGATCAGAGAGGATAGAAATCCTATGGCCCATTTCTCAAGTCTTTGTAAGAGCACCCTTCCTAAGATTTTAATGGAAGAATCAAGCAGGGCTATTGGCCTATAGCATGCAGAGCTTGCTTTATCACCCTTCTTAAATATAGGAAGTATGACCGCCTTGTCCCATGTCCTAGATAGAATTCCACTACAGGCTGAGTTAAATACGTTAGAAAGTGTTGGACCCCAGACTAACGGCTCCGCACAGAAAAGACCTGCTGGAACTCCATCCGAACCAGGGTCTCTACCAGTTCTACTGGCAATGATGGCCTGTTGTGTTTCTTCTCCAGAAAAATTCAGACAAGATTTACCAGCCTGAACTAAATCAATATTAGAATATTAGAAGGAACATCAACAACTAAGTCCGAAGCAAAAATGTTCTAATGATGATCAATCCAGTCCTCCTCAGACACCAGTGACGGTAAATATGGTGGATCACCCTGACTGAACAATGGTGAGTTGATGATGGCCCAAAATCGGCGAGAGGTTTTAGTCTCACTAGCTTGGAGCCAATTCTCCCATGCCTTTCTCCCAGGGTATTTTTACTGTCTTTCAGAATCTGTTTGTAATTGGTACGACAGCTGGAAGTAGCCATTGCATCCCTAGGGACCGAATGGAGGGCCTTTTTTAAACCTTGATGGGCCTTAGTACAGGCTCTCTCAAACCATCCTTTATGAGGTCTTGATTTCAGAGGTCTGTTTCAAATGTCGCAATAACGGTAGTTGGTGCAGTGTCCGGCGTTAAACAAATTTGGAAGAGCTCCATGTTAGAATTAAACAATGAAGGGAGCAATATAGTAGGGTCAATCCCTGACCATTTTAAGCGCCCTCCCATTGAGCGAGAAGCCTGAATATTATTAAAGATAGGACCAGCCATAGCCAACTGGCCCTTTATCAACACCTCCATAGTCACCGAATTATGATCGCTATGGCAGGAGGGAATGACAGCATAATAAGTTATATGAGATAGAAGGGACACAGACACCACAATATGATTGATAGTACATGACCAACCCCTGCCAGTAAAGCTAGGAGAACAGAGATAATCACAATGCATCTTTTCAGCATCAAACATCAGATTCAAAGGAATAATCATATCATTCAATACATTCCCATAAAAGTCATGAATAAAATGCGAATATGGTTCTCCCCTCAGATATTTCAGACCCAAACATCATTCCCAGACATGGGACGTGTAGCAACATTAAAATTACCAGCCCAAAATAAACATAGATTAGCATTGTAAACAAGAGAATGCTTATTCAAAACATCAAAAAGATCACCCAATAAAACATTACTACCCGCTCCAAAACAATTATTATAAAAATTAATTAATATCTACAACTGACTATTACTGAAATCAAGCCGAAGAATTTGGTACAAAGTCACAGTGGTTTCAGTAAGGGAAATTTTGCTGTGATCATAGTAGATACTAAGACCGCAAGCCCATCCATAGCGCTACCAGCTGGTAAAGGAGTTGCAGGCAGCACATAGGAAGAGTACCCATTCACATTGAAAGGCTTAGTTGCCCAGTTTTCCTGGAAACATAAAATCTGGCTTTTATTTATAAAGAATGCTAGCCAGGGTTGCCAAGTTTAGCCTTGATCCCTGCCACATTCCAAGTTGCCCATACTCGCCTTTTAGGTTGAATATCCAGGGGTAAGGTGTTCTGTTCACCCCAGTAAGGGGTAGGGTGGACTCATTTTTTGGTGTAGAGGACTGAATCGACACCCTACTCACTTGCAAAGTAGGGCATTGACACTGGGTGACTAAAGAGGCAGAAACCAACATTTGCAACCAAGGAATCACTACGTTTGTCATTAATCACAGAAGACAAGGCCACCAAGCTAGTTGGGCTACAATGTAAGAGCATAAGAGAAGGAGAATGAACTGCCAGCCAAGCTAAGTTAACCTCAGGGACAAGAACCGAGAATCTAGTTTTGGTAGAACAGTTAAACTGGCCAAATACCAGAGGGGCAATATGAGTACCATTACTCGTGTCTACAAACTGCAGGAGACAATGTTGATAGAAGAAATCTAACGGTACCATCTGAATCCTAGTAGGACAAGATTGTAAACCCTTAGACAAGGAAGAACATATTCTGTATTTCAAGGAGATCTAAAACTTAGAACTATACAATCACCCCGGCATGTTTTAGGGCTCCTTCCCACTCAGGACCCCCTGCGAACCATCTTAATGTCACTAAACATCTTCCCCATGTCAGCCCCTGTTTCCCCAGTCAGTGTACTGCTTTGTTATGGAGTTGCTCCCAGCTTTCAGTACAATACACGTCCAAAATGGACACATTGATAAGAATCACCGTGTACAGGGTAGCTTGGGGCAGCAAATCTAGGGTACAGTCATTGGCTTGAAAAATCTGGGTAGAGTGTGAAGAAGATTGATTATTATTGACTGGCCATGGAATCCCAAGATGACACTCCAGTCATTTTTCTTAGTCACTGGAGGTAAGGTGAGCTGACCCTCGATGGTTGCGTCCTCCGAGAGGACACATGGATTTTGGGTAGCATGTATTTTCAAACACACTCCCTTTATTTTGACCCAGGCTTGATACATTAGTGGAAGGGCTTCAAGGATTGAAATGTAGACCTTTGGAGACAGTAGGCTGGGCTTCTGTAGATGAAATCTTCTTGTTGATTATGCCCATAGCACTAATCAAATAGTTAATAAGAGTATTGGATTGCGTTATTTGTGTGAGAGTAGCTGTTGTTGGACATTGGCTGCTAGTCTGCTTGATGGCTTTGGCTTTTGTCAGAGCTCCTTAAGTACAGTCACAACAGCCTAGCAGTAAAAAGCAATATAATATGCCCGCAGCTTAACATCAAAAGATAGCCACTAAAAGTCGCTGGGTTTGACTAAGCAAGCCTTAACAAAGCCTTAATGAAGTAGGACAGCCATTTGCAATTTAGCACAGCAGTGGTAGGCAGTTGGAAGACAACCAAAAGAGGGGGTGCCCAGTCTCCTCTGGGCTTTGAAGGGTGTGGTTGGCCTGCCCTTGGCCCAGGCTTTGCCCGGGCACAGCCCGTGTGCATCCTGTGCAGCGAATGCTCTTATGATGCTTTGTAGCGCTGTGGAGCTCATTCTCCTCCTCCCCAGCCCTGCTGGCGCCTTCCCTGGTGCTTAGTATGCTGGGGCTCAGAGGCCCCCCTTGGTGTAAACAAGGTCTCACGCAGCAGGAATTCCTGTTGCGCTTTGTAGCATCGCAGGGGCTCTCGTTCCTCTTCCTCCATCCCAAGGGCTGCTGGCGCATTCCCTGCACTTGGTATGTTTGGTCTTAGAGTTCCCCGATGGTGAAAACGGTGTCCCGCAGAGCGGGAAAGCTTATTGTGCTTTGTAGCACTGCAGGGACTCACAGCTCCTCCTCCCCCATTGCAAGGGCTCCTGGCACCTTCCCTGGTGCCTCGTTGGCTGGGGCTTAAAGTCCCCCGATGGTGAAACGTTTTTAGACTCTTAAATGTACACAGATTTTTTCTTTGTAATAATTTCTAGAAGACCACTATGTCCCTCATCGTGGCCTTCATCCCCTTCATCCCGGAGTAGGATTGTCTGTCCACAGCAGATCTAAGGGGTGACCTACTTCTACAGCACCTGTCAGAATCAGTGGCCTATGGGTGGAGAGGAGAAAGAGCATAGGATTCTTTTTTGTGTGAATACATCTCCCGAGTTGTTGGGCAAAGTTCTGCTTGTCATCACCAGTGCTTGTGTACCACCAGCTGTTTCAGGTGCATGTCAACTTGCACAAGTGGCTGATTAGAACCTCTTCTCCTCTTCAGTCACTGTAGAGTTTGTTCCTGGTCCTGGAGACCAAGCACTTCCAGCATACCCTCTGCCTTCACCGTATTGTTTCTCTAATCTTTCCTAAAGGCCCAGTTCTTTGGGGCAATCCTGCACGATGGGCAAAGCAGTGAATTCCTTTCCTCTTAAAAGCCTTTGGTCTTGCATTACAATTTGTTCCCTGTCAAGAGTAGTTTTTTATCACTTTGGTCTTCTGGTTTAGCTTTATCTAAGATCGAATGGGCACCAGAATATCACCAAGAAAGGAACCTTTTTGTTTTAGTTGTGTGATCTTCAGTAGGGAATCCAAGGATTCTCCATGACCTTGTAGGCGATATTTAAATAATGCAAATTTAAAAAGAATGCTACTCTGACACTGAAGAGTTTTGGGGCACAATGATTTTTGAATGCAGCAAAAAATTCTAACATGCACTTATCTCTTAACAAAAAAGTGAGGTGAAGGCAAAAAGTACTGGATTTGCACAGGGAACATCGATTAAAAAAGATTCTAAAACAAGAATTTGAGGCCATGTCTTATAACAAATTTAAAAATGGCCACTGAGTCCATGACTGGAGTGTCACTTTGGCCATCACGCAGAAGTTAAGGCATGCATCTTAACCCTACAAGCATTTAACAGAGAAGTAAACAGGGATTTTTCCAGCACTTGGTCACTTGGAAAATCGTTGTTGTACAAAGTATTAGACTGTAGTTCCACCTACACAATTAGTGTGAAGCGTGTAATTTTGTGGTTAATCAAAGACTGAATAATGTTCTGAAGTCAGGGGCAAAATTAAAAATTTTTTTTTATAATTGAGCCTTGTTGAGCACACAAAAATGTTGGGGTTGGTGACAATTGATGCGAGGGAACTGTAGCGGTCATGAGAGGGTAGTGTAAACTGTTGTTCTTCTGCTGTCATCCCGCATGTAGCCACTTGCCCCGGTCAAGAGTGCAGTTAGCTGATGTGGAGGAGCTTGGGATTTAAGTGAATTGTTCTCTGACTTAAATGTAAATTCACAATCCTGATCCAAAAAACGTTGTTCTTAATCAAATTCTTTGTCATGTCCTGCAGGTATTTTTTGCTGCCTAGAGATAATGGAAAGTCACTCAAATGTGACGATCTTGGCTCTTTACGGCTTAATGTGGTTTATACAGAGGACCACGTTTTTTCCTCCGAGTACTACAACCCTCTCCGGGACCTCTTGTTGAAATCGGCAGACGTGGAGGTAATTTACTTTTAGTCACTGTTGATGCTTTCACGTCATTGAGCTCTGCGTGGGAACTATTCCCAAAGATTTTTTTTGTATGTTTGTGTGATTTACTTATGACTGACTTCTGATTTACACTTGAATTTTCAGGTGTAAGGTATGCCTAATCATGGAAATTAGTTTGTGAATCATGCCCTGTTTTGGTAAATTGGACATAACTACATAGACAGGCTTCATGTCTTCAGTTTCATCTCTGAAAACTTTGAGAGAAGCTGAGAGAAGCTGACTTGTTTCACTGCTGATCTTCATCTCCCCAGCTTGTGGGTGGGAAGACACAGCCAACCTGGCTCTTATTTGAGGATTCTTCAATCTACAAACAGTGAAACCACCCAAGTGTAAATTTAGTTTGTGGATAGATCATGTTTTTTCTTGGGTAACAGTGGCAGTTGTATGTAAGACTATCAGTTATAGAAATATAGTGTGCTGAATATTCTTTACAAAACTATTTTCCTATTTTGTGTAAATTCTCCATGATTCATTTCACAGGACAATATTTTTCTAAATGATATTTTGGAAATTATATTTAGGAAGTGATATTTCTGTCAAACGATATTTTGGTTACAATATTTTGGTGTCATACTGGCGCTAGTAAAGGGAAGACGAGTTTTTACATTTCTTTTCCTCCTCAGTTTCCCTTCTTTTTACACCAAAAACTGTCTGGGGCATATTATCAAGGCGGCGCTATGAAATTATCGCCGCTTTTGCGTCCGTTTTCGGGCGAAAAGCGGCGATAATTTCATCGCCTTATCAGCAAAGACACGCTATCGCGTGTTTTGCTGACTTAGCGCCCGTTTCCAGCACGCCTAACTTTGCATTGCTAATGAGATGCAAAGTAGGCGTGGCTGTGAAACCAACCAGGGAAAATATCGCGAAGGCAGCTTCGCGATATTAACTAAGGAAGGGTAGCGATTTTTAAATCGCGTTAAGTATGACTTAACGCAGGAATTTAACGTCTGTTAAATTCCTGACTAAGGCATACTTAACATGGGGAGTGGATTCTGTGGCTAAGACCACAGGCACTATCATCTAGGATATCGCCGTTTTCCACCATGGAAAACGGCGATATCCACACTATCTCTGGAATTTTTATCGCCTCGGCGATCCGCGTTGTTGATAACGCGCTAACCGGGCGATAAATTCCAGAGATAGCTGGCGATAAATATGCAAGCGCTAAGCGCGCTTTGCGATATTTATCGCCGGCCCTTGTTAATATGCCCCCGTGTCTCTACAATCAACCAGATGCAATTTATTTTTTGCCCTAAACACCAGTATGTGTCTGGCCTCCTGGTTTGCAGACCATCACTTACTGCCTTTACATTGAAGGAACATGTTGGTACAGTGCAACCATCACATGATTCTGATAGATGTCTAAAAAGATGGAATTTGTGTATTTGGAACCTTGTTTCAGTGTGTACAGTGGATATTTTGTGAGCCAGGTTTTGCTGAATACCTTGTTGTATAAACAACAGGGATGTTTGTGGCAAGTGATTCCAGGTGATTGTGAGAGGGGAGCTCAGTTGTTCTGTCTATAGGAAACAAATATGGTACAATTTCTCCTTGTTGATGCTTTCCCATTTGATATACAGCCGCCACAGCCTTATGTTGCTTCATTCTTTAGTTGTCGCCTTTACCAAGAAACGTAAATGATGAGAAGTGTTGTGGGGCTACCACAAGGGAGGAGATGGAAGACAGCTACAGGCCCTGTGATGTCATAGTAGTGTGCAATGAAATTCTTGTGGCATCACAGAAGTCGACAACACTTCAAGATACTGTCTTATTGTATAAAGCATAATATGGACAACATATTTAACTTTGCAAATGTAGACTCCTCTTTCTGTCATTAGATGCTTGGAGGGGAGAAAAGAGAACAAACATGGGATATCATTAGCAAACCCAGGTTTGGTGTCCATTCTTCTTCGTAGTCTGATGTGAAGTGTCTCGATGTCATGTAGATTGTGTGATGCGGGGTACTTTTTTTCTATTTGGGGTCTGAGCTTATCACATCATAGCTCCTGGTCGGGTACCTTTACTTGTAGCTTGTTCCTGAATAAAGTACTTTGGCCCCGGTTTATAAACAGTTCATGCAATACAGGGAGGCAAGCAAAGTTGCTGTGCTGCGTTGGGTGAACTGTAGAGAGCAGAACAGCACTGTATCTGCAAAGAAATTGTGCTGTTCGACTCTCTCCATGCACTTGCGTACTTTGTGCGGCCTTTCGCCAATTCAGGTACCCTTGTGCCATACTTCAAGGGTGTCTGATTTATGGTCAGGATAGTTTTTGTGCAGGAAGAACTCCAATCCTGCTAAATAACTATTCTTTGAGGTGTTTCCCTCTGTGTATGTGTGCTGCAGCACACTTGCGATGAGAGAAAAAGAAGAGGAATAACATTATTTCTCCTTGTTGCACCAGCCTTAAGCAGGTGTAGGATTTTGGCATAAATCCATGTTTTCAAGTCTTTCTAGATGCCGGTTTGCGTTAAAATCCATGAGTCGATGCACAGGAACGCCCATGCACCACCCATGCAATGCCTCCCTGATGCAAAGTAACGCAAGGCAGAGTGTTGTGCTGCGTTACTTTGGGTTGCAAACCATCTCAAATTGTGATATGTGTTGGTTTGTAAGTTCCACCAGAAGACTTTGCGTCGGGTCTGCGTTAAAAAATGTATTTAAACCTGACACAACAACAAGCAATTCTAAAGATGAGGGCCTAACTCCGTTGCCTCCTCCTTGAAAAAGAGTAGTGGTTTACTGAGTAGTGTGTTATCTGTCATCTGACTGGTTTGCGACTGTGTCTTTTTGGGAAGAAAAAGCGGCAAAGTAGTAACCCAGAGAGGCCCAGCTAAGATATATCAATGCGAAGGCCAGGCACCCCGGCCTAGTGGTAAAGCAGTGCATTCATGTCAGAACAACATAAAGCAATGTAATGCTACCTACAGTGGCACCATTTTAAAGTGTAACATGACGAGTACCTCAACTTTGATACACAATGCAACATCACCTGCATCAGTGCATCTTAGAAACAGTAATCAAGAATTACTCAATGAGGATGTGGCCTAACAGCTAGGGCGGTCACCTCAAATCTGGGGAACTGGGTTCGAGTCTCGGCAACGATGCTCAACATCCTGTGATTTTGGGTAAATCACTTAATCTCCCGTGCCTAACAAAAATAAATGTGTCCTTATGTAACGCAACTGGTGCTCATGTGAAGCACTCTGATACCCGATACCTTCAGGTCTAGTTCGCACTATATAAAACTCCGAGAAAAAAACAAAAAAAAAACAAAAAAAACAGGTACAGACATATTTGTTGCATGTTAGAGTGCAACAATAGGATTGTGAAACTAAAACAGATAGTAGTGTTTATTGCAGTCATAGAAAACATGAAGAGGAAAATATCTATTTTACTTATTGATTTTAAAGAAATAAAATTGAAAACATTTGGTAACCATTAAGTACTGCATGCTTTGATATGTGGATAAACCAGACATCAGCATAGATGCACACACAAAGTTTTACTGAAAACTAAAATAATTTTAGAGAAATGGCTGCACCACAGAGTATTGAAATGCCAAATGTATACTTACCCAACCGTGGAAAACCTGTTCTAAGATGGAAACAGTGGCATACAGCCTTGGAAAAATGCCTGCTTGCAATAGATGGGAAACATTTTCAACCTGAAAGGAAAATGGCATTTCTGTACGATTCACTCTGAAACTTTGGTAGATGAGTACAAACTTGGAAAGTTACTCTTTACCTGCCTGAACTGTCAGAAGGCTAATTAGCATAAACCTCTGCCAGCTTTCAGCCTGTACTCAGTCTTGAATAGGTGTGAAATAGGTGTAAAATGCCTCCCATGAGCAAACAAAAGACTGACCTGAATGGCAGATATGACTCCTCTGAGCTCAATAGAATATGCAGGGTGAGGCTGTTGGCCTCCTTCTGACAACACAGTGTCAAATCCTGCTTGACAGTTCAGTTGAACCACATGCAATGCTTGGGGCGCACTTGAAAGGGAGAGAACAGAATGCCAAGACAATTGTTGTGGATCCCCTTCTGGTTGCTGCAGAACGCTGCTTTTGTCCTACCAAACTACTATCTCTGGGTTTGTTGTGGGTACAGTCCCTACTTCAAACTGGATTTTTGTGTTAAGTTAAGCACACTCCCCACTCACACCCCCAGTATCAGTACCCTAGTTTAGTGTGACCGATCCTGGATGTGCCTGATAAAACAAGAACTACTGCAAAAGTAAGTAGGTTAGGGAACAGGAACTTTTACCACATTGGTTAGGGAGGGACCAGGATTTACTCCCATCCAGTAGCTAGTGGCAGGCATTATTGCGGCATTCTCAGGCTCCCTCTTCAGAATACTTTCTGGACCAGCAGAAAATCAGAAGAGGATGCAACCTGCTGTCTGTGCCTGAGAGGAGCCCCCAAAGGACTGGACATGCTCCCTCTTATAACCATGACAAAGAAGTGGACTCCAGGGGATAGTTGGCTGACCTGTGTGACAGGGAGACAAGGAGCAACAAAAGGCCTTTTATCTAAAAGTACCCAGCTGACCAGTGGCAACTGGGTCTGGACTGAACCCTCTGTCTGACACCCTGTGATTCTTTAGGTGCCTCCTCTGGTGTCTTGGAGGGTTTAGAAATGTTCTTCTGTGGTTAGTTGTGACTTAAAATACTAATTCAGAAGGTAAAATCTATGACAGGGACAAACCTAATTGGTGTATCCGACCTATGGTCCATGGGATCAGCCTGAAATTGCGCTTAGGTCCCGGTGCACCATGACCATAGGCTATCATTTGTGCCTAGCACTTTTTAGAGCCATTTCTACTTAGAACTTTTAAAATTCATATCTCTGGTTCCCCCGTTGTATTTTTGGCACTTTGGTGGCATTTTGTTATTCATTTTCCTCTATTTTTGGGGATTTTTATTGTTTGGCATTTTTACTTTATTACTTTTTCCATATTGCATAAATACTTTACACATTGCCCTAAGTTAAGCCTGTCTGCTCTGTGCCATAGCTACCAGAGAGTTGATCTCAGGTTCATTTAGTGAATTGGAAGGGTCACCCTGATAAGGCATTGTGATTATTATTTGAAGTGGACAGTCACCCATCCCAAATAATAATAAAGTTTCTTACATTGGTGTTCAGTGGTGGGATCCAGGTGTTTTGCAGTACCACACAGTGATTAAGGTTGGAATTAAACATCCCTTTGTAAATTGACAGCAAAAAACCTTTCTGGGTTGTTAATTAGCTTTTGGTTCTAATTGGTCATTTTTTATTGGTATCTAAATTAATTTTTGCACCTTAAGTTTTTGGGATCATAGAGGTGGATTTGGCTAACGTGGAGATCTTTAGCATGGCAGAGTTGAGATACACGTGCAAGCAATGAGGACCGATGCTGAACAAGCAGTGTTAGAATGGGGTTTCTGGTTGGCTAGGGTATGCACCTAAGCCAGGCAGAACCCACCACTCTAGTCAGGGCAAGGAAGTTACACACTGCCGATAACCCCTGTTCACCCCCTTGGTAGCTTGGCAGAGCAGTCAGGCTTATCCCAGAGGCAATGTGTAAAGCGTTTGCGCAACACACTCGCACAACAGTGACACACTGGGCACACCACAATTGAGACTCCACACAAGGTTATATAAAAATATCCTTTGTATTATTCATAAAAACACATTAGATCATAATCACATATATTACTGTGTCACTAGGCACTTGTCATGACTTCACAGGGATTACACTAATCACTTTGCCAATCGGGCAATTGTCATAAACCTCACAGTTAGGATAACCAGTACCTACTGGTAGGATTGCACCTAGCATAAAGCATTATGCATAAACATCATCAGCAGTGCACTATGGTAAATACTTGAAGACTGCGCCAGTCCTAAACTCATCATGAAAGACATCCCTACATAAGGCCTGCAGACATTGGCATCATCATATCAGGGCAAGTCCTGTCTCTTGGGGGGTGAATGCACACCAGTCACCAATACAAGGTATAGGGCGCCAAGACACCTGCACTCCTATTAGGCACTATATGACAATGTCTGCGAATTCCACAATGATGTGGGGGGGACCTCCGTCGAGAACTCACCCCATTATCATGCCCCCGCTATACTGGCATAAATGGGGGGGGACACACACTGGTACTCCTAGGTGGGGAACCCTCACTGAGTCCTCCACTTACCATGCTGAAAAAGGCAGCTACCCACAAACCTGTGGTGCAGTTGCAGCCAGCTAGTAGGCGGCACTGACCTCTCTGCATGTCCCGCGGGCTGCTGTTGCAGGAAGAAGGGCAACCACCTCCGGGTTGCAGGGAAGTCCTTGCCATGTCCCCACACTCTTCCCACCACTGCCGCAGACTCAAGGACAGAAGCGGCGCTCCCTTCTGGAGCTTTCCTGAAATGCCCCTACTTCGGTCTCACCGCGGTCGGGGGAAGTGGGGCCGGACTCCTGCGGGGTCGAGCAGCACGGCCGCTGCAATCTTCGCGGCTCAGCTCCAGACGTCACCACACGGCTGGCGGACTCTGGCCCCGCCCACCTAGGGATGGAGCTCTTCTCTTCCTGGCCCCCTCGGCAGCTTCCAATGCAGCGCTGCCTCGAGGGGAGCCGAACGGGCCGCAATTTTCAAGGCGGCTGAGAGGGGTGGACACGATTTCCCTCACTGGACTCTGCCCACTGTGGGTCGCAAGCTGGGATCCTTGGCTCTTCCTAGAGTCGGACCTCGCTTGCTGATATGGTGTCTCCTTCCTCACAGGTAGCGCTAACATGCGTTGCTCTGAGGCACAAGTTAGTTTTTTTTTTTTTAAACGGTCTACAGACCCTGTACAGCGCTCCACACACGCTTTGCTTACATGAGGCCACACAAAGCGCTTAACTATGCGCTAAGGTAATGAGCTAGGGCACCACAGACCCTGGGAGATCACTGGGGCACCCACCCAGCAGAAAGCAGGCTCAGGCCAGCACACAGGCTCCTGGCAGACAAAGAAGCAGTCTTTTCAACAGGCCAGCACAACCGGGCAAAGAGTCCTATTGCGGTTCCCTGCCAGCACAGCAATCCTCTGGTCACAAGTCCCACGCAGTGTCTTCCTCATGGGGTCACAGCCCCTGTACTTATAGGGCTAATGTCTTTGTTTTGGGGGGCACTTCAAACCTACATTAAAGTGCACAACACCCCCATTCATATTTCCAGCCCCAGCCCCAGACACACCACAGGGGGGTGGAGCCAGCATTGTGGAAGGCAAGCACAGCCCTATTCAGGTGCAGGTGCAACTCCTCCCACCACTCCAAATGCAGACCAGGCCTATTCAGATGCAAGGGAAAACTCCTCCCGCTACTCCAAATAGAGCCAAGGTCTATTCTGCCTAGCGCTGAGTCACCCAGGCAGGGCAGGACACACCTCAACCCCCCTTGGGACTAGCTGGAGTGAATGCACATCCCCTCTCTCCTGTCAGTCAGAACCAGATGGTCATTACACATCCAGGCAGGGCACAAAGACACATAAGCACACAGAAATGCCTACTTCTAAAAGTGGCATTTCTAAAATAGTAATAATAAATCTTCTTTCACCAATAAGCAGGATTTATCACTACTATTCCAAACATACCAAATATGGTCACGCTACCCCTCTCATGTCAGGAATTACCACTGAGGCACATATCAGGGAATCCTCAATGCAAACCTAGGAGAGGACAGCCTCACAGCAGTGAGAACCCAAATAGGCTGTTTGTCACTACCAGGACATGCCACACAGTTAAGGTACATGTCCTACCTTTTACCTACACAGCACCCAGCCCATAGGGCTAGCTAGGGCCTACGTTTGGGGTGACTTACATGTAGTAAAAGGGGAGCTGCAGACTAGGCAAATACTTTACGTGCCACGTCATGGAGGCAGTAAACTGCACGCGCAGGCCCTGCAGTGGCAGAGGCCTGAGACAGGTTTGAAAGGCTTCTTTGGTGGGTGTCGCAAGCGGTGCTGCAAGCCAACCAGTAGCATTTAATTTACAGGCCCTGGGTATATGGGATACCACTGTACAAGGGACTTAAAGGTAAAATATATATGCCAAACAGGTGTAGACCAATCTTACCAAGTTTACACGAGAGAGCACATGCACTTTAGCACTGATCAGTAGTGATAAAGAGCCCAGAGCCATAAAACCACCAACAACAGGTCAGAAAAAATATAGGAGGAAGGCAAAAGGTTCTAGGATGACCCTGCAAAAAGGGCCAAGTCCAACAAGCAGTCTAAGAAAAAGGATTATCACATTTACTTCAGAGCCTGGGAGGAAGTCCGTCAGCTACAGTGCACCTCTGAGGAGAACAAGGATGAAGTTGAGGGAAATGGGGATGACATTGAGGAAGCCCCAGTGCCAGGGGAGCTTTGTTCCCAAGTAGCAGCATCATCTGCATTGCATAGGGCAGGGAGCAGCTTATCCACCCCAGTTTGGCCCCATTAAGCCTGGAAGACAGACAGACGGAGAGGGCTTTCAAGTTGCAACTAACTATTCTTGCCCTTGAGAAAAAGCTGGCCTTGGCTGCTAAAGAGAAAAAGCTGACCTTGCATGCTGAAGAGAAAGAGATGACCGTGGCCTTGGAAGAGAAGAAGGACCTGCTGAGACATGAGAAAAGCCAGCACAAGATAGATTTGAGGTCCTGAATGACTTTTGAGTCCAGTGATGTTGGTAGTACTACAGAAGTACCTAGGAGAGGTTAGCAACGGGTCCACAACAGGAAAGATCCGAAGCCGAGTTATTTGGTGCAGGATGACATTGTTAAGATGTTTTCAGAATATGAGGTGGCACAGCATATGCATAGATTCCCAGGGGAGAACTGAGGTGTTAGCCTGTGGAAGCACAAGCCCATTGTTGGGAGGGGTACACTATTTTTCTTAAAAGCAGTTGACTAGGTCAGGTATGCCCCCATGAGAGAGACTTTCATCTGCAAATTTGGTCTAATTCCAGAAAAGTATACCCTGAACTTCAGGGATAGCCAGATACTGTCAGACTAGTCTTGGGGAGATTTTGTAAAGTAATCTTGTAAGGCACTAAATGGTTGTGTGAAAGGCAGTAAGGTAAATAAGTACTATGGGCTGTACAATTTCCTCAGGAAGAAGCACATCTTAATTAATTGCTTTGCAGAGTTTCACCAGCACCTGATAGACTCCAAGCTCACTGTGCCCAGAGATCTTGCGAGGAAGTTGGTCTCTGGTTCAGCACCCGAGTGTCCAAGAAGGTTTCCGGGAGTAACCACAAGAAGGTTGGTTCTTGTTCCCCGACACAAAGGGCAGGGGAAGGCCAGGATAATACAGAAACATTTCCCTAAGGGCCCCAAAAGGGTTTTAAGGGTAGGGATTCCCAGACCATATCCGAGCAGAAGAAGGGGAGTTTTAGTGGGAGGAAGCCCATGGTCCCATTTCACCTGGCCAGGTGTTATGACTGTTTAGAGACGCAGCATGCAAAGGAGAGCAAGTCTAGAGTGTCTGCGGTAGCACAGCTGATGAAGGTGACAGTGCCATCATTGACATCTAAGAACTTGGTCTGCAGAGTCTGAGATTTGTGACACACTGATGTGGTGAAAACACCTAGTAGTGCCAAGTGGCTCCCTTATGCAAAGATGCAGGTCCTTGTCTTGTGCATGCAAAGGCCTGGGTTGGAGGAGGTGGAATTGTGTTGTGTTCATGACGTTGACTGAAGCCCTAGTATATATGAGCGTCACAATCTTTGTCCCACTGATGGTGACCTTACATTTTGGGGGCGGTCTCCTGCTGTCAGCCTCTTGTTCAATGGAAGAAATCAGGAAAAAGTTCAAATGTTTTCATTGTTTTCGATTTCTCCATCTGGACATGGCTATTAAAAGCTTGTGGCATCGCTTTGTAAGTTTGTTCATCATGCCATCATGTGGTGATCGGAATGGCCAGTCCTCCCTTTTTCTGGGGATTTCCCTATCCTTCCATTTCTCCTCCCACAACCTCTGCATACTCTTGAGAAGAGCATGTTCTACAATGTGCTGGGCAGCTGGCTGCAGAAATGAGTTCGCCTCTGCAGTATCCGTATGGGTGTGAGCCAGTGGCGTTACTCCTGCCCGTGGCCCTGAGTCAGCCTGAATGTTTGTCTTCTGCATTTAAAATGTTTGCTGTTTCTGTTTAGACGGGTAGCGTTGATCCCTTACTGTCCCCTAGTCTCTTTTTTTACCGTAGCTGTTTCCAGTGTGGTGGCTTAAAGGTCAGCTCGTTTGTGTGACCTGCCCGTAGTGAGGATTTTGTTGAGGCTTATCCTCCTTTTGCAGAGGATCCATCGTCCTAAACCTGCTGATTGACAACCTTTAATTGTTTGTGATTGAACTTCTTTGTTGGCATCATCATCAACACTCGTGCTTGCTAGTTCTCACAGACTAAATAAAAACTGTTGATGGATTCTGTTTCCTTTTGGTTTCCCTGCTGAGAATGAAAGCTCATAGTCTGGGTTGAGCTGTAGGTTGAAATGTTCTAGTGCTGCCTCGTACTTATTACACACTACGTTTACCACGTGGGTGGCAGACCTGCCGACTTGAACAAAACGCCGCACCGTGTGAAGAAGGGCGGGCGTCATGCGAGTAGTACCTAAGAGGCCCTTTTGCCTCCACCCTGCCCCAAGCCCCCTTCTCCCCAAAAAATGAGAAGCTTGCTGAGGTTGGTGCTGATGTTCTGGGGTGTTTTCAGACCCCTTAATAAGCGTGGGCAGTTCAAAGCCTCGGAAAACGAGCTGTAAAATGCAGTTTTTGCAGTAGTTTTCAGCTTGTTTTACCTGCCACAGTGTGATATTGGGTCCTCACTGGGTGACTGTGTGATGGGAGACGGTATCATGTGTCACTCAGTGGCACCATGTGATTTGGCAGGTCTGGGAAGTGGCACTTGGGGGTGCAATTCCTGATGGTAGAGGTTTTGGTGCCGGCGCAGCTGGGGCCGGAGGCTGCACCTGAGCTTTTGGTCCCCCTTCCATGTGGGTTATCGATGAGCTGCCACTGTCTGTGTTCTACTGGTCAGGTTTCCTCTCTTGTCTTCGTTTCTTTTTATTTGTTTATAATCTTTTCCTTTTGTTTAGGTGTCTGATGTGGCCTATCCTTGCATCTCACGTTGTTGTGGTCATTAATAGTGTGCAGTGTTCATGGTCATAGGCACCTACAGTGCGGTGTCATATTGAGGCATTCAGGGCGCGGCCATATGGTCTTCTGTTTTGGGTATTTCATGTGCTCTTCTCTCTCACAGAGGAGCTGTGCAGTGTGTACTTTGATGGTCTGCACGTTGCTGGGTTGATGATGGGTGGGTGCTTCTTCTGCGGTTGGCTCCCTTTCTGTTTCCTCACGATGCCCACTTCACAGGGTGGCATTGCTGGTGCCACACGAGCTCACATCTCTCCATGGGAATGGGGCGAGCAAACACAGGCTCGCTTGCCACCTCGTCACCAATGTAGCAGGGCAGCTTAGCGATGCAAAAGAGGACACAGGACACCATATTTACAGCACAGGCACTCTGACGCGCAAGCACATCAAGACTACCTTCTATGTGCTCAGTGAATTTGGCCTCCTTTGTCACTGTGTGTGCCCTTCTCTTAAGATGGGCTTTTGCCGTGTGGCACACTTTGTGCCATATCTACAGTACGGGCCCTGGAGACCAGGGAAAGCTGGCAGGTTAGATTTCATAGTAGTGAGTAACCTGGTTTTGAATCTGATTTATTGATAACAACATAAAACATTTTTTTTTTACTGCTTGTGACAGGCTACTATGTATTGAATAACAATCACAGAAGCAGTGCTATACCATACCTACAAAATGTTGCAGAGATAATAGCTGAGCTGTCACCATCCCGCCTTAATTTCCATTTAGGAGTGGTGGCAACGTGTGCTTTAATATATTTAAGCTGACATTTAGCACCAGGCACCATTAGGAAAGCAGTGGAGAGATAAGTACTTAGAAGCAAGGCCGGGCTGGCAGTACGGGCATCGGGCGTTTCCCTGGGAAGCTGGAAGGGGGGGTGGGTTGTTAGTGGGGGGCGTTTTTGTAGCAGTGCAGCAGTTTTAAAAGCACTGCAAAGTTCCTTGTATATTCAGTAGTTTTCCGGCAATAATAAAAGTGTCAAGATAACTCGGATGATTAATGTACCTGCTGGTAAGAGAGGGAAGTTTTGTCTAGTGGCAGTTTTGACTCATCTGAGGTAGCGCAGTGGGTTAATATTCCTGCTGCAAAGAACATGTACCATGCATATCCAAAGGACATTTTTTATGTGCATAGCTCAGTGGGTTACTGCCTTTGTCACAGAGATTATTTTGTTACTGTGCAGTCCATAAATTACAATCGTAATCTAGCACAGTGAGCTATGAACTGCCATCAAAGAGCTGCATGCAAACTGCATGGTACAGGTTAGAAAGTTAGTTTTTTTTCCCCCCCAGCCTTTCATTATCCTGATGTTGCTAAACAAGGTTTGTTTGGGTAGAAATAAATTCTTATTATTAAAGTTAACCCAAACCACTGTGTTCTGAATCCTGAGTTTGTGCTTGGCCAGACCACACACTCTTAAAAAATGCCCACCAGTATGTATGACGTGAAACATACAACTTCCCCATTGCCTTATGTAACATTTTCTATACACTGATTTACACACGTATGATTGTGTGTGTGTGTGTGTGTGTGTGTGTGCGCGCGCGCGCGTGTGTGTGTGTGTGTGTGTGTGTGTGTGTGTTTTTGTGTGTGAGTGTGTGAGTGATGTAAAGTGCTCCGGCACCCTACACTGATTTGAGAGGTGCTATAAAACAAATGAAATGCATGCGAGAGAGGGGCTATGGAGAGGTTAGAGGCACTGTTGGGTGATAGTGAGAGAATCATTGAAGAGCCCCAACAAAGATTGTCGTATCCTTGTGCACCTTATAGTCATCATATACTATGTTTAAAGGTAAAACAATTAAATATATAATGACAAATGTGTTGTAGAATGCACCATTTTGTCCCAAATCGTCTTGGGGGGGGGGGGGGGAGAGGGGGAGGGGGAGACCCCCGAAAGCCCCCCTTTGAAATGGTCAAGCTCGCTCGCTACACTCACTGTTTATTGTACGGGGTCTGACAAAATTCGCCAGGGCTGCTTCGGGTTCCCAGACCGGCCCTGCTTAGAAGAACCTCGCAACATTAACCCACTCGTTTTATAATGGAGCATGCGGTCGAGGAATATCGCATTGTTAAACTAACAAAAAGAAAAAGTATTTGGATGCCACTGAGTTCTGGAAAACTACGATCTTCATTTGCATTGATGTTGAGAGTGTGTCTAGCCTTTCACACTTTTGAGATATCTTCATACAATCAATGTTGCTTTTCGAGCATCCATCGCCCTCTACTGGACCAAACAGAAAATTGCACTTCGGGAAATCGACGCTGCTGCAGAATTTCTCTCTTGCAGAACAAAACCTATGGTTTAAAATAATTCCAAACGAGTACGTTTATTGATCCACACATTTAAAGGGTGCTGTGATTTTCCTAAATAATTGTTCAGCATGATTCAGACTATTTTTCCGGACAGCATGCTTGGACATCTCTGTCAATGCTACCGCCTAATCCAAGATAAGTAAAGCCCGCACACTTCTAACATGGATAGTTATTCTATTTCTTTATTAGAGTGGTAATAGTTTATTATACAGTTAATAAGAAACATTACAAAGAAAACATCGACAGTGTAATTGGAAATGGAGCATTATAAAACATACCAAATGGAAAATTATAACATCCATTACAAAGTTCACGAGTGCAACTGATGACGTAAAAAAGGAAAATACAATTTGGTAAATACAACGCTATCCTGTAACAGCTTCAGAGAAGCTAGCAGGCGCAGCTGGTTAGTCACAGGGGGCTCCCGACAATATATTATTAACACGTCTCCCTCGAATGACAATAGGCCTTTCTGAAAGAGCGGAAGTTCCTTCCATGAATGTAATAAGCCACTTTACCCTCTCCGAGTGCTCCGACCTTTTGCAGATTACACTGTACGAGGGAAGGTTGTAGCAATTGTTTCCTCTGTAGAGGCAGCAGTACGGGGCTTGTGCACAAATTACATGGCAAGGGACCTCGCTTCATAATGACATACTCTACGCTCCTTCCAAATTCATGAAAGTTTCCACTTGAGAGGGAAATTTGATGACATAAAGCCAAATTGTAAGTCGAGAAACTGGTCCTAGGATGCTTGTTTCCAGTCCAGGGAGGACCTGACCTGGCAGTTGGGGCTGGACTGTTCCCATTGGGCGCAGGGTCAAGACTGATTTGCATATGGCTGGGTTCAAACTGGAATGGCATGGGGAGCAAAAAAACGATGGTTTTAGGCCCAGATCTCTGTACTGGGGTGAATGTACGACATTGTTCTGCATTCTGTCCATCAATTATTGTTTTTGCATTTGTCACCCCGAGTGCGACGGGTATGCCCAGACGTGTGTCCCGTTCTTTCCATGCCACTGGAGTCAAGCTATCCTGTCTGATGAGGGGTGAAACCCCGAAACCGGTCCTAGGATGCTTGTTTCCAGTCCAGGGAGGACCTGGCCTGGCAGTTCGGGCTGGACTGTTCCCATTGGGCGTGGGGACAAGACTGATTTGCATATGGCTGGGTTCAAACTGGAATGGCATGGGGAGCAAAAAACCGATGGATTTAGGCCCAGATCTCTGTACTGGGGTGAATGTATGACATTGTTCTGCAGTCTGTCCATCAATTGTTGTTTTTGAAGTTATCATTTAATACTAGCTGGGTATAGTTTGTATTGTAAGTGCCAGGGCTTTATGTGGGCCGGTGCGGCAGTTCTTAAAATCAGGTGCTGAGACGGGTCCGATCTGTTCTGGCTCTCCATATTTGCCCTCGCCCTCAGGGTGAAAAACAAATCTTAACTCTGCAGCAGTACCACCCTTTACTGCCTTTGATGTAACTTCAGAGACTCATTATAGTTCTTTCAGACTCTCGTCATTTCAGAACTGAAGCATTTTTAATATTATATACAATGGAGCCGGAGCCGTAGCTGTTGCTTATTTATCTTACGCAACTAACAACCGTTGGCAAAGCCAATCGTCCTAGCTTGGTGTAGGTGTAATGTTACTTGTATTATATATCTGGATGCAATGACAGAAACAGCAAAATACTTTCGGGCAGCAAACTATGCTAGGCACATATTTTCAGCTTCAGTGTTTTTAAGCCACGCCCATATTTACATCTGCCAGACCCCTTTGAGAGACACCCCCCCCCCCCCTTTGTTTTTTCATCCCATATAAAGCCCTGGTAAGTGATATTCATGAGTCAGACATGAATCCTCATACCAAAGCCCTTCCTTAGGGAATTATCTTTAGTTGCCGCTCAATTACTGAATTTAAAAAAAACCACTTTCTTCAGGGCTTTTAGCTCGATAGATTCCCTAAAATATGTCCTTCCAGACCACTGCTTTAGACTGCCATCTTTAGAGAACCTGAAATTAAAACATTGGTTGATGTAAGGTGCCTCTCTAGTGCTCGTGGCTTTTTGAGTAAATTACATTGTAGGCTGCTTTATGCCTGGGAAGTCCATTCTTGGTACATTGAATACGGCCTAAACACGCTACATTGGCCCATTTCCAAAAATGTTATTAAACTTCCTCTAAAGGACCCCGCCTCAAAGGCCAAAGAAGGACTAGTTTTACTTATGGTGCACTAAGTGAGTGTTCTAGAACAGGATTTGACGTTTTCTTGGCCGGAGGGCACAGGGCTGATACAATGAGCTTGTGACTAAGTGTAAGGCTGCGGAATGATGAGTGCCCAACTCTTTCTTCAAGGCAAAAGCCAAGGTATTCCTAGTGTGGCTTTATTAAGTGTTGCAGATGTGGAGGGAGTGGGGGGGAACAATTTTGTATTTTTCCCTATTTTTATGCTTTTGCATTTTTTTCATCCTATTTGTTATTGTATAATTTATGGTATGAGTTTTTGTTACTTGAGCCATGTTGGCTGCCTTGGAATTCATACATGCAAGCCAATAAAGTGTGTTAAAAAAAGAAAAGATATTTGTAGTGTGGAAGTCTTCTCACTTTTTAATATTTTGAATGCCTGTTTCCTAACATGAGGATTTTTCTTCCAAAGGTTAAAACTTTGGTTTTGTCTAAATTGACTAGCATGTTGTTCTTTTCCCAAAACGAAGCCAGGGCATTAGGGAACCCCTGCAACCTAACACCTGTTCTGCATATTTAAGCAATGTAATTTGTTGGTTGGGTAACTTTGGGACTGTGGAGTTGTGCCAGTAAGTAGATGGTTTAGGTTGGCTGTGAACAGAGGCAAAGGCACATCGTTTTTTGAGTCTAGGAGTCGTTGGAATTTTTGGCAATTTAGGAGATCAAGTGCTTAAATGTATCCTCCCACTTGCTGGTTTGTAAAAGTTGAATGACCCTCAAAAAATGTACAGAAATACCAGCAACAATCAGCTTAGACCAAAGTAGACCTCTATCTACCTTATTAAATGGCAAATGAAGTCTAAGAAGCAGTGGCGGCTGGTAGGAGACGTGGGCAGGGTAAGGTGGGGAGGAAATAAAGAAAAAATAAAACTTACCTGCTGGGGCCATCGCCAGTCGCCGCCTCTCCTCCGCAGGTCAGGACCCAGGAAACTGAAGCACCCAAGCTTCTAGACTCCCCTGACCAATCACAACGTTGCTAATAGCAGCATCGTGATTGGTCTGAGTGCCATGGTTCGGCGCTCAGAGAGAGAGAGTGAAAGCCTGGGCATGTTCTCCACCCAGGCTGGGTGGAGAACATGCAAAGTGTGCATGACTGTTTGGCCGACCCAAGAGGGCCAGCCAAACAGTCATGTGCACTTTAGGTGCAGCAGAACCAGCTACTCCTCCTCCCTGTGACGCGGGAAGCCCAGCCCCGCCCTAACCTGCCATTGCGACAACTGCAATACATAAAATAAAATGATAATAACGCTCCTTTATTATCATTTTATTTTTTCCATTGCACTGCTTTAAAGCAGTGGGGCGACGCTCCTCCGCCTTAGCGGAGGAGCCACCGCTGCTGCTAAGAAACAGGCACTAATCAATGTTTTTGTTTGCGTCACTCCTTAAACTAAAACAGAAAAGTACAAAATGTTATCCAGAGTGTCTGAGTTTGACTCGCATCCCAACTGATTAAAATGGATTACATTTTTACAAGATAAACATTCTAATTCCTTTGACAGGGGCCCTGCAGAATAATTGCCTCAATACCAAAAAGTGCTATTTGCCTAAAATTGGTGGAGCCTGAAGCAGACCCATTTTTTTCGTTAAGGTTGACATTCTGACCCTTTCCATGATTCTTGTCTGGACCTTAATGGGGCCTCAATAGCACAGTTAGAGAACAATACATCTAAAAATATAAAATACAGTCACAATAAAAAAAACACAGAAATAAATGTATTATCAACATAAAAACGTCTTGACAAGTACGTTCGACTTAAAGTGCTTGAAAACTAAATTGTAACAATTGACAATGTCAGGTAAATGAATTAAAAAAACTCAGGAATCATGCTGTTGTCACAGCCATTGAATGAATTAATAAATAATAAGGCCAGTGACAAATGTAACAATTTGTCGGCGAATGGATTTATAATCTATAGCCCATTCTCCAGGAAGTTGTTCTATGACTGAAGTTTGCTCAAAAAAGTCTTCGGTCCACCGGCTCATATTGGAGGATGCGGCAGTAGTTTTCATTGAATGTGCAATAAGTATTGGAAGGGGTAGTTAGTGCTGTATAAATGCAATTACAATAGAATACAATACAATTTGTTTGAGTTAGAGCTATTGGCATTGTAAATGGGAATATCTTTTACTTATGTGTTATGGAGTGTATGCATGTGGTGTGTAGTGAAATTATGTGGGTTGGATTGGATTAGTTAGTTGTGGAATTGTGTGGCATAGGATTGTGTGGTGTGGAGTGGATTATGTAGTGGAATTATGTGATTTGGTGTGCTGTGGAGTTATGTGGATAGTAATTATGTGGTATTAAGTGTACTGGAATTATGTAGAGTGGGACTGTGCTATGGATTGTAATTATGTGTATTTTGTGGTTTGGCGTCTAATTATGTGTTGTGGATTGGAAATGTGTGGAGTTGAATTGCGTGGCGTGGAACTGTGTGGATAGCTTTGCCTTTGTGGTGACGAAAAAATGAAATATGTAGGAGCTAAGCTCCAGATCTGTGTGTTTGGGTGTTAAAAAAACAGAAAGAGAGTTAGAGCTATTGGTGTTGTAAATGTAATGTGTCTTACCTATGAGTTATGGAGTGGAGTGTATGTATGTGGAGTGGAATCATGTGAGTTGGATTGGAATTGTTAGTTGTGGCATTGTGTGGTGTGGAGTTGATTTGTGTCGTGGAATTATGTGGCACGTTGTGCAGTGGTATTATGTGGCTTGTAAACATGTGTTTTTGAGTGTATTGGAATTATATGGAGTGGGATTGTGTGTTATGGAGTGCAATTATGTGGAATTGTATTTTGTGTTGTGGATTGTTATGTAGTGGAGTTTAAATTACGTGGTGTGCTGTTGAATTTTGTGGTATGATGTTTAATTATGTGTTGTGAAATTGATATATGTGGTGTGTAGTAGAATTGTGTTTTGGAGTGGAATTATGTGGTTTGGTGTGAAATTATGTGGTGTGGAATGAATGTGTGTGGAGTTGAATAGTGTGGCATGGAACAGTGTGGCGCTGAGTGAAATTATATTGAGTGGAATTATGTGGTACAGTGTGGAGTGCATTTATGTGGATTGTTGTTATGTGGCATAGAGTGGATTTATGTGGGTAAAAATACGAAACCAGAGTTAGAGAAAGAGAAACAAGGAGGAGAAAAAGAAAGAGGAGCAATGGAGAAAGAGAAACAAGGAGGAGATAGAAAGAGAAACGAGAGAGACAGAAAGACAAAGAATAATAGGGCAGAATGAGAAACGATGCTGAGAGAGATCGGAGAGAGAGAAAGAAATGAGCACCTGGAAGAGAAACTAAGAGAGAAAAAGCAGGAACCAGAGTTAAAAAGAAATAGAATTGGCAGAGTAATGGTTTGGAGTTGGAAAGTATAAATAGGGGCACAAGGTCAAAACCTCAGTCTTTAAGAAAAAAGACTTTATGATCTCAGCGTAGTGTGCAAGGATAAAATAATAATACATGAAGAAAAAAAATACCTTTGTCAGGTGGAGAAGAATATAGTATACTTATTTTTAACAGAAAATATTCTAAGGGATGGATGACCTTTCAAAGGAGATGAAATTATTGTATATGTTATGTTAGAAAGAGCAGAGAAAAGAGTAGAGGACAGTGAATCAAAACATGCACATTTTATGGTGAAAAGCTACTGTGTGTTTCTGTGCATGAAAGTGAGTTACTGTGAGAAGAATAAAAAGGAACACAAACACAGGAGACAAGAGGCGACAAAGTGAGTCAGATAACAAAGAACGAGAGAAAGAAAGTGAGAGTCTGATGAGAATGTGGGTACTTGGTCAGTCTGTGGGAGGTAGAGACAGACTGTTGTAGGGATCTGAATTGAGTGGCTCAGTTTTGGAATGGAAACGAGCTTCCAAGCATGACCGGTATAGTCCCAGAAGTTCATAAAGGCTGAAACATACTGCTAAGGGACTGTGCCAGCACTTAAAGAGGCCACCCAGTGTATATTTAAAAACACAAAATTGTCTTCTCTCTGACTTACATCTGTAACTATTAACAACAACAGGGATGGTCTGTTGTAAACCTAGGGAATGATGGGGCCCCTGCTGGGCACAAAAGCATGAGGCCCTTGGGTGCGAATACGTTTTCCATATAACAGAAGCGTTACATGTTTTAATGGTTGGAAAAGACAACAGTCATTGTGAAAACCAGGATGCAGACAAACTAGCGTGGAAAGCAGCAGACTCTATGCACTGCTCAATTTAGTATTTGCTTTGTTTTTCTCGCTCTGTATTTACACTCCTTCTGTGTGTTTGTCTTCATTCTCACTTTCATTTGACATTTTTTTACTTTTAGTACTGAATTGAGGCACAAAGTGAACAGACATAAAATTCAGTTAATATGTAGTACAGTGAGGAAAAAAGGCAACGACTCTGCCAAAATAGCATGCAGTGGCAGCTGGAGTAGAGGAAAGTGAATCAAAACAAGCACGTTTTATGGCAAAAAGCTACAGTGTGCTTCTGTTTTTTTAATTTTTTTATTGAGCAGAATCATAAAGAGAAAAACAAGAAAAGCCATAGATAAAAACAGGGCATTTAAGGCACAATTTGATCAATGTTCGTTCTTATACATATAAAAATATTTTTTTAAACAAAGCAGATACTTATATATTGCATTATGACATATTCCAGAAATGTCCCTCGCTGTGGTGCATCCAGATACAATCTTATAAAATACAGTGGTTAATATCCATATTTAATTCTAAAGTGCAGTGCTAAAGTGCATCCAGTACAAACTTTCCTTTATCTTCCTAAGCCACTCATCCTAAGGTGCTGTATTAAAGTGCATTCCCCTTTCTTTTTTTTTCTTTTTTTCTCTCCTTTTTTACTCCCTTTTGTTGTAAAAGAGATCTCGAAATGCATTATGGGCTTATTCTTCCAGAGTGTTCTCCAACATCGCCATGTATTTCCAAGCAGCAGTACATTTTTTAGCGGCACCCACTCTCTTTGCATATGCTTCTTCAAATTTCTTTGTTCGTTTCATCTTATTTAGCCATTCCAAATAAGTAGGTATTTTCAAAAACCTCCAATTCTGAAGTATCAAGGAACGTGCTACGAGGGAGGCAATTGCTGTAAATGTCTCCTCACCTCTTGTCATTGCAAGGTTTGCTCTTTGCCTAGTAATACCAAAGAGAGCTACATCTGCCTCTGGATCTAATCTCTTCTGCATCCCCCGACTTAAGGCAGAGAAGATCCTTTCCCAAAATTGCCTTATCCTTGGACAAGTAAAAAATGTATGTAGCCAATCTCCCTCACCTCCTGCCTGACAACAAAAGCATCTATTCTCCAATTCTGGACATATTTTATGAAGTGCTTTAGGTGTATAGTATGCCATCCATTGAGACAGAAAGGCCATTCTTTTAAAATTGGCTGCCCTCAAGGCCTTACTACATAATCGTGATATGGCCTGCCAATCCCTATTCGAGAGTGCACATTGTGTCTCCTGGGTGACTTTTTCTAGGAATTTCTTGACCAGCATTGATTCCCCTTGGGAGCATAGAAGACGGTACCAGTTTCCTACCCCTCTTAAGATAGCTCCAAATAGGGCAGTCACGAGCTTAGTTGGACCAGCACTTGAAGGGAGGTTGTATCTATTTAAAAAATACACAATCTGTATATATTCAAAGAAGCGAGGCTTACTCCGGTCGCCACATCTGTTTTGGACCTCTTGCCAAGTAATCACTCTGTTTCCCACTAGAAAATGCCCCAGTTCTTTCAGGCCACAGTTATTCCAGCACCTTAAATGGCTAGTCTGTATTTGAAGGCCCAGACTTTTGCATTCACCTAATTTTAAGTAGTAAAACCCTGTAGCACCTGCACGCTTAGAGAAGAAAGTCTGCAATCTATAAGAATATTCCTGCAAAGTCTTGTACCTAGTTTTTTTTTAGGGAGTTTTGCTGTTTTTAAAAATACCGGAATCTGCGAGCCAGCCTCCTGCACCATTTTATCCAGAAAAAAATTATCAACTGATCCCTTCGAGTCCTCTAAGCGGGCTGTAAGATCTAAAAAGGCGGCTTCATAATATGTACAAATTTGTGGAAGTGCAAGCCCCCCCTGGTTAATATCCAATTAAAGCACCGAGAGTTTAACCCTAGGTGCCTTCTTACACCTGACAAACTTTCGAAACATTGTTTCAAGCTCCTTAAAATAGATGGTATTGATTTTTATAGGGATATTTGTAAAGAGAAAAATAAGTAAAGGTAAAATGGACATTTTTATAAGGGCCACACGGCCTATCAATGTGAGGGGTTATAATGACCAGTCATCTAACAGTTTTTAATTTTATTCCGCACGGCTTCATAGTTTAATTTATAAAGTTCCCCATATTGATTAGTAACGTATATCCCTAAATATCGAATTGGATCAACATTAAGGGCTTGTTGCTTAAGGTTTTTGGGGAGAAAGTCGCTCACAGTATTAATGGTTAAGATCTCAGTCTAATTATTATGGTTGATTTTATATCCCCCAATCAATTCAAATTGAGCAAATTCTGTTAGCTCTATATTCTGGCTCTCTGGACTAAGATAGAGAATGATATCGTCTGCAAACAATTTTGATTTTTCCATGCCTATTATTGGAGCTCTAATTGTCATATTATTACGAATTTTAGTGGCCTAGGGCTCAATAAAAAAGGTAAATAGGACAGGTGAAAGCGGGCACCCTTGTCTGGTCCCCCGATTCACATTATCTATCCCCGCTAAATTAGCATTAATAAAAACCTGAGCCTGTGCCCCCTGATAAATATTCCATAGCATTTTTGTGACTTGGGGGGGAACCCCATACCTCCCCAGGCCATAAAAAAGAACATCCCAATTGACCAAATCGAACGCCTTTTCTGCGTCTACCATCATAGCAAGCGCTGGAGTTCGATTACTATTAAAAAAGTCAAGAGCCTGGACTAAAAAATCTGTATTTGTGGACATTAGTCTCCCTGCAACGAACCCTGTCTGATCTCTATGGATCAATTCTTGTGCCAAAGGAGAGAAACGCAACGCCCAAATTTTCATTAGAATTTTATAGACTGAGTTAAGTAGACTAATTGGTCTATAGGAATTAATATCCCTAGGATTTTTCCCCTTTTTCACGAAACTAACAATGATGGATTCTTTGAAAATTGGGGGACAAAACCACCCACCCTAACATAATTAAAAAGCTTTATCAAAAAGGGTGTAAATTTCTTAACAAAGACCTTATAAAATTCTGTTGGTAGCCCATCATTTCCACATGCTTTCGCTCCCGCCATTGTATCCAGGGCTGCCAAAATTTCTGCTCCTGATATATCAAGTTGTATCTTCTCAGCCTGGGTAATTGACAACTGCAGGAGATTTACATCCTTAAAATATTGCTGAATTGACCCTTGCCCAACCATATACCTGGTAGCATATAGCTGCTCATAATGCTCCACAAATAGTTGGGCAATCCTGTCCTTATCAGTCACCGTAACTCTGGTAGTAGGATCTATAACTTCAGTAATTAAGGCAGCTTCCTGTTTTACCTTAGTTGACCAAGCTAGCAGTTTACCTATCATTTGGCTTTCTTCGTAAGCTTGCTGTTGAAATGTCCGGGAGCTATTAATTTCTTCTATAAAAAAAACTCTCTTAATTCCTTTTTTGCTTTTTCAAGCTGACTTCCGGCTGACCCATCACCCCGTAGAGAGGCATTCTTCTGCAGCAAAGCAATATCGACTGCCCGCTGGAGTTTGGCTATACAAATGCTTCTATTTTTGGACTGAGCGGCCATGAAAGCAATCATTTGCCCGCGTACTGCCGCCTTAAAGGCCCCCCATACTGAAAAGAGTTCCGCTGTTCCCTCATTGACCCTAAAAAACTCTTGCGTCCATTCCCTTGTATCTGCTACCCATTGTTGATTTAAGAGGAGGAGTCGATCCATCTGCCACCTGGTTCTTGTCCTCCTTCCCTCCTCAATTTCTAGATCTAACTTGACCAGAGAATGGTCAGAGAATGAATTAGCCCCTATTTCCAAACCAATGTGTTTCAGGGAACGAGATATTAAAAAAAATCAATACGGGATGTGGTTTGGAATTGACGGGAATAACAAGTATATTCGAGTACTTCCCAGTGAGCTTTATGCCATGGGTCAATTAACTGATGGTCTTGTATTATTAAGTCTAAAACCTTTTTAGTCTTTGGCTTCAGTTGTTTTTTATTTTTATTTGAGGTATCCTTTATCAAATCTTGAATGTAGTAAAAATCCCCTCCAAAAATAATCTGTCCTGAAGCACCTCTAAGTAATTCATTGATTTTCACCACAGATGTGGGATCATCAATAATTGGCCCATAATAGTTAACAAAATTTAACGTAAACAGTGTGTTTCTGTGTGTGCAAGTGTGTGACTGTAAGAAGAATAAAACAAAACACAAACACGGGAGACAAGAGGCAACAAAGCGAGCCAGAAAACAAATAACGAGAAAAAGAAAGTGAGAGTCTGATGAGAATGTGGGTACTCGTGCAGTCTGTGGGAGGTAGAAACAGAATGTTGTAGGGATCTAAATTCCTTTTACCCTTTGAACGAGTGCAATGATGCAATGAACAGTGGCTCAGCTTTGGAATGAAAACAAGCTTCTAAGCATGGCCGGTACAGTCCCAGGATTTCCCAAAGGCTGACACATACTGCTAAGGGACTGTGCCAGCATTTAAAGAGGCCACCCAGCGTACATTTAAAAACACACAATTGTCTTCTTCCAGTTTTGCATCTGTAACTATTAACAACAATAGCCGGGAAATAAACAAAACAAATTACTACCATAACATCAGAGCTTTATGGGGCAAATATGCGGGCACTCCCTTTAAAGGGATTAGGGTAATTACGGTGAACACGTCAGCCGCCTCTCAATCTAGAAATGGGGCGGCAGGAATGCGGACAACTGTTTGGGGGTAAGGCACAGTGGCACCTTAAGTGAGAGGGGCAAAGTCTTTGTGCTACAGAGTAGGTGGCACCCGAAGTGAGTGGGGCAATGTCTCTGTGCTACAGAGTCGATGGCACCCGAAGTGAGGGGGGCAAAGTCTTTCTGCTACCACAGTACCTCCTGCATGTTGTTTGTTGGTGAGCGGGTGCAGCAGCCTCCCGCAGCGGTGATTAGAGACAGAGCTGGCGTTCGCTCGGTCTCAGCCTGCAGGTTTGCAAGACCGCGGGCTCTTAGAAGCGCTCACATGTGCATCGGAGTAGCCATGGTTGAGCGGAGGGAGGCAGTCGGGCAGAGCAGCGAATGCTGCAGAAGGAGAATGGAGGAAGTGTTGCCGCCTGTAAGTGCATGGCTCAGCATGAACCGGGCAGAGCAGCGAATGCTACAGGAGGAGGAGGGAGGAAGCGTTGCCGCCTATTAGTGTACGGCTCAGCCTGAACATCACAAACAAACGCAACTCCCGTTGTTGCCCTGCCGACGCAGCACACGTCTGCCCAAGCAGGGAGCAGATCGCTAGGGTGCATGGGCAGGAGGAAGAGGATGGGGCAGATGTAGATAAAGAAAAATAAACACGTGCCCATGGGGGGAAACCACATCTGACATTTGATCTCTGCCTTCGGCTGAACAGCAAATGTGACGAGATAACAATTATGGGCCTGTTTGCACAAAAGCTCAGAGGAGTGCAAACACAGAGCGCTCCCTTGTGTGAACTGCTCTTAGAAAAGTACAAAAAAAGTTCCTTTAGCAGTTGATATAATGGGAAAAGTGAAATGATACATGTAACAAGGACAGTCCTCATGGGAGACTACAAAAGACTATTAAGCATATTCACCAAAACAAAAGTAGGCACTGATGAAGGACAGTAAAGGGAGCCAATCAAAAAGATGGGCAGTGCTTCAAGCCCATATCTAGATACAGCATGTCTCGAAGAAACAGCGCATGCGCTGCCTAGGCGAGACCTAAAAAGGACTGCTAAGGACATCTATGGGAGTCATAGGCATGGCAAAGGAAAAAGATGCTTAAGTGTTTCAGTTCCAAGCTATCCCAAAAGCAGGTGAACGCTTGTGACGAAGAAGTTCGCCATTAGCACATTCTATCTCCCTAAGGGCAGCCATCTCATTTCGGGATAAACATGTATTAAATTTTGTGAATTAACTTCTAAGCGAAAGATATATCCAAAGCCCCAACCACTTTTTAGAATCAAATGATGAAAACTCCATATTTGTAGGTGCAATATTGGGCAGGATCTGAGCATGGGCCTGGAATTATTCTTTGCCCCCTATTGGTGGTTTCTCTCACAAAGTGGTCTGACAACTTCCAATCTTAAGTCCCACCAATCCTTAGAGTAACTCATTTGATATGGGCTAGCTTCAGTCTTGCTGGTGAATGTTCCAGAGGCAATGGAACTCTAACTTGGTCACTTAAATATTTTTCAAGGTTGATCCATAACCGGGCTAAAATCAAACCCGGACCGATGCCACTGTATCGGAGTAAAATGTTACTGCGTAACTCCATATTTGACTGTATCAGTGGTGTACTCTTGCAAGAGATTATTTTTTGAAGTGTAGCAATTTTTGCATTGTTTTGTAGCACGTGTCAAAATTACATGGAAGTCTATTTAGCATTTTCCATCGAAGCGAAACTCAGAGAGCTATCTCTGCCCTGCAGCGTATTCCTGGTGCATGGTCTGTTCTTAAGCATGGATTGACCTTTCCTAGTTCCCAAAACTGCAGTAAAGTGTTGTGGAAGCCATTGCGATTTAGTAAATTTATTTCAGGTAAAAAATGTAACCTTAAAAATTCTTACAACACTATAAAAATATAATTCATATGAATTTATCATACAATTAAAAAGAGTGCATTTTCCTGCGGGTGAAGCATGCAGTTCGCAAAGATACTCACTCCATCTGCCTTGTTAGTCTACATTGCTTTTCCTCAAAATCATGGGATTAGTGGAAATGGTGCCACATAACATTCTAACAACAGATGACATCACATGAAGTGCCATCACACAAACTCACATGGCAAATTGATAGTTGTTTTTATTCACTTTATTAAAACCCATAGGCTGCATCAAACCCATAAGCCTACCAAATGATTGATTATAGGGCAAACCAGCCAGCTACTAAAACTAGCAAAAATTACCTTCTTTTAGAAGATCAGTAAGAAAATTGGTTAAATGATTGGAGTGGTAGAGCAGTCCATGTACTTGCAAAAAAGCAAAATTGGGGTGGAGGTTTACTCCCCTACCCATCTCTAAATTACTTCTCTATCATGGTTCATGCAGTTGATCTAAAACGGTCTATGTTTGTTCAACGTTTAACGTCACTAAACAAATGCAAATGAGTTGCTTGTTCTGGTGTGGTGTGCTTAATTTTTGCCGGTATATGCTGATGGTTAGCACCAGTACTTATTTGTAACCGCTACGTAATTATGACAGTCCAGCACGGGGTGGTGCTGTATGTCTTTTTCCAACAATAGCAAAGTGATTCACAGTTTCATATACTTAAATATCATAGTGAACCCACATTTATAGTCCATCCCTACAGCTCATGATTGCCTAGAATAGTAAAAAATTTCACATTTGTATCAGTGTGATGGTTAGTACAAAGCACTGGAATTGGCCTTTGGTAGTCCTAGCAAGAGCCATAGGTGGTGTGAGCCACGGTGGCCTACTGAGAAATAAGTTGGGCCCTGGCACATACTTTTTATGGTCTGGCTTGACAGCGCAGCTGTCGCAAGACAATTATGTGAGGACCACCAAGAGAGGGGCTTTGAGTCCACCCACATGTTGGGAGCCAAGAGTACATGTTTTGATTGGGCAGAAGTTATGTGCTTCCACAAAAATTGCTTGCCCTCCACACAGCTGTGAACATTTTGTTTACTTATCCAGATGCCTGAGCTTGAACTTTAAGGGGCACACACATATGATTGTAATGCTATGAAAGTGTCTTAGATAACTAGATAATCTGTGATGTTTTTGTCTTTGGCAGCAGCAGAATTAGGAGGAGGCAGTCATTAACGTACATGGATTTTTAGGTCTGGCTTGACAATGCATTCATAAACTGACCTATTGGCATTGCCAATGCTTGTTTACAAACATACCACTGTTTATATGCAGCTCTGGTGCAAAATCACACACTGCTGTTTGGGTGCTCCCGTTCTTTAGCAACAAGGTAATTTCTCATGCTTTTGTTTCAATCTAGCACTCTCTTGTTGTTGCTGTGTAAGGCAACACCCCGTATATATCCCCAGTGAAACTTTAAAGAATTAGCCTGATGTACAAAGATTACATTTCCAAAAAGTGTTTGCAAATCGTACACCAAGTTTTTTCGAATGCAATCTGATTTTGTGAACTGCTCTGCGCATGGATAGGTTGGTTCACAAAACTGCAGGGTCTCACACAATGACCTGCCTAATTAGGCATGTCACAATGTCTGACCCCCTGTGACTGCCTACAGTCACAGGGATGGTGGTCTGCAAAGGAGAGCAGATCACCATCCATGTGATTGCTTTCCAAAAAGGAAAGCTTTTTTAAAAGCAGCCAGAGTTCCTTGTAGAAACCGGGGCTGCTTTAAAAAGAAAAAGAAGTTTCTCTTTTGGAAAATTTAGTGAGAGCATCCAGTGATCCCCGGATTACTGCCTACTTATTCCCTTTGACGCTGCCATGCTGATTACCAAAGGGGAAGGGGCCCAAATGGGACCACCTCCTCTTTTCAAATCAGTTACCACCTCAACTTTGGAGTGGGTAACAGATCAATGGTTTGCAACCAGCAGTGGCCGCCGACATGGCTCGCGGGTGGCGGGGCGGGCGCGGGGGGGGGGATCGTGTGGGGGGTCGCGCGGAGTGGGGGATGCGCATGGTGCAAATAAAAAGATTAAAACTTACCTTGCCGCCAGCCGGGTCCGGCGTCTCTGCTCCTGCTCTCCTCGTGCACAACGAGGAACATGAAGCAGGCCCCACTGACTAATCACAACGCTGCAAAGCAACATTGTGATAGGTAAGCACCCAGGCTCCTCTGACCAAATAAGAACGCTGCAATGCAGCGTTGTGATTGGTTTTGAGCGTCCTGGTTTGACTCTCAACCAGGGAATGGGGCCATGGCATGTTCTCCTTGCAAGCTGTAATGCAGCCTGCATGGAGAACGGGGAAAGTGCGCATGACTGGTTTGGGCGGCCTGAGAGGGCTGGCCAAACAGTCATTGCCCACTTAGGAGTGGGCAAACCACTCCTCCCCTGCCCTGCTCTAAGAGCAGAGCAGCCCCGCCCACCCACCCACCCGCAAAGCTGCAGGAAGCAGCATAAAATGATAATAAGGCAAAGTTATTATCATTTTGTGTTTCTGCTTCGCACTGCTTAAAAACAGTGGGGCGATGCTTCTCCGCCATAGCGGAGGAGCCGCCACTGGCAACCAGAACTACAGTCACAAACCATTGATATATATTGTACCGACTTGTGGAAGGAATGCCATTTACTCACCCCGTTCAAATCGTGAATCGGTATGGGTTCCTAAACCAATTATGTTATTCAGAAAACGTTTTCGGGATACCATACATCAGAAAAAGTTATTTAGTGGTGTAGTGTCCTGCTGGACACATTCTAGTGTTCCATCTCTGTTGCACCTCACACTGCACACCCACCCATCACAGGCGTCACCGGTCAGGTGACCCTGCTAATAAAAGCGGCCGGGCGCACTTGCCCTGGGCCAGTTACAGTACTATACACGATGTGTCTGTACCATCATTTATCCAGCCTGTGGGCCTAGGGCCCCAGACACTACATTGGCAACGAGGGGGTCTGACCCCGTGTGCTTGCTGGCAGCCGCTCTGATGTTCATCGTGGGAGGAGGAGCCAGAGTATGCAACACCCCCCCATACCTGCTGCCAGCGTGTGCCAGCACGAGGCAGGACAGGGCATGAGGGCCCCAGAGAGCGAATCCAGCGGCATCCGTTGTTGGTGCCCTGCAGCCGCCTGCCATCCTGACCGACCCTGAGGTGGAAGAGAAGAGACTGTTCGGCTCCTACAGTCAGATGTCCAGCTGCCTTCCACCTACTGCAAAGCTGATCGAGCTGGTGAGGAACGCAAATGAGCCCGTAAAGTGCTGTCAGCGGGACACTGATGAAGTAGGCGCACCACGACCCATAGAAGTACGACGCGCCCACACACTGCTATGTCCCCTCATGATGCTGCAAGAGTAGGCTGCACCCAGCGCGGAAAGAAGGGAGGAGCACCCTCCCCAACGATGCGCACGGCACCCAGCGTGCCAGAGCAGTTCCCACATATCCAAAACCTGCCATCAATTGTGCCAGGGAAGATGTGCTGTGGCCTGGGCGAGAAACGTCCCGCAGAATGAAGTCGGTGCCGATAGCACAGTGCCCCGCCTCAAGACAGGGTGCCAGGCCGAGAGGTAATGTGACTGCACCAAGACTTTCCCCCCTCCCCCTCTCCGACATTTCCAGTATCCCCAGGAAGCTGATGCGGACAATAAAGACAAGTGGCAATTGTGCCATATCTATAGTGCCCTGATCCTCACCACGAGAGGTGTGTGGTCAGTCCGAGGGCATGAGCAAGACTCCCATGCAGCGATGGTGACAGCGCCTATGACTGTAAGCATGGCCTGCTGCGTTGGGAAGGCTGCTGTGGCCTCTAGGTGAAGTGGCAGCACCACTTACCTAAGCTACTTGTGTGCGATGTGTCGGCTGGCACCGACTTCGTTCGATGGACAGCCACCGAGCCGCATCAGCAGTGCGATTCCTATCGCCCTGCCTGCTGCATCTGCCATGGGGTTGAGGAGCTGAATGGAGGTGCCAGCGGCGAGGAGCCGGCATCTCTGGTGCGCCGCGAGGCCCGCGGCATCAGGAAAGCCTTTGCGGCCTCCTGCACTGAAGCCAGCACCACCTGGAGGTTGTTGGTATAGACCGCATCCACGAGCCCAGACGTGGCTCTCTGTAGCATTAAAGACAAACCGCCCACACCTAGGAGAAATCTCCAGTGCCCCCACGGTACGTCCCATGGCGCGAAAAGGAAGCGTGCACAACAGGAGCAGCCCTCGTGCACAGTCATTGTCTCCCTGTGCATCCCCACCTTCACCCCTGCGGAGCCCGACATCCATGCCAGCTGCCATAACATGAGAAAAAATAATATACGGCCTTGTTTCAAAATAAGGCGGCCTCATGCAACCAAATAAAGGAAATAAGCCACCCTGCAGCCCGACAAGGAAGCACAAGAAGAGCCCCAGTGACACTGCCAAGAGTCTGCACCTGCACTAAGTGCCTCCACTTCAGTCTCCACGGCACCCGCGTGGTCGGAATGACAAGCAGCAGCATAGAGGCTACCACAGGAAGACAGGAGTTCACTACAACGCACCAGAGCCTCTCCACAAGTGACTGCAGCTCAAAGGCAAAGCCGGGACGGGACCATGAGGCCCCTGGCGACCGCGTGTCATCTCTGTAGGAGTGGAAAAGAACTGTCCTTGACACACTGGTCCATGGCCCACGAGAGTAAGAGGGTAAGACAACCCTGAGGTACAGCCTACACTTGAGGCTCCGAGGGGGCGGAACACACCTGAATGGCCTCCTAAGCCATGTGCTCCAAGGATGCCACATGCCCCTGGCAGGCTGCTAGGTGTCATGAAGAGGTACAAACTGGGCCACACACCATGTGTTTGTCTGTCTAGCAGTTTTGAGGAGAGAGAGACTGTGAAACACCCCCCCCAGCAGAGAACCGCAAGGAGCACAAAGCTAACCCAGCCAAGGGAGGCAGTAAGCGGCCAAGCATGGTCCCGCGAACTAAATGGGACCAATGGCGCCATTCAGGCCCAAGTAACCGGCTTGAGAGCTAGCAAACACACAGGGAGCCAGCCGAGGGCACCCTGGACAAGAATATGCACACGCAGACACGAGGCACTGTGCACCACCAGAACTTCACAGAGCCAAGACGAGAGGAAAGGCCAAATGTGGCCCGAAGGCAACAGGGAGAACCGCCACATCTCCACCGCACCAGCAAAGCTCCGCCGGGGGCCAAAGACAGCCGAGTGTCATCCCTCACACTGCCTCAAGACGGAGTCGCCAGTGGCCCCAGACAGGCAAGAGGAGAGTTGCACATTCCACGTGGCAAGCCGCCACCGCAACATGTGCTCCAATGACAGGCGACACGTGGCCGGATGCCACATTCGCACAGCAAGCGAGGAGCATGTCATTCGAAGTGACTGACCCCGCTAAGCATGACTGAATGAAGGCAGGATCAAGCATCACGACGGCGCAACCTTGAGGCGCAAGCACAACGTCCTTGAGCGAAGCGGTAACCTGACATCCTAGAAGAGTAGCACCGCGAAAGCCCCTGAGGAGGGGAAGGGGTCTGCTAGAGGTTCTCAAAGAGAAGAAGCACGTCCTACCAACAGGATAGACCTGCGACAGGTCAGCAGCGAAGTAAAGATCGCCCCAAGAACAGGACACGACCAGCGAGATGTCCATGTGGCACAAACATGAGACATGTGGCAGGGCGCCACACCCAAGTGAGGACCTGGTCGGAAGGAGGAGAAGAGTGTGGCTGGACGCCACTTAGTGAAGGAGAAGAGAGTGGCAGGACACCACTCCACGAAGGAAGAAAGGACAGTGGCACAACGCCATAGGGCAAAGAAACACCACAGGCGCGCAAGGAGGAAAGGAGAAGAGCGACAGGACAGAGGACTCATGCCAGCACTGGAGAAGGTGTTCATCATCACAAGCCAGCCACCGGGGTGCAGAGACGTCACTGGAGACAGCCTCACGGGAGGACCAACCGTAAGCCGCTAGCAAGCGCGATCTGCATCCAGGCCCCACGCTTCACAGTGCGACCGTCTACTCACCTGTCACCGGCTGCTTGACATCGATGGCACTACATCTAGCAAGTGCACCTGCCAGAAGACAACCGTAAGTGGGCACGAAGTCCCTCCAGTCCTCCTCACTCCACGAGGTCACCGAAAGCAAGAGATCGCCGCCTGTTGCCCAACCGAAAGAAAGTTATTGTATCCGTCATACAGGTGCATCATCACCAAGAACATCTGTGGAGCATCGCACCACCAGAGTGGATCCAAACACTCGAGACATCCGGAGTGCAACGCTAGCCACCCAGGAACCTCCTGTATGCCCCCGTAAACCTGAAGACTGCCGAAGAAGAGCATACCCGACCATTGCACTATCCACCCTTGGGGTTACACGAGGCTTGTCCGTGGCCCTGTTGGGACTTCTGCAGTGACCCTTCAGCGTGGCCTACGAAAGGCCCACACAGCCCACGCGGTCACGTGGCAATCCAGGGGCAAGGGCCTCAACGGAATTCCTGTGAGAGGGGAATCCAGATCGGAGAGATGCGTCGGCAGCAGCTCCACGACAGGCATCAGGAAGCATGGAGGTCGCAGATGGAGACTGGTCACCCAAAGACCATCTGAGGAAGGCATAGAACCGGAGTCCTGACGGCGAGAGCACACAGACTGAGACACCACTCTCTGTGGCTACATGAGCGATTTGGCTGTGGTCCTGTTGGCCATTCCTCAGCTACGCCATCGCGCGGCCTACATAAAGCCCGCACAGTCCACACGGTCCTATGGCAGCCCCGCAGGAAGGCCCTCCAGGAAACTCCTGTGAGAGGGGAGTCCAGGCAGGTGAGGCAAGTCTGAAGTTGCTCGGCTATCGGGAACTGGAAAGCATCATCGCCTCCAAGGAAAGCCCTCAGCCACCAAGGTCATCCTCCGTGTTTGCAGGCTGGCTGTCCACCGGAGCCTGAGCGCCTGCAAGAAGATCTCCAAAGTGGACTCCATCACCGCTCCAGATACACCCCTATTTTGAACTTTGTAAATAGACTCCAACACCGCGAGACCATGTCGGTCTGAACTTCATCACCGAGGCGGACCAAAGCTTCCTGACCGTGTGGTCCAGAACTCCAGCACCGCCCAGCAGATGGCCTGAAGAGACTCATTTGTGCTGTGTATTGTTGTTTGTTTTCTTCATAGGGTGGACTTATGTTTATTTCTTTTTCATTAAAGTTTGGGAGGGATGTAGTGTCCTGCTGGACACGTTCTAGTGTTCCATCTCTGTTGCACCCCACACTGCACACCCACCGGTTAGCTGACCCTGCTAATAAAAGCGGCCGGGCGCACGTGCCTTGGGCCAGTTACAGTACCCTACACGATGTGTCTGTACCATCATTTATCCAGCATGTGGGCCTAGGGCCCCAGACACTACAAGTGGGTAGCAAACCCCATAATTTAGGGCTTGCAACTGCTAAATCAATTTGTAGATCAGGCCGTAAGCCTCAGCACTTCTCGTTGAAGAGACCCATCTTGATGAAGTCATTCTTAACAAGCACACTGTTCTTCATGAGAAAATCAGCACATATGTTTATATAAAGTTTTTATATTTTGCACTTAGGACCTATATGGCAGTGCTATGTTGTTGGTACAGAGTAAATTAACGGGATTGTAACATTTTCTCACCCCTCCCCTTTTCTCCCCCTTCCCTTCATCCTCGCTTTCCTATTTCCTCCCCACCATCCATTGTTTAGCCTGTTTCAGCATCTGCTGCGCACGTGCTGGGTGAAGTTTGCAGGGAAAAACAGGAAGCAGCCATTCCTCTTGTTCGGCTATTTTTGCACTATGGCAAAATTGTACCTTTCATCAGTGCCATCGCTAATGCTGAAGTAAACAGAACTCAGTAAGTACCTGAAATGTTTTGCATCTAACTTTTCTTTTTAACCTTTTTAGTCCGAGGAGTCATGCATATTTAAAGTTTTTTTGTTTAAATACATAATTGTATTTCATTTTGGGGTGAGTTCGCAGAGGCGTTCTTTTAGCAAAGATTTCCTATGGCTCTGTGCATTATACGTTCCTGTGTTTCTGTGCTGCTGAGATGTGTTATTAATTTGGAAATGGGGTACCCTTACCAACGTAAAAAAAAAAACACCCCAGTGATGTCTCAACACAAGTCTCTGAGAAACTCTGCTCAACATCTGGTTGGTCTCCCAGCAGTACCAACAGTTTAGAGTCATTTTAAAGTAAAGAACACAACTCAATAAAACAATTTCACATATATAGTGTGCCATTTTTTGTGTATTAGGTGCCCTGACCAGTGGGCTTACAAGGCACACTTTAGGGGTGACTTACTAACATATAAAATAGGTTTCCTACATGGCTTGGGAACTTTTCCTTGCTATGTGTTACTGCAGCATATTTACAGTGTATCCCAGAGCACACTGGTGTTCCTAGCAGGCATATCGTTCAGTCATTTATGGGGGTTGTGTATTTACATACTGCAGCCCACATATGGCATCGAACGTCCATGCCACTGGTGTAATTACTGCACTATCTACCATTGCCTTACAGGAAAGTTAAATAGACCCATTGAGTGAAATCACTTTTACCAGTACCATTTTATGGCCAGTGCCCTTGCACTGTGGCACTGAAGAGCAGTGTTACTGGGCAAAGGGTCCTTATACCAGCCAAAAATAGAGTCCAGAAATTGTTAAAAAATCAAATGTAACCATACAGGAAATGTGAATTTCCTGGACAATAGTACAGGGGCCATGTAGTTTCACCTCAATTTTAAGGAACATTCAGAATCTTCAGCAGGCGGAACACTACAATTAGAAAAATCCATGACAGCTTAAGTCTTGAGCTGATCCCTGTCTTTAACCACTTTTGACCCTTCCTTTAAGAGGTTCTCTAAAGAGGCAACAAGAACAATGGTGCTGTAATTCCCACTTTTACCAATTCAATCTCGAGAGATAAAACATTGCAGCTGAAGAAGCCAAACCAATCTGAACGGTTTCTTTGAAGAGAATGATGATATTTACTGACATGAAATGAAATGAAAAATGAAATGAAAAAAGGATTTATAAAGCGCAAACAATTACCCGAAGGTGTCTAGGCGCTAACTCGTCGAGCACTATGCCATGAAGTCTGACTAGATAGATCAAGAATTAAACAGCCAGGTTGTTAAGGCTTTCCTAAAAGCTAACAGTTGAGTTTCACTTTTTAAGGCTAAGGGACGAGAGTTCCAAAGTCTGGTAGTACCCACCAGAAAGCTTCTGCCTCCCTATGTAGTTTTCCTGAACCTGGGGATCACCAAATTGTGAGCATGGGCAGAACGTAGCTGTCGGGTGGGAACATATCGTTGAAAATTCTGTTTAAAAAAGATGGGTCCTAATTCATGTACCGCTTTGAATGCTATGCAGAGGGCTTTAAACTCAATGCGTCTTTTCACTGGGAGCCAGTGTAATTGTCTTAATGCTGCAGCAGCGGATTTATGCTTGGGAATATCCAGCAATATACGCGCTGCAGCATTTTGTACAATCTGTAATTTTGTTAGACATTTTGTCCTTAGATGAATAAAAAGACAGTTACACTAATCGGCTGAGATGACAAGTTTGCGAAGATTATCAGGTATAAATGGAAAGATTTTTCTGAGCAATTTTAATGTATAGAAGGAAGCAGAGGTGACATTATTCACGTGCCCTTCAAACGTAAGCTTGGAATCAAAGGTGACTCCTAGGTTTTTTCACTTTATTTGTTGGTGTGGGCAGAGAACCCAGTTCCGGCGGCCAGTAGGCTGGAGACCAAAAAGTGGTGTTGCCACCAAAAAGTAGGACCTCTGCTTTATTGGAGTTTAGTTTTAAACAGTTAGCTGTCATCCACTGTCTGACTTGAAGAAGACAAGCATGAAACTGTGAGGCTGTATCAGAAGGGGTGCTTGTCCCGGATACAACAATTTGGGTATCGTCGGCATTAGAAATTGCTGAGAAACACAAAGATCGAATCAAGGGGCAACGTAAATATTAAAAAGGCTAGGGCTCAATGATGAGCCCTGGGGTACCCCACAAGGTAGTGTAAAAGTGGGCTATTTGAACTCAGTGAGAGAAACGAACTGTTCTCAATCAGACAGAAATGACCCAAGTAAGGCCAAAGCTTTTCCTTTTATGCCTATCCCGTCAAGGCATTCCAGCAGTTTTTTATGGTTGACGGTATTGAATGCGGCAGAGAGGTCAAGCAGCACCAGTGCTGCATTGCCCCCCGCATCGACCGTCTGCCTGATCTGTTCAGATGCCGAGATCAGTGCCAGCTCCGTACTATGATGCTTCCTGAAGCCATACTTTGTGGCATCCAGGAATGCATGTTCCTCAATAGAGTCAGAGATAACACAACTGTGAGGGATATGCAATTGACGATTTTACTGTTGAGCTGGTCATCCCAATCTGTCTATCATGGATTCGAGAAGCGGTGCCAATATTTGATTCTTGCCAGAAAACTGCTGGTAGAAAGAGGGGTTTCAAACCCTATTCCCGAATGACACCTCTAAATAGTAATTATCACTGAGGCTTCTAAGATCCTAAGAACAAATGCACTCAGATGCCACCTAAAAAGTAAATACAAGGAAACACACATCAGTCCTTTTCTACAGAGCTCCATAGCCAAGAATACCTTCATCTGAAGCTCCAAGAAGCCACAAGACTCTGACAAGACATCCTACATGGGAAACATCTAAAATATGACCAGTAGACAATACCTGAACATTCTGTACCATATTCCCTAACTAAATCATCAGTTATATTCTAATTTACCGACTTTGGGCCCTGACAAGGTCGTTATTGCTATAGATCCTACACTCTGTAAAATAAACAAAGGAGATATTTTGATGTATGCATAGTTAAATGTACTAACCCCTACACTTACTCAAAAAGTGCATCACATGAACAAGTCTCATGGAGCCTTATATTGAATCAGACACCTGATTTGGTCATTTACTCTGCAAAAGAAGGCACTTTCAGGCTTCATTATCTTGAGCCTGATGATAGCGTATGCCACAAAACAGACAATGTAGGAAGAAAGGTTTCTGGCACTTCATCTCCAGTTACAAAGATAACTCTAGAAAGATACAAGAGTTTATTGTGGGAAATTCTGATATGATTTTCATAGGCATTTTTCTCTGCCTTGCCAGTGATGCCCCTTATCCCTCTAGTGACCCTCTGGGTAAAATAGTTCAAGATGAGAATGATCTTGATTGCCCAGGAATGGTAACTCCAGTGATTCTTCGTGGATTTGCTTCAACTATCAGAGCAACTAGACAAGACGCCTGGGATGCCAGACCTGTTGCCCAGATACAAGTCATTTTTCTGAACCACATTTTACAATCCCTCACCTTGGCAACTTGACTCCTGAATACATCCAACATTGATATTGCAACCTGCCATGAGACTATATAAATATCTTAAAAGAAGCCAAAATATATTCCACCTGCGCATCAAATATATATAAATGTTGTAAAGATTCTGCCTAGTGTGTGTGGAATGATCCATTGTCTCCATGGTATGCTAAAAAAATAATTCTTCTACCATATTTTAGTACATTTAGCAAAATATCCATATCAAAAAGTTGCTTTTCTTGTGTTGATCATGTCCACACAAGGTAAGTAAGATCCAGGGCCTGTGTCTAACAAGCCTTATTTGGTGTTCAATAATAAGCAAGATTGTTTAAAGTCTGTAGCCAACCTTTCTCAGTAAATTAGTTTATGATTTCTGTACAGCTCAAACTGCATCTCCATCCAACATTTTTCCAAATCCTTGCTGTGAAAGGGGGTGACCAGTTTTATTTATATAAAAATGTGGGTAAGGAATATAAACAGTTATTTGTCAGTTGTGGCAATGGAAATGGCAAGTTTCAAGCAGCACATAACCTGCTATATTGTATACTCTGTCATACTACCATAAGGTTGCTATCATAAGGTAAACAAAAAACATTTCAGGAAGATTTAGGGATCATTTTTCAAGAGGAATATCTGCTAATATAGCCCTTTCTAGAAATTACACTACTGCTAACATTGAAAGAGTATCCACACGATGCTCTCATCACACATTTGCAAAGCACTATTGTCTAGACTCTTACTCCAGAAGAAATAGATGCCCAAGTGGCTCAACTTTGTCTACAAAGCTGGTTTGGCTAATTGGCATTTGCTCTTATGACTGCCCACTCCACTACATTGATTGTTTGTTGCCTTCTTCATCTGATGGGATGGGCTTACTATTTCATTTCGGTTAACGTTCATCAGTATGAGTGAAGATAGAGTGATGGAGAAGAAAAAGGTATGTACTTGTACTCCTCATTCTCGCTCTTGGGTAGTCCCTCTGAATTCTTAAACTACCCATGCAGTTTCCCCACAAACAACAATAATGGTCACACATGAGATCCTTGGTGCTTTCGAGCATCAAAATAACCTGCTACACAACTGCCAAAGCTCCACAAACCCCTATGTTTACATCACCTATCCTTTTGCTTGGGGAGGGGGCGCAGCATGGTGGCTTGAAGGCACATTGCATATATTCTTCTTGGAAATCAGTGTTGCCAGCAACCTCTATGTTTCTTTAATGTTTCTGCTTTAAAAGCAGAAGGGGTATGTCAGCAGTAGACTTATATTGATGCCCTGTAAAATGAAAAAGGAAATATGCCTTTAGATAACTTGTCAAGAATTCCAGGACTCAGTTGAATTCAGTGTAACTTTTCCTTGCAGGCTTTTGCATTATTTTCTAGCTGTGAAGCATTCCATTTGCCATTACATAGGAGTAATGCCGGGCTGCAAAAGTGAGACTCTTAATGGTCACAGGGCCCAGGGATAGCCACTGTCTAGGTTCCAAGATCTTGCGCACGTCACACAAGATCAACACCGTATTCTGCAATTTATATCCTCAGAAAGATGCTATTTCTGAAAGCCTCCTGCCACTATATTCCTAAAACTCTGCATGAAAACTAGCCCTTGACTTAAAAATGTTGATTGTTTCCATCTCCTTTATGTCGAATGACCTTCTTCTTACCTTTCTTCCTAGGGTGACCAACCGTCCGTAAATTTCATGGACCGTCCGTAATTTGGACTTCACGCCCTTTGTCCGTGAGGATCCCTATTATGGACGCCTTTGCTCCCTGCAAGGCCCAAAATTACGGACAAGAGTTGTTCCCCTGCGAGGGACCCGCCTCACACTCATCCTTGGAGCACAAGAGCAGCCCCACCCGCCCATTGTCATTCTGTATGCGGGCTGATTGTCACATACAGAATGACAATGGGCCAGTTTGAGCTGTCACAGCATGGGTTGGCCCCCTCCTGCCATAGTCTAGGGCAGGGCATTCTGTTAGGGTTAGATGGAAGAAATGTACAAAAACGCCCATGCCGCTGTGCCAGTTCATGAAAAGAAGCTGGCGAAAGAAGTTAAAAAGAAGAGGTTATAGTTCTTACACAGCCTCATCATTTCAGAGCTGAAGCATTTTTAATATTATATACAAAAAAGCCATAGTTGCTGCTTTTTTATTTATTTTATGCTACTAACATCCATTGACAAAGCCAATAGTCATGGCTTGTTGTAGGTCTAATGTTACTGGATGCAATCATAGAAACAGCAAAATACCAGTCGGGCGGCACATTATGCTCAGCACATATTTTTAGCTTAGGTGTTTTGAGCCACGCCCTTAATTACATCAGACACACCCCTTGGAGAGACCCCAGTTTTTTCATCCCACTTAAAGCCCTGGAAACACCCCCATGTCACAGTCACCTCACGTCCTGGCACTGTGCATCATGCATGACTCATGACTTCCAAGTTTTTAGATTGCCTATGTGCAGGGGCATATTGAACCCTCCCCCACTTCACCCCTTGCTTTAGGAACTACAGCAAGGTTGAAGTTCTTTATGGGCCTATTCTGCCTGCAACTCAGTAGAAAAAGGTTCAGCTCATAATTAACGTAAAAAGGTGGGTCAGTGAATAAGTGAAGGAATGGGTAAATGGCTGGATGGATTAGTGAAAGGATGAATGGATGAGTGAAAGGGTGAATGGATGGATAATTAGAGAAAGGGTGGATGGATGTGTGAGTGGAAGGGTAGATGGATGGATATAAGGGTGGATGGATCAGTAAAAGGATGGATGGATAAGTGAAAGGGTGGATGATGGGTGAGTGAATGGGTGGATGGATGAGAGAAATGATGGGTGGATTGATGAATTGGTAAGTGAAAGGGTGAATGAATAGATGGATGAGTGAAAGGGTGGATGCAAGGATGGACAAGTGAGTGAAATGGAGGTTAGATGGACAAAAGGATGGATAGATGAGTGAAAGTGGATGGATGAGAGAAAGGATGGATGGATGGATGAGTGAAAGGATGGATGAGTGATAGGGTCAATGGATGGATTCATGAGTGGATGAATAAATGAATGAGTGGGTGGATGGGTGAAGGGCGGATAGAAGGACGGGTGGCTAAGTGAAAGGGTAATGGAGAGAGAAAGGGAGGATGGATGGATGGATGGATGAGTGAAAGCATAATTGAATGATTGGCAAAATGGATGGGTGAATGGGTGCATGGATGAGAATAAAGAAGAATGTAAAGATGGATGAGTGAAAAAATGCATACATGAGTGAAAGGGAGGGTGGAGAGCTGGAAGAAAGGATGGATGGATGAGTAGAAAGTTGAATGGGTGGACGGATGAGTGACTGGGTGGATTAATGTGTAAGTATAAGGATGGCTAGATGGGTGAAAGGGTAAATGGTTGGATGGATGAGTGAATGGATGGATGAGTGGAAGAGTGGATGGATGACTGAAAGGATGGATTGGGAGAAAGGGTGGATGGATGATGGATGGATGAGTGAAAGGGTGGATGGAGGGATGGATGAGTGAAATGATGGATGGAAGGATAGATGATGGATAGGTTTGAAAATGGTTGAAAAGGTTTGGATATGGATGGGCACACCAATGGAAGGACAGAATGAATGGTGAAAGACTGAATGATGGATGAAAGACTTAATGGATGACAGAATGTAAATGTGAAATGGTGGATATCAGGGGTTTGATGGAGGGATGAATGGCTAGATCCTTGGACAAGAGAGCTCTTCTGGGAGGTTTGCTTTGCTTTCTTGGTGCCATAAGAGCTTTAGTTCAAAATGGGAGGTATTTTAATTTTCTGCCTACTCCCTTGCCTATGTGTTATTATTCTGTATTTGCTGTGTGCTTATGTGTGGGTTCTATACATCATGCATATGACATTTTGAGTGACACCCAACTGCTTCTTGAATGTTACACTGGTAATTGTAAATGTTTGCATGTTTTGTTTTAGGTGTAAGGTTTTAGGGAGAGTCTGATAGTGCCATGAGCTGTGCTTGAGATGTATATTGTGTTTGTAGCAATAGGCAAGGTGTCAAAAATAAACTATGTAATAGTGTATCGACAGTGCCTTCTTTAAGAAAGCTGCAGGGAAAAGCACCTTTGTGACTTCTGTCAGCCAGTGCAACTCTCTCCGAAGCCCCCATAAACAAAGTTTGATTCCATATTTTAAGTTCAACTTGCTGAAACACCCATAATGCATTCCCTATAGTGGGTTCATCACAGCAATCCTCCCTTTAGTCCACCCTGCGTGCCGCTTTGCATCTCACAATGCACTCAGATATGAGATGCTAGTAACAAAGTGTATCCGAGCAGATCTTCCTGACCACTTTTCTCACCAAACATGCCTGCTCAGGACCATGAGTTGTAAACAAAATATCAGACTGGCAACCCAGTGCAGTAACCATATAAATACATTATTATCATATGAAATACCACAACAAGACCTGCACAGTTGCTCAAATCTGCGTGCATACCGAAAAACCCTGAAGTGCACGATTGTCTCAACCTAATATAAACTTATTTTGACTTGTACTTAAGTGGTTGTCTATTTACTTACTTTTATACTATCACACAACTTCCTCTGATGTGTCTGTAAAACTTACCTTTTCTTCCGAAGTTTTATCCTGAATTTTGACCTTTTGTCCTGAATGTTTGTCCTGAATTTTGACCCTTTGTCCTGAATTTTTACACTAACCATCCTGAATTTGCACCCGTGCCAGTTGGTCACCCTATTCCTTCCTCTGAATGCGTCCTCTCTTAGAGATTAGCCTACTCTAAGTTGCTTGACTATCTGTCTGCCTTATTCTCTGTTACTGTATTTCTATAAATATCCCACACCTCACTTTATGAATATACGACGTTACATCGCGGTGTTTACACCGCGATACCTTTACAACGCAGGCATCACAATGCAAGTCGTTACAATGACTTGCGTTGGAGGGCGCTGGACTTAGGAATAGTATGATTTACTATTCCAACTCCAGCCTACGTTACAGTAGGGAAGGTGTTGGAATAGTAAATCATACTATTCCTTAGCTTAGAGCGCCATCCAGCGCAAGTCATTGTAATGACTTGCGTTGTAATACCTGCGTTGTAAAGGTATTGCGGTGTAAACACTGCGATGTAACCGATGTTTCCCCACCTTATAGATCATAACTTCTTCTTTGAAACCATATCCGTGCAACCTAACAATACTTTATCTCCTGTAGCTTCATCAACCATCTGCATCCCACTAATGCATTGTTGGTGTCACCTAACTCCTAATAACTTAACCAGTCACTCAAGCTTGAGGAAATGTGTAGAATGGTTTCCATGCGAGCACAAGTCTAATCCCAATAACCAGCAATATCAATAACCAGTCGATTAACCACTAACCTTGAGTTCTCGAGAAATGTTCTCCTGTCCACAAAGTGCTTCAACTCCTTATCAGGGGTAGTATGTGCTGCGGCATGTGATTACAGTACAGTACAATATTGGGAATGCTTACACTTTACTGGGCTCAAACAAGTATGTATTGCAAGCTTGTGGGAGTTGATAGGATCAGGCACAAATTCTGTGTGCACCCAGTGCTGGTATTTGAGAATGTGTTATATGACTGCCCTCACAAGCACAAGTTTGTATGGGGAAAGAAGTTGATGATGCAAAAAATCCATGGTTTTTGGGAGTGGTAAAACCTCATCCGCATGTTATTCTACGTTCAACACTCTGTCCTCATTTACCTGGAATGGTGCAATAAAATTGCAGTAATGGGTTTACTGTGGGCTGTTTTACCGCATGGTAACCCTGTGTGATTTGTTACGCGGGCCTTAAGTGGAGAACCTAAGAGGAGGACCAAGAGAAGGGAAAAAGCTGTTTTTCATGCATCTTAACAGCCTTTATTTCAAGAAACATCTCCTTTTTTCTCTTTCAGAGATCCAAACACCATATTCAGAGGGAACTCATTAACCTCCAAGTGCATCGATGAGACCATGAAATTGGCGGGGATGCATTACCTCCAAGTCACGCTGAAGCCCATCATTGACGAGGTAGCCACGGCTCCCGATCTTTTGTTTTAGTTACTGTGCTCTTTAGCCCGAAGTGGCTTGTGGTAACTGGATGAATCCTTGTTTACAAGGTTCTCTTCACTTACTCACTGCCCAAGGGTGCTGACTCACCCAAAACCACTAAACGTCGAATTGCGTTATAGACATGAGCACATTCAATCTGAACTCTCGAAGGGCGCACTGCCTTAAGCCATAAACTCAATTTATCCAGCCCTGCTGATGGTTTACAATGAAGATTAGGTCATAGAGTTCTCTCAGTGTCCACTGTCCTGGAAATGTCAGCACTAAACGTAAGTGATCAGACCTAGGAAAATGGTCGTTTAGAGCTGCTCTGTAAACTTCATTGTTTCAGAGCACTTCCTGGTTAGGAGTCGGTGGGCGCAGGATGGATCAAGAAAATTTGAGTTTTGACGGGCAGGACCAGTTGTGTTGAAGTAGGAGCAGAATGGATATGTGTTTATGAGTTTGAAAATGAGAAGAAAATTCATGGATATTTAAGTGACTGGTGATTACCAGGTCATCTTGCACTTATTGTGCAAGGGGTTGAGTGTGCAACAATCCAGTAGCATTCAGCTAACTTTTCTCATCTGAGTAATACAAGTCAAGGCCAGCTTCCTTCCATAACTACTGTAATGTAGATCCTTTGTAAGGGAAGGCGGTATCTTACAGTGGCGCTGTGTGTCCTGCGTTCTTGTGCTCTGTGTTGGTGTCCTAATACTGACGCCCTGCCCAAGTCCTACCAATGTTCTTTACTATGCAGATTTTGAACACCAAAAAACAGGACATATCACAAACATAGAAGTAAGACTACAATTATGCATCAATAGTGGGGCACGGAACGATTTCATAGACACCAACATAGAAAACACAAAAAAGAATAACTAAGGGAAATTAAATGCAACTTTCACACACATCATCACCGAATAAGGCTTGCTAACTAGTCCTGCACTGGAATACATGAAAACTTGCCTCCCCGGTTGTTCAGTCGACTGACTCGCTTTGAAAGCCAGGACTTGTGCTAAATATGCTGACATTTGCCAGGAGAGATGGTGAAAAACTGGGACTGTCCCGACAAATCTGGGATACCTCGTCACCTGGTGGATATAGGAAAGTGACTTTGGCTTAAAAATAATAGAATATCTGTTCAGCCCATCTCCTTCACCTTAAATCGCAAGACATTTTTACATAGTGCCTGGATATAGTTTATGCGCCTTTGGGCTGTGTACAAGATTTGTTGGTCACACACTGATGACATCATTCTTTGATTCTCCAGCTGGTTTCCAGTGCCAGGAAGCATAGCTGTTGTCACTAGCATTACCATTCCTGCAATTATCAATATCAGTGCTGAATCTGTGCAGCTGCTGAGCTCTGGCGCTCCTTTTTGGGACCAGGACTTACTTTACATCATCACAATTTGACCCAGAGCAAGAGAGAGAAAGGCGGGAAAGGGAGAAAGTAGGAGGAAGAGAAAGATAGAAAAACAGAGACAAAGGGAGAATGAAAGGATGTAAAGAAGGTGCAAGATGAAGCAGCAGGAAGTGTATTGTAGGGGAAGAAAGAGGAATGAGGTGGAATCAAGATTAGGCAGCCTACGTATTCGGGAACTCCGTCTTTCAGAGGCGGTTTCCTTAGAAAAACTTTGGGCCCCTGCCGTTATTATGAATTCTGTAGCTTTCGGATCTATCGACATGTATTTTTAAGAATGACAATATCATTGAGGCTCACAGGGGGACAAAAAAATCGGCTTATAAAATGGCGGGAAAACATACCATGGAGCCCATTCAAATGATGCACCTGTCGGTTCCGGGTTGAGCGTCTCTGTTTCTTCATGAAAGTGCAAACTAGTTCCTCAGTGTGGAATTAAGACGCTTCAGCATGTTTGGGCAATGGAGGGAGGGGATGTTTCCAAACCTTTGCGGCCTGGGCTGCCACGTTTATTTTTGGTTATCTTCTCCACACAGTTTGACAGTCATGTTTCCTGGCCATGCATTGCGCAACAATAAAGAAAACCCGCAGATTTCCTTTCACAGTGACTCAGTCTTTGTCACCCATCCCGGCTATTTTTTCAGGAAACCACATTTTCCCCAAAAACCTTTTAAAGGATCGTCTTGATATTGGCCTGAGTAAACATCCTGGCGTGGTTTGATAGAAACCGTTCTCGTGTTTGTCTTCATTAAATGTTTTGCGAATGACTTGCTGAAAGCTTAATACCACTGGAAGCTTTAACGTCGGTCAGTGGTGCCAGGTCTCTAATGTGTATGCAGTAATTTGATCGTGCCATCCGTTCGGCTGGCATTTGGTAGGGAGTGGCTGTTTATTTGTTTAAAAAAAATGTCAACTGTACCTATAGATTCCAAAATGCTTTGTTAGCCAAACTCTGACCCCAAAAAAATGCACTTCATTAATCAAGAGAGTGCATATTTGGTCATTTTGTCAAGTGTAAAGTGAGGAACATTTCGTTGTAATCTCCCGACCTTCCAATTTAACCAAATTGTGTGATCCTGGGCAGGCCACTGTACACCCTTACTCAGTTTTCTACCTCTCCCGGGCCCCTTGTGACTCAGACCCCCCTTTCCTGTTGAAATTAGGAGCCCTTCGAATCAAGAATATTGTCAGAGACAAGTGGCTGATAAAGGCACTTTGCCATGCAAATGTATCCTTTGTTCACCTTTTAGGCCCCTGTTCAGGTGCCGCTCACCCTGGTGTCTAGTGTTAGCAGCTTCCACTTCTGCTGAAAATCATCAAATTGGTTTCAAATAAGTCTGTTTCCCAGTGCGCCAATGTCAACAGTCTTAAAAGTGGCATCACGTGCTGCGCATGGCGCCTGACCCGAGGGGAGTGAAAGTTAAAAACGCACGTTCTGTGCTATGACCCGAAGCAGTCCAAGGACTTAATAGTGAAAATGCATTAAGCATGCCAAAAAGTCTAAAAAAAACACTAGCTGATATCCAGGCACAGTTTGCGACACTCTACACACTTATTACTACAACACTTGACACACTTAATCCTGCTGCTGTGTTTTGGCGGGAAAGGGAGGAAGCATATCCTTGCAGTAAATGTTTAACCCTACTCTTTCTACTACTCCCAATAGCACGTACTAAGGGCTAGTAGACAAAGACTCTTCCTCTCTACATTTTTGGAAATAGGGCGTAGTAAATACCTGGGGGCTTATTTACAAGCCCCTTGCGCCACTTTTGCGTCACTTTTAACATGGGAAAAGTGACGCAAAAGTGGCGCAAGCAGCTCGTAAATCTGCCCCCTGGTGCATACCTGTTTGTGCGCTGCAAACTAAGGGGCAGATTTACAAGCCCTGTGCGCCTCCTTGTGCCGCCATTGCGTCACTTTGTTTGACGCAACAGCGGCGCAAACAATGCGGCCAATTTACTACGTGACGCATCTAGGGAGATGCGTCACGGTGTAAAGCCCTGCGTCACATTATACCTGCACCAGGTATAATGTATGCAGGGTGGGCATTCCCACGCAAAAAGCCATGTAGAACTGATGCAGTGAAATTTAGAACATCTCACTGCGTCACTCTACGCCTTCACTGCGTCAAAATCCCTACGCCTGCTCATTCCAGGCGTAAGGAATGACGCAGGGCTTTTTGTATGGGACTCACCTATCTGTTGTGGCACATTGCTGGAGTTGCGTCACTTTCATGAGCAACTCCAGCGATGCGTCACTTTTGTGCCAACAGATGCGTCAATATTTCTGACGCATCTGTTAATCCTTGTGCCATGGAGCACTGTATTGTAAATACAGCGCATCCATGGTGGTGCAAGGGCATTTGGCACTGGTGCAAGGAAACTGACGTATCTATGCAGATGCGTCAGTTCCTTGTAAATCTGCCCCTAATTTGTTTAGTGCCAAGGTTTCTCTGAATGTGTTGTGAGTTGGGTGCAGTTAGCCCTTCCAAAGGTGGTTTTGCACGTGCTCCCCACCTACAGAGTTGAAATGTTGTCACTGATTTAGGTAAACCTCCAAACTTTCTTTGCTTCTCCTGTAGTAGCTAGGATAAATGTCCAGGGCCAGATATCTGGTGGTGGTGTTGAGCAAGGTACATTATATCACAAGAAATACCACACTGAACAAATAAAGTCCTTTTGGGGTACAAGCAGACTAAAGAAGAAAATGGCTTCTTTTTGCGCTTTAAACACACATTCCTACCCAACCCTGAAACACCCAACTAACGAACACTCCATCCTTTCTCTTGGCTCCCTCCTGTTTTTTTTCCTTCCTTCTCCTCCCCATGTGTCATGGTTACTCTGACTTATCTAGTCGTATTGGCTAGTAATGTGTTTCTCACTCCTCCTTCCACTCCTAGCCTAAAATATTTTGGGAAAGATTTACAAGCCCCTTGCAACACTTTTGCGTTGCCGTTGCATCACTTTTGTGACACAGCGGCAGCATAAACAGTGCAGCCAATTTACAACGTCACACATCTAGGGAGATGCGTCACGTTGTAAAGCTCTGCGTCACATTATACCTGCGTCAGGTATAATGTATGCAGGGTGGGCGTTCCCACGCAGGAAATCCTTGTAGAAGTGACGCAGTGAAATCTACAAGATTTCACTGCGCCACTTTTAGGATGCCACTGCGTCAAAACCTTACGCCTGCATGAAGCAGGCGTAAGGAGTGATGCAGTACAATGAGTATAGGCCTCCCCATGCATTGCTGGAGTTGCGGCGTGCTTGCGACACAACTCCAGCAATGCATGACTTTTGGACCAACAGATAGGTCAGAATGTCTGACACATCTGTCAATCCTTGCGCCATGGTGTGCCGTATTGTAAATACGGCGCATCCATGGTGGCGCAAGGGTATCGCAGGCTGGCGCAGGGAAACTGATGCATCTCTACAGATGCGTCAGTTTCTTGTAAATCTGCCCCTTTATATCAGCATCTCTTAGTACTTCCTTCACTAACCTGTATTTTTTCCCAGTAGATTTCCGCGTTAGTGCACGACCACTGTGTGGGTGTTGTTTTCACTTTTCTCTCATCCTGTCCAACATGTATTTGTACGACACACACACCCTTTTTAAAAATGTATTTTAAGTCTTGGTTTTTGAAAACATAACCAGTGGAGTCACTGTGTAACACAAGCACCACAAAGAAGAAAAACCCCTCACAAACTGGTCACTTAAGTTAGACCTCGACTTTATAGCTGCCCAGAGTACTTTTCAGGGTTTATCAGCATCTGCAAGAAAACCCAACAAAGATACTCCACAGCTAACATAGATCCTACAAGAGGAAGGGAGGGGATAGCAGAGTAACAAATATCTGAAATGAAAACTAGTTATTTGCTAAATCTCAAACCTGATCCCTCAATCGGTGAAAACACTACTCTAAAAACTGGTGCAAAGCCCCAATGTGGCACCAAGACAGAAGCCCCAGACAACTATCGTGACAGAATATGTTAAACCGAAGTAATAAAACGGTGGCTCAGCAACAGTTGGTACAATATCATTAACAAAAGGAATATCACAGATGTCCTAACTGTTCAAGTATAGAAGAGCAGAAGTAATAGAGAAGGGCTGGAGCGGCAACAGCCTTCATTATGGAAGATGTAACCAGAACAGGTGTGTCAACTGGGCTTTTCTGAGGGATAAACGATTTGGATTAAATCTATTTTGGGGGATTTGATTCCAACATGTGGGAGCTAAGCAAGAAAAAACTCCGCTTTCGGTTTTTTGTTGTTGTTTGAATTATCTAATAAAAGGTGCAATTTGCCTCTTCTTTCACCTCCGATGACGTATTTTGTACTTTTTGGTTAATTGATAGCCTACAGTGAAATACCTTAAGACTTATGAAAGCTGCTTTAAAGTTAATTATCGCCTACAAGTGTACCTCTAAGCCAATAAAGTTATTATAGGATAGAGTTGATGTGCTTCAATCACTGGGCGGTAGAGCACAGAAGCGCTGCTATGTGCATCATTGGCTTTGAGAGGTTCTGTACCAGGTTTGGAAGGCCCACAGGAACCGCACTGGCTCCATTAAGATGTGTGAGTATTAAGGCTTGTATTGCTATCCTTAAGTCTTTGAGTGGGATAGATGGTTTGTGTTACCTCAGCGTATGTATTTGGAAGGATGCAGTTTACCCGATAAAACAAACCATCACTGCTGTGGTATTATAAACAGATTTAACCAGAGCTCTTGGAGTTTCAAAGAAGTCACAGAGGCTCAAATCACTGTTGATCAGGGCTGCTCAATGCAGTAATGTCTGGTTGGCGGGATGAACAAACTCTTAACAGGGTAGTTTCTGGGAGCAGCACATTGTGATTCTGTTTTTCGGTCTCTATTTCTGAAAAGGGAATTCCTGCCCTAGTAGAACGCTCATGGGAGAAAATGGTATGCATAGTTACTGAGGTCTAGTCAGTGGCGTAGCAAGGGTTGTGCGTAGGAGGCGCTCTTGATGCGTTTTCATTCGCGGGACTATCGCCAGCAACACCCCCTCCCGCTCTTACAGCCGAAAATCAGGGTCCGCCACAGGCGGTAAAGTGGCTAGCTACGCCACTGGGTCTAGTGCCGAAATGCTCCAACGTTGAGTCTGGAGGAGGTGGAAGGTACTCCAGCTGGGCTAGGGGAGGGCTCTGAATGGTGCCAATGTCATGGGCTAGGATTGTAGGCCAGTGTAGTGGATCTCAGTGCATTCCTGCTCACTTGTACTCATGAGGCTTTCTGAGTGAAAATGTCCACAGCAAGAAGGCATACTCAGTGCCTCGATGTCCTGAGTCAGCATCTTAGTCCTCTGTGTTGTAGGCTGAAGCTCTCTTATAGTATTCATAAGGTATTATCACCATGAACTGGGGAGAGCAGAGAGCTGTGGTTGGGATAGAGAGTTACATGCTTCCTCAAGGTTTTTTTTAGCTGTGTGTCTGCCACGCACAGGCAGCTCCTCCCAGGGCTGAAACTATCCAGTGATGCAGGTTGTGAATTTCATCTTGGACTGTGGGGTTTTCTCAGGCTGACATGGAATGACAGTGAGGCAGGCTTCAGCAGAGCAGACAGTGTCCCTGGGCCACCTGATCCTGACGCCCAGGTGAGGGATTTGGCACACATGGGTCAACGTCTCCAATAGTGTAACAACATCTGTTAGGGCTGTTGACCTAACCAACTTCACGTTTATTTTTCCAAACTTTTTAAAATTGTTTTTATAATCTTCATAAACCATAGAAACCATCCAATTAACAACCATAATAAGAACAGTCTGTACAGTAAAGATGGTACTAGCATCAGGTATACATTGCTTTCTCATTACTTGGTCAACAGCAGTCATAGTTTCAATACACTCTATATGTCCTGCAAAGGGACTCTACTGTGCTCTACTCCCTTATGCCCTCCTCTAGTCAGAACTTCAAGAGTTCCCTGAGCCATGCCTTACTTTAAGATAGTGTAAGAAACTGGGGGATGAAAGGGGTGGAAGGCTCACCCAATTAATAAAGACAACCCTTGTCACGGTGAACCACAAAAAGGTCACTAAATTAACCTGCGCCTAATCCTCTGGTAGCCTGACACAAAAGCAGTAGTGCTTAACTTGGAGGCAATGTGTAAAGTATTTATGAAGCACACAAACAGAAATAAAGTGAAAACACAACAGAAATTCCAAACCAATTTAGAAAAATACGAGTACATTTTAATAAATAAGATGACAACAAAACAAATGAAATCCGATCAGTAAAACCTGAGGCATATAGCATGTTACAACGCATGCTATAACATCGCGTACTATTACAACGCGGTCGTTACAACAACCGCTTTGTTAGTGCGCGATGCATTTACATCGCAAGTCATTACAACGACTTGCACTAGGGGGCGCGCTGGACTTAGGAATAGTATTAATTACTATTCCTACTCCAGTTTGCGCAACAGTAGGAAAGGTGTTGGAATTTATTTCCAATACCTGAGCGCCCCCTAGTGCAAGTCGTTGTAATGACTTGCGATGTAATTGCATCGCCTACTAACAACGCGGTCGTTGTAAGGATCGCGTTGTAATGGTAGCGCGATGCAATGACAGCGTTGTAAGCACTGTTTCCCAAACCTGAGTTACCAGAGAGATGAATTTCCAAAGTTTTTATTGAAACCTAGCACCTAACAGATCAAAGTCTCACCCGCGTTTCACTGGTCACATGAGACTGGGTCAAAGTCAAAAGTTAAGGCTGACTGCGATGGAGCACGAGCCGTATACAAAGGGTGGATTGGCGCCGGTCTTGGCTTTCCTTTGGACCTCAAAAAAATGCTTGAAAAAGTTCTTGAGAAAGTAGAGTCTCAGGAGGGCAAGGCACCAGGCAGTATCCAAGGGCGAGTCATCAATGATGGGGAGCCATTGGATGAGGTCTCAGTGAAGCTGTTGACAAAGGTGGTTAAAGCACCAAGTGGAAAAGGCCAGATTTCCAGGGCGAGGAGGCCATCATTGTTGATGGGGTGCTGGTCATCATCGAGCATGGTGAAGATTTCTACCTTCAGACTTAACAGTTTTCCTGGAGCTCAGATTCAACCATCATGATGAGGTTGCAGGCTGTGGATGAAGAGTGCTCTGCAAGACCAGATGTCATTGCCGGGAGGCCACGCTGAAGAGGATTTATTGCTGTGGAGAACAACATAGCCAGAGCTCTGTTGAAGTCAATCTCACCGGCGATGCACCTTCTTCAGATCAGCTTGAAGGTGGACCACGGTCTCCTGTTGTTTCAGAGCAATATTTGCTTTAATTTTTTTAAGTCTCATGTTCTGAATTGTGGGAGGAGGTGTCCACTTTAACACCATTCCAAGGGTACAGGATCTGGAGGGGTGGGGACACCACTTGGGGGCTAGGACTCACTCCAACGGTGACCGGCAGCAGCAGGCAGGAAAGCTGAAGGGTCTCTGGAGCTTGTTGTGTCCCTGTAGCTCAGACAGAGGGCCAGGCAGCTAGCCCTCAGAGCCATTCTGGTGGTCCTGGGTTCAAGGAGCAGATACAGTCTTCCTTCCAGGGTAGCAGGGCAGGACAGCAGGAGAGTCCTTCCAGCAGCAGGGCAGTCATTCTTCTGAGTCTTTCACAGGTCCAGAAGTTATCTGAAGAGTGCTTCTGGGGGTCCAATATTTGTACCTGGTGCCAGCCTTTTTGTGTGGGGTGGACACACTGTCCTACCCCCTCACATCTTGTTCTGGAAAGTTCTTCCCTTCCCCTGTCAAGGCTCCAAACTGTCTAGGGTGACACAAGGCAGGTGTTAGGTTCCTTTGTATGGCTGAAAGCAAAACCCTTTGAAGTGTAAGTGGGGCAGGGTACAGCTCCACCCCCCAGCTATCCGGACAGGATGGCCCATCCTGCCCATTTCTAGTCCCCTTTGTGTCACTGTCTGGGAGGAATACACAAACCCTAACAGCAGTGCCATTCACAGTCATGTGACCCAGGATACTAGCAGAAGGCACAAATGGTTGGGACAAGTAAATGTCAACTTTCTAAAAGTGGCATTTTCAGAATTGTGATTTAAAGTCCACCTTTACCATTCTAGAAGATTTAAATGTACAATTCATTTGAGTTTAATCAGCATATCTCTATCTACTGCCAATCTCAAATTAGCACTTATTAAATGTAATGAGGTTATCCAGTATTAGTCAATGACTGTGTTGGGTTTTTCAAATATATAAGGGTATTATCTGCATACATCGATATCATGTGGGCTGCCTTCCCAATAGTTAAACTACGGTAGGATCCTAGTTCTACCCCACACCTGTGTAGGTTACCAGCAGTGGTGAGTGATGTGACTGAAACCTAGCCAAATAAGTAACCGCTTTATATTCATGTGAACAGTCCTTCCTAACCAGGATGCAATCAAGCTGTTGAGTGCCATACATAGGGAACAAACACAAATAAGCCTTATCCTCTGTTTGTTGTGCCCTACAGTAGTCTATCAGGTCTAAGCTAGTCATATTCTCTTTTAAAGAGATCACCATCCCAGGTAACCAGCTTCTCAAATTCTCAAATTAATTAAATATGTAACATAGGCCTAGAGCATTTTATGCCTAAAGGGTCTACCGTAGGGGAAGCATTTACTAAACTCAAAGATGTACATATAATATTCTAACCATTATTGCTTCTCCAGTTCTTGTGAAGCGGGCCAATGCAGGAAAATGGCTAAATAGTTAATCCTCACAAACAATCTCCTCCCAGCATATCAATAACTCTCACGAGTGTGACAGGAACCAGTGCACCCTGGGGTGCAGTGAATAGAAGTGGAAGACTGACAGTAGACATCCCCTTCCATATTTATTTATAATTGCACTGTGTCTTACATTGGTCCCCAATTCATAGTAATTTCTGTGCAGTATTGTACCACTCCTGTCTTTTAGTTCGACATTCAATGAACATTCATGCACTTTCCTATTAACTGCCTTGTATGAAAGTCATGATTAATGTTTTTGTGTATTTATTTATTTATGGGATACATGTATGTATTACAAATAGACCACTATATAGTAAGAGTGACCATTTCAATGAGGCTAGCAAAGGGTAGGAAAAGTAAATCTAGAACAATGCAGGAAGAGTAAAGAGGATGGGAAAACAGAACATGGATTTGAAGTGCAGCCTGAACAAATGTGTTTTTAGTTCTTTTCAAACAGACCGTATTTTAGGGTAGAGTATAAGTTCAAACAGTAGGCGTTTCCACAGTCTCAGTGCTTAGTAGGTGAGAGAAGGATTGGTTCATTTGTTTGGACCATTTTAATGCTTAGAATTCCAAGAAGAGCTATGATTCACTTCTAGGTTCTTTGTCCATGTTCTGGGTGTACTTTAGTTGGGGACGACAAGATGGGGGACCTTATGGATGATGCTGGCCATCTTGAGGTGGACGTTGGCTTTTAGTAGTAGGCTGTAAATCCCTCAGAATAGGTGCAATGTGATCTGACTCTGTAGCTTCTTTGTATAGCAGTTATGTTTTTATAGCAGTTAGCCCAACAAGCTATCCAAAAACTCCTGATAAAAATTTGTACACGTTTATTACAGTCCCTGTGGTAAACCCTTTAATAACTAACCAATGATGGTCCCACATGGAACCTAGGATGCTGATTTTGATGATGATTTCAGCTGTACAGCGGAGTGAGATGAAAATACATAGTAGGGTATAAAAAGCGGAGAGAAAACTGAGGATGAGCAGCAAAACAGAACTGCTTCCTGAGCAATAGTACACCAGTGCCTTATTTGAAAATATCTAATTGAGTGAACAGTTCACTTACTGCTGGGGAAGTGCTGGCATCATACAGGGTTCTGCAAATTGACTTATTTTGGCAGACACGTATGAAATGTTGTGCTGGGGGAAAAACCTAGGCTCTAACGAGTTAACACATCTGTGCAGATGAGCAATAAGTAATAAGCAGTCTTAGCTCACAGGAAAACCAGTGGCCATTAGCTGTAAAGTCCCGAGCTAAAAGTGCATGTTTATTTGGTCTACAACAGCAGTTTGGATCTTTGACAGTTTGGAATCACTTTAAAGCTGCTTTCCTCAACAATTTGGTATTTCTTTAGGAGTCTTTTATCACTTGCATGATTTAGTGAAGGAATGGAATGGCACCATCTTTAGATTTACAATCTGCAGCTACCGCATTGGGTCGCTTGCGTGCCCAGACAAACATTGTATTGATAATTGTGTTTTGGCCAAGCATTGACTAAGACTTTCTGATGAAAAAAATATTTATATGCATCCAAAAAGGAACGAAAACCCTCTCTGCCTCCATATACGTATCCATGCCATTTTTCGATTCTTTCAGCATGGGAGTCTCTGGTGCGCCCTTCTTCTTGCCACATCTCATTTTGCTACTATTAACCCTAACCACAGAGAGAAGCATGGCTCTCAGTATATCTACATCATTTGGGATACTCAGTAGGATATATTGGAGGATATATTGCGGCTCAATGAGTATTTCCACCTCCAGCACATTACTCAACTCTTGTACTATTTCTGCCCAGTATACCTGAATTTGGGAGCAGTTCCACAAGGTGTGCAGAAATATACCTCTGTCAATTTCAGATCTCATACGATTAGGGTTCTGTGCTCTTCCCATTTTGAACAGTCTCACTGTCTCTGTCAAAGTAAACCCTATGAAATATATTGAGTTTATCAGACGCAGCCTCATTGTTATAGCCACCTCTCGTGTGTGCATCAGTGCTGCTTCCCAGTCTATGTCCTCCCTTTCCCTAGTATCTCTCACCAATTTCTCTCTCCGCTTCTGTAAGTTATCTGGCATATTGTTGTTTATTGTCTTATATATAGCAGATACAGTCCCCTGTCCCAGTCTCTCCATAAGTATTCTATCTTCCAGTGGTGCATACTCTGGGATTTCCGATACCTCTAGCCCCTCAGCCCACCAGGCATGCCAAAGTTATGCATACCTTAAATATTGCCTGGTGCTTAATTGATATTCATGCTGCAGGGACTGGAACATCATAATGTCCCCCTCTTTTATTATGTTGCCAACATTCGTTATAACAGTGGTATTCCAGGTTTTGAACCCTTTCAGTTTCCCCACTTCATGGAACATTGACCCTTCCAATAATGGTGTCTCTCTGGTGACATTTTTGTCCCATCCTATGGGTTGTGTTGCCCCCCACCATTCTTCTATCGCTACCTGGGTTGTGGACAGCAACTATTGTGTCCCTGTCCCTCAGTATGTAGTGAAATTGCGAGCACTCCTGGAGAGTTACCGGCTCCAACCTGAATGTTAGGTTGTCTTGTGGAGTGTGCATCCAGTCATTTATGGTAATCAAATTTGCCGCCCAGTAGTAGACCCTAATATTGGGGAGAGAAATACCACCATTGTGTGGGTTCCTGAACAATGTCTTGAGAGCTATTCTGGTATCGCCTTATTCCATAACAAGGTCCAGAATTCTTTGTCTATTCTAATGAATATTTGTGAGCATGATCATCTTGAATATTGTTGCTTTACCCATTAACATGAGTGGTAATGTGTGCCACCTACCAACGTCCACTTGAAATCAACTGGCCTATGTTCTTGTGTAGACAACTCTTCTTGCTTGCCATTACCCAAATCACTAGCTGTTTGAATCCCTTCTCTTTCACCACGAGGTTCTGCAAAATGTCATACGTCTGCCCCGATCCTTGTTGCTGATACAGAACTGATTTTCCCCAAGTAATTTTGTAACCTGAGTAAGCCCCATATTCCTCAAACACCCAGAGAATTGAGAGAATCATGGTTTTGGGGTTTGTTCTGTACTAAAGGATGTCATCCGCATAAAGCAAAATTTTCTACCCCTCGCCAGGAGTGTCAACTACACTGACCCCGCTGATACCTCCAGGGGTTCTAACCAGACCCGCCAACCCTCCCTAGTCCCTAGTCCCTCTACCGAGCCAGAACAATTCAGACAACATGTTGTTCACTTTCACCACTGCCTGGTATATAAGTGCCACACTCTTCCTAAACTGTGGGCCAGACCCAAATTTTTCCAATGTTTGCATAAGAAAGGGCCAATGTACTACATCAAACAGCTTTTCAGAAAAAAAGGCGTGAGGCTCTGAACAATCTACCACTTAGGCTAGCTAATAGAGTGTTCACCTAAAGTTAAGCCTAGTTGATTGTCCTGGCACAAAGCCTGATTGATCCTGGTGAACTAAGCATGCAATATCTCTTAAGAGACGCGTTGATAGGATCATAGAGAGCACCTTGGTTTCTACGTTTAACAAGGAGATCGGCCAAGTCCTTTGGCTTTCCCTCCTTGTGTATCACCATTTTGATTATGTGCTGGAGATCCACTGGCAGTTTTCCCCTCACTTTCACTTCTGTGAAGAGCTTTAGCATAAAAGGTGCCGTCCGACCTGCAAACCATTTATAGAATTCTGCAGGAATTCCGTTAGGCCCTGGGGTCTTCCCCGATTCAACCCTACATATGGCCACCATTCCTTCCAGTGTTATATCCTTATCCAGGTCTTCCATATGTTCCCCTTGTAAAGTAGGGATTTTATTTTGGTCCAGATATACTCAGATTTGCTGATAACTCTTTTGGGGGCGTGCTTCAAATAGTTTTGTGTAATATTTGGCAAATTCTGCTGCGATACCTTCGTCTGTGTTTTGTACCTCCCTCCCGTGAGTCAATGATTTGTCCAATCCACCTGGCCTCTTCCTCTTTACTACTAAGCCATGCTAGTAGCTAGCCTACCTGGTTTATCTCCCATTTCTTATAGCCTTCACTGCTTTACTAGTATCTGTTTTTTTGCCTCATCTTCCTCCTGATTTCTATACTGTGTATTCAATAGTGTTACTTGTATGACTATGTGATCCTCTGTAGTCACTCCCATTGAGCTTTTCAGCGGTGTTATTTGTCGTTCCAGTCCCTCTATTTCTGCAACCGCCTTTATTTGTCTTTCTTGCATTTACATTTTGTGCACAATCCCTAAGAACCATCTTACATGCCTCCCAATATCTTTGCCAATTCCAGTGTGCCCTTGTTTTTTTAAGTACAATTCAGTGCACATTTTAAATTCTGTCACTACCTCAGGGTCTCTCAACTCCAACACATTTAACCTCCATGTGAGTTCCTTTTTCTCCCATTTTCTTGCCCCCATGTAACCGTAAGAGGAGAGTGGTCTGAAAGACCTCTCGCCAGGTATTCAGCTTATATTCTGTTCCTTATTTCCCCTGCTGGGGCTACCATATAATCAAGTTTCGAAAAGCCCCTGTGCATCCTGAAAAAATCGGAATATTGTTTCCCTGGAGTGTTGTGTTCTCCAAATGCCTCTTAGCCCCATTGCCCGGGTAAACTGCACCAGCTGGGTTGTCCCCTCTTAGAGTGCTAGATGTCCAAGATCTATCTATCTCTGGTGTAATAACATTGTTGAAGTCCACACCGCATTGGGGAATCTGCTTCCATAAGTATTGTGGCTATTTTGTCTAAAATATTATTTAGCAAACCCTGGTGGAACGTACACACGCATCAATGTTACGTCTAAGTGCCCCCATCACCCCTGAACACCTACATATCTGCCATCAGGGTCAACCCTTTAAGAGCGTATTTGAAAGGGTATGTTCTTCTTGATCAGTATTGCCACACTTCTGGACGCCGTGGTGAATTCCGAGTGTGCAAGCGTATTGTCTTGGCCTCTCCCCAAGAACTTACACTCCATACCTTGCAGGTGCGTTTCATGGAAAAGGGCTTGAGTCTACGGATATACTGTAGTACTAGACCTCTTTTGACTTTATTCCTTAAACCGTTTAAATTCCATGTTAGAGCTTTGTACCCCCCTTATGTTCCCTTCCTGTTTGCACCATTCTTACGTGTTTGTATTTCTTCTAACGGGCACCCTACATCATTAATTACATCCTCTACTCTAGCAAGTGGCATTCCCCACCCAACCACCCTGTAACATTTTAAATTGTTTTCCCTTCCCTAGATTCCCTCCCCTCCCCCAAATTCACCTCCCCACCCCATTGTTCCATTTGAGCATGTAGATAACAAACAAAACATAACTGCTCATGTGGCATTAAGAGAGGTCTGTAGCCCACCACCCCCTTTTATTATATGTACTAGAACAAACACACTGCGGACCGTTCAGATCATATTAAGTCACTTATTCGCCATGCGGAGAGGTGGGACTCTGCACTCTTCACAGTCACCACTGAGTCAGCTTTGGCATATTCCTTGTTCCTGGCTCTCCAGAGTACCTTCTGAGCTCAGTTTCTGACCATCATCTGTGTTTGGTGCATTCCTTGTTCCATCGCTCTCATTGGAGTTTTAGGTCTCCGAGTTGGCGGCTTCTCTTTCATAACTGTAATTTACCCTCTCTGCTGTGTGCTCCTGCTGATCAGTTTTGACCTTTGTCTGTTCCGGTCTCTAGCTTGTCTTCTTTTTCTCTCCGGCATTTGCCACTCTTTAGGTCAGGCACCTGCATCTCGCCCTTGAGTGTCTCCACTATGTAGTCCTTGGTCCAACTGATTTTTGGGTCTCTCCTCTAGCCAATGTCAAGCCTTTTCCGGGGAGAGAATAAACAGTGTCTTCCCCTGAAATGTCACCTTCAAGTTTGCTGCAACTAGTAGCCTGTACTGCAGTTTAAGGGCTCGCAGGTTGGCTTTCACTGCGTCAAAAGTTCTCCTTTGTTTTTGCACCTCCCTAGTATAGGCTGAAAAAATTTGGATCTTTGAGGCATCATTGTGTTTTTCTTCCTTCAATCTGGCCTCCCACAGAATTGTGTCCAGATTCTGAAAGTTTAGGAATCTAGCAATAAATGGTCTTGGTGTGCTTCTAGTGGGGGTTTCCCACTAAGCTCTCTATGCGCGCGCTCTATCACAGAGCAAGTGGAGAACTTGTCTTCTGGGAGTTTCGCCCTTAACTATTTGTCTAAGAAACCAGCCATGATGTTACTCTCTGCTCCTTCCGGAAACCCAACAAATCTCAGGTTGTTTCTACATGCTCAATTTTCTGCATCTTCTACTCTTCACGCTATGTCTTTGGTAATTGCCGTGGCATCAGTGACTCCCTGTTTGAGCATTTGGACAGTATTCTCTAGCTCTGATATCCAAGCTTCCGCTGAAGTCACTCTCTGCCACATTTCACAGATCCTGTCTTTCCAGTGTTACTTCATCTGGATTGCCTGTAGAAGTATTGTATTGTCTGGCATTTTGCCGGAGGTTCACTCAGTGCATCCAGGGCAAGCGTCACTACTTTTGTGTAGCAGTCCATCTTTCCTTGTCGCTGGGGCTTTATCTTTTGCCATTTTTCATCTATCAGAAGGCTATTCTCTTCTGCGTGTCACCATCTCGTTGATTCTATTCAATCTGGCCCACTTGTTCCAAGGGTTATATGCCCTTTAAACAGCATGCGCATACCAGTCCTTGTCGTCCGTTGCTTCAGTTTCTCCAGCTCCCTTTGATGTGAATTCAAACACTTTTGACTGCCCTCTATTTATTTTCATCTCACTAATTTGTGGCTGGGCGGCTTCTTTCTTCCCTTGTCTAATGTCTGGTACCCAGCCTCACGTTTACTTGCTCCCTTGTCCCAGGCATTCACAGGTTTATGTCTGGTATCTCCCCTCCTGTTTTCTCTGAGTTTGGCCTTTGGGGCACTTGCACTACTCTTGAAGCCCCTGCTTTGCACTGTGACAGCGTTCTGTTTCTATTGTCCAGGGGATGGAACCCCAAGGGGTTATTGCTTTCCCCCTGCCCTTGGAGCCCTGGTTATGATGGCCAGCTTCACTGGACAGCCATCACCAGGTGTGCCGATCTGCCTTGCAGCCAGCAGGGACCCTGCGTCACCTGGCTTATAGATTCTCCTACTGCCGGGCTCTTCCCATCAGGTGGCCTCCCAGACCTGACCCACTACTTCCTCAGCTGCCTTTGCTCACCGCAGGCCGGCCTCCTATGGATTGCCAAAGTGTGGACTCCCAGCTTCTTTCTACCACACTGGGCTGGGCTGCTTCTTTTCCCTCCACTCAGGATTTCCCCACTGGCAGCCTCACTCGCTCCCTGTCAATTCCACTGTCAGTGGGTGCTTTGGTTACCACCTCTCTTGCTGGACACCATCTGGTTCCACTTTCCCTTTCTTTGGATTTCCTCACTTCCCTTCAAGTCTCGTTCTGCTCCCAGCCGTTACCTGACCAGCGGAGTGGAGTCTCAAGCCCCAAGCATCTCTCAGTTTCTTCTTCTTTCTTTCAAACTCAACTTGAGTTTTGCTCTGATGGATGGGAGGGGGACCTAGTCTTTCGTCCTCGCTGCCAGGAGCCTAGTCTGGGGCTTCAGCCTCTTTTTTCCCCACTGGTCCGCTGTTGTTCCTGTGTGCCTGACCTCTTATTCCTTGTCAGGCAGGTCCACGCCACCATTCGCTGCTTCCTCCGGCTTCAACTCAGACCACTTTCGAGACCCCTTCTTTACTAACGACAGCTCTGCTTCACCTCTGCATCTGCCATTTTTTCTTTAAGCCCGGCTGTCTCTACCCTCCTTCTTTGTTGTTTATACCCCTGTACATTTCTCACCACCGCTCACCGGCGTATCTTCTGCTTCCCGGTATCCAGGTCTGTTGTAGATGTTTTCTGAGCCATTTAGCCCCTGGGTGATCAGTGTTTGTTACGGATTTTTATGCGGCCAGACAGAGCACTCTAAGCGTACGTCTATTCCACCATATTGCTGGCCATGCCCCTTGTAGCTCAATCATTATTATTCTGATGGAGGACCTGTTGTGTTATTGACATTTGTGCAGTTGTCCCTGCTCATCAAACCTTAACAATCCCTTTCGAATGTGCTGAAAAATTTGATGGATGCCTGCTCAAAAATATCACCTAAATATTGTGAATACTTTGGATTTCAACCCCAATAGCTCTGCACCATACAATACTGGGTTGAAATCTTGGGTTAAGATTTATCATTATCTGTGGTGATGGAAACATGGCCATTTTAAACATGACAGATTTCTAGTTATTTACAAATAACACAATTTTCTCTTATAGATCTCATGTTCATTGATCAGTAATTCATATCAAGCTAGATCAATAAGCATGAGACTGAACATAATAGCTAGTCAAACTAGGGTCCGTCGAAGACTATCATGAGCTGCTCCGTCTTTTAGTAGTGAAATTGATGTGGTCAGGCCAAAACCCATTGTAATTTTTAGCTATGAGGAATGAAACAATTAAAATTGCACTTATTTACTGCGTCTGTAAGCAGAATTTAGAGTTTGCTGATCGGTTAGTTTGTTCATCTTAATTAACTCCATCCACCCTACAGAGAAATGATGTGTTCTCTCCATCTCTTCAAATCTGATCAAACTGACTTCTGTAGGGAGAAATAAATGGTGGCGAGAATCTGTAACACTCAAACATTTAATTCTGTTCTTGACTCATTGAAATGAAGACATGTAGCATAATTGGGTAGTATCATCCTTACCTAGGATCGATTGTAGACTCCTCCAAACATATCTAGTTCCCTCACAAGAGCTCCAAGTGACTACAAAGGATCTGTCATGGAGAGCATGCCATCATCAAACATGTTGACGTTGTGGGATTCCCTTCCCAATTGAATACCCTTTATTTCAGTGTTTTAGACAAGAGTAGGCTTATGTTATCACAGCCTAATTCTTGAATGTTTGTGATGCTAGTCTCTTGCATATTTGCCATCACCCTCCCTGTTCTGAAAGACAAAATCACCACTTTTGTTAGTGGATCTACAATTGGGATGAATAAATGGTAAACAGTGCTGATGCAGGGGGCTTTATCAACGTGTAATTCTTTGATGGTAATCTGTATTCCTGGGGAGGTTTAGTAGTTATTTCCCTTATTGTGACCTTCAAGAGCATCAGTAGCTTGGTATATACTTTACAGTTTAAATCCCCCCCCCCCCCACTTTGTCCATGTATAATTTTTGGAGATGGTCAGGTCTCTTGTCTTATCATCCCATATTCTTTTATCTATGTTATTTTGTATTTTCATAATAAAAGCCGGTCTTACATTTTCCCTCAACCAGACTTTGGCTCTGTAGTATTGCCATTCTCACTGAATCGTTGTTTTCAGTAGGCTCTTATTTGACTTGGCAGGCTCCATTACATTAACCAGCACCCAGCACCAGTCAGGTGTCTCATTTTAAGTGGAGACGTCTTCTTTATGAACCCACTTCACCTCTTCTGGTCTTACCATCATGCTTAGTCTTGTACTACCTAACATTTCTATAATGTTGTGCATTGGACTACATTTTTCCCCCCATGGTGACCTTGATGGTGTACCCTAAGATTGCTTAATTGTCCTTGGTGTCATTAATGTTATTAAACAAATTCTCATTCTCGCTAATGCCTGACCTACATACATAGACTCTGAGCGCGACTTACTCAGGCCTTTTTGAAGGCTCCATTAGTCCAGGTTGCAGATTAAGTTAAATTTGCCCAGGATTGCCACCTTCCTTTCAGCAATTATGTCATTCTTATGTCACAAATGTCCAGTATTCTTTTGGGTCTCTTACAGTGATAAATAAAAATTTTTGTCACTTCAATGTTTTCCAAGTTCTCTTCAAGCTCAGGAAATACACTTCCTTCTTGCAACTTCTGATCTGGTGCTGTGAAAGTGACCTTCTCTTCCTATCGCAGCCAGTACCCTACATGTTTTACTTTTGGCAGAGATAAGATAAATATAGCAAGGTTGCTTATCTCCATCTCAGCTAGCCTTCACATAAAAATATGTGTATTGGAGCAATAGTTTTTGGATACTTACACTTTAATCAAATGTTTTATTTTGTGCTTTTTGTTCAAGGAGTTTAGCCATTTGGCAATCAGCATCCAAGTCGTAAGCATTGTCCATGTAAGTCAGCGAGTCTCTGATTGCCTGGGATCCTTTTGGGAAAACAAAATGCCTGCCGTACATCATATAGACGTGTCTTCCTTTTCCCTACCTTTCTGTAGCGAATCATTCTAAAAGTAATATTGCTCTTCCTCCTCTTCCATGTGATAAGTGTTTTCATGCCTGGGAGTCTTTAAAGTGTGGCATTAAAACTCCATTGGTCAGAAGGCTCCCCCATATATTTTCACCTGGTTTCTAGGTGTCCCCCCAACACTATTTCTGGAAAGCAGCACCCTTCATAAATAAAAACTCTTAGGATAAATTAGCTTCTGATGCTTTTGCCAGCTCTATGCAGTAATTTTCTCTCATGCAGATTCTCCCAAGGCATCTTCATGAGAACAATTTATTTATTTATTTATATATATAAAGTTTTGTATAGCACGAACAAGACCCCGAAGGGTATCAGAGCGCTTCACAGTAGAGGGAGGAGGAAACAAAGTAAGGGGACGTTGAAGAGAGGGTAAGGGAGGCTAGCATGCTGAGCTAAACAAAATTGTACATAGATGCGAGCAAAACGTTACATAATAAGGTAGGCAGAGAAACAGACATTACAATTGTAAGGAGAGAAAAAGAAAAAAAAAACATTTCGCAAACAGACAGGCCATGATCCAATTAAGGCAGGAACTTGTTCATTAGGATTGATTTTACTTCATGTTTGAATGCCGTCGTGTAGGGGATTCTGCGAATTTCAGGTGGGAGAGAGTTCCAGATCTTGGGAGCCGCGCCAGAGAAGGCTCTGAGTCTCGTTTTCTTTTTGCGAAAAGTCTGAGGTTTCAGAAGTAAAGAGTTTGCACTTCTGGAAGGTCTGCCTCCTCATGATAGTTCCAGTTTTTGAGCCAGGTATCCAGGGGTTTTGGAGTGTAGGGCTTTGTGCGTCAAACAAGCAATCTTAAAATGAATTCTTGCTTCGTAGGGTAACCACTTTAGAGATCTTAAGGCTGAGGAAATGAGCTCATTTCTTTTTGTGTCAGTGATCAGTCTGGCCGCAGCATTCAATGAAGCCCTGAGTGGGGCCAAGGTATATTTGGGGAGGCCACAGAGCGTCGCACTCCCATAGTCTAGCCTCGGTAGGACAAATGCTTGTACCACCTGCTTGAAATCCTCTTGAGGGAGGAATGGTTTTAGGTTTCTAAGAATCCTTTGGCCTTTGCATCTGGTTCCCTTTGTTTCGTCTCACTATTTTCCAATAGCTTATCCCTGGTGTAGATGTGGGCAGAGCAAGCACTGTAACGTTGCCTCTCTGTTTGGCAGCTAATTGGCAGATTCATAGCCTTAGGACCTGCCTTCTCTGTGATTTTTTTGTGATGTGACCCTATCGGAATGTATTGTTCATATGTAGGGCTCCCTGTTTTCGTTTTTACTGATTTTTACAGACAAATACAGACTATTATTTTCCCGTCCGTATTTATTTTTAAATACAGAAAAATACAGAAAATAGGTCTTCTTTGGATGATTTTTTCTACAATCAATCATGAGTGACAGGTCAGTAGGAGTACAGATTGAGAGGTAGGGGAGATGTAAAAAGACAATAGATTTCCCAATTAAGTGCAGATCTACAGTTATTGATGCTATTCTACAATGCAAGTGTTTTCAGATAACGCAATTGCACTGTATACTGCTGAAACCTTTTGGACATTCAAATGCGCGTATACATTTATCAGTTAAATAAATGTGGAAAAATACCCATTGCAGCTTCACTTATTTAGAAAGTATTTAGGAAGACAAGGGTGCCCCAATGTATGAACCTGGGGTAATGTAGTTTAAAGGAACAATGGTTCTAGAGTGGCCTAAAGGGTCCAAGGGGAAGTAACCCTGTAAAAGGCACTGAGAAAAGTAAAGGAATAGAAACTTAATTCATAAAGGAGAGCAGTAGGAAATATAACGAGGGACATATAGGTCAATGTATGACAAATATTTATTACACAATGAAGGTATTCAGGTGCTCACACAGTAAGTGACAATAAGCGTGACGTGAGAAGTGAGGGTGAACTTAAAATAATGACATCGCATTGACAACAGAAATAGAAGCTCCTTTAAAGATTTTTACAGAGTATAAGGAGTTCATGTTGTAGGGGTCGACGACGTTTCGAACTCAATTATTCGAGTTCATCTTCAGGACAAAAAGTGTGAGCAACTTGAATTGAGCTGAAGAAGGAATTAATATCCTTGGTAAAGGCGTCTACGTAGCGCTGTTCTTCTTAAGGTGACCGGGATAGCCTGCGAACTAATGCGCGTTATGGTGGGACCCGGTAAGGGGAAAAACAAACTTAGTTTGCTGGAAGCAAATGCTTAAACTCCTTCGCCGCTAAATGGCAATGTGCTGTGCCGGGAATTAATTAAATTGGCCGGTCACAGTTCAGTAAATGGAGGCCTGGGAGAGGAAAGGAGCGTGTCCTGCTCAAAGGAAAATCCGCGCTGAGTGTGAGCTGGAGTCCTCAAGTAGTTCTATCTCTATGGGCGGCTCTACGCCGCTCTCGGGGTCCTCCACAGCGGTTTCACCCCCACCAAATAGAGTGAAAATACTGCCCCAAGGTCTGCCCCAAAGGAGGAGGAGGGACGCAAACGTAAGGGGCACTCGAGAGACGTCACTCAGTCCCTTGCTTTCGGCTCACGAATCCAGCTACCCCCGAGTGCGCGGTGCAGCTACAAAGCCACAGTACATTTCAATCCAGGCGCCATGGGGTGATGGCTTCGGAGCTCGGACCTGCTCGCAGAGGTCTCCTCCCTCAGGAGGTGCAGCATCAGACTCATGGGGTAATCCACATTAAAAATGTGAAACGAACTAGACATGGTCTCTGATGGGTTGTTTTTAAATTCCAGTTACCCCTGACGAAGGGCGCATTGCCCGAAATGCATTGGGTGGATATCAAATCGGGTTGCTCATTCTGAAATATGAGACACCAAGCTGTTGGAAAAAGCCCGGATGGGCATTCTGGGAGCATTAAAGGTTTTACAAATCATATTGCCTCCGTCTGAATTTACGATTGATTGAAAAGGGACACAAACGGATTAAAATGAAGATTTACAAGATCACTGGATTGTTTACTGAGTGAATTTATCACACGCTGTGCAACTTGAAATTGGTGCGTGACGACGCACCACGTACTCTATGATTTTCATTTTGTGCTAATGGGACAGAGCACTGTTCGAGTACGCACGCAAAGACTTGCCTGGAGCTTAATTTAAAATTGTTTAAAATGTTCAAATTGAAAGGGAAGGAGTGCGGACTACATATCTTTGGTTTATCACTTTATAAAAGAGGCAGTTCTAAAATAGTAATGTGAAATCCAACTTCACAAATGAGTAGGATTTATCACTACCATTCTAAACATATCAAACATGGCAAAGCTACTCCTTTCTGATCAGGAATTACCACTTAAAAGAATATAAGGGAATTCCCAATACTAGCCTATGAGAGGAGTTGGCCTCACTGCAGTGAAAAACAAAATAGGCTGTTTGTCACTACCAGGACATGCAAACCATAAAGGTACATGTCCTACCTTTTACTTACACAGCACCCTGCCCATAGGGCTACCTAGGGCCTTCCTTTGGGGTGACCTATGTTTAGTAAAAGGGGAGTTTAAGGCTTGGCAAGTAGTTTGAATGCCAAGTTGAAGTGGCAGTAAACTGTGCACGCAGGCCCTGCAGTGGCAGGCCTGAGACAGGTTTGAAAGGATACTTCTGTGGGTGGCACAATTAGTGCTGCAGGTCCACAAGTAGCATTTAGCTTACAGGCCCTAGGTATATGGTATAATTCCTATTTGTAAAGCGCGAACATATCACCCTTAAGGGTTTCAAGGTGCTGGGGGACATTGGGTAGATTAAGTGAGCTCTTGCCCAGAGTCACATGATGCCGAGCTGAGCTGCCACTGGCACCGGGGATCGAACCGTGAACCCCGCCTCCAGAGTCTGCCACACTGGCTGCTGTGCGACACCTCTCCTATTGATGGTGCATACCACTGTACAAGGGACTTACAAGTAAATCAAATATGCCAAATAGGTGTAAAACAATCATACCATGCTTAGGGGAAAGAGCGCATAAACTTTAGCACTGGTCAGCAGTGGTAAAGTCTCCAGAGTCCTAAAACCAACAAAAAGAGGGTCATAAAAAAGTGAGGAGGAAGGCAAAACGTTTGGGGACAACCCTGCAAAAAGGGCCAGGTACAACAAGGTGGAAATGTGGAACTATTAGCAATAAGACTAATGTATAATTTGTCTCATGGCCAAAGTTGTTCCTTTGTGAATGGCAGAATGGGCCAGATGTCTTAGTGTGTGGCTTAAAATTTGCATACGTTTGCTAGGATCTCAGGGTTTAACTATTGTCTGAATCCAGAATCTAAAGCATGGTGACCTCTCTAGGAGCCCCCCACCAGTTTCTTTTATTTAATTTTGGTTTTTGTGCGACACCAGCATGCAGCAATTTGTGCCTCTTCGGAGTATTGTGAGACCCTGTGTAGGGAGAGTGGGACTCACGATGAAAGGGAAACATAAAGACTAGGAGTTTTCTTAGAGTCGCGGAAGGACAATAAGGAATTCTTTAAGGGTTCTTTTATATAAACAAAAACGTTACTTGTGTTAACACCAAATAAACAATGACTGCAATTTGGTAGATGTGTGTTGCTTCCTACTGGTTTCCCCTGCTGTCCTTTGTAAAGTGATGTAATGAATACCTGTGGCTAGGACAAGAGGAGGTGCCCTGGCCTCACTCAATGAGGGGGATGATCCACTTCAGTTCTTGGAAAGAGTTGTAGGATTTGCTCCTAAATGTGATGTTCAACCTGTGACAGCGAGTACCCCAACTGGAATACCAGAATTAGTCAATGTTCTCCCCTGTTCTGTAGTGATAAATGTGATGCTGCACAGAAACCAACTGCCACATAACATCAACTATATTGAAGATATCAACCAAAAAAAACAACTAACTTTCTGCCTGTAAAAGGCTTGCATTCCCTAACCAATTATGCCTTGCCATGCCCTATAAACAGAAAAACCTACCTTGCATGGGGTGGACATTACTAAGTAAGAAGCACCAGACTCACCAAGGCTTGGTAAAAAGAAGCAAAACCCCAGTCTCCAAAGAGGGATGGAAGTGCTAACCATTCCAACCCTATTGGTCCAAGGAGCCACCATATCCGATCAGTGACGCTGAAGGGAAATCTCCACTTTCCCCACACCTTTCTATGGGGTATAAAAAGTATGCAGTGTGGAACATTAAAGGAAAAAGGCTTTTGTTAGCCTTGGAGAAACTGACAGCAGACACTAAGCAGGGGCAGCATGGATGGTTGTATAGGGCCCCAAGTCATTGCAACGCCATGGGGCAGGGCCTGGCTGGCCATTCTGCACTTCCCCAGTAGGCTGTAGGTTGGCGGGCTGCTTTCAGAGCAGGAAGGGCTTCCATGACCTAACCAGTGTCTCCACAGCTTCGTACTACTCACAGCCTTTGGCAATGGGCAGCTGGTTTGAATATTTTTGCCATGCCTGATTTTGGTTTCCTGATAAGGGGTGGGGCCCGAGCCATGACTTTCAACCTACAGTGTTTGAGATGAGCCAGGCCCTACAGTGTGGACAGTGTGCAGCTGCTGTATGCCCTGGCTCACATGCTCACACTTGTCTCTATCTTTCAGAGAGGTATGTGCAAGAGGGGAAAAGAAAATAAATGAAAAAGAGGGTGTGAAAGAAATGAGAGAATAGAAGGATAGAGGAGGGTGAAATAAGGGAGGAAGAAAGGGAAGAAAGAGGTAGGCAATAGAGTAGGAAGGGGGAGGTAGAGTGGATGAACAAAGATGGGGAAAGAACAGAGGGTGAACAGAGGATGAAATGGAAGAAAAAAGGAAAGATAAAAAATGAGTCAGAATGGGGAATGAGAGAGATGCAGGAGAGAGTGGGTGACAGAGAGATGAGCAGTAGGGAGATGAAGAGAAGAGGCAGTAGTGGAAACAAGATGGGTACAGAAGGGGTAGGGTAGAAAATGGCATAAAAGTGGAAGAAGACCTGGAGAAAGAGAATGAGGAAGGTGATGAAACATGAAGAGAAAGGGTAAAGAAGATGAGAAAAATAAGAGTAAGAGAGGAAGAATGTCAGAATTGGACGACAGGAAGGACAAATAAAACGAGCAGAGAGAAAGAATCGAGTGGTTGAAATGCAGAGGTGCGAAATAAAAAGAGGTAGAAAATAGAAAAAGAAAGGAAAGAAAGATGAGGGAAATTCGTGGGAATTAAGGTGTAAGAGAAAAGGGAAGAGAAATTGGAGACCAAGACTCGAGGCCCGAGGCAATGAGCAGCATGGAGGGCAAGGGACGCACTTCTGGGCATACAGTTGACCACTTAGGGTGTTGCATCAAACACACAAAAGTTGATGAGAGGAATGCTTGCACATAGTCTAAATCACTGGCAAACTCTCCAGGTAGCATTGCAACATGTAAGAAGGGAACTGGTCGAGGGTTGTTTGTGTTCTAGTGCAGAGGGGATCTGGCCTGGCAGTTTGTGTCAGACTGTCCTTATTGGAGCAAGATCGAGGCTGATTTGCATATGGCTGGTTCCTGTCTGAGCCCACATGGTGGGCAAAACAAGGTGGACAGCATTGTGTTTCCGAGTAATTATCAATGACTGAGATTAATTTGTATTTGGGCGCAGATAAAGCTTCAGTCCATCGCTTTCAGCTCATACAAAATGTGGCTGCACGCCTCCTTTTCCGGTTACCTCGACATGCTTCAGTCACACCTTTGCTTCATAAACTCCATTGGCTCAAGGTGAACAAATGTATTGAATTTAAGGCCTTATGTTACATATTCCGGGCCAAACATGGTTTGGCGCCCCCCTACATACAAAGTCTGGTCATACCTTACCTGCCCTCCCGACTGCTGAGATCAGCTAGCCTTTCTCAGTTTGTTGTGCCCAGATTACAACTTATTTATATGAGAGGCCACTCGTTTTCTTACCTAGGCCCCAAACTGTGGAACTCTCTTCCAATGGAACTTAGGATGTGTCATTTGCTACAAGCCTTTTGTAAGAATTGAAAGACTTTCCTTTTTAGCCAAGTATAATTCCTTATCATGTGTTATCATTTGCAGCCTGTGGCTTGAGTTGTCCTGCTCAGCGCCGGGAAACCCTGTTGGGTAGCTGCGCACTCTATAAATCTATAAATAAATAAATAAAATAGTGCAGCACCAATGCAGATAAGTGTTCCTTGGTGCAGCCCACAAGGGGCTGCATGATGCAGTCCTTCTGTTTTCTTGAAATTCTCCATTAAAAATGGCCAGAGATTGATGGTGAGCTCAGAGAACTCCAACAGAGTTTTGGAGGATTGCTACACTCCTCAGCCTTTGAGCTGTTTGCTGGCACTTGGATGATATATGGTATGTGTAACAGAGGTAGTGCTCCTGCTGTCTATACCCTCAGATTGTCAGAATTTTGCAACCTGAAATGTATCTCTCCTGTCTGACACCACAATTACTGTGCTCTCTGTGGCTTGAGCTTGTAACTTCTCAGTCACATGAAGACGAGGCCTGCTATATTAAGCCTGCATCTGGAAATTTTATGAAGTTTCCTTGTATATGTGAAACTTGAAACTGCACTTTCTATGTTACCCGAGCGATACCTCTTCAGTCCAAAACAAACACACGAAAGATGTACATAACGTGAGAGCCAGAACAGCTGCCTAAAGCCAAAGTGCGTACCTTCCTTATCACCTGAAGAACAACTCTGCCGTGTGAGTCCTGAACATTTATGTTATTTATCAGATTGGGGATAGCTGTGGTTTGTGAGTCCACATCCTCTAATTTCTTTGTCACCTTGGGGATCTCTCTGATTTGTGAGGTCTGTGCCTGTATGTTCTGTGATGCCAGTGAATAGTTCTCCTTTATAAGGCTGGAGCCTGTGAGCTCTTTGTCTCCTGAGGGATACTGTTGCTTCATGAGGCCTACGCCTCAATGTTCTTTGTTCCTGAGGAATTGTTGTGCTTTTGAGGCCTGACCTTGTAAGTTCCTTGTTCCCTGAGGAATAGTTCTTGTGCAGTCTGAGCATGAAGTTCCTTGTCTCCTCAGGGGTTAGGTCTGCTCTGCATGGTCTGAGCGTGTATATTTTGTGCCACTTCACAGATAGCCGTGCTGTGTGAGGGTCGACCCTGCATATTCTTTATCACAGCTTTAGGAATCCTGAACCTGTGAGTTTGTTGTACCCTAAGGGAGTGAACTGCTCTGTGAGTCCTGACCTTGTAAATTCTTAGTCCCTTGACAGACTTGTCTGGCAAGGATCGTATGAGCAGCAATCTGAACCTGTCATCTGCTTGAGTAGATGTGGGATCATAACAGGCAGCGAGAAGATCTCAGATCCAGAGTTTTCAGTTTGGAACAGTCACAGACATTGGGCTCACCTAAATTCATAGTTGAATGAAGAACCAGATTCAAGAATCAAAAGCATCTTTCATGCACCTTTTATGATATCTTTCACCAACTCATATGTATGGGCAATTTGATGAACTCAGTGTAGGGTTCTGAGCAAGTGAGAGAAGGAAATAATCAGCTCTTGTGTATCAGGGTCTGCATGGCATACTATTATGTTACTTGCACTAACTACTGTTATCACAAGACTAGAAAACGTCACAAGAGGAAGCCAGGGCAGAACTGTTAACATTGCCAATCATGGGTCTTTCAGTATCTGTATTTTTGTGTTTGAATTCTATGGTCTAGAATGTTATATCCCTTTTCAGGGCCCGTATACCTGCTGTTCTAGGTTGATCCAGCAGATGCTGTATTTTATTATCCCAAAATGTTCACATATTTTTTTTCAATTGGTTTTGTAATTGTTGGGAGAAATATAACATATATTTATTTTACAGTTACTTCTTAGGGGTTTCAAGATTTATTTTACAATTACTTCTGAGAGGTTTAAAATGTATGGTGTACCAAATTCCATATTTTTCATGTTTTAGGATATTGAAATCATACATTTGCACGTCTGCTTCCTGTATGTCATTAGAGATAGCCAGAAATATTAACTGCTGCTCCTGGTTCCCCATGTGGTACTCCTGACACTGTCCATGCTATCCCTGGTCAATAAACAGTAACCACTGGGTTAACCACTGACCCTGGGTTCAGGAGCAGGGTACTGCCTGGAGTAAAGCACTTCAGGGGTAGCAAGAACTAGATGAATGCAACTCATCACAATCCGGTAATGCATCAGCAGAGCAGTTAAGAGTGTCTGCTTATTTAAAATGTTATCTCTTGAAGACAAAGCAGTTTAATGACTATAGCATCTTTCCAGATATGCGAGGTCCATAAACCATGCGAAGTTGATCCAGTGAAGTTGAAAGACGGAGAGAATCTGGAAAATAACAAGGTAAAAAACTGCATTTGAAGTCACTTTTACATTGCTGAAAGTCGCACTGAATGGTCCGCTCCCTTCTAATAGTACTGGGAAAGAGACTGTGCTCAGCTCAACCAAGCCCAGCCAGTTGCTATGAGAATTTTATCTTGGGCAGAGTGTTGGGATGGGGGCTGTTGAAGAATGCTAGAGCGCTCCACTCTGTCAGGACCAGTCTCTGACAGTTGTATGCCATTGTCATACACATGCTCGGAAAAGAGATACCCCTTCCACTTCCAATCTCCTGGTGCCCATGGTTAAAAAATAGGCTCGATTTATGTTTTTTAACGCTTCATCCCAGTGTGTATGTATGCCTTTCCACAGTCTGTGTCATAAACAGCTTGAAATACTTACCAAAAATAATAGCCTTTAACTTAGCATTTCATTTATTTATGGTATTTACATTGTGCACATCTCAAGATGCCTAGAGGCAGGATCACAACGGGCCCACAGAGTGGAAGGTTAGTGGGATCTTGGTCCTGTTCATGTGTGTTGACATTTGAGGGGTGGAAGACAAGCAAGCAACCTTTACTAGCGGTGTAGCAGTTGCTTATAGCTTGTATTTATACGAAACATCATTGCAGGGTATCACCATTTGGAGGTTTGGTTGGAGAAGAAGAAGATTTTGACTGCTAGTAAGAAACGTACTCTGATTTAAGGGGGATCTATCTCCCCATCCAATGTATCTGGACATTAAGAATGGGAGATGGATGAGATTGACTTAGAAAGTTGTATGCTATGAATGTAAGGAGTGATCTTTATGCTGAATACTTTGGCATGATTAGTGTGAGCCACTTGAGTGTGAAACAGAGGCTCTTGGCTTCTAGTTTATCTCAAGTCTGGCATCAGTTTGGTCTTTTTTACACTTTCTGTATTCTGCTTTAGTTGGCCACAGTCTGACATAGACCATATTGATGTAGTCCAGTTTGGATTTCATGACAATCCATACAACTACTGAGCAGAAATCTAGTGCAATGCGGTGAAGGGTGGTTCTCACTCTTACTGTGGTAAGATTCTTGACTATGTGGGTGGAGTCCTTCTTTGAGCTCTTCATCTTAAGCTAGAATTGTGTTCCATAAAAGCACAATTTCAATAGACTCTATGATTCCTAATGGCATGTGCTTTGAATCTATATAAAAATGATAAAAAATTAGAAAGTCCGCTGAAAAATCTAAAATGAAAAAAGATTTCAAATGGGTAAAGAATACTATTCGGGTTAGCCTTAGGGTTGGATGTAGGCCACGTTAAGGCTAGAGACAGGGTTGAGGTTATGTTTAGTGTTAGGGTTAGTCTTAATCGATAGTGTGGGTTGGCGTTTGAGCTTAGGGGTGGGATTATGGTTAAGGATGAGGTAAGAGTTAGAAGTAGGGCTAAGATTAGGATATTGCTTAATGTTAAGGTTAAGTGAGAGTTAGGGTGACAGATTCATTTATGGTTAGGGATGAGGATAGGGTTAGGATTCATGCCAGTAATTGGTAAGTGATGGGATTTGCATTACGGTCAGGAGTGACAATGTAAGTTTAGGGTGCCTTACAGCATAGTTACTTACTCTAAAATATATCAGCAAATGAGTGAAATAGCCAACTTTTGACTTTCAAAACAATATCCAAATACATAGCCTGCTTTAAAAGTTAGTTTCTCACATTCATTTTCTAAATCCGAGTTTTCTCACTTTTTTATTTCAAGCGTTCAACCTAGTTTTGTTTAGAAGCAGGTGCGTAAGGGGCGGCATGAAGATTTTGAGAATAGTTGAGAGTGGGGAATTCATATGGGATACCACAGGAGTCAGACAACTCTTGGAGAAGAAGAGGGGTAATTAATCTTCTCTGGTAGGATTACTGGGGATGAGAACCAATTGAGACTGTAATCTCAAGCTGTGCCCAGTTTTGATATTTTTTCTGAATGTGTCAAGTTGGACTGCATTGAAAGCAGAAAGGGGTTGAGGAGTATTCTTTATTGTATTATGGGCATTTATGTATTGCAAACCTAGCCATAGGAGCAGGGGCGTAACACAGGCCCCCGCAGCCCCCGCGGTGTGGGGGGGACCCCAAGCTCCAGGGGCCCCCTCAGCAGAGTACTCCAGCCAGAAAGCTCCTGATTGTGTCCGGAGGGGGCCCCTCCACGTACCTTGCAGGGGGGGCCCCCTCAAGTTTCATTACGCCACTGCATAGGAGAGTTGAAACTCTAACATTACACCAAAATAGTAAATTGGTAGATGGATCTTGGCATTTGCATAGCCCCAGCAAGCTTTTAAACATAAATATTTCACTTATTTTCCTTTGCCAAGGGAATGCGTTTTCCTAACATAGGTCTGAGCCCCAATCCATTTTTATATTGTGAGGATGAGTGTACATATGAAATGAAAGTTGGTTTGGCAATAATATCGTCAAAGGCTTAGTTGAGTACCATGGTCTGTTTTTTTTATGTAAACCCTGTTCCATTGTTTAGACTATTGCCATTCTTTGGCGTTTGCAGTTATTGGAATAAAAACTCTTCCTGAATTTTAAGGTTTTATTGAATGGCAGCAAAGGGTCAGTAATTTCTGAATATTGCAGGGTCGAGTGAGGAGTTTTATGATGTGGTTGACTGAAGGTATTGGGCGATGCTCCTCAATAGAGAGAGCAATTTGAGGCCAGTCAATGGGCAGGGCAGCATTGTGGGCACTTTTTAGGCCAAGCAGGTAAGAAAGGCACCACTTGGGATTACGTATCGACAAAGGGAATGGAAGCATCTTTTGTGAGTATTGCGGTGAGAATTTAGGGTTTATTGGCAGGTAGTATTGTTGCATGGCAGCATAGTGGTAAGAAATGGATAGGCCAGTTTCTTAAAAATCTTGAGAGGTGGATGGGGATTCAGGTGCATAAGGATTTGATGAAGCTTTGTGCATTTTGAGTCACTCTTTGGACATTGTTGACAATTGAAGGTCTTTTGTCTGCCAGGAATACCATTTGTGCATAGAAGAGTATGTTATAGGAATTTAATTGGTGTGAGTTTGACAGATGCTACATCTATGCCTCTCGAGGGCAAGATACCCTCATCCCCTATACTCTGTGAAAAGTTGTCAGTCTTTTTTGAGGAAAAAATTCATAAGGTCTATGAGTTCTTTTCGCCTGTACAGGACACCGTTGAGTCTGATGTGGGAGAGAACCAGTCGGGGGATGTCTCCTTGTCTGCATTTCTTCCAATCTCACTCGAGGCATCCTTGGATGGAATCCTGAAGTGTAAGTCTGGTTCCCCAGCAGACCCCTGTCCTCCAAAATTGTGGGTGGCACTTGCATATATTCTCAATCCAACCCTTAACCTTTTATGGAATAATTCATTAAGCACTGGCAGATTTCCAGAATCTTGGAAACATGCGATGCTCCAACCTCTTCTAAAAAAACCTAATGCTGACTTGATGGATTTAAAAAACTATCGCCCTATTTCTCTTCTCCCAGCGCCGGCAAAGATGTTGGAAAAACTGGTACAGCACCAACTTAATAATTTCGTGGTTAATAACGATATATTGCATGAAACACAGTCCGGTTTCCGGGCAGGCTTTAGTACAGAGACGGCACTTTTGGAGGTGGCCGAATCAATAAGAATGGAAGTGGACGGAGGAGCCTCAGCTATGCTGGTGCTGTTGGATTTGTCTGCCGCATTTGATACGGTGGACCATCCATTATTGCTGGCCAGACTGAGGAAGGTGGGAGTGAGGGGGAAGGTACTCGCTTGGATCAAGTCCTATCTTAGCGATCGCACACAAAGAGTGACATTACACCCTTATAAATCAGAAGCTAAGCCTCTCTGGTGTGGGGTGCCGCAGGGATCGGCGTTGAGCCCGCTACTTTTTAACATCTATCTGGCCCCTTTGTGTGCGCTCATTTCTAAATGGGGAATCAAAACCGTGTCCTATGCAGATGACACACAGTTGGTGTTCTCCTTTAAGGACCTATCGGCAAACACCTTCGAGAGGTTCAGGGGCTGCCTGTGTGATGTCGCTAGGTGGATGAACAATAACAAATTAAAACTGAACACAGAGAAAACTGAGGTGTTGTTTTTTGGTAAGAATTCCCCCCCACCATCGGGTCTGTGGTGGCCGGAGGAAATGGGTCCTCCACCCTCTCCGTCTTCTACGGTAAAAAACTTGGGTGTAAAATAGGATGCTGAGATGACATTTGCTCCCCAAATACGTTCCATTACATCCACTTGTTTTGGAATTTTGAAGAGTCTGAGGAAATTTCTTTTTCTTCTGCCGGAGAACTGTCGAAAATTAGTCGTTCATGCTACGGTGACTTCAAGGCTTGATTACGCCAACAGTCTGTTCCTTGGTCTCCCGGCATATTTGATAAAAAGATTGCAGATGGTGCAAAATGCAGCAGTAAGATTGATTAGAAGAGTGCCATTTAGACAACATATTTCTCTACATGCTAAACAACTTCACTGGCTGCCAGTTGCACAGCGTATAGAGTTTAAGGCCTTGACAATTGCTTTCAGGGCCCAGAACGGCAGCGGTCCCAACTACATTAAAAAACGTATCCGCCCTTATCAGCAAAGGCGATTGTTACGCTCTAATTCACAGAACTTGCTGTGTGTTCCCCAATTCGCAAAGGCTCGTATTGGAGGAAGGGCTTTTTCAGTTGGAGTGACCAAATTGTGGAACTCACTTCCGGTTAGACTTCGGCATATACCGGAAGAAGGGGAGTTCAGGAAAGCTCTAAAAACATGGCTTTTTAGCCGGGACTAGTTAATTTCGTTTTGGTTTGGAGATCTGTCACCCATATGCTGCTGGATCATGCTAGCGCCGGGACACCTCTGTTTGAGGTAGCTGTTGCGCTCTATAAATGCTGATGTATTGTATTGTATTGTATGTCTTATTTATATTCGTGTTAGGGGCCCTCTGGAAAAAAGTAATTTGCTTGAGTTTGTCACGGTTGTGATACAACCATGAATAATGACGAATCCTCAAGTGAATGCGTGTATGCTTAAAATGAAAATGTGACAATCTGCCACTGGTTATGCAGTTTGGTGGTCAATGCTCCTGCACAAGTGGTGAATGAAAGAAGGGACAACTTAATACAAAACTTGTTAGAAAGCTTGAGATTCACATAAAGTATTTTCTAGGATTTAAATCTATTTTATTGATTTTATAAAAAAGCGATACATAATAACCCACCTACATCCATCGGCCGGTGGTATTTTCAGTGGTGGATAGCAGGCATGCATCGCGCAACAGCAGAAGAAAATAGAAATTATGAGAGAGAAATGATGGAGAGGGTCAAGGCTGGGAGGAGGAGGTGTGGGGGGGTGTGTGCGCCTGGTGTCTAAGCTTCCAATAGGGGTACTAATGTTCTAGCAGTCTTCAGCGTGCATTGTGGATGTCAATCACAGTATCCGTAGACACTGGGGACAAGACAACTCACAGAATTCATCGGACAGGTACTGTATGCAGGTTTGCCACATCTTATCGAAGCGGGGAAGATGTTGTGTGGCAACTGTGGTCAACTTTTCCATCCCCAGTACATCCCATATTTTGTGTAGCCAATCCAAGTGTGTGGCACTGTTTCTGTACCCCATCTGGCAAGAAGGATCTGTTTTGCTGCCCCCAGTACTTGGGTAATCGCTCTGCCTCTATGAGATCGCAGTGGGTAGGTGATGGGATTGGGGAGACCCAGTAGTATATTACTTGGGAATTTGGGTATATCTGTCGCAAACAAAACGTTTAACGCATCCAGGACCCCCGCCCAGAAATATTCCAGTTTAGGGCCGTGCCACAGGAGGTGTGAGTGTGCCCTGCTGTCTGCAGTGTCGTCAGCATTGCCCGCCTCCCATGGGGTCCCAAGTAGTGATCCTAGCTGGGGCGAGGTACCAATAGTGAGTGATCTTCAGGAGCATTTCTTTACTAGTGATGTTAAGGGTGGAGGTTCGCCCGATGTAAAATGTCGTTCCATTCTTTATCTGTGAAGGACGCCCACATTCTCCCTCCCATCTAGCTTGTGCAGGTGAGTCGAGGGGCTCAGAGGTGTTATCAAAAAGGCATAAAGATCTGAGAGTAGTATCCAGTCTGTGGAGCCTGTGAGAATCCACTTCTCAAAAGCTATCAATACCCTACTAGCATGTGGGCGGATCCAAGGTTGGGTCACTCAGTGTGTTACTGTCAGATATTGCCATTATGCCCTGTCTGGGAGTTCGTAACATGTCTGCAGTGTCGGGAAGTCGATAAGCCCCTCAGTGTCAAACAGGTCCCCCACTCGTTTGCAGTTAGCCTCCTGCCATACCTTAAACGCTGACCCCGTGGCCGTCGGTGGAAAGTCTGGGTTACCTATCAGTGGCTTTTGTGGGGAGATTGGTGTGGAGAGGCCGTGTCGCAGTTGCACCCTGTCCCAACCTCCAATCGTGGACCTCACAACTGGGGAGATATATACGCCGACTGGTCTGTGATTTAGCCAGCCAGTGTATTTTCCAGATGTCTATGGCCGCGATTGCCTGATCTATAAAACACCAATGTTTTTTGGTGAGGGTGCGGGACCATTCCCCCATGTAGCGCAGCTGTGCCGCCTGATAGTAGCAGCACAGATTCGGAATTCCCAGCCCCCCTGCCGACATTGGAAGAAAAGCGTATGATCTGGCCATCGGCGCTCGTTTGCCCTCACAGATGAAGTCCCAGATAAGTGATTGTAGTCTGTCCAATATCCGTGGGAGGGGCTGAAGGGGCAGAGTTTGCATGATGTATAGGAGTTTAGGGAGTAGCGTCATTTTGACCTCCATATATCTGTCAATCCCGCCTTGCCCATCCATTGTCTGGTGCCTGGTGTGAGTCCCCCATCTTGTCCCGCCCTCGTGACAGACCTGTCCTTCCCGTGTCCATTGCGATTTTGAAATCTCCCCCATCACTAATTCCCTGTCTGGAGAAGTCAGCTGTCGTCCCAGTGTATCCCTGAGAAATGTTTCCTGTCTCTCATTAGGAGCGTAGGCTGTGGCTCTTGTGTACCTGATGCCCTGTATTAAGATATGCAACGCTAATAGCCTACCCGGGGCCTCCATGAAAACCAGCTCCACCCTACTCGTGAAGTGTGTAGCAAACAAAATCGCCACCCCCGCCTTCTTGGTGGCCCGAGGGATAAATATATTGTCGGTCAAACCAGCGACAGCGTAGTCTCCGCCAGTCACTCTGTAGCAGGTGGGTTTCCTGCAGCATACATATATCACATTTTGAATCTTTAAGAAATGAAAGAACTGCCAGTCACTTAGCAGGAGCGTTAAGGCCCCGAACATTAAGTCTAAGCAAGGACACTACCATAAATACCCATGTGGGGTGATATCTGCCCAACCAGTCATGGCATAAGCCCACCCATCCTCCCGGGAGGGGGGGTGGGGGTGGTATGAACAAGTGGGAAAGGAAAGAAGAGATGGAAAGGAAGAAAGTGCAAGAGTAATACAAAGGTAATATATCCAAAAACTTTCCCTGCCGGGGAATACTCAAAAAACAGAAAAAGGGGCTCATGTCACTGGCGAACACAACCGTAGATCAGCTCAATAGAAGAGGAGCTCCGCCAGATGAGCAGCCAATTTTAGACAGAGGAGGTGTGCAGTCAAGGTGTCCATAACAGCCGCCATCCAGTTAGTCGGGGAGAACCAGAGGACTGTCAGAGGCCAGTTTCTTCTCTGTCAGTTGTCAGTGGTCGCCAGTTGGAGCCACTCAGTTGCCCTCCTGTTGCAATTGTTGGAGCAGCCGCGATCGCTCCTCACGGCTATCCGCCTCAGTAGGTTTACTCAGTGTTTTCTTCTTTCACCTTGAGGAGCGTCGCGAGCCAAGGCCCACACTCACAGGCTCTCGGGTCGGTGACCCTGAGCGTGTGGCATGTCGTAGACCTTGGATGTCTGGCAACTCCCGGGCATCCTCAAGGGTGCGTATCATCCAGACTTTATCTCGCCACATAAACTGGAGGTGAAAGGGGTAACCCCATTTATATCTAACATTTTGGGCTTGTAGAAACTCCGTGAGAGGTTTGAGGGTTCTGCGACATTGTAATGTAACCGGGGAGAGGTCCTGGTAGAGCCATAACCGAAGGACCTCGAATTCGACGATTTTCAACTTCCGTGCCGCTGTGATAATAACCTCCTTATGCCGATAGTAGTGCAGGCAGGTAAGTATATCCTGAGGTTGGCCCGGTGTGTTAGCCGGTCTTCTGGCTCGATGCGTGCGGTCGAGAACGATCTCCTGGTCTCGCAAGGAGGGCGCTACGTTCTTTAAAAGTCGGATAACAAAGTCCTCCATACTGCCTGAAATAGCCTGCAGTGGGGCGCCTTTGATTCGAATGTTGGAGCGTCGGGATCTATTCTCCAGGTCTTCTATCTGATATAGAAGCTCTAAATTCTGGTCACGCAATTCCAGCAGTTCCTGGCGATGACCCTCCAGTTCCTCTATCCTGACCTGCTGGTTCTGGTCCAGCGATGTCATCCTTTGGTCCATGGCTTCGATGTCCTGTCGAATCCTTTTGATGTTGGAGGTAATATCACGCTTGAGCCCCGCAAAATTGTCACGCAGGGACCCAAAGAGCTGTTCCAAGAACGCCTTGCTAATAGGGGATTTATCTCTGGTGGCATCCCCATCTCGAGAAGTGTCCGTAGATGTTTCTAGCCCACCCCCCACTTCTAGTACCACATCTGTCTTCTTCGTGTTGGTTTTAGTAAACATGTCCTTCACAGAAAGGTGGGAGGACATGACTGCATCCACAAGGTTCACCACTCTGACAGTAGGCCTCTGTGGTAATTGAATATTTCACTGCAGCTGTACGCCTTTCACCCAGGCCCGCCGTGCAGCTCCTGGACAACCGAGTTGTATATATGGGGGTCTCAGGGTCGCCCCTATCCCTAGTCGCTACCTCAGGTGTCGCTCGTCCAGGGCGTCTGAACTCTGTGTCCCACTCTGCCTCACAGGGTCACCCCGGGGTACGGGTAGATTCCTCCGTCCAAAGGACCTTCCCATTGGGCCGTCATCGTAGGGGGTCACAAGAGGTCCGTGTCTTGGAGAGTCCATTGCTGCTTCCCAGAGGTGCCATCGCCATTGCCAAGTCACCGTATAGAGGGGGGAGTCGCACCGAGATGGGCCGGACCACCACTGGTGGGCGGCAGAAGGCCACAATTACTAGCCCTCGTCTCGTGCCGATACCCCGTACCTGTGGAGGGTAGCGGGGGCCGCTAGGCCCCGTCTTCCAATCCCAACTCCCACAGTGGTCCTCCAGAGCTCCTCTCAATCCACTGCATAGGCACCATGTAGAGGCCCCGATCTGTGTAACCACTTGAAGGGGGTGGGCCTATTGTCCTTCAGATGCCCCACCAGGACGCCACACCAGTCAGGCTAGGAGACTGCTCCAGGCGGTCCCCGCGCAATTCTGCAGTCCCAGAGGTTCAATCCTCAGTCCACAATGGGGGGGGCAATGGTGGAGGGGGGCCAGCCCACTACCCATAGGCCGCAGAAGGTCAGCAATGTTGATCCTCGTCTTGCGTCCATAAAGTAATTTTTAAAAGGATAACTGAATGTAGGAATCCCATTATTTGTGAAAGGCAGTGCGTGACCCAATTATCCATTTAATGTGTATTTATTTTCCATAAAACCAATGTTCTTCCATTGTGGAGTTACATTCTGCTCTAATCTGCTGAGGTTAAAATTGCTTTATAAATATTGAAATGGATATGTCGAAAACTCTATCATCTCAGCTTGATGCCGCACAAAATAGATATTTTTGCTGGCAACTCTATTGTACAGTGTATTTGTGTCTTTTAACATATTGTTTTGTTGAACTTTCTTAGGAAAACCTTAGGCAATATGTCGATCGCATTTTCAATGTCATAACAAAGTCTGGGGTGAGCTGTCCCACCGTAATGTGTGATATCTACTTTTCTCTGCGAGAGTCTGCTGCCAAGCGTTTCCAAGGTATGAGTTTCCTTTTAGTGTGTTTTTAATTATGTTGTAAAACAGTAAGTCGCTCTCTGTTTTGGCTTCCGGGTGCCTGCTGCAGTGGTTTGCTGATTTGAGTAGATGTTCTTTATAAGAGATCCCTTCTACAGAGTTTTGTAAATGAAATTACTCCTCTTAGCTTAGAAGTTCCGCATTTGTTTTTAAAAAGGCTTAACGGATATTGGTGCTTCTGTTAACATCTCCCACCATTTGCTCACACACTTTGAGGCACTAGCAAGGTTGAGTGGTTAATACTGAGTCAACTATGTTTAAAGGTGAGAATCAGAAGAGGTCCTCCCTGATATGATTCTACAGTTTTACTCATTCAGACATATCTGACCTTCATCTAGGCATCACAATAGATGCATCTAACCTGATGAGACAAATAACAAACAGCTGTTGCTGTGAACAAACATTGTAATGTTGATGCTTTGGGCTTCTACCAGCCATTAGAAGCCTGGAGCACTCCATTGTCTTCAATGGAGTGCTCAACATTCCAATGTTCTAATCTGGTATCACATATGTCCTTATCAAAGCCTCGACCAAAGAAACAAAGCCAACACTATCCTACTGATGTTCTGGGATCCCCGTGGCACGTAAATTTGAATGGCCTGCATGATTCTCCATCTGCTCTTGTTTGTCTTTAAGTCATATTACTTCCTTTTCAAGTTTGTCATTTAGTTCAACTGCACATTGCTACTTATCATCACACTCGGACACCCACTGTTCCATTTCCTCAACTCTAGCAAACAGCTGAGTCAGCTGCCTATTCACATTGCCAAAACACTCTTTTATCTCCCCCACCATGTCTCTCTGTGCGGATTGTATCACTTTGACCTCTCTCAGCACTTCCTCTAGCATAGCAAATAAGAGATTGAGGGTATGTATCCAAGTTCTGTACAATTTTGCTCAAGCCTCCTGGCTGTTGATCTATTCTCTGCTGTTCTTGTGTCACTACCACTAAAGTTTCTTGTGGCAGGGTTTTAAGCATATTAATTTAGATGTGAGCTCCTCTATCGGAAGGTCTTTACCATGACTGCCTGATTTTACCACAGTTTTGTTAGACTGGAATAATGTGAACACATCAATGCTCAGGCTGCTCCTCCCTGCTTTCATGGGGGAAGGGGGTTACATTTCCTCAACTTGAGCTCCTTTAGATTCGCCAGCTGACACAGTATCAGCCACCAGAGACTGCTCCTGTTGTTCTGAGTTAATTAGGTCTTCTACTTCCACTTTATACTCATCTGCCCTTGCTGGCATTTTCTGGGGCTCTCCAGAGGTGTCACTCAAAGAGGATGCTAAGTGTGATAATAGAGTTTTGATTGGGCCATCAATGTTAACATCAGCTGTTTTAGCCGAGATCGGGGCGACGAGTGTTCCCAAAGTTGTGAACAAGTTGGGGAAAGAGGAGGACATCGTTTTAATCTGAGAGATATCGGGTAAAATTAATTGACTCAATTTCTCTGCACTCAGGGGGCCAATTTTTAGAGAAAGCAGTTTATTCAAAATGGCTTATCTACCCGATCCCACAGTTAAAAAAAAAAAAAAATCCAGATTATTCAAGTCATTGTTTTAGATGTGAGTTTATGGACTGTGCAATTGGTCCCATGTTACATGCAACTGTACTGAATTAAGTCATTTCTGGGGGTTGATTTTTAAATATCTAAAAACCCATCTGCAGATTCAAATTGTTCCCAGCCCTACCCTGGTATTATTGGGATATGGTCCTACGCAGGAGATATTATTTAAGACATCAAAAACGAATCTATATAGCTTGATGTTAGTTGCTAGATAATATTACTACAAAGGTTGAGGTCCAAACTAATTCTCTTTATAACAGATATAGTTATTGCATTTTTAATCTTAAACCCATTAATCTTTATAAGTTTTTGCTCATACCAACCCAATTGGAGACTGGCACGCTGGAAACAGCTTAAAAATAAGATGCTGTAGCATTTAAAATTTGTGCTTATGGTGCCAACACAAATCTCCAGTTCCTGTTTTCATAAACTGTTCATGCACTGCATTTCTGTCTCATTTTCATATTTGCTAACTTCTTTTATGAAAAATGTAATCTGTTTGAAAAATGTTATGTCTCTATGCTACTGACAAGTTGCTTTTTAGGTGCAAGTCTGTACATTAATCAGCACTTTCAAGACCCAGATCACTAAAAAGAGACCTGGTCATTACATTACCAGTATAACGCCCTTTTATCCACATGCACCAAGAATGGAACATACATTCAACAGTAAACTCCAGCAGGGGAAAGAAGAGAACAGAGTGACATAATATTAAGATGGCAAGCATCCTTAACAATAAACATTCCCCCAGCTATCCTCTTCCCAGAGGAGGGTCCCCCTTGCTCATCTTGTTTACAATACTGATTGCCCTTTTCCCCTAAAGGCACACCAGGTGTTACATAGTGTCTGTCCCATCTTATATTCACCCTTTGTCTACAGCCAAATTGTCTGAAAGGCCCTGGCTGACTCCACTAGTGAGAAATGTATTGCTTTCTCTTAACTCTCTCCACACTGTGAACCATATTAATGCCTCTAGCCCCTTTATTACCATATCCTTCTTCACTTTTAGGCTGCCCCTCTTTCTGGTGAGGATATTTAGGTTTAGGTCAGGGATGACCAAGAGTTTGCTATTTCCAAGCCAGATGTCTGCTTTTCACCGCTCATGGTGGCCAACTACAGTACAATACCCATACAATATCATTAGGATTTTAGAGGACAGTCTAATGGTCTTAGTAGCAACTTGTGTGGGGACCCTCATCTTGGCCCAGTAAGTCCTCCAAGAGTTTATTCATCACATCCAAAAAAGATTTCACTTTATTCTGTGAGTGAACTTTCAGCATTCTGAGTTGGGCTCCTCTTTGCATGTTGTCAATCTGCTCCACCTTTCTGTCCATCACATGATAACCTCAGTTGTAATACCTTTAAAGAACAACATGTTCTGGGGAGTAACTACTGGCTGAGCATAGGGTCTTAAGTTTGGAACTCCAGTGAACCATAGTCTTCTTGAGTTCCAGCCAGTCCCTGTTTGCTGTTTTCTAACATGCTTTCAGCTCTGCATAAAAGGACCGCTGCAATTTTAAGAACCCAGTTCTCACAAAGAGTGGGCCATATGCCTTGAAAAATGTGCTGTATTAGTGGTTTGCCCATCTATGCTACTTTAGGTATCTGAAAAAAGGGACTAGGACCAGGGTCACCCTCAACTGACAAGCTTCTGATGTTAGAAAGAAGCCCTTGGTAGTGAAAAAGGCGCCATTATTAGATGACCCACTTTCGCAGTTAGAGGTCTCCAAGCCAACCATTCATTGGTTTCTTCTGTGGCCTCTCAAAGGCCAGTATCTCCAGAATGTGAAGGCGTTCAGCCTCAAGGCTATAAGTCATGCATACCGGAGATGTAATCCATGCTAATCATGATGGTTATGGAACCCTAGAGACAAGCCAGTTGTTAGTATCATAGAATTATTTAGTAGCTTACATTTAAGCAAATGTTTTTGTGATAATATATTTTATTTTAGTATTACAACACCATGCCCTTTCTATGCATATGTATCAGTGCATGGCTGCAAGGCCATCCATCTCCCAGGACCCAAAGTTAAGTTAATCCTCCAACAAGAGCTACTACAGAAGTTCAGAGAACCAAGGGGCGGATAAAATATGCTTATCCCTTTGTCGTAATCAAGTTCTTTAAATGCATTTATCCATGTAATCTACCTAACAAGTAAACCACCTTTTGAAATAGCATTTCCTAAAATAAAAATTAATCAGTTTCCCAACTATAATCAAGCACTACTAAGATTAAACAACATCTTAATGATGCCAGGGAGATTTCCTGAAGGCTCGCGAGAGAGATGGCTTACAATGGATCTAAACTCAGCTTGCTTTGGTAGCTTGGGGCTCAGCCAAGTAGCAAGCTTCTGTTAGGGGAAAACGACCAGAGTTATGAAGAGGAGCAGATCCCTTTTTTGAGATGGCCTGGAAAGTGCTTTATAAATTGAGGGAATCAGATCTCTGGTAGTCATTAAGTTTGAAGTGTTATTTGATAAAAATTAGATACTGGAGCTCTTATTAGCACAACAAGATGGTGACATGAAGAGGAAGGCAGAAACAGCTTCTGGCCTGAGATGACAGTAGCACTGAATGCAGAAGGCAGAGAGGACATTAAAGTGGGTATACCAACCTTTCACTGCTAAAGCTGTGATATTTAAGCTAATGGATATCTGCATCTAAGGAAAGAGATACCTGGAAGAAAGAAAAGTACAGCTCGAGCGATTGTCAGGAGAAGTTGGCACAGTGCAGGATCATTACCTCATTTGGTGGAGCATTAGAGGGGAGACGTTTTTTGCAGTACGAAAATGTTTGAGAACGAGGAGACTCTAAAGGGGTGAAGGAGGTCAAATCAAGCAATTGGTGGTTCTGTTACAGCGACACTCTTTGAGGGCAATTACTGACTGTTGACATTTGTGGAGGATGCCCAAACACTGCAGATTGCTGGTTGGTCATCTATTTTTGATAGTACTCAAGGTCTTTTGCCTGGTCTCGTAGATATATGACTTTGCCATCATGCTACTATTTGTTTGAGCTATCCATGCTTGGTTGTATCTACCTGACTGGTCTATTGCTCCATTGTACCATACCCATCCCCTTCTGGGTGCTAGCCTTGGCTCCCTGCTTTTTTCATTCTAGTAGCCAAAGTTTAGAACACTTTTCCATGATTCCTTACATTTGAGCTGTAGGGGAATCCCAAAAATATTCTTCTTTTCTGAGCTTACAACCCTGCCAGTACTCTGCTCTAATCTAACGGCAGAATACCAAAGTTCCTGGGTAACCGCACCCTCTAAGAAATGTTATTTTATGTTATTTAACATTTTTAACGCGCACAGATACTCAAGAGTGTCCCGGCGCGACCTTGAGAGATGGAAGGACCCGATTAAACAGAAAAGTTTTCAGATTTTTCTTAAATTGAAAAGGGTCTTGAATGCTGCGAAAGGTAAAAGGCAACGCATTTCATGCTAAAGCGGCCTTTACCGCAAGGGAGGCGCCCCCGTCCTTTGCAACCGGAAACGAGGGACACGCGCCAGCAGTTGAGCTGAAGAGCGCAGTAATCTTGGGGGAGTGTAAAAGGAGAAACGTTTTTGAAGATAGGTTGGTCCGAGGCCATAAAGGGCACGATGAGCTAGTACTAATGATTTAAATTTTACTCGTTCAGTAACGGGCAACCAATGAAGAGCACGAAGATGTTGTCTCACGCTACATCTGGTCTGGATGTTCAAGAGGAGCCTGGCTGCCACGTTCTGAACCACTTGCAGTTTGTTGAGCAAATAGCCTGGAGAGCCAGCGTGCAAGGCATTAGCATAGTCTAAGCACGATAGAATAAGGGCTCGGGTGACTGTTTCTTTAGCGGCCCTGGGAAGAAGGGGAAGAAATTTCCTCAGTGTTTTCAATATACCAAAGCAGGTCCCGGCCAGTTTTTTAATCTGGGACGCGAAGGTAAGGTTCTCCTCGAACCAAACCCCCAGATTCTTAACAGGTTGCCCTGCTGCAACTGGTAGAACAGAGTCTGACGGCCAAAGCGTAGCTCGAAACTGGGGGGGAATTGGCCGAGAGTAGAATTTCAGATTTTTCCTCGTTACACTTAAGTTCTGCCGAGGCCAGCCAATGAAAAACTTCGGTCAGGCAATTCTTAGCGGAAGAGGTAGAGCTCTCGTTTTTTCCCCCAAGTGAACAGGAGCTGGGTGTCATCAGCATAGGCAATTATTTTTGCCCCCAAATCCTCCGCCAATTGCACCAAAGGGGTGACATAAATATTAAAAAGTAGTGGACTCGGGGAAGAACCCTGGGGAACCCCTGTGTACACTCTCTGTGGTAAAGAGGAGAATGGGGGAAGCCAAACCTGTTGCGTCCGGTCCTCCAAGAAAGACTTAATCCAGCCCAAGGCTGAGCCAGATAAACCTATCTCAGCAAGTCGGGTGAGCAGCAATGAGTGGGGGACCGTATCGAATGCCGCCGAGAGGTCAAGCAAAACCAAGGCTGCCCTCCCGCCGGCATCCAAGCAGTCGCGGATGGCCTCCGAGACTTCCACCAGAGCTGATTCGGTACTATGAGAGGCCCTAAACCCTGATTGAGCTGGGTGTAGAAGGCCTGAGCTTTCGATAAACTCAGTCAGCTGTCTGGTAACCACTTTTGCGCACACCTTAGCCACACTGGGCAGAAGAGAGATAGGACGGTAGCTCACAGGGCACAGAGGGTCGAGTGATGGTTTCTTTAATAGAGGCAGAATCTTGGCCTGCTTCCAGGCTGTCAGGACGAGAGCTTCCTGGAGAGACATATTAATAAGTCTGTTAACTTCTGGGTTAACGGTGTCCGCTACTGCCGCCAAAAAGTCTGGACGTGCAGGGGTCTGAGGGGGAGCCTGATTTCAGTCCTTTAAGAATTTTAAGTGAACTGGGCAAATCAATTGGGATAAAAGCAGCTAAATATTGGGGAGGAGGAGATGATGTGAGTCCTACACCCAAAGGGGCACCTGGAGCCCTATTATAGGATGTAAAAGATGCCTGTATTGCCAGAATTTTTTCCCTAAAAAAGCTAGAGAGATCTTCACACCAGGAATTTGAAGAAGGAAGTGAGCTAGATAGCACTTTGGGCGACAGGAAGCTCTGGACGATTGAGAATATTTCTTTGGAATTATTCCTAGCTGAGTCAATCCTAGACGCGTAATACAGGCTTTTGGCTTGAGTTATAGCCATATAATATGTTTTTTGTTTACTTCTCAGCGCAAGTTTAGCCCTTGGGCAATAATCCTTGCGCCAGTCTCTCTCCAGTTTCTTACATTCCTGCTTTAACATCCTCAGGGCAGATGTAAACCATGGTTTGGAGGGAGAGTCCCTGGAATGCTTGTGCCGAGTGGCAGGGTGTACGAGATCTATGGTATTAGAAATCCAGCATATGAAGGAAGCAAATTCACCTTCAAGGTCACCCACAGGATTGGGTCTGGAGACCTCCAGGGCTTGGCTGAACACTGATGGATCATTTTTTGCGAACGCTGGCTCGCATTTTGGCCTGGCCGAGAAATTAGCGTCTGCCGCTACCCAGGAGAAGTAGGTCAAGAAATGATCCGACCAAGGGACCGGAATAGGGGCTTTAACCAGAATTGGGAAGTTAGAACAAATAGGGTCGAGAATATGACCCCCTGAGTGTGTTGGACGGCTGACCCATTGAGTAAGCTGGGCAAGGTTCAACGTGTCCCCAAACTCAAGGGAATTCCCCGAAGCTATTTGGTCAAGCTTTATATTTAAGTCACCAAGAACAATATATTTGGAAAAGCGGAGTGCTCGGGGAACAATGACATGCCCCAGTGCCTAGAGAAAGGCACCTGCCGGACCTGGGGGTCTATAGATCAGGGAGCCTCCCAATGTAAAGTGTGGCGAAATGTTAATATTGAAATCCAACATTTCGCAGTCCCTCTCCGAAGTGACCTCGCCACAATGGAGGTCCCACTTGTCTCTATATATGACCGCCACCCCTCCCCCTCTCCCCTTAATCCTGTCATATCTTGCAATCCTAAAGCCTTCAGGGATGGCCAGCGCCAGTGTGGGGTTAGAGAACTCATCTAGCCAAGTCTCAGTAATAAACAAGAGGTCAACTGGTTTGTCCACCAAAAGATCAAAGACATCCTGGTGATGTTTCTTGAGAGAGCGCGTGTTAATAAGGGCAGCGTGAATTAAAGGCTCTTGCTTGCCCCTCCTGACAGGGAAGCTAAGAGGAGCAGGACCAGTAGAGCAAGCACCCAGCGTGGAGCAAACAGAATCAGAGCACTCTAACACATCCCACTTACTAGAGTGGGAACAAGGAGGCAGACGGAGGGTCTGAAGCTCTTCCCCGTTATAGTGCAGCCGTTCTCCATGTTGAGGCACCTGACGGGCAGCATGGTTGGCGCTGGACGTTGACGGGCGCAGATGGGCTTGCAGCGCCTGCTGCGCGCGTCCGCTGCGCGTCCCGCCGTGCACATATTTATATACCAATTAGCCCAACGACTAGAGAGCGCACTTCCACAAGATGGCGTCTCTCCTAGTCCAAAGGAAAACCAGGAAATAGTGGCCCCTCAGGGGACTGACAACATCAAATTCATGCAGTACAGATGCAACAGTAAAACGGTACTTAATAAAAGCTAAAACTTTTTTTTTTAAATGCGGGAATTGATATGCGAGTGCTTAATGATTTTTAAAGTGCGAGTAAGTGTGAAATTATCAGCAACAACATGTGCCAATAAAGCAAGTTAGCAAGCAGCGTCCGGAGCAGACGGAGCAACCTCTCAAGGCGCTGCGCGTCCCGCCGTGCACATATTTATATACCAATTAGCCCCACGACTAGAGAGCGCACTTCCACAAGATGGCGTCTCTCCTAGTCGAAAGGAAAACCAGGAAGTAGTGGCCCCTCAGGGGACTAACAACATCAAATTCATGCAGTACAGATGCAACAGTAAAACGGTACTTAATAAAAGCTAAAACTTTTTTTAAAAATGCGGGAATTGATATGCGAGTGCTTAATGATTTTTAAAGTGCGAGTAAGTGCAAAGTTAGCAGCAACAACATGTGCCAATAAAGCAAGTTAGCAAGCAGCGTCCGGAGCAGACGGAACAACCTCTCAAGGTCAATCTACCTAATAGTAATAATAATAATGCTAATTGTCATGAGGCTAATGAGGTCTCTTATATTTTTGTCTTTTTTCATAGGAGACCAAGATGTAAGATATACGGCTGTGAGCAGCTTTATTTTCCTGCGATTTTTTGCACCTGCGATTCTCTCTCCGAATCTTTTTCAGCTTTCGCCACATCATCCAGTGAGTATGGTTTCTCATTTGTTTGATATGGCATCCTAGGGTGATATATGCAGCAACCAAGTACAAGGCATGTGGAATATTTTGATGTACTGTGTTGCAGATCGTGTATGAACACTAAAGGTGCACTGTAGGTAGCCTCCTTTTTAATGTGGTCGTTTGAAAGGGAGGCTATCCTAAATTATTTGAAATCCTCCATGTTTCATGTTGTGTATGACTAGACTCCATGGGCCAGGACTGAGTAAGTTCAAAGTCCAAGACCACCAATGTTTCTTGAAGAACGCAGAGAGTGAGTAATACTGCTGCCTGGTTGATAATTCGGTCACATCGTCACCTGATTGCAGACATCAAACCTAACCTGTACAAAACACAGAGGGACACATGGAATAAATTAGTGTGCACTCATTTGAGAGTGATGGTTCATGATACAGAGTTATTATGTGTGTGGGTGTTTAATGAAGCTGGTAGGTACCAGCTATGAGCACAGGCCCAGTATATATCATCACTCTTGGCGCTCTAGGAAGCTTTTATTTCAGCAAACCCTAAACTCTCACTTTCTGTCAGAGCACACAGTGCTGTTAGTTAAAATGATTACCAACAAATCTCTCAGCTTTTGGTGAGAAACTGGTCATAGAGTCAATACTGTCTTGTCCTCTGTGGGAGAAAAGGCCAGAAGAACTGTGAACCATAAAGTTTTCCTGGTAGACGGAGTTGTTTTGCCCAGTAGCAAGAAGGAAATCTGTTGGTACTAGTTTCCAGACATAGCGGGTACCACTATCAAAGGATTCCGGTCTATGAGGATCCCATCCCTGTCTGGAACATGTGGCTACGAGACAGATATATCCACTGGTTACTTCACATTTTTGCTTTTTTTAATACAGTTGTTAATTATCTATGTTTGATTTACACTTGTCTGTGTCTTTCTTATTTACTTGCTTTTTGGGACTTTGGTCCTAACTTGAGAAGGGCAGTTATGGTCCAGCCAGTGATGGAGCTGGGCTGTTCTTCAGGGACAGGCCCTCTTGCGTCAGAGATAGCTCAGTTTGAACATATTGTTTATACCTCTTTTATTTTAGTGCATTCCCAAATGGGACAATGACAACCAGGCATAAATGTGACCAATGGCTCTGTGTTATGTTAAGAACTCAAAATTGTAAATCTGACAACCCTCAACGTCCAGCTAGCACTACATAGTAGACGAACCGATTGATTTTGGAAAATCTCACACACAACTCATCCTTTCCCATTTTACAAGCAACCCTAATCAAGTAAGGCAGAGAGACAAGCAACAGATGTCAGATATTATATAGGGTTTTAAAAACAAAGTGCCAGATGTTATGAAAAACTAATTCGTACCTAAAGCTTTAAGTGATTTGTCCAACATTTCTCATACCTGCAGCCAAAACTGAGAAGTTCTTTTACCAGTTTTCCAGGCTCATGGCTTAACAACTGTTTTTCATGTAATCTAGCCACTAAATAACAATGTTGCTATATATAAATGCTTTTTATACCTATTTTTGTAAATTCATTGGCGAAAGAGTGTCTGTTGTTACTATTCCACTATATCTTGTTTTAGAAAAGGGGTTTAACTATCCTTTCCCCCATTCCACTATTTTTGCATTTTTTTGGGGCAATATAGTCTCCCTCAATCAACCGTGGCTCATGTGTCCTGTTGCTGCTTCTTTTCCTTTTTGTGACTGAGTCAGTTACCCACTATTTCCTGATGCAGTTACACAGTTGAAAAACAAATATATCAATTAATGTTTATTCTTTTTGGAATAAGTTTTATTGTTTCATATGTATTGCAGTTGGCACGCAGTGATAAAATAAGATAACCATAAAAGGAAAGAAAAGAAAAATGAGGAAAATACAAGGACTTTCCTGAATCGCTTAACATTCAGTCAGATTTCCTACTTGTAAGGCAATATAATATAACAAAAAAAGAGATGTCCTCATCTTATGGTCAGTTAAACTATAGACAGTGCTTGACATCTCGCTGTGTGGCTAGGACAGTAATAAAGAAGGGGGTACATGTATGGAGGAGATGTGGATGCTTATGGGTTTGCCGATAGAGGCCAATTATTATTTTAAAATATGGATGTTTTATTGGGTTTTTAACACATCTGGGAAGTTAAATGGAATGCTGCCCTCACTCCTTCAACCCCAAGAAGAAGCATGACACGCTCATTCTTCCCCACCTCCCCACTGATGGTTATTTTAAAGGGAACCTATCTTGGTTCATCCCACTCTCAAACTGGCATAGTATATGAATAATAAATTGGTACACTTGTATGGTGCACTATTAATATTCTTTTACCCAACTCAGCGATGCTCATTTTATTGACCTTGGAAGAAGAGACTTGCTGGATTTGTCAGGATTCAAATTTGTTTCTGTCCTACTACATACAGATCTCTGTAGTGGCTGTAGTATTCTTCTCAAGTTTCTTACCTACTGATACTCGCTACGAGTATAGTTTACTAAATAGGTCATCTTTCCATTGATACCAGTCTGATTTTTTTTAGTAGGATCTGCACTTACAAATGACACACTTTTTGTTCCATTTTCCAACAGAATTTAACGTCAACAATGTGGCAGACCATATAGCCTGACCAGTCAGATTTTACCTGATTCTGCAATTATCCCACTTTTTTCTCGGTCATCACACCAGGATTCTCCATTGTAAAATGTCTTTTTAGAAATTACTCCAGGGAAAATGTACCTCAAGACCCACAGTACAGAAAAGAGGGCTTTTTATGGTGGATTCCCACAAAGAATGCCATTGCAGCAGCTTTACCTGATAGCCAGATTGGCTGTGGCCTGTGGAGCATCCCTACATTCGTGCACACTGTGCTCCTGAGACTCATGCAGCTCTCCTGGACAACCTGCACCAGTACTCAATTGCAGAGTATTTCCATGACCTAGTTGCTTTCCTTCTGTATTTCCATCTTCCGCACATACAAGCCCCTCGTGTAAAAGATTGCACAACTCTCATGACTCTCCCATGATCTCCCATGCTCTCCCATGCTTTCTCGCACGTGTGTCAGCACCATCTTACTTTGTGTCTTCACAATTATTTTGATCCTCGTGCATGGCTTAGACAGACCTGAGGTGTGCCTCTTAGGCAGGGTCAGGACAGTGTGCAGCATGTGGTAAATACTTTTACAGATAATGTATTAGGAGAAAGGTTGCGGCTCCTTTAAGTTCTCTTTTTCTTGACAACACCACTAGTGTTATGTCCCTGGACCATTCATTCTCAGACCTTCACATGAAAGGGACAAGTAATTTTGGGCGCCTACAAGGGTGATTGACCAGCTCCAAGGCCATTCATACCAAATAACCGAATCATGGGGGGGGGTCACGAATACCATTCCAATTTAAGAAGTTACAACCTTCACTTGGAGAGCCCAATGGCTCTTAATCTTTTGAATTCTCTGCTTTGATTCTTAATCATTACTGAAGCCCAGGGAACCCCACTGAGTCATTAATGGAAGTCAGGAACCCCGGTGTAAGCATTTTTGATGATTTAAACCACAAAACAATACCCCAGAAATACAGAAACAAGCATTCATCAAACAAATACACAAATGATGAAATATTTTATTTAATTCACAAGCAAATTTAAAAAAAAAAACATTTTAATTTTAATAGAAAGTTTGGAGGTTTTCTAAATTCAATTGAGGCCACTCATCCTCCCTCCTATATTCTGTTTAATACATTTGTACTGCTCCCAATTTCAAACGGCTTCACATTTACAGAACGTTTAAAATGTTCAATTTTACATTTTGCTTCTTTATATACACTATTTTAATCTGCTAATATTATTCAGTCTTTTAAGCAGTCACAGACCCCCTGAGTAGGCTTCGCGGACCCCATGGGTCCTTGGAATACAGGTTAAGGACCACAGATTTAGCCTACCAGTAGAGAAAGAGGAGAAGCTTCAAAGCGAGTCAAGATGAACAGTGAAGCAACCTCGTTGATCAAAACCCACTTATTTGATGCAGGCCAACCTGTAGTTCTGGGGAAGCCAGTAAAATCCTATGGTAACACTAACTGCCCCAAGGGGAATTCATCAACTATCTCAAAAGAATATCAGGACAAAATCATCAGAAAAAATGTAAAATAGTTTGGCTAAAGAATTGCAATCTAACCACGGCTTGTTGAAAAAGTTCAAAACAATGTAAAGTATCAATCTGCATTTTTTCCAAAAAAGTGATCAAATAAAAGAAAAAGGTATATCTTAGTACACTACAATTTCAACATTGCGAGACCTAATGAATACATCCACAATGACTATTACTGTATTGAGAAGAGTTTAAGCAAGCACTTTTGTACCGCTGAGTTTATTTGAGATTCGCTGTGGATGCAAAGGGGTCCATGAGTCTAGGCATCAAAATAATATGATAGTATAGCAGGATGACTCAATGAGTTGAACTCTCACCTTTGAGAGGTGCAGTAATTAGCAAGTGCAGTATGGAGCCCAAAAGGCAAGTTATCATTATAACAAGAAACAATTGTTTTTTATTCATATTCACAAGCCATGGTTATGACCCAATGAAGCAACAATTTTTATAATGCTCTGTCATATAAAATGCAAATTGAACAGGCAATCCTCATAAACTTACCCAACTTCAGATTAGAGCTGTGACAGAGAACCACTCCATCTCTGCAGGTTCTCAGACTGTTTTGGCATTTTAGAAAAAAGGGTAGAATAAACAGCCCTGTAAACAAGTTAATATTTTTTTTTTATGTGTGTTAACACTGAATTGTTTTAAGTTCTAGCCACCGCTGGAGTTTTATTTTTCTAAATCAGAACAACTTCCTCATGCACAGAAGTTCCTATGCAAGTCATAGAGGGTCTATATTTTCTGCTGTTAAATTTCTTTAAATTGCTGTTTCTTCAGTGTACTGATAGATGGGGAATAAAGGTCAAATGAATGATCCTTTCGTGACACCACTAGAGAACTTTATCATGAATCAGTTTAGTTATTTTACTGTTTTTATATAGCATAAAGTGGCCCAGGAGCATTACATGGATTTACAGTAGATACTAAGTTGCCTAAGAAGTAGTAATGGAACATAGATATGTATGTACAAAAACATAGCTACATATATGGAAATGCAGAGGCAAAGTGATCCAATTACAACATAATGGCTAAATCAGGACAAGAAACCAGTAGCCCTCAGAGTAAATATGTGAATATGTAAGGAAGTGGAAGCATGGTAGTGGAAAAGGGGAGACTTGAAAGAGGGAGATGAATGAGAATCAAGTTAGCCATAGGTAGAAGATTATAAATCACAGGCAGTTTGGAAGAGGAGTTTCAAATCATTCTTGAACATTACTTGCGAACTGATGGTGAATAAATCGGGTGCAAGTGAGTTTCAAGCTGTGGTAGATGTAAAAGATTGGGACATGGAGCAGCCTTTTCAATGCTGGAGGTTCTAGTAGTAGGGAATAAGCATGGTGCAGGGGCCTGTTCGCTTCCAGAGGGTGTTCATCGTTGCCAGGTAGAGTAGTGGTTTTTGGGAGGCATTATGTCCTTTAGTGATTATTGGATCATTTGTAAAGGAGGTGGATTTAAGAGTTGGGTGATACAATGAAGTGCTAAGATTACAAGTGTTTGCAAAGTGGTCTTGATTAAGAATGAATTGTCTGATCCCCAACTTAATCTCAGTTGAAATTGTGAACTCTTGCCTATGACATTGACTAAGACTTTGAGGTTAAGAGCCTTATTTAAAGTTGGGTGGAGGGGATACTCCATCACAAACATGACAGATGTCCCGTCCGCTGTATTACAAGTGCATTATAGCCTGTGGCACTTCTAATACGGTAGCCAGGATACCCTTTGTAACCCATCTGCCACACTCCAGATAAGGCACTCTGTCATTGGTCAAGAATTAAGCACAATGATTTAGCACTTCCAGTGATAACAGGTTTACCATCGAGGAAGTTGCATGAGTTGATCCACAATAATAATCAGTAATAATAGTCTTTGATTCACTCCTAGTTGTGATCAATTATGGAAAAATGCCCGGAGAGCAGATCATTATTGCTCCTATAACATTTACGTTTCACTTTATTTCCTAGGATCCACAGACGTCTAGAACCTTAACACTTATTTCCAAAACGATCCAAACGCTGGGAAGCTTATCAAAATCAAAATCTGTAAGTGTCATCAGTTCTTTCTTTCATATTCCCAATGTGCAGATCACTCCTCAAAGGGATACAATGTGTGTGTTGGGTTCAGTGGCTGCGGTATGTCTGACCAGGCACTGTTTGGTATGTGTGGCACGTGATGCACATCAAACTGATGAGATATGGAATAACTAGACATGGAAAAAGTTAAAAAATAAATAAAAAATAAAAAAATTGAGCAGCCACGGCCATGTTGACATTTTAAGGTAACTCGACAGCGAGGCTCTGTAAAACAAGATGTGCATCTTTCCATTTTTTTGTTTTCTGTAATACTAAATAAAGCAAGCTTGCGAATAATCGGAAGTTATCTATAAAAATTGACTTATTGAGTAGGCTAGTCTAAAGATTTAAAGTCTGCTTTTTGAATCTGATGGCAATCATTACAGTCTGATCCAGTGGCGGCTCGCACAGGTAAGAGCGGTGGGCGGTGAGGCAGGGCGGGGTGGGGGGTGGAAGTCGACAGACGACGGGATAAGAAATATTTAAAAAATAAATAAATAAAACCATTTACTTTACGCTCACCACATCGCTGACGTGGTGATGCATCGAGCACAAAGTAAGTGGTTTTATTTTTTAATTTATAGAATATTACTTATCCCATCGTCTGTCGACTTTCATCGCCCCCCACCCCACCCGCCCCACTGATCTTACCTGTGCGAGCCGCTACTGGTTTGATCCCAGTTTAGAGATTACTGCTGAATGTTTAACGAATATGATCATTCTCGTGCATCATATGTAGTCCTAGTTATCTACTTTCTGTTACAGAAACTCTTAGAAATAATATTTTGTTTCGTTACTGTCAAACCACACACACACTGTCATCAAGATATAATTCTACGACCACTGCTGATTTTTGCATCTTGATTTTATTTATTGCTTGCCTTGTTTAAGTGCTTCCAGAGTGTGAAGAAACAGGTCAAACCTAAAAATTATACAACGTGACTCTTCATTAATGTATGTGAAGAGAAGAAAGTAAGCATGCAAATCGTGTAGGGATTAGGGGTTATTTATGTTGCAGTAGTTAACTTGCATGTAAGAACTCTACACTTTTTTCCATTTCTGAATGCAGTTTTAAAATCTGCTATTATACTTTCTCGTTTCAGGCAAGTTTCAAGGAATCCTTCATGGCTTCCTTTTTTGACTATTTTAATGAACAAAAGTATGCTGATGCAGTGAAAAACGTAAGTTAACCTGAATGCTGTTTTATAGAGCGCTACAATGAGGGTGAGAAGATGTAAAATCTTGATAGACATGGAAATGTCCATCACAGTCCTTTGGCGCTATGTGGGTACTATCGTGCTGTTGAAACTAAGGGACAATTCCCGAAGATGGTAGTTTAAATTACAACTAAATCACTTTAGGTCGTTGCCTTTACTTGGTGTTCGTTCTGCCCTGTGCTTCCTTCCCTCAACAACCCTCTGCTTGCTCAAACATTACCACCCCATTTTTAGGTCGAGCCTCGAGTAGCGCGCAAGCGGTGCTCTGCGAGACTTTAAGTTAGGGCTTTTGAAAGCTGACCAGACGCTCGTGCGTCATGGCCTTTTCCCTGCGGTTACGCGCGCGGCAGACATCTGTTTCCAATTATCGTGCCCAGACGCGGGCGCGATAATTGGAAACACATGCTGGCCATGCGGGGAAAAGGCCATGACGCACGAGCGTCTGGTCAGCTTTCAAAAGCCCAGGCTACCGCGCTCGCCCCCGCTGCTGACGTCTCTGCTGTCCAGCGCTTCACTTGTTCTTCCTATGTTTCTTGGACCGTGGTTGGGTCGCCACAAAAACAGCGTGTGTGCCAGGTCAAGTGACTAAGGCGAGCATTGCAGTGTGTTGACAGTAACTAAATTACTGGGCTAAAAACAAAACGCTTATCAATAAAACCGCACGCAGACTGACCCGAGGCCCCAGGCATATTGCATCGCCTTTGTTTTTTAACTTTACTGAGTGTCACCTGACGCAGTCATGTGAGGAACACGCTCAGGAGGAGGAAGCGGACCGGAGACCAGGAACACAAAGCTGAGGGCACCTGATACAACGGAAATTACGGCACTACCGACGGGGGATCCGGCGCTAACTACGTCTGCGGCAGTCAGAATGGGCTTATCTGCACGATGTATCTCTTCGCCCACCGCGGTTCTTCTGGTGCTGCTACTTTGGGCCTCGCTGGCCGCTGGGGACAGCTACGAGCCTACTTGGGAATCTCTAGACTCCAGACCTCTCCCGAGCTGGTATGACGAATCCAAGTTCGGGATCTTCATCCACTGGGGGGTGTTCTCTGTACCCAGCTTCGGAAGCGAGTGGTTCTGGTAAGAAGACCCCATATGCATCATGGGAAGTGTAGTCCGTGTTGCGGTGGGGTGGCCCAGTCGCGATAGTGATGTGCAATATATTATTTTCCCTAACGCTCAGGATATTCGTGGGAAAGTGTAGTGTGAATACACTTTTGTACATAGTTAAGTAACAAAATTACAACATTAACATCAGGGTGTACAAGCCACGGGGGGCGGGGCCAGCCCAGTCAATTTGTCTGCGTGCCCCCTCCTAAATGTGATGCAATTTTGAACTTTCCAAAGCTGACATTTTTAATTGTATTGCAGTTAGCTTCCGTTCCTTCGTATTTATGCAGTCCTGATTTTAGGCTTGCGAATTAAACTGCCCGCTGTTATGCCTCAAGCGCTAGTTTGACGCATCTGAGTATGGATTGGTGGAGGCTGATGGGAGCGTCATCACGCCTGCCCATGCTTGGGCTACAAGTTGGTTTTGGCCATATTCGTGCATGGCGCCCAACTGTCTGCCAGTATACTGGAAAGGACAAAAGCAAAGTGAACCAATGCAAAAGCTGAGTCTGGCGTTGGTTAGCGTGATGCCCTTCTCTTTTTCATAGCATGCCATCAGTGATTTTGGGATAACAGTCTGAAATAGACTGGAATGGAAGCAACGGTAGGGGGGACCAGAATTTTAAAGCCAAAAAAACGGGACCTTTGACAAAAATAGGACTACAATTATACTTCAACTGGGCACACAGAATGACAGTGCTCCTCTGCAGAGAATTACAGAAGAAGCAGTAAGAACATAAATAAAATGCAATTATTAAAGTCAGTAGCATGTCTGTTAATTCAATTGCTTTGTTTATAACAGCTGATAACTATGCCTGATTAGGAAAACAAAAAGGCACCTCCCACCGTTTTCAGTCAACCCCTCTAAAAACCGGGACATGAACTAAATTTCCCAAAATCTGCCGGGACGGGACAGTTGGTGAAAAACCAGAACTGTCCCGGCAAATCCGGGAAGCCTGGTCACCCTAAGCAACGGGCATAAGCTGGCCAAAAGAAAAGAAGTAATAAAGTCAGGTATGCTTGAGTGTCCTGTTTTCAAATGCTGTTATTTTGAGCCTCATAATAGATTAAATTGAAAGCACTTAAGGAAAACAAGCATTTGCAATGATAGGTCTTGCATTTGTTAAAGTTAGAGCTGTTGGCGTTGAAAATAACAATGTTTTTTACTTTTGTTTTTTATTTGCATTGGAGTTATTATATTTGCATAGCACTATTGCCAATGGTATAAAAAGCAAAAGTAAAAACATTGTCATTTTCAACGCCAACAGCTCAAACTTTACCAAATGCTACACCTATTGCATTGGAAATGCAATCGGTCTCTCATTTGTTGGAGTTGGAGTTATTGGCATTATAAATGCTAGTGTTTTTTACCTAGTCATGTTGCAGGGTGCCGTACCATATGTGGCCAAAAGAGGTCCCATGGGACTTCTTTTAGCCACATATACTACTACACCCCGTAAAGTTGGACTTATTGGCATTATAAATTGCAATGCTTTTTTACTAGCCATGTTGCAGGGTGCAGTACCATATGTTGCCAAAAGAGGTCCCATGGGATCTCTTTTGGCCACATATGTACTGCACCCTGCAGAAGATATGGTAAATCCACCGTACCTATAATGCATTTCATGCAAGACAGTACCACTAGTACATTGAAATAGCTATGTCCATATATACAATTAGTAGCTTTGAAATGTGACAAATAATTATTATATTAATTCTGGATTAGGTTGTACTCTGTGTGGAGCTGGTGAAGGGAAATTTAGAGAAGGTCGCATATAAATATGAGATGTGCTAGTTAGTAAAGTAACCACTGCCATTCTTGCTTAGGTCCAAGTGTGTGTCCTGCCTGAAGCCCTTTAAGAAAATAGTGCACTGAGGCTGTCAATAAAACCTAGGGAGTGACAACGTGTAATAAGGGGTGTCCTTAAGGGAGGTTACAAGAAGAGACAAGGCGGTACTAAGGAGGGACTACTAAGCCTATTGTCCAAAGAAAAGCCACCATTTACAGAGGACAGGGACCAGGAACCAATTAAAAAGATGGGTAGAAAGTGGACGGAGCTTTATGCCCATATCCAGCATGTCTCGAAGAGACAGCGCAAGTGCTGCCTAGGCAAGACCTAAAAATGAACAGTATCTTCATGTATTATGATTCTAGTGGAAAGAGTAAAAACGATTAAATGCATAAGGCTAAACAAAATCTAGATAAATAAATGTGCATATACGTTGAAACAGGTCTTGAGGGAAATGTTTTTCCTTACTTTCAGAGAAAAGGATAAAGATACAGCCAATGGAGCAAAAAAAGAATTGTTTTGGAGAAACAAATTACATTCATCTTAGACACTCTTTAATTAATCATCACAAATGCTATTGAGCTGTAGGGAAGTATTGCTGGACCTCTCTCTCTCTGTAGTGAGTACACGGCTAGTCCTGGGGACCCTTTAGCTTGCAGTACCTTGCTCTGGCGTCTGACTGCCTTCAGTTTCAGAAGAACCAGTTTGAAGTAAGATATTTAAAAATATGTGCTCAGGTTTAATCTGGTGTGCTCAAAAAGGCAAAGAAATATACAATACAAGGCCCACAGTACAATGCAAGACCAATGCTATTACAGCCAGATGCAGACATGATCGTCTTGATACTGCTTTGTTGGATTGTTTTCAAAACATCTTTTGCTGGTGTCCTTGGTCGTTTTTCTTAAGTGTTTAAATTGGTAATAAGACTGTTTCAGTATCTGAAGTGAGTGCTGAAGATATGCTTAGCCAGTTCAAGCTTTTTGCCAGCAGCCCCTTGCTTTCTGGGCATTGGGGTTTAACTTTTAGAGATGATTGCTAATTTGTGTTTACAGTTAATAAAACTGTATAGTTTTGATTTTTAAGTACCTTCCTACTACATAGTTCAAGCTGTCTGTTGGCAAAAGGCATAATGTCAGCTTACAGTAGGCTTAGAGCCTGCCCATTGGTTACTATTGGTTGGCTTTACTGTCACTCATTTGCTTGCTTCTCATTCATTAGCTGTGTAGGTTTCTCTTCCTCATCTTGAGTTTGTCTCTCCCCTAGAGCATGGACAAATTTCTTTCTCACTCCTGTGCTTCTCCCCAGCGTTCCACATTGCTCTCTCGTACCTGTTGCTTCACCCCTTCCACCCTCACCATCATTGTTGCTCCTGTCCCACCCGCACCCTTTGTGATACTTCCCTCCTGCCCTGCCTTTTGTGATTCTTCCCCCCCACCTGCACCCTTCGTGTTGCTCCCCCCACCCGCCCTTTTTTAAAAAGTGCTTGTGGTGCTAGTTTTTTAATTTACCAATCCAACTCGGTAAATAAAAAAAAACAAGCATTGGCATAGCCAATAGGTCTCGCCTTTGGGACATTATAAGTGTTTAGCCATGCAACGGTTGATGTTGTTGCACCAAGGATATTGTGCTGCATAACTAAATACTTATAAGGTCCCAAAAGCGAGACCTATTGGCGATGCCAATGCTTGTTCCACTTAGCTCCAGTCCCTCCTACAACCTTATAGTTGGTGCTCATTGAGAACAGTGCACTTTATACATCCTTTTCTCAGTCAGAAAGTCACTCTCTTCGAGTGTCTGTGACTATCTCAGGTGCTCAAAAATGCTGATGCAAAGATGGTAGCCATGATAATGCATGCGGAAGCGGGCATTCTTACTTACCCTCCTAAGCAATACTCCACCACTTGTGCTGAGTACAAAGAATTGGGATAGGATAAAAGTGCCAATCTCCGAACTCAAACATTGATTTTAAAATCCTTTAATTCTTTTGTTATTTGCTCCATAACCTTATTGGTAGGTCCACGCTATGCAAATACCACATATGTTTTAATTAATATTATGTGAATATTTCTTGAGCAGGCCACTTCTACCGACATGTTTTACATTCCGAGTTCTCTAACAGATTCAGGATATTTTTGGGAGAGATAGTAATATTTATACCCTGCACTTTTCATTTGAAAGCAGTGAAAGGTAACATTAATATCAAATATACATCTGTAACATTCTAAAGTTAGTGGTTAGAAGTTAAATGCAGTAGGTTATGGTTCTAAGATATGACGAACAAGACCAATTGCAATGAAAGTCAGTGGTGTAGAGCATGTAGTTATCCTGGTCTTAAATAAGTACCAACCATATCATGAAGAATGATAAATCAACGAGTATGGGGTGCCTAGGAGTGAACGGCTGAGACAAAGAGACTTGCCTCTGGGAAAGTACCATATCACATATTGACCATGATTTTGAATGTTAGTGACATCTATCCTATGCATTTTTTGTTTAACGTGTGTCCTCAAGGAATCAATATAATCTATTTTGTAAGCCAGATTTCATAGAAGAGGATAGGAAACGGGGCGGACTGGCCGTAGCGGGCATTGGGCGTTACCCCGGGAGGCTGGATGGGTGGGGGCCGCTTTTGTTACTGGGGGCCGGTTTTGCAGCGGTGCTGCAATATCGGCCCCTAGCAACAAAAGCAGCAGTGCTTCACACTTGCAAACCCTCCCCTCCAGCCCCACCGGGGGCTGTTCTGACATAGTTGCCAGGGCTGCTTTGGGTTCCCAGTCCGGCCCTAATAGGAAATCCCCTTTTGGCTACATTTCTTTATAGTAGTGGTCTTCTAATCCTGTATCTTGTTTCCATACCATCACCAAAGTAATATTTCATTCTCTTGAGAAAAGTAAAATATGATGGATGGAAATGCTGAAGTCAGTCTTAACTATAGATATTTACTGTTTGTTTGTCTGTACCATTACAAAAGGGACCAACAATATGAAAATCTGTCACAGCCATGCCCAAAAGTGACAGTCCAGCCAAGCTGTTAGACTCCAGTCTTTCTGCACTGGAACCTAAATAGACCTGGACACATCTTGACCACAACGAGCCTCATCAGTGATGTGCAGCTTCAATTCCTATGCACTGAAAGCTACTTGCCCCACAACATTTAAGACTGATTCAAACACTTCCAAACATCTGTTTTCATATTCTCCATGCCTTCATCCATGACCTCGTGCTTGTCCCAGAAAGGGCAATTGAGTAGACACTTGCAATTTTAAATCAAATAATCAACATTAAAATATCTCAGCAGCTGGAGAAATGGTCACTTTACTCTATTTGACACAGTTTCGGCCTTCATTTACTGAAGGCAGTGCCAGCCTTATAATTGTGTTGTATCAAGTTTATGCTGATGCATAGACTTCTTACTGTCTGGCCCATAATTAAATGGTATGGTATAGCTTTTACTTTGGCTGTCTCATGCTACCTTGCCATTGTTACAGACTACCAGATAATGTTCTTCTTTGTGCAGCACAGAAGTGCCCTGTGAGGACATCCAACTAGTTGACATTGGACCTTGCTGTGCAACAGCCACATTAAGTGCTTGGGTGTGAGAAAAAGACTTTATGTGGGCTGCTGAAAGATTTAACATTTGCCCTTATGCCCAATTTCAATGGCCGCCTTCACCGATCAGTAGTCACACCACCTCTGTGGACTCTTCTTCTTAAGAGAATAGGTATTTATGTGCCATAGAGAGTGTGCGATACACAAAATTTAACATAGCAGGTGTTTAACCCTGTGGCATGTTTTGGTAAAGTATTGTGGGAACTCCTTATGTGATGTGCAAGGACTTGACATGATACAGGGAGCAGCTGCTTGTAAGTTGAGATGAACAAGTTCTCTCCCTGCAAGGCACCACCCAGCATGAATTATGTGATATCTGGTTGACAAGATCTGTTTCACTCTGGCTTCTGCTTGTACTATGCGCATGGACTGGCTTGAGATCTTAAGGTGGCCAGGCTGTTTGTAGTGAATACGAAGTAATTGTAGAAAAAATATTTATTTTTCCAACAACACAAGGTCCTACAGCTCCCACAGTGTACCTTCAGCAACTGTCTATCTCCTTCCTCAGCCTTACATGGAAGGTTTTAGAAGATGGAAGGTTCTAACACTACAAGGAATACAAGTTCTGTTTAAATTTAAATGCATGCAAAGACACTACAATGCTCCGGTTGCCTTAGCAACACCATTCTAGGTTGGTGAGAGCTGCTGCATGAAATATATTCTCACTTACATTCACACTCCATATTTGAGCATTGGAATTCACTCCACAAGTAATGGGTCAACTCATGAAGCAGTTAAATCAGAAGCCACACTTGAAAGAGCTGATGGTTTATCTACTAGTGCAGACTGTTGCTGTTTCCCTAAATCAGTTCAATGTTGTTTATTTGGGAAATAATTCATAAGACAGTACATTAGAAAGTATTGAAACACCTTACAAGTCAAACATGTTTCATGGGATATAAAACTGCCCTATTAAACAATCACTTTAAGGAATGTGCAACTTTGTTTTGGGGATGTCCACAAAATGGAAATATTCATAGCTACTGAGAGCAAACATGTCTCCTCAAAAGCCCTCAGGCTTCAAACCTTGGTGGTACTGCAGCAATAAGATATCCCTTTTGGATAACCCACAATACCTGTATATGGTGTCTGGGGTTGGGACACAACACAAAGGCCTACAACTCCTGCACCTCCATGCACCCTATGGCCACCAGGGAGTGGGAGCCCAGGTTATTTTTGGCTAAGGCCAGCAGGGAAATGTTCAATGGAGCGCATTACGGAAGACTCCCTCTGCCCAACGTAACTCATCTTCCAGGAACATTCTCTTAAGAGTTCCTTCCACAAAACACACAAAAGGTGCCATAGGGAGTAGAAGACACTTCTTCCTGGAGCAAGAGATACTGTTCCTGGCACCAATCAAAGTCTCGATGCTGGGCAAACTCCTGGCACCTAAGAGGTTGAGACCGGAGTTCCCTGGTCTTTCTTAAGACTCAATGTAGGTCGAGGCCTTCTGGCTAGCAATACTGCAATCCTTTTCAGAATGGTCCTGTAAACCTTTGGGCCACTCCCCAGGGGGGGGGGGAAGGGTCTGTTCTTGTGGGTTTGGTGATTTTGGTGGCTCTAAACCAGATGCCTTCCAACACCACGCCTTCCTGGGTTTGGCCCCCATGCTAAAGATGAAACCGAAACTGACTAAGGCCTTGTGCCTCATTTATTTGGGGGCCTCCATGGCACCATCCCTGAAGACATTGGTGGCACTGCTGATAAAGCGAGCTTGAGCAACATAGTCAATAGGGGAAATATAAGTGTGGCAAAGGAGAAAGGTCTGAGGTTATTTCATGTATGAACCATTATCAGAGCATATTCCCAGGGCCCAAAGGTTTGCCCACTTGAACACAATATTTAGTTCCTATGCTTTCGCTATGGAAGATAAAGTCTACCAATGCATGAAGGATGATGACTTAGAAGATCACCTCCTGCCTACTTATAATATTGATGCCTTTATTTGGGTTTACAAAATGTCAGTGGCCTAGACACCTCTCCAGAAGGGGACATTTCTTACCCCTCTGGCCCTGCCTCAGAGCAACACAGTCACAACAGTTGTTCAGAGGGGGGCGGAGGCCTTGGAACTGATTTTGCCCTCTGTGGAATTGAAGTCAAATATTCTGATACAAATCTTGTAACCTCCCACGTTTCTTTGGAGATCCTGCTCCTAAGTAACAACACTCTTCCAGACCCTATAATTACTGTATGGGGAAACTGATTTTAGGCCCAGTAGCCTGCAGGAAGATCGCCAGACACCATTAGCCTGTTCTAGGGGACCTACACTTTTTGTCCTTTCATTCATCATCAGAGAGTCTGGTGGTTCAAACATTGTCCTCAAAGCAGAACCCCTATGCCTTTTGTGTGGCTCCACTAGATATGGAGTCCAAGAAGCTTGATGACTTGGGTGGCAAGATGATTGCCTTTGGCAGCTTGACTTTCCACACTAAAGCCACCTGCATTTTGGGTCACTATATCTGTGTCTTACAGTCATCTTCTTACCAGAGCACACGAAGAAGACTTTCACTGACCTGGTGAGTAATGGCCTGGGTGTGTCAAAACAGATCCTGGAATGTGGTTTTGACTACCTGGAGACTGTTGCTCATTCTGTGGACGTAGCCGGCATGCTACATCGACATGCTTGGATGTGTTCTGCAGAATGTTTGGAAGATGCCCAGGCTACGCTCATAGACATACCCTTTGACAGCAAGTGGGTTGTCTGTTAAAAGTCCTCCTCTTCCTTGACACGTCTCAAGAACAGCAGGGTTACGGCTCACATCATAGGGCTGGCTTCCCCTGCAATGCAGGTTTTCCAACAGCATTGGAAGTTCTGAGGTAATTCTAGGGCTGAACTGTCCCATTAATGGCAGCTGTCTCAGCACTGCCAGGCATTACCTCAGCTTCTTTCAAGGCAGGGGTGGATTTAGGAGGCATCACTACCTTGACAAGCAGATCCAGTCCCCACCTTCCTCTAAGGGCTGTACTGCCTCAATGCTCCTCTGACTCTCCTCCCTCACAACACCATCTTCTAGTGTGTGGAAGGGTCTGCCATTTTAGTCACTCAGTGAGAGGTGATCTCAAGGAACTGCTGGTGATCCAGGTGATACACTGGGGCTACACTCTTCTCTTCCTTTTTTCTCCACCAGATAACACCCTTCCTTCAGAGCGAGATCATTGGCTTATGCTACTCTTGGAGGCAGAAGTCCAGTCCTTACTGTCAAAAGGGGCCATAGAAGTGGTGCCTCTTGAAGAGAAGGGCAAAAAATGTTACTCCTCTGATTCTTGGTCCCAAAGAAAGACAGAGCCCTGAAGCCTATCCTGGATCTATGCCTCAGCTTGATCCTGTTGGCTTTGACCTGAAGGGATTGGTTGGTGTTCCTGGACCTCTGGGGTGCCTGCATCTATCTTCCGATTATCACTTGGGATTCACAGTGGGATCCCAACTTTATCAATTTGCAGTCCTCCTGTTCGAACTGGCAACATCACCACATATCTTTACAAAGGTTCTGGCAACTGTAGCTGCTTCGCTGTGGAGGTTGGCAGTCCTTGTATTTTCACACTTGGACGGCTGGTGAAGGCTGAGTCTCCTCCATGACCTGGGCTTTACCTTGTTTTGTGTTTCATTTTCTTGATGGCATGTCCTTTTAAGCTGATGCGTAGTTCCCTGATTTGACTCCTTGCATTGAAAACAGTTTTGTTGGCAGTAATTATTTCTGCTTGCAGGGTCGGAGAACTTCAAGCTCTATCAATTCATCCACCCTTCACTGTTTCCTAGCCGGACAGGTTGGTTCTTTGTACCAGCCCATCCTTCCAAAGTGGCTTCTGCTTTTAAAAATGCACAGACTACCACTCGTTCTTCTTTCTTCCATGCTCTACATCCAACCATGGTGATGGAAGGTCTGTGTCGGCTGGATCCCAGGCATGCATGTCATATTGCATTAAACCCACACTGCAGGACAGAGTTGATGACCAACTTTCTGTGGGCTTCTCTTGAGTTAAAATGGAAAAGGCGATGACTGAATGTGCTATTTCCCATTGTGTCATCCTCTTGGCCTGGACATGCTGCACTCTGGCCAAGAAAGATCACCCAGAGGGAATTTGTGCTCATTCCACCAGTGCTATGGCTGCTTCTGTAGTCCATTCCAGAGACATCCTGGTTCCCACATCTTCCAAGCAACTATGTGGTCATCCTTACACACTTTTGCAAAGCACTACTGACTTACATCTCAGGCACACAGTGATAGGTACTTTGCCTGAACGGTGTTCCATGACTTCCTTGGTTAATCAGCAGTACTAAGTCCCAGGCGCAGCTGGCACATGTAAGAGCAGTGGGGCGGTGGGGCGGGGTCAGGGTGGGAGGGAGTCGACGGACAACAGGATAGGTAAAATAAAATTTTTAAAAAACAGGTTGTGCTCGCCGAGTTGGCGATGTGGTGAGCGCAAGGTAAGTGGTTTTATTTATTTTTTTATTTAATTTTACCTATCCCATCATCTGTCAACTTCCCCCCCCACCTCCACCCCACCGCTCCTACCTGTGCCAGCCGCGCCTGCTAAGTCCCACCTCACATGGAGTTACTGCTTTGGGAGTATTTCTGATGAATACATAATCTTCCCACAGATTCCTCACCACTCTCCCTCTTCCCCAATGAGCTAGTACTATGATTAGTAAGATCCCAAAATATGCAAAGTTATGTACTGTATTGTTCGCTGTCATGCCTCTTTCATTCCTCTCCTCACACTTCAATGGGGAGCGTAAAAATGTCAAGAACTGATGCAAGCTCGCCACTTGAAGCCTAATATGCCCAATGACTACATGTTCAGAGGCATGTTGCAGCTGGAGTGTGGTGGTGACACCTGGTAGTGCTGGAGAGTCATTTCTGGGAGAAAAACTTCAGCCTACTCAGAAACCTGGAAGAAGTTTTCATAAGGTGAGGAATCAGCAGGAAGTGCAGGATCCACCAGAAACATTATTATAGACAGTTACTTTTTTCAAGATTGTAGTGAGTCTTTTAACTTGGATGTCATTTGCTGAAAACATAAGAGTATCAAAAAGTACATGATGCACGCTTTCACCCACAATGGCATCACAGAAAGTAACATCACATGATACTGTTGACATAGTAGAAAGTAGCATTACTGAAGTAAAGAAAAACTAAAAATTAGCAAAACATAGAGCTGAAGGGCCCAGACTCACAACTGAGGGATTTTTTTTATCTCAGGTCTAAGGAAGTCATCATTGTGTTCAACTCCCTGTTCTGTAATTTTCATGCAAGTATACTGGAGTCAATGATATCTCTGCAACAGCTGTGCTGCATTGTCCCAGATTGTTGTATCTGTTCTGAGGCTTGTACTTAATATTCCAGAAGAACTGAACTAACCACTACAGCTTCTTCAATCGCTTATTTCCAGTTGACTGTGTGATACTGCAGCTAAAAAAATCCATCCTGGAAGTGCCAGGAGTCACTTAATGTGGTGATAGTAACATACATAGAACTCACTGCAAACCCTTATCACCCACAGACCAATGTAATAATTAAGGAATATATGCACAGCCTATACCTGCAGCTAGAGCTAGGGCCCAACTGCAGTGCAAACAGCATTTTCTCCTTCCTTCAAGAGTTCCTGCCCGGCCTTTATTATTGAAGATCCCCCTCAAGTCAGTAATGTGGCATCTGTCTATTTACTTCTGCTCAAAACAGTAAATACCTCATCATTGGCTCTCCCCTGCTGCCTTCTCCATGCAAGACAGTAGTGGTTCAAGCCTTTATTCCTGCATTGATCTCAGCAATGCTTAGTGTCATGGTTTGTCGTAATATCTCTTATCTTGCCTACAGATTATTCAGAATGCTCTTGTGCTGCTGATTAATGGCTATCCCCAGCAATTCAGTGTCTACCTAGTACGTAACTTTCCATTTGCTCCCACTGGTGAAGCACATCTGCTTCAAATCCTTCTGTATAACACTCTGGACACTGCTCTTTTGTTCCTTCGCATCCACCTTTGAAGATACTTGCTGAGGCACCCCATAAAATTGAACTCTTTGACGTTTTTGCAGATCTCTAAAATTCATTGTGCTCGGCTATCTCTTCTTTTAGTCCTTTGATTAATTAATGATCTTACACTATTTTGAGGGGGAAAAAAACACAATCAAACTTTTCTCGAAACAGGTACAGTTTCTGACCATTTTTCAGAATCACAAATGATGCAAAGACACCTCTGGGTAGCAGTGTACTCTATTAATGCAATTTTCATTCATTCATAAAACTGATGACCGAGAAGTGGAGGGACACACATTCCCACATCTAAATGTAGATAGAACAGAGCAGTCTAGAAAATCAACCAGGCTGCAGTTGGTCAGTGCACTGCTTAGGATTTCTCACTTTGTAACATTGAATTTCCTGATATCAGTTAAGAGGAGGTGAGTGGAAATGTTGTTTGTTGTCCGCTACTGTTCATTCATATAGTTCCCATCTTTTTAATAGATATGTTGATTGTTCAACAGAGACTGCAAAATCCCAGTGCAGTCATCAGATTCGAAGTACATATTAAATATTGCAAACCTGTTATCTATTATTGTAACTAAGCAGCTAATTGTTTTTAGTGACATTAATTCTGCATGGGTTTTTGCTAAGTGATCATGAATGTCTGCATACCTTATTCCATAAAATGTAGACATATGCTCCTCACAAAGATAATATTAGCAGTGATAGTGATGTTTTTTAAACAAAATGTAATATGGTATGTCTTAAAAGGTTTGTAGAACTGGAGACTTAATGATTCTAAGTTTAGATGAAGTCATATTCCTCGTTGTTTGATCTTTCCATACATTCTTTAAAGTTTCTAGATTTGATTTCATCTTCTGGAAGAAGAGATCACAAGAGCATCGAGCAGCCTATACTTCTTAAAGAAGGGTATGTAAATAATTAAATTGGACAATTTAAACATTTATATGAATTGAGCCTCTTACCAGTAATCTGCATAACAATTCTGGATTATATGAATTATTTCGATATATTAATTTTGCAAAAGGAAACAAATAGCACAACCTAAACTTTATTTATGCAAATCTTCATGCACAGACATATGTTTTAGTGATATGGGTACAATAATGCAAGACTGTCAAGAAGCCTCTAACATCCATGTAAGTCTTAGCTGGAGTTTTCAATTCAGAGGTTTTGCTGTCTAGGCTCTTGGATTTGGAATCCGGCTATTAGGATGGATTAAAGAGATGCTGTAGTCCTTGATCCTAGTTACAACTGATGATTGGAGCAAAAACTGCAGGCTGTAAGCAAGTGATCATTTAATTATGGTTAATAGTGGTTTATGGTCCTATAGTCTCAAGGAATAACCAATATAACACCTTGACTAGGGACAGTCAAGGACTATGAGTTTATTAGTAATGCACACTGGAATTTGATTGCAGGTAGAACATAAAGTGAGATCAACAATTTTCTCTCCCCAGAGTTATATATAAATGGTCTTGGTGAATAAAACTTCTATGAAAATAGATACTTATAGAATTAGATGAAAAGTGGGAGACGTACACTAACTGAGAGTGGAAACATACAGTCCATCTGCAACAAGCAGATGTAGCCAAGCTGGGGTGGTTGGAATGAACGTTGGATCATTGGAAGCCCATGTGTGTGAATCCATACCATTAAAAGTAATGGAAAATTTGCAGGCATTGGGTATAGGATTTGGTAAAATTCTTACATTTGGGAGGAATGCTACCAAACATATTTCCCACTGTCAACAAAGAATTAGGAACTCAATTGTGGTGAATTAGCAGTCCAGATTGTTGTTATTGGAACTGGGAAGACATGAAAATATTAGGAAATAACTGTAAGTGTCTCCTGAAGGTAGTCAAGGCATGATATGATGTTCAACCTTGTTGGAGCCCCTGATTTAGAATGCACATTATTATTTTTTACTCCAAGCAGGTAGAAGTTCTTTTTCTGAGAGGCATTTAATATTGCTGTGTTACTGCAGGGAAATAAAAGACTGATCAATCAAACATTCTCTTAGTAGCTAAGGGAAAAAACAATTATTAAAGTTGTTAAAGTAATCCTGACTTTCTGATGGATACTTCTAGCAGATTCCTCACTTTGTGAATAACTCCGAGGTGCCTGACTGAATCTGGAAAATTTGTCTTCAGCATTAGCTCTTCAGCGCTGACAGCCGCGGCTCTGTACTACTATGTTGTGTCTACGCAAGGTTCTGTCTGGCACTCTGGCAGCCATTCCTGTTTCTTCCACACCTACGAATGTGGGTCTGGACCTTTTCTTCAGGGTCTTACCGAAATTCCTCACTCATTGTTCGACAATGATTAGGTCAAATGTCACCTACTAAGATTTCGGAAGGGGAATGAATGCATGTAATAACCTTATTGCAGATGGGATGAGGAGCATACAAAGTGAATGAATTCAGCAGAGGCCCCAGAAATGCTTTTTAGTGGATTGAGTGTGAAATTAAGCATTGAAAAACAAGACGTTGTCTGTCAAGAGGATGCTGAAAGGGTCAGTGGCATTGACATCTGCATATGGATTTCATAAATAACTTGTAATGGAGAGACTTTCTCCAAACAAGAATTTATTTCGCATTGCGTCATATGTTGTGTAAATAAGAAGACCCAAGGGCAGCGTAGAGTCCATGAACTAGGCAGGGCACAACTATACCTCTCTGATAATGCAGTTGTATCAAATGAACTGAAACAACTGCTGTTGATTTAAAATGAGGTTAATAGTATGCTTTCTTATCTGTTTTGTGTTAGGCTGGGGGATAGTTACCTCAAACTTGTAGAATGTTTTTTTACTAGTAGTCTGAAAGAAAATAAGCTAACCGGAAGTGAATATTCTTCTGTAAAGGATTTGGGCGATTATACAAGAAGAATATAGGCAAGCACATTTCAGCAACCGAGTTCATTTGCCAGCAGTGATATGAATGCAAATGAATTGCAAAACTAGTCTTGCTATATATTTCGGATCATATCTAGTGGATTTATAAAAAGGGGTACTGATCGACTGGCACTACGGGACTTCTCATATATTCGACAGACTCCACTAGGATAAACATCTGCCTGTGTTTATGAGGAGTGAGGAGAACCTAAATGTGTTCCTTTCCGCACATTCTCCATCATATATTTTCAAAATGTTTGCTAGCTCGTCATATTTCTGCCAACTGAGGGCCTTATTTATGAGTTTTTACCATAGGGCCGCGGCGCAGGCCTTCCTGCTGCGCTGCTCTATGGCAAAAGAAAAGGGCAGGAATGCGCCGTTTCGATCAGATACGGCGCATTCCTGTCCTTTCACTCTGCACCAGCGCACAATGGGCTGCCGTGCACCAATGCAGGCACCTTTTTTCACCATGGTGCAAAGGTTCCTGCGTTGCGGGGATGATTATTACCTTCCTGCACAAAAACAATCACAAGAGGTTTTATGCTCTTGCTATGTGTGCTGAAGAATGCAGCACACATAGAAAAAGGAAAAACGAGGAGAAATAAAGATATTTCTCCTCGTTGTGCCTCCGCTGGGGAGGTGTAAGTATTTGGCGCTGCCTCAGAGTTACAATTTCTCGTAAATCTGGGACAGTGTCGAAACGCCAAGAATGGTGCTGGGAACGTCCCAAGTAACACCCATTACACTCACCTTTAACGCAGAAAACTGTGTTAAAGGGAACAATATTTACAAGGCAGCATTAAGCCAATAAAAGGAGCTTAGTGCTGCCTGGTAAATATGGAGCAGGCTCCTGCACCATCGGTGCGTCACAAAAAGTGACGCACCAGCGGCGCAAGGGGCTTATAAATAAGCCCCCGGGAGTTGATTCCTTTGAGATTTTGAAAGTTCTGGCAACTTCTACCACAAAAGCACTGCTAAGATTTTAGGGAATGTGAATAAAGAAAATATTGATAGATATTAAAATAATGTTTTTCTGCTGTAGAGTACACGATTTCCTTTTACCTTGTTCTTGTGGTGCACCCTTGTGGTATTCATCAGTGACCTTGAGTTGGGTTCCTGTTCGAGCTGTATCTACTGTAGGTTGCATGCAGGTTCTGAAACCATTTACACAGGTGTATGCTGACACGGTAGGTCTTTGACCTAGCAGTGATGAACACTTCTCTTGAGTAGTCTGGATTTCAGAGATGTCATCCTTCATTGATCAGGTGAATTGCTCTGTACCCAAAAGGAGCATGGATGTGAGTGAATATATGGAGCTACATTATCTTTCTACCTTTCTCCCATCACAGCTGTTGGTACCTTCAAATTTGTCAGCTTCATCAATTTGCTTTTTAGATAGCTCCCTACCCCCACCCAGCAGCATTGTTGCTCATGTTGTGTGTATTGTTGTTAATGTTTTTTATGAGGGTGCGCCAGTCTTTCCGTATGCCTCAGACCCTGCGTATGCTATCTGTGGCATATAAGTATAGAATTGAAGCTGTACTACTGCCACGAATGAACCACTCTCACAAACGGTGTTTTCTAGGTGCATTTAAAGCTCTAAAAGTCATTGTATACCACATTTTTGCGATTCACCTTTATGAATTGTGGTTATAACCTACAGATTTTTTACTGATCCTTGTCCCATGTCTAACAGGTTTATGATCAAGAGAGCACAAGGAAGAAAACGGTTTGGTATGAAAAATTTCAAGAAGAGATGGTTTCGGCTAACGAACCATGAATTTACCTATCAGAAAAGCAAAGGTATTTTTTAAAGAAAAGTATTGTTCAGTATTTGAGTTTTACAGCTCTGTTTTCATGTATTTCTCTACCTTTGAAGAATTAGTAAAAAAAGAATGGCCTTGGGGGATTTCTGTATTAGTGATGAGATATAGATGTTGATTATAGCCAATTACCACGCACAACAGCTGCTGCAGGTTTATTTTATTTAAAAAAATTAATTCGTTGCAAAAAATAGTTCTTGGGACTACAAGCAAATAACATACAGCAAACAAAAGAGAAGAAACGATAGAAGGCAAATAACATTTACAACATATATTGTTCTAACAGCCACTGAAAACATCTGCAACATGGAAGGGTGCACATAGCTCATTCATATCAATAGCGTACCTTAACATTTTTGTGGTTAACATAATTTTTCAGCGAACTCAAAGATCCTAATTTGCTAGATAAATTATTCCGCATATGTTATGTTCGGCACTGCTGATTAACAGCCTCATCCCATTAATCTGGGTCTTTAAAGTGGTGGCAAAGTGGCCACCAATGAGGTTAAATCTGCTTTGGTCATCATGCTACTCATCCGCTAATCCCTTGATAAGGTGGACAATTGATTCACCATCCCGGTGGCACGCAGGTATGCCAGTGTGTAATCGGCATAAGAATGGAATTCCAGGGTCTTCCTTTTCCGACCACTGACACCACAACCATCTGTAAGTAAGTACCATCCATGACTTCTGCAACTGCAGTGTCACACCTTCACTTCGAAGCGGAATAAAAAGTGCTATTGACCTTAGTGTAGTTTTATTCCAGATACATTATAGTATAAAAGAATCCCCAAGGTATGTGTGCTGGTAAATTTTATTGTATTGGCAGTGGAGCCTATCCCGAAAGATATCTTGGGTCACTACTATAGACATGAACACTGTCAATATTGTAGACAATGACAGAGAGGAGATTAATAAATGTATCCTAGAGATAATATGGCCTGAGCGACCACTTTCTGAAAATACTATTCTCTTGGTGCAAGTTCTATGGCTCACCTAAGGTTCACACCCAGTTGAACATGCTCTTTTGTCCCCCATTTTTCTTCTCAAATGTGATAAAGTTACACTTTGTTTTGGAAGCGCATCACATTCTAGTCTAATAGTGAAAATTGATGGTGAAAACACTTGTGTGAATTATGTTTTTCTTAGCCAGTATCTTCAATTCTCCCCATGAGTAGTCCTCACTGTTGGGACCTTCTCTTTTCAATGCTAGGGTTGGGCACGCTGGCGGATGAATTACATAACCGTCCTTAATTGGCACCTATTATTTTTTGGCAAAGGTTCCGTTAGATATAAGCATACTTTTTTAAGAAACTGTTTTGTAGATTGTGAAATCAATTCCTCATTTCAGTGAAGTTTAATAACTATCTTTATCTTGTTTTTTAGAAATAACAAATCTTAGAAATATAGTTGTGCAAAGTAAAGTAAGATTCCCATCTAAGACGTTGGTTATGACACTAGAGAGTATGCCCGAAATTGAATTACCTCCTGTTTGTGTCAGAAACATGATTACAAGTCAGGAACAAAGTACACACTGCACACATGATGCGTTCCTGAATATTGCCAGTTAAAGCAGGGTGCAAATTCAAGATGAGGAGTGACAAGAGCTGTGCAAAATGCCTGTTAGACGTTTAATATGCAGTCCAGCAAGAAAAGAGGCTTCCCGACAACGCGAGCTAAAGGAAAATTGCACTTGCCAGAGCATCAGTGAGCCCTGAGCCAATAATCCTCGACTACTCGGCACCCCCACCCTCAGGTCCAACTATAGCAGTAGACAACCCTACAGCCACATTATCAATGTCATTGTTCCATTCCGTTGCAAAGGAGTTACGGTAAATATAGGACATATCAACAGAAAAGTGTCAACCCAAAATCCACAGCAAGTTCTTTTACCTTAAAGACCATGCAGCGTCCTTTTTTTCCTCCAATTCAAACATCCGGGGTCTTCTGTCCCGTTTAGAGCCAACTGTTATAAATCAAGTTGCTGTATACGGTCTCTCTCAGGGCACTTCACACGGCTTTTCTGACAGGTCAGAAGCCTTGCACCACAGACTAAATATTGCAACTAAAGTGGTCGCTACACTGCATGGCCCCAAATTCGATTGTGATCAATTAGTCTGCACTAATGCCAACGTCAAGGAGGAGAAGTGCGCAACAAACGTCTGTTGAGCCTCGCAGTCTCAGGGCAACACATCCTTAGACTCTGACAATCATTGTAAGCAGAGCGGAGAAACTCAATCCGTATTCACATTCTCTGTGCAAGTACACCTATGCGCTGACAAGATCAACACCCTACCGAACTTGGCTGAAAGTAAGGATGATGGCGACTCCGCCTTCCTAATTGAAGCAAAAGGAATCCAGGAAAGGGATTTGACCTTGTATTCACTTGCTACTTCTGCAATTTCTCTACTGCTGGCTCAGGGGTCCACTCCTTGCTACATAACAGGCGCCCAGTATAAAACAGGAATAAAGCAAAGGGCAATAAACCCAACCCTGGATACACACTACAATTTATTACATGACGTATACTAACTGCACCCACCCTGGCAGCCCCACCAACCTTAACACTCATGAGGCCCAACATTTGCAAAACCCGTCCTCTCTTACCTCAACAGAATGGGAAGCTATGAGAGCAATGTACATCGAGGATCAGCTGAACTACACAAACTCTACTCCAGTAGACTCCCCAGAATGGACATATCCTGGTCCAACTGGTAAGCAAAACAATTCTGCAGATAAGTAAACAGATGTGTGGACAATTTTGCTAAGAACATTGCAACTAACAGTAGACACTCTCAACTACCAATCCATGAAAATGGACACTCAGATCAAGTTACTGAACACACTGGCAGTTTTTACCTCTGGGACAGATACAAAGATTGCTAACCTCATCAGCCTTTAATAAAGCTTAAAAAGGGGCTGAAGACATGGAGCCGGCTGGCCCCTGTGCCTGCACCCCCAATTCTAGACAAACTAGAGAATCTCCTAGCCAGTCTGAGTGACATCCTCATTGACCTCAAGGAATCCTCGAAGCATGCAACCTTGGTAAGCGACCTTCCACCAAATGCCTCAAAGGGTCCTGCCCAGCCTGTGCCCACTCAGCACCCGACTACAAAAAGAGTACATCTAGTGCCTGCCAGGGTCAATCTACACAGGCTTCCGCAATGCCAACAGAGGCAACACCTCCCGTGGCAACAACTAAGAGAGTGCCACAGTATCATCTGTCCTTGGACAGGCCCACCTCTGGTCCTAATTGCAACTCCCCTGGCACAAACCAAGACTCAAAGTCTGCTTCAGATCGAATGCCAGGCAGACAACAGAGGAAGAACTAGTGCAAAGCACGAAAACATAGGGATAAAATGAGCATGAGGAAGAGCATCTATTCTTTCTTTGGCAATCCAAGCAGCAACCCAAACTTGCATAACAGAAGCAATCCACAGGAACAAGAGACAAACAACACGGAGCCCCCAGCCGCTAACTTAGATACAGCAACCTCCCAGGAAACTATTACCATGGATAAGGAGGAAACAGGCGACTGCACAGAGCGTCACCAGGCAGCAACCCAAGTAGGAAACCAAAATCAAGATCCAGCAACACCTCCAGCGGGTGCTCAAGGAAAAATTAGGGCCATCAGATTTGTTAGCCCAGGCCACCAAGCCAGCTGCGTTTCCGTAATTAGCGGTCACCCCCCCAACAGGCCAGGCTTCATAGAGGGAAGCCACAAAAAAGCACACAACAGCTGACCTAGGTCAAGCACTTAAATTCCATTAGTCACATATGTTAACTGGCGAGTGCAACAACTCTCGGTATCTGCTGTTGAAAGATACCAATTTTGCTAGAAGTCCACAGAAAAGGAAGGTGCACTCTAATAGGAGTCAGACAGGAAAACCACTTGTAGTTGAAATAATTTCTTCTTTTATTTACAGTTGCTTGATAAAAACCAGCACACAGCCAACGCGTTTCTGTTCCCTAGTGCCTTGGGAACTTCGTCAGGGCTGTAATAGTTATAAAAAATTGACATAAATACACATATATAATACATATATATTTCACAATAAACAATAAGTAAATAAATAAACAAAACGACAAAAAATTAATAACATGACCCAGAATCAATACAAAAAAACAACATAACATACCAAGATTATTTTAAACCAAAATGTACATAGAATTTAAAACAAACAGAGACAACACCATATATGTTAATCAAAAAGTACAACACATGACAGTAGTGCATAATCTAACGGTGGGATAGAATAACCTATTAGAAAGAAAGAAAAAGAAATATGTTCATTTGTGTCAGACATCTTTAGTACCATAGTCAAATCTAGACACATCGAATCAAAAATGGCAAAATGTGAAAAAGTAGAAAAACATATTAAAAAAGGACAGAGCATGAGTACCAGATCGAAGACATCTCGTAAAGGTGTTCCAAAGGCTATTAGAACAAAGTTCCAGATCAGATGTAATTTATAATCCTTGGTCATCCTAACAAGACCACACGCTCGAAAATCGGTATGGAAAAAAGAGAAGAAAGAAAAGTGACAACCAACTTTACCCAGTAAACAATGGTGACACCTCCGTGAAAAGTGAAAGTAGGGGAGGTGAAAGGTAGAAAGACCTCAATAGAAATAAAATAAAGATCAATTTAAATGGTCTAGCAAACTTCTCACCTTGCTATTGATATTAAGTATAATCAAGCGGACCTAGGTAATGTTAGTCGGTCCTGTAAGGGTAATGTATCAAGAATAGTGTCGCGTATTCCGCTCCACGACTTCGCGAGATTCTACGGAAAATAATGATATTGAGTGCCCATTCCAAACGTATGTCCAGAATATCATGACATAATCACCAGAGAAACAAATTACACACACGCAAAAAGAATAACAGTCATCTGAAAGGACCATGAGATGGCACCCATATTGTAAATAAAACTGCCACTAGTTGGATGCAATACCTAAAATGGGGGTTTATGTAAAAGAATAACCGTAATGCAAAACCTAAGTGAATTTAATATGGCGTGGGTAATCTGAATTATGACCACAAAAATATGATTGGATGTTAAAACCAAAACTCTTCTTGTTATATTTATTTGGAAACGACTTTTAAAAGGGCCACAAAAGTACTATACATATAGATGGTATGCATACCTACCATCTATAAAAACATGAGGAATAGAAAAGGTAGTTTCTCACCTGTATAGTTTCTAAGAGATATTCAAAATAATCTACATAAGTATGAGATAAAATATCGCAGTCACAATAATTATTTTGAATAGTGGCAGTTTTATTTACAATATGGGTGCCATCTCATGGTCCTTTCAGATGACTGTTATTCTTTTTGCGTGTGTGTAATTTGTTTCTCTGGTGATTATGTCATGATATTCTGGACATACTTTTGGAATTGGTACCTCAATATCATTTTCCGTAGAATCTCACGAAGTCGTGGAGCGGAATACGCGACACTATTCTTGATACATTACCCTTACAGGACCGACGAACATTACCTAGGTCCGCTTGATTATACTTAATATCAATAGCAAGGTGAGAAGTTTACTTAGACCATTTAAATTGATCTTTATTTTATTTCCTATTGAGGTCTTTCTACCTTTCACCTCCCCTACTTTCACTTTTCACGGAGGTGTCACCATTGTTTACTGGGTAAAGTTGGTTGTCACTTTTCTTTCTTCTCTTTTTTCCATACCGATTTTCGGGCGTGTTGGTCTTGTTAGGATGACCAAGGATTATAAATTACATCTGATCTGGAACTTTGTTCTAATAGCCCTGGAACACCTTTACGAGATGTCTTCGATCTGGTACTCATGCTCTGTCCTTTTTTAATATGTTTTTCTACTTTTTCACATTTTGCCATTTTTGATTCGATGTGTCTAGATTTGACTATGGTACTAAAGATGTCTGACACAAATGAACATATTTCTTTTTCTTTCTTTCTAATAGGTTATTCTATCCCACCGTTAGATTATGCACTACTGTCATGTGTTGTACTTTTTGATTAACATATATGGTGTTGTCTCTGTTTGTTTTAAATTCTATGTACATTTTGGTTTAAAATAATCTTGGTATGTTATGTTGTTTTTTTGTATTGATTCTGGGTCATGTTATTAATTTTTTGTAATTTGGTTTATTTACTTATTGTTTATTGTGAAATATATATGTATTATATATGTGGATTTATGTCAATTTTTTATAACTATTACAGCCCTGACGAAGTTCCCAAGGCACTAGGGAACGAAACGTGTTGGCTGTGTGCCGGTTTTTTATCAAGCAACTGTAAATAAAAAGAAGAAATTATTTCAACTACAAGTGGTTTTCCTGTCTGACTCCTATTAGAGTGCACCTTCCTTTTTCTGTGGCCTTCATAGAGGGAAGCCCCCAGCCCGCATTAATTCTGTTTGCTGACCTGACAACAATAACGCGCACCATCCAACCGGCACAGGACCTACGCAACCCTGGCCAAGCAAATCTGGATCCCCAGGAAAACACTAAAACGGACTCAACAACAATCATAGCAAGGTTCATAGATCCACCAGCAACAAGGGCTCCACCCACCATAACTGAGGTTAAGCTGCCTTGTGCCACTGGAAGCAACGACACCAACACAACCACTACATCTCCTGGCACAACTAACAGCCAGGTAGTTCTAATGTACCCTGAGTACCAATCAAGAGGTCCCTTCGACCTTCTCAACGAATATGCGACGTTACAATGCATGCGTTTAGAATGAATGCCATTACAAAGAGGTCATTACAATGACAGCATTGTTACATCGCAGACCATTGCAACGCAAGCCATTACAACAACTTGCTGTAGGGGGGGCGCTGGATGTTGGAATAGTATAATTTACTATTCCAACTCCAGTCTGTGCAGCAGTAGGGAAGGTATTGGATTTAAAATCCAACACCTTCTGTCCCCTACAGCAAGTCGTTGTAACGGCTTGCGTTGTAATGGCATGCCATGTAACAACGTGGTTGTTGTAATGACCGCGTTGTAATGGCATGCAATGTGTAAACATCATTGTAAACGATGTTTACCCTTCTCAACCGTAGCAACATCCTTCACATTTCTGAATCAAATTCAAGAAACGGTGAGCCTGTCACTAGCAGACATTGCCTCGGTCAAGTTCTTACCCCCTCACCAGGATAAACAAACAAAACCACCAAGGTGGCTTGGGCATCCTATGCAGCCACCAACCTGGTACTAGGGGGTCACCACGGTTTTTAAAACCTGGTGGATACCGGTGTCAGCAAATGCAGAACTGGCAAATCCCCACATTCTACTCATCCATATGAAGAACCAGGTGCCCACTGCTCCACACAACAGCTCTATCTCGATCATAAGAAGCGCATGGAGCAAATCACCAATGCTCCTGGGGGTGCAAGTTCTCCTGCATCCAGCCAACGACTGGAGTTGGATCTCAGGTGCCTTGAACCAATCAATAAACCAATCTTGAAGAGTTTCTCATCATCCGTACTGCTCGTCCAGGCAGGCAAGCTCCAAATCTGCTCATGTAACATCAATGGCTTGTTAGACAAACTTGCAGACAACGAGATGCCAAACTACCTGCTCTCTTTCCAGATAATCATGGTCCAGGAAAAATGGGCCAAAAAAGTGCCAACGATCCCAGGATACATCAATCACACAATCCCAGCCACAAAAGCAGCCCTCCATGGCCGCCAAAGTGGTAGATTAGCAATTTACATCCAGGTTGACTTACAAGGTAGCCATAACATGACACCAGCAGTTTGGACCGGCCTGCAAATATTTCTAATCACTCTGAAACAGGGCCCCTCGAGACTCAGCCTAGCACACATGAACATCTACATACCCCAAAAGCAAAACTCAAACAGACAGCTAAAGAACACTTGACAAATGGAATCTCAGTCCTGCAGGATGGCCCCTCCCCTTTCGAAATAATTCTCTCAGAGGACTTTAATGCATACCTGCTGGGGCCAACCCAGGGCGAGGAGTCACTGATAGCCCAGAAAGAATGCCTTCTGGTTGGTTCCTGACCAAGCCCCAAACCCCATCTTCAAGCATAACAAAAAGGGCAAGATCTTATCAGGGAACTAGAGTCCTTGAACCTGCGAGCAATCAACGGTCGCCTCCACAACGACTGTCCACTGTATTTTAATTATCGCAACCACAAGGCCCGTGCTCTAATAGCCTTTACAGTGCTCTCAGCACTACTTATTCACTTGGTCTCTAGTTTCCTAATAAAGCCAAGGGACTAAAGCGATCATCTACTGCAAGAGCCATTCCTCACTCTGTCTTTGGACAGCCACAAACCAATAGATGCACTCCAAGGCAGCATCAATACAGTGAATAACAACAAGCTTAAATGGTCATCAAGGACAATTATTTACCTGTCGGAAAGAGTTAAAGGTTCATAGACAGTCCTTTTGGACACTATGAGCTCTGATTACACTGCTTGGGAGAAAAACTAAGGAGCTCAAATGGAGCCTAAACTGAGCCCTTCGCACGTACCCAAAAAATCCATACAACGAAACGCTGAAAATAAACCTGGCTAATTCCAGGCTCGTGTGCTGAAAGCATCTGTGGAATTTGAAAAAAGAGGCGACTGCCAATCTATCTGCTAAACATTTGATGACCTCACGACCAACAAGCATAATATATTCTGGAAGACGAGAAACAACCTAAATGATCTGTCTCAATCAAGAGTTACAGTCAATATTCCAGAAGAGATGTGGTACCAATATCTCACAAAACACTTTGTCCATTCAGGCCCTAAGTCGAATCCGCAGAATGTCATCACTCCTAGAGCGACAGCTTCTCCCGACCCTAAATCCATCTCAACCGGGCCCTTGACCTCAAGCCCTCTGGCAACAATCGAGCGGCAGATCTCAAAAAGCTGAAGAAAAGGGGCACCCCGTCCAAACAACATCCTAACTGCTCTGTTCAAAGAAGACAAATCGTATTGGGCAAGGCACCTGCAGTCGTTTTAGGAGAGCCTATTTCAAACAATATTCCCTCCTTCTGGAAAGGCTCAACAATCACCCTGATTTACAAAGGGAGTACTGACTCTGACCCTGCAAACTATCTGCTCATAGCTCTTTTGGAGGTGGAATCTAAATACTTTGCTGTCTGTCTCTTACTGGAACTAGCGACAAGGGTGTCTGAAAAGAGCTTAATCCCGTTCAACCAAACAGGGTTCACTAAATGAGAAGGCACAACCACAAACCTACTGGCCATATCACTACTGTTTGAGCAAAGTAGAGCAACCAAACAACCTCTTTACTTCTCATTTATTGACTACAAGACCGCTTTTGACCGAGAGGACAGAGGATAGCTATGGATCAAACTGGCCAGCGGGAACATACCCAAGTCGTTGCAGAGAGCCATAATCCTTCTCCACAGTGACACCTAGGTCAGGATCAAGCTTGGTGATGGCGCCCACTTATCAAGAAGGATTCCAACTCACGAAGGGCTATGGCAAGGGTGCGTGCCTCCTTGCCTAGCACAAGTTAATTCTCATGCTACGAAGCTGGGCAACACCCTACTCCCGTGTTTGATGTATGCTGACGATTTAGTGCTATTTAGCCTGACCAAAAACAGCCTCCAAAGGCTTCCAGAAGCCACAGCCCATTACTCCGACGTAAACGCCATGGTGATCAACTTAAAAAAAGTCCAAAATAATGATCAGGTAAACCATCTTGGAGCCCACACCAGTAGCATATGGGCAGGGACAAAATTGAGGCGGTACAAGAATACAAGTACCTGGGTATGCTTGTTGACAGCCAGGACTCTTTCAAACCACACCTGGAGCGTATTTGCCAGAAATCAGTTGTTCTCAGTGCCGCCTTTAAGCGCATCAAAGCAGCCACAGGATCCTCCACACTTCTATCGCCTCTGAAAATAATCTAGGCTAAACTAATTCCCATCATTGCCTATGGAAGAGAAGTTTTAAGGGGGGAGATGCTGTCCACCTGGACAATGCCATTATTAAGCTCTTCAAGGCTATCTTTTTCTTGCTAGTATACTCGTCTCCGGCCGAGCTTCTCTTGAATTCGGCTTAGTCAAGCAATCCATTGCAAGGCATGGAGCCTACATTAAACTCTGCTTCAAACTAAAAGAAGCCAGCAGGGAGTTGCTAATCTTTCATCTATGGACAGAAATTAGAGGTAGGGACTACTCTCTGGCCAGCGACTACCTCGCCTGCTCCCTGGCATCACTAGGCCTAACAGAACAATGGGATACTTTCTCCACCTATTCCCAGACCAAGATCATGGTTAACAAGCATGTTAAAACCTGCTCACTGCTTGCAGACAAAGGGACATTCTCCTACGCTAAACTCTGCTACAAACTAAAAGAAACCAGCAGGGAGATGCTAATCTTTCATCTATGGACAGAAATTAGAGGTAGGGACGACTCTCTGGCCAGCGACTACCTTGCCTGTTCCCCGGTATCACTAGGCCTAACAGAACAATGGGATACTTTCTCCACCTACTCCCAGACCAAGATCATGGTTAACAAGCATGTTAAAACCTGCTCGCTGCTTGCAGACAAAGGGACATTCTCATGGAGTAGGGGCGTGTGGCTCACATTGGCTTCTTACACCAAGCTAATACCTCATCCAAACCTGGGCATTGCCATCAAATCCAACTCAAAACAACATTCATGTGGTTTTGTATGGCTGCCTGCCATCACTTCTACATCTACCCTCAAGGAAGTGTACTGGCATGGTGAAGCTTTGTCGACTCTGCAGAAATGTTCATGAGACCTTGGTGCATCAGATCTGCTTTTGCAAAGCTAACATATAAGCCCAAAGATCTATTTTAAGACCAGCTTGGAGTCAGAAGGGTTATGCCAATGTAGGCCTGCGATATTAGCCTATTTTAATGCAACGGACATAGACCTCAGCTGCAGGCTCACAAAATGTCTGATTAGGCTTGATCAGAGAATCACTAGCGCATCAGATCGTACAACCCCTGTGGCCATCTTATGTTCTGAACAAGTGACCTTATACAACTTGCGCTGTAGCGTCATGTTACAACAAGCAGGCAGCAATGTTTTATTTAAAGGCCACATCGGCCACAAAAGGAGCCTCAGTCTTTTAATATTCTTCTCTTCGTCTTTTTATCATGCTTTATTTATTGCCATTAACTTTAGCGCTATTACTCTATTTTCCATGTAAAAGCATTATATAAGCACTTAGTGCTAAAGTTTTAATTAATACGCACTTCATAAAAATAAACTTGAAACTTGAACTAGAACTGCATGTTTGCTACCCACAGCCATCTTGGTCTGAAGAAATCAGCCAATAGTGGTTATTTGCCTTTTTCCAAGATGCTGGGTTTCAGCGCTCATCTAATCCAGGGAGTGCATCCAACGTCACCTGTGAAATCTTGTGGGAGTGGGATGCAGTTGACCACAGATCTCCTTGCGAGATGCCAGTCCATTCCTTGGTTCTCATCTGAACTTACATAATTAGATATAATAGGGTGCTGTAGGAATTTGGGGTTTTGATTGAGGGGGATGAAGACCCTTCTCAAGCAACACCCACCATCCACTGTCAGGGTGAACCACAAAAGTCACTAAATTAACCTGTGCTTAACTCTCTAGTAACCTGCCTCAAAAACAGTCAGGCTTAACCTAGAAGCAACGTGTTAAGTATTTATGCAGTACACCAACAATTATAAAATGAAAATATAGCACAAGAAAAATCCCACACCTTTTTAGAAAAATAGAGAAAATTGTAATAAATAAAATGACAGCAAAACAAATTAAATCCTATCAGTATACCCGGAGTTATTCGTTTTTTAAAGTTTTAAGTGAAAAACAGTGCCTAAAAGATCAAGGGGCCAACCATGGGTATCTAGTCATGCGAGAGGGGGCATAGTCAAAAGTTATTGCCGACCATGATGGAGCGTGGTTCGGCAACATGAGGTCGATTGGGTCCGGTCTCTGCTTACCTTCGGACTTAGGCAGGGGCAAGGCAGGCGGCAGTGTCTGAGGAGGAGACGTCGTCATTGGGGAGTCGCTGGATGAAGTCGCTGTGACGATTTCTAGGTTTGCACATTGTCACTTTTTTGAAAGTCGAAAATCTCCAGTGGGACGAAGCTACAGGCTGTAGCCGATGAGGGCTCCATGAGGTAGGATACCCTTTCCAAGAAGAGCCACTGAAAAGGATTTGCTGCTGACCGGCGATGCACCTTGGGCAGATTGACAAAGGGTAGGTCCCGGTCTCCTGTTGGGTCTCAGGCCACTCTTTGTTGGAAAACTTTCTACGTCCCAAGTTTCAGGTTTGGGCTGGAGAAGCACCTTTAGCACCAATTCCAAGGGTGGTCCAGGATTGGTTGGGCACCACTTGGGGAGGGGGGGGGTCGGGACTCACTCCAGGCAGAGGCCAGGTGCAGGGTTCAAGGTCTCTGACACTTGTTATGTCCCTGTAGCTCACACAGGAGGCCAGCGAACTAGCCCTTGGAGTCAATCTGGTAGTCCTGGGATCAAGCTGCAAGGCAGGTCTCAAGCAGCAGGGCAGTCCTTTGAGGGTACAAGGTAAGCTTCAAGCAGCAGGTTAGTCTGCTGGTAGCAGCAGGGCAGTCCTCTGAGGTACAAAGCAGGCCTTAAGCAGCAGGGTAGACCTCTGAAGTACAAGGCAGCCCTTCTGGGAGTCCTTCGCAGTTCCAGGAATGTACTGAATAGTTGGTCTGAGGGTCCAATATTTATACCTGGTGCCAGTCTTTGAAGTGGGAGAAAGTTCTAGGCTATGCCTCCATCTGGTTCTAGAAATGTCCTTCCTTTTTCTGCCCAAATACCAAGCGGTGTAAGGTCGCAAAAGGCTGGCGTCAAGTCCCTTTGTGAATATGCTGGAGGCAGCCCTTTGAAGTGTAAGTGGGGCAGGGAACAGCTCTGTTCTACCCATCCTAGCAGGATGGCTCATCCTGCCAACACCTCGTCCCCCTTTGTCTCACTGTTTGGGAGGAATACACAAAAACCAACTGCCAGCTATTCACAGTCATGTGACCTAGGATACAGGCTGCAGGCACCAAATGGTTACGACAAGAAAATGCTAACTTTCTAAAAGTAGCATTTTCAGAATTGGGACTTAAAATCAAACTTTATCATTACAGCGAATTTTATATTACCATTGTTTTGAGACTAAAAATGGCATTTCTACCTGTTCCTAATCAAGAGATAGCACTTATTAAATGTAATAAGGCAACCCATTGTTGTCCATCGTGTCTCAATAAATGCTGTGTTGAAGGTCCATTAGTAGCATTCAATGTACAGGCCCTGGGTACATGTACTACCACTTTACCAGTGACTTATAAATAAATTACATGAGGCAATTGGGTGTAAGCCAATTTTACCAAGTTTAAAGGAGTAAGCACAAGCCCTTAAGCACTGATTAGCAGTGGTAAAGTGTACAGAGTCCTAAAGCCAACACATTTCAGCAAAGTGGGGGGGGGTAGAAGGCATAAAATTTGGGTCACTTTAAGACAGCTGTACTCTCGTGGTATCAGTCCCATGTCACCTTCTATACTCTTGCAAGCATTCTTTATCATGAAAACCCTGGCAGATTTTATGAAGATGAGGTAGAAGCTATTTCATTTGAGCATGAAGTAGCACTGGAGACAGCAATGGCACAATCCCTTTTAGAATCAAGCTTAGGCCAGAATCCTAAACAGTCACACTCTTCTGATATCTTCTGCCTTATCCTTGAAATACCACATATCAACAATGTGTACAAAACACTTGGACCAGTAACTTCAAGGTAAAATGCAGATAGTTATCCCGTGACTGCTCGATAAGCTAAAACACATATTCAATGCTCCCTAGCCAACCCAGAATGATGGCTCAATTAAACAGTTATTTAAGCCAAAACAAAATTGTGTTTGTTCTAACCCAGAGTGATTCAGAAATGCTGTGAAGGCACAGACATGCAGAAAATGTATGCCTTTACACTAAAATGGGCATATGGTGCTATCGAGTGTACAGGATCTAGCTCAGAAACCCATTCACATTTCTACAGAGAGAAATTAAAACATGGTACTCTGCAGTGATGGATTTAATTTGCACTGCTCTAAAACCATGCACCGTCTCCTTGTGCTTTACTGTGTTAATCTATGGTGGTTTTAAGCTTAGTTACCCATTTTATACAAGTTGAAGAGTCTATTTTATTGTATGCATTCAGATCTTTTATTCATTCACACATTGTATTTCGTATGTGTAATGTTTCGTATTATGATTTAAAAATTGTATCCCATATATTTTCAATCACAAGTAACTGTCATATACATTGCTATCCTCCCTGCATTTAGGCTACCTTTAGCCTTCATCATTGGTAAATAGTTGGTTTCACCAAATTTTCTTTTGTTCTGTGTGAACTGTAGCTTACAGTGTCACCATGGCTTGTTAAGTAAAACAATGCAGCAATAGCTCTACATGGGCTAGACTTGATCTAACCTTAGAGGAATATTAAATTGTCCATCTGTCACTCTTCCACGGAAAGTAAATTGTCAAATCCCTATTGGCCTAGGACTGTCTCTTCTCGTTGGGTATACGGTTCAAGTGCTCCCTCCAGCCACACCACTGCCTGGAAAGAAATGTCAGTTGATTTCTTAGGCAATATTTTATGTTACAAATAGGGTTCTGTGAGCAGTGGGACTCTTTTACAAAATGGGTAAAAAGTGAACTTTAATTCCCCTAAAAAAATTTAAAAATCTGCTCTGCACATCAACGTGATAAACATGTGAATTACGTGGTTTATCCAATTTGTTTGGTTCTCTGCAACAAAACTAGGTCCAGAGAGAAACACACATTCTTCTTGAACTGCCCAGTTCACATGGTTCTTAGTGTACCTCGTTTAAATAGGGAGAACCAACAGACAGTGTACATCGGTCAATTCGTGGTTTGTTGGCCCCTGTATTTCTTTTATGGTAGTTGTTAGAAATGGGGGTGTCTAGTTGGCAGTGAGATACGCCCTGTGAAAGTAGGGACCCTTCCTTCTAGTCAAGATAAGCGGATTACACACCTAAAATAACCTCTGCTCACCTCCTTGGTAGTTTGGCACGAGCAGTCAGGCTTATCTAAAAGGCAATGTGTAAAGTATTTGTACAAAACACACACAGTAACACAGTGAAAACACTACAAAATGGACACCACATTAGTTTAGAAAAATAGCCAAAATATATCTAATCAAAACAAGACCAAAACGACAAAAGCCCAACATACACAAGCAAAGATATGAATTTTCAAAGAATATCCCAAAAATACAGTTCCTTGAAGTCGATAGCGCCAACCAGGGCTATGACGATGTTGTGACCAACAAATCCAACAGTTCAGTCTAACCTCGATGGAGTCAGGGTGCGGCTCGGCATCGGGAAAAACCCACAAACAGTACCTTGGAAATTGAAGAGGCCTCGAGAACCTTGCAGTGTAGTGCGGCAGTGAGGCGTCGCTGGCTTCGGTGCCGCAGGTATGTGCAGAAGTTGGTGAGTCCTGCGTTGCAGATCGAACTCCTTGAGGTCAAAGTCACGAGCGCTGACGTCGGCGCCGGGGCTGCGGTGTCATCACGGGCGGTTCATTATGCACTTCACTAAGCGGTGTCCGTGGCTTCGGTGCAGGCAGCGGCGTGGCGTTGGTGTGGAGCGCTGGCATCGGAGTCTATGATGCTGTCGTTGATAGCCCGAGTCTGCGGTGTCGTCGAGGTTGGTGCGGCGAGGTGGTCACCACAGCTGCGGTGCAGAAAGGGGCATCAGTCACAGCGCTTATGCAGCAGCGGCGATGAGGCCAATGTTGCGGTGCTGTCAAAGTCAGTGCGAGGAGGCGGTGCCCACGGCGTCGGTGCAAGCAGTGGCATCAAGTTCAGAGAGATGCAATGTTGTCGGTGAGACCAGGACTGCAGTGTCATTGAGGTTGGTGCTGCGCTCACTCAGTGAGCGGTGACCACGGCGCTGGTGCAGGCAGCGGCGTCGTTGAAGGCGTCTGGAATGCTTTTCTTGCAGTTAAAAGCTCAGCAAATTCCTCCAGTGGCTCAGAACTGGGGTTGGCACCACTTGGCAGGTTCAGGACTCCCAGCAATGGAGTCCAGGCACTGTAGGGGACGTCTTTGTGTACCTAAGACTTCTCAACTGGAGGCAAGCTCTACTTCAAGCCCATGGAGAATCTCCTTAAGCAGGATACAGCAAAGTAAGCGTCCAGTCTTTTTCACTGCCCACAGACAGAAGCAGCAACTGCAGGCCAACCCAGCAAAGCAGCACACAGCAAAGAGGCAGTACTCCTCCTGACAGCTCTTCAGCTCTTCTTCTTGTCAGTGTCTTCTTAGTCCAGAAGTGTTCTAAAGTTCTGGGGTCAGAGCCCCACTACTTATACTACTTTCAGCCTTTGAAGTATGCAGGCTTCAAAGAAAGTCTTTCTTTCTTAGTAGAACCAGTTCTGTCCTCTGTGGTTCAGCCACACTACAGGGGGTGGAGACAGCATTATGAAAGGAAGGCACAGCCCTATTCAGGTGCAGGTGACAGCTCCTCCCACCACCCCACCACTCTAGCTCAGGAAGACCCATCAACTGGTGATGGGCCATTGGGATATGCAGGGCACACCTCAGCTTCCTTTTGTGTGACTGTCTAGAGTGAATGCACAAAACAGACCCTGTCAATCTAAACCAGACGTTGATTCCACAGGCAGGTAGAGGCATAGAATGGTAAAGCATGAAAATGCCCACTTTCTAAAAGTGGCATTTTCAACCACACAATTTAAAAACCACCTTCACTAAAAGATGTATTTTTTAAATCCTGAGCTCAGGGAGCCCAAACGTCAAATCTCTAGCTGTTCCCAATTGAAAGTTACTCTTGTAAGTTGTTACAAGGCAGCTCCAATAATAGCCTATGGGAGAGCTAGTCCTTACCATAGGAATTGGCAGTATTTCACTATCAGGAAATGCAAAACACACCAATACATGTCCTACCTTTTACGTACACTGCACCCTGCCCATGGGGGTACCTAGGCCTACCGTAGGGATGCCGTACATGTAGTAAAAGGGAAGGTTAGGGCCTGACAAATGAGTACACTTGCCAGGTTGACAGGGCAGTTTAAAACTGCACTCACAGACACTGCAGTGGCAGGCCTGAGGTATGTTTACAGGGATACTCATGTGGGTGGCACAACCAGTGCTGCATGCCCACTAGTAGCATTTGATTTACCGGCCCTGGGCACACATAGTGCACTTTACTATGGACTTACCAGTAAATCAAATATGCCAATCATGAATAGCCAATCAGAATCACAATTTACACAGGGAGCACTTTCACTTTAGCACTGATCAGCAGTGGTAAAGTGTCCAGAGTACCTAAACCAGCAAAAATGAAGTCCAGAACACAGTCAAAAATGCAGGCGTTAGAGGCAAAAAGACAGGGGGAACTAAGCCAAGGATGCCAGGTCTAACAGTAGGCAGAAGTGAATTTCACTGAATTTCATTGGCATATGCTTACGCACAATGCAGAATGAAAAATAAATGTTTAGTACAGCCCTAGTTAGAGTACTGTCAGCTTCTCACTGATTAGTCTGGGTGCCCAAAGCTCTATACCTGTGTTGTTGGTTCACTTTCGCCCTGTTAGACGAAGTCTGCTGAATGGTCTTATTAGTAAAAACATATTTTTTCTTGGTCAAGCACAGACTGAAAAAACATATCTTTACTCAGAATTCTGTGCCCCAATTAGAGTTGCAGCAAATAGTGGAATTCTACACCATGCATTCCAATATAATACAGTTTAAATATTTTTATTAAGAGTTTCCACAAAATCAATAAACTATAATTCTATCGTAATAAAACACCATTGCTATTTACTAAGTGGCACCCTTACTTTGTGTGCTCCATTTAAACAAAAATAGGATGGAATTAGCACATCCTTCTACATAGAGAATGTCTACCAGATAATTGTGTGGACCCTTGGCTTGGAAGGCACATGTATGCTGTGTGACCATGGGGACCCCTTCCTGTTTACAACTGGCTTACCACCTACTTCAAGTAGGTGGTAAACTGTGTTTGTTTTGCGACCGCATTTGCGGTCGCAAAGCAATCGTACACCCCCCTGTGACTCGCTATTAGGAAGGGACACCCTTGGCACAGCCCTTCCTAATAGTGGCTCACAAACCCTATTTTGTGAGTCGGTAATAGGTTACCGACTCGCAATATAGGGTTTGTACATACTACAACCCTTTTAGGAGTCGCAAAAGGCCTGATTTTCCATTTGCGACCGCTAAAAATGGTTGTTCATCTGGCCCACAGATTGTTCCCAGTGAATGCATAGACATTAGGGTGCCCATGCTGATTACAGCAGTGGAAGAGGGTAGTCACCTGTTTCCTGTTTTGCATCTCACAGTAAAAGGATGTATGAGTTTTTGCACCCTTTTATGCTGGTTATTGGTTACATTAAGGGACTGGATTTTGGGTGTAGATTTTCTAGGGGTTAGTGTTGTTCATCGAGTTGAAAACAGCCTTTAATTGTGGCCTATCCAATTTACATCCCTCTGACTTTCAAAGTCTGTGTGTGTTTCCTGTTTTTAATTACATTAGCCATGCTTTCCCCATTAGGTAGAGAAAGCCATTTTCCATGCACTTGCTGCAAGCAGCTCACGGTGCAGCTTTGGTATGGACTGTAAAACAGGGCAAAACAGAGGGCACCCCAAGCCCACTTGTTCATTTGTAGTCGGATTAGGTTTTGGCAGGAATTCACACCAGCCATCCTGCACTCCGTTTGCCATCAGGTGAATCACACTCTCTCACCTTGTTCAAGGCATACCCAATGCTCCACGCACTTTTCTTTCTCCAGTCTGCAGCTTTCTGTTTTCAGTCCTTGCCTGTGCAAAACTTCAAGAAAAAATTCTGACATGTATTTATTGCTTAAAAAAAAAAAAAAGCAAAACAACATCAGCAGCACACAAAAAACGTGCAGACACCCACAATTTTATTTTGAGTACTTGCTGGCACTGCTTCGAAATGCTGGGGTTGCATTATACCAAGGACACCTAGGGGCATGTGTACAAGCCCCTATCGCCACCACAACGTCACCTATATTGACGTTGTGGTGGCGATAGGGGCTACGACTTATGTCAAGGCAGCATTAAGCCACTTAATGTGGCTTAACGCTGCCTTGTACATAAGGCCCCCTTTCACGCTATGGTTAGCGTGAAAAGGGTGGGCAGTGAGTGTTGCGATGGGCGTTGCACCGCAACACCCATTCATTTTGACGCTGCCCCCTATGTACAAGGGTGGCGTACATAGGAGGCAGCGCCAAAATTAAGACCAGGTAAAAACTAGTCTTAAGATGGCGAAACGAGGAGAAATGCATTATCTCTCCTCATTTTTGCCTTTTCCATGTGTGCTGCCTTGTGCAGCACGCATGGAAAAAGCAAAATGCCATTGTTTCTTTATGTACAGGACGGTGTCCCTTCCTGTACATAAACAAACTTTTTTTTAAATTCCATTTTGTCACTTTCATGTGTGCTGCATGAAGCAGCACGCATGAAAGTGACAGGATGGCATTTCGAGGATTGTTTATGTGCAGGAAGGGACACCTTCCTACACATATACAATCCTCCCCTGTGCGCAGACACCCTTGCACTCTGGTGCAAGGGTGCCTGCATTGGCGCTAAGTTGCTAAACTTAGCACCATCGCAGGGGGAAACGCAAGGCTGCACCACATTCTTGTAAATATGGTGCAGCCTGTAATAGTGCAGGGCCCTAGGTCCTCATGCACGCTAAATGACTACACACAGACACAGTACTTGGAGGGTAGAACTGGCCCAGGGCACTTGCGCCCAGCCCCTTTTATTGACAGGGTCACATGTCCAGTGACGCCTGTGCTGGATGGGTGTGGGGTGGGATGTAAGCCAGCCCTCGGGGAGTGGATGGTGACAAAACAACAACTAGACCAGTGATCAGCAGATCACTACATCCCTCCCAAACTTTATTCAAACTGGAAACAAATAAAGTTCAACCTGTGGGAGAGAATATAACAAAAAAAACACCTGATAACAGAACCTTCCACTGAGTCTCTTTAGCTTCTTGCAAACCACAGACAATGGTACAACAGCAGCTGGGACCACCAGTTCTATTTGGCACAGTTCATGGGTGCTCTGCAGGTCCGGTCTTCATTCGACTCTGTGCATGGAAGTTGTCCTCACAGTCTTTCTCGACATCGCTCTCGTGGTGACGAAACAGGTAGAGTGATGGTGGATCGGATGAATGTTACTTTCCACCAATCAGTCCTGGTTGTAGTGGTTTCTCCATACAGGCAGCATTGCTTCTCTCTACAAATGGTGGAGTAGTTGCAAGACATCCCTCTCACTAGGATGCCCCTCTTGCAGGTGTTCCCCTCTCACGGGATGTCCTGGAGGCCCTCCTCACCAGGCTTCCACTGGACTGGTGCACTTCGCTGTGTCGCTCCAACGCAACCCTCGGGATGTGTGGAGGAAGCGCTACGAGTCCCACCTTTATGTCCTTTGCTCCACCTGAAGGGTAGTTGTTGGCTCCTGCCATTTAGCATGAGATCTTCTTCATCCTGGGACCTACGGAAGAGCAGCTGCAGACCCATCTCTCGTGGCGGGACCCGCTCTCACCGGCGTCCCTCAGGCCCTTGCCTCTGGGTCACCATGGTCTGGTGTGGAGTGGTCGGATCCTCTTCTTCATGACGTCCGAGCAGTCTCACCGTCCAGTCTCCCGTGCGACCCCAATGGTGGATATTACGAATGGTCCAGCCTGCACGCCTCTGCCGTCACCAGGTGTTCTGAAGACTCGTGATAGATATTTTCTCCCAGTGCCACCGATGTTCTCCAGGCCCTGTGCTCCATGTGCTCCGCTGTTCTTGCACTTGTCACCTTTGCCTTCCGGTGTTCGAGTTGGCAGATCACACACTCCTCTCATCTTCTTTCTTCTTGTTGAGATCTCTTCTTCTGCATTTCTTTGCAGTGGCGTCATGCCACGCAAACTCCTCCTTCTTGTTCTTTCACTTAACGCGGTCTGGTCCCATCTTCTTCCTCGTCTTCACTGACCAGGCCTCTCTGTGTGGCGTGCACTCCACACAGGTCTCCCTGGTCTTGTCCTACCCCTAGGACACTACATTCTCTTCCTACGATGACCAGATCTGACGTCGCAACCTTCTTTTTGTCAATGTTCATTCTCAGTCTTCATTCTTTTAATCCAGGTCTTTCTTCTCTGACCTCTTCTTTGGTCATCGTCACTCTGACCTCTTATCGGGTCAACTGCTTCGCCGACCTTTTCTCAGGTCACCGCTTCTTGGACCTCTTCTCAGGTTGCTGCTTCACCGACCTCTTCTCAGGTTGCCGCTTCACTGACCTCCACTCAGGTCGCCGCTTCACTGACCTCCACTCAGGTCGCCGCTTCACTGACCTCCACTCAGGTCGCCGCTTCACTGACCTCCACTCAGGTCGCCGCTTCACTGATTTCCACTCAGGTCGCCGCTTCACTGACCTCCACTCAGGTCGCCGCTTCACTGACCTCCACTCAGGTCACCGCTTCACTGACCTCCACTCAGGTCGCCGCTTCACCGACCTCCTCTCAGGTCGCCGCTTCACCTGACCTCCTCTCACGACCTCTTCTCAGGTCGCTGCTTCTTCGACCTCTTCTCAGGTCGCTGCTTCTTCGACCTCTTCTCAGGTCGCTGCTTCTTCGACCTCTTCTCAGGTTGCTGCTTCTTCGACCTCTTCTCAGGCCGCTGCTTCTTCGACCTCTTCTCAGGTCGCCACTTAACCGACCTCTTCTCAGGTCGCCGCTTCTTCGACCTCTGCTCAAGTCACTGCTCTCATGTCTTCACCTGATGGTTCACCCGATTCGGGTGGCTTGTGCACTCGGTCACTTCTCTTGCGGTGCCATCCTAATTTCACTGGACGCACCTTTCCCAGTCTTGGCTATGTTGAGCTTCTCCCTCCAGGCAACACAGTTCAGTCTCTGCTTCCCCTCTGCACAGCCTCACTGTGTCCCAGGGCTATCGTCACTGCTGCAGTGACCACCTATGGCCACTAGGTGTCACTGCGTTCTTCACACCAGCCCTGGCTGCCTTTCTTCTTGGGGTTTCCTTCTCATGTCCCTTGAAACCCCCCCCCCCCCCCAGGCGTCTCCTGTTTCACTTGCTGAGTGGGGCTTTCTTTCTTCCTTCTCACAATGGAATGACAACGTCTTGTGGATTTGCTTGTCCCTTCAGTCAGAGCCTATGCGCTGACCCCCACATCTACTTTGGGTTGCCACAGCTGTCCCTGTGCTGCATTCATGTACTCCTGGCGCCTTCCTGCGCACACATTCCTTGTTGCCTTTCGTGCATTCCTCGCTGTCACCTTGTGTTGCACTTACTCCTTTTATTTATTTATTTTGTTTGATGCACCTACTTGCCATCAGGGCAGCTCTCCATCAGTCAGCCCTCTCTGTAAGTCACAACAGCTTTCCCTCACATTGTTGCGGCCGTTTATTATGCGCATTCTGCCTTTTGAGCTGAGCGCGATGCCACACACTGGCCACTAGATGGCAGTGTTGCTTCAAGTTTCAAGGTCCCGGTAGCTTCCCAGCGGTGCGGGCCTCCTTGCCCTTGTGTCACATAGTCTCCTCAGATTTCTACTGCTGCGGGCCTCTTGCTCACCAGGAAGGCCAACGCCTCTCTCCTCCACTTCCTTGTACAAATCCCCCCTAGTTTTGGTTCCAGCTCGTGCCTCTTTCTCCCACGAGTCGACCCTACGCTTCTTGTTTATGTCCCTCCTGCAGGTTCTTTTTCGTTTATCCTTTATCACTGTTCTCCTATCTTGCTCAGCCTCCTCCTTTCTCCATTTTCTGACATTCTCTCTCTTACTCTGGTGCATAGTCTGAAGATGAATAAAAACTTCGGTTCCCAAGAATGAAAGCCGACGCCTACCATCTGCAACTACCAGTAAAATTGGGCGCTCAGGAAGAAAATTGCTGGCGCTACGTTTAAAAAGGGGAGCTTCGTTTGGCAAACACTATGGATTTGGAAGGGATCATGCCAAGCAGCTACATGGATTTGATTGTGGATGGATGCTCTGTGTTTGATATTTAATAATTGTGCTGCCCACCGAAGTGCAATTCATTTCATCAACATCTGAAAGAAAGAGCCCTGCAAGGAACCCCTCCCTACCCCCACCCCCAATCACCACGTTAACGAGAGTCGCCGTCACTTCTTTGCAGCCCTTTATAGCCCCAGGGCGTAAATGGAATGGATGTCTCTGGGTCCTCTTGTGTTTGGGGAGTTGTTGGGCAAAGACATTTCTCTTCAGTCGTTTCAGGACATACTTTCAGCAAGACCCTGATAAATAGAGGCGCTTTAGGAGGCTTTCTCCTTTCCTTTTCAGTGATTTCTTGTAAGTTGTACCCTTCCCTATTTCCCTTCCTGTCTTCTTTACCAGTTTTACTCTGGACACAAAGGACTTTTCTACACTTCCAAGACTTGTTTCAGAGCTGTGTCTAATGCTCAAAACAGTGTCACATGCATCACCAGTAGTAAGCGTTGTATACCAAATAACTGGTCATTTGTGTAACAGCGCCATCAAGTGGTTCGATCGACAAATACAAAACAATTTTTATATGAAATTCCATAAAAGCAGCTCTCAGAATAATATGATGATGGTTATTTTCCCTGGATGTGCGAAAGAGGTTTAATGCTTTTATTCCCTTGAGAATATCCTTGAGGGTACACGGATAAGTTATTTTCCGGGCCCTATGTTTTCGAATCTGGCCAGCTTAGTGGTGGATTCCCCTCTTTAACTTTTGTGGTCTGATCATCGTGCCGTACCCTTTCAGGTCCCCATGGCTAAACCTTTGCCCGTATCCGTTCCTGGTCAGTCGGTCAGGACACGGAAATGGGCAAATGGATGTGACTTCTGCCAATTTTATCCAAGCTCTGGACGCGAATCGTCCTATTTTAGATGACTGCGTAGACACCCCCAACTCTCAAACGGAAGGCTGGATAACGGGTGTACTTGATCAAATTGCACCGTTGGCAGATCATACTATCAGAAGAGACAACCCCTCAGCAGAATGGTTCAGCGCGGAATTGCTTGCTCTGGAAAAGAACTGCAAACTCCCAGAGCGTGTTTGGAGCAGAAATTTTAGTCCTACTGATAAGGCCAACAATCGGCATATCATCACCCGTCGCGTTTTTTACACCGGCAAAATCGAGGCGGCTCAGAATTCTTCTCGAGAATTTTTTTCAATTGTGAAGTCGTTATCTTCTCCGGACCGAGTCTCAGCGTCTACTCTTCCTTCAGAGGAATGCTGCAATGTCCTAGCTCAGTTTTTTTCTGATAAAGTCGCCTCCATTTCCTCCACTTTTCCTGAGGGACCTAGGGACGCTCCTTGTCTCAATTTGTGGTTCAAACCCCCTGCTGATAGCTCTGGGCTGTCTGTTTTTAAACCTATCGCACCTGAGGAATTGTCCCCTCTATTGACAATCCTGCATCGACCTGACGTCCTGGAACCAGGAATGGCTGTCATATTACCTGTGCTTTGCAACCTACTTAACAGCTCCTTTTAAGATGGGCCAGGTTCCCCAGTGCTGTAAACACACTACAGTAGTTCCACTTCTTAAAAAAAACTATTTTAGATCCTACTAAGCCTGAAATCTTTAGGCACATTTCGCTGCTTCCATTTCCTTCTAAGGTTGCAGAGAAAAATGTAACTCAGCAGCTCTCGACCTTATTGAGGCAAAATAGCTTCTCCATGGGACGCAGTAGGTCTTCCGCCCCTTCATAGTACAGAGTCTGCGTTACTGCTTGCCTCTAAGTCCACCCGCAAAATTGTTGACAGGGGTGGTACTGCAGCACTGCTGATGCTGGACCTCAGCGTGCCCTTCGACACCGTATCCCACAACCTTTTACTTGAACGCTTGTGGAGCTGCAGTGTCAGCTATAAGGCCCTGCAGTGGTTCGCTTCTTTTTTGCAGAATTGCACCTTTCAAGTGGCACAAAAACCTTACCAATCTCAGGGTTATCCACTGCAGCAGGGGGTGCCACAGGGCTCCTCTTTGAGCCCTACTTTATTCAATCTATACATGCTCACATTGACTGATATCATCGAGCATTACGTTTGTAAAATTGTATCGTATGCCGATGATACGCAGCTGATCATCACTCTGTCAGAGGATGAAGCTAACACAGCGGTTTTGTTAAGAACCTGTCTGTCTGGGGTGGCTGAGTGGATGGACTTCAGTTGCCTCAAGTTTAATGCTGGGAAAACAGAGGTCCTTATCCAAGGTAAGCAGCCTTTGATTTGGTCCTCTGCCTGTGGCCAGACTTGCTCGGACCTATGCCTGCCCCAAAGCCTAAAGTCAAGAACCTTGGCATCTAGTTCGATGCTCGGCTCTCTTTTGACAGCCAGATTACGGCTTTAGCGGGCAAGTGTTTTGGGATTTTAGAAACCCTTAAAAAGCACCTTGAACTTGTCCTAGAAGCTGCCAGAAAGACCGTAGTCCAGGCCCTGGTCACGTTCAGGCTGGACTACTGCAATGCCCTGTATCTCTGGGAGCCTCACAGTCTCGGCTGATGAGACTTTAGCGTGTGCAGAAAGCAGCAGACCATCTGTTGCTGAATCTTCCCAGTTAGTCTTCCATGGGCTCTGCACTTTCAAAACTGCAGTGGCTACCTCTGAAGAAAAGACTCTCTTTCAAAGCCATGTGCTATTGTTATAGGGTCCTCAATAACAAAGGCCTTCAATATTTGCATCCTTTTTTCAAACCCTATACTCCTACAGGGAATTTAAGATCAGCAAGGAACTTATTGGCATGCATTCCCACTGTATAGAGAGCACACATTGGAGGATACTCTTTTAGATTTTTTAGCAGCCAGGATGTGGAATTCCCATCCCCTTTCAATCAGACAGGAAAAAACTGAACTATTGTTCCATAAAAATTGAAAAACCTGGCTGTTCAGGTTGGTCTGTTTCTTTAGTATGCTGTTTGGTTCTGACTTCCAGGAGCGAGACCTCAGCACTGGGACACTTCGATAGAAGTAACTAGGCACTCTACAAATCACTTTAGTATTATTATTATTATATTATTTCCTGAGCTCACAATGTATAAGTTTCAAAGCATGTGCTATGAAAATGGTGATGACTTCTCTCTCTGAGGGCCTGAATTAGATCTTGGTGGATCAGGTACCTCCATCGCTTTTTCGATGGTCTTCCTCCCCATCGACTTGGCAGACCACCTGCCATATTCATATGTTGGCTGGTCCATAGATGAAAGACTGCCAGAGTCCCACCAAGTCCGCCAGGAATTTTCAACCTCGTCGATGGTGCTATAGGCAGAAGAGGCTGTCAGTGGGACCCCAGCCCAGATTCCTATCATCCTTTTTACTCTTGGCCTTTCCGCCGTGGCAGCTGTGACAGGAATCCCTCCTACTTCAAGTTGGTTGAATAGAAGGAAATTAGGTAAAACATACCTTTTTTCCTGCTTCTGTTTCCATTGTGTACCCCATCATCCAGGTCCCTCCTTTGCTGCACCCGCTCCACCATAACGGCAAACAACTCTGTTGTTGCCAAGATTTACGGTAAGCTACTTGTACAGTTGCCCTATGTATTGTGTATTGACGATTGCTGTAGCCTCATGTTCTTCTGCATTACTCTTACATGGAACATTTTTCTTAGATATAATGCAGTAGTGTTAATTTTCCTACTCATCAAGGTAAAATGAACACACCTATATTGACACTTAAAAAGAAAATGCTGTGGTGCTTGTGGGTGTTGTACTTGTGGTGTCTGTGGGTTTGCATTCAACAGTGTGTGTATGTTGTTTGTGTGGCATGCAATATGTACCAAAAAGGAGCCTAAATCATTACCTAGATATACATTATGACACATTCACAACATATATGTGTAGTAAGATAATGATGAGTAGCACTTACCTGTCTCCACACCACCATGGCCTCACTCTGTCAGGACACTGCCGCCAGTACACTGCCAGTACAACGGGAACATCTAAATGTGCTTAGCGCAAACACCCCAGCATGACGGCGACGGAGTATTGTTAGCCAGCAAAGAAGACGCCGCGGCTGAAGTCTCTTGTCTTTTGCCCCCACATCTAAATATGATGAGCGTGCAGCCGTCAGCTTGACGGAGTACTTAAAACCACTGACGCGGCAGGACAGTAGTAGTCCCGCCAAGATCTAAATCAGGCTCTTAGTCAGAACCTCAAAGTAATGCTGGACCCTGCCTTGTCCCTCTAGATGGAATCCAAATGGATGATGGTGATCATTATTTTGAGCTTTACTATGCATCAGTGGAGACACCTATTTGAGTTATGCGAATCTCGTCAATAGTTTAAAATTATATTTTTCATTTATTACATGTCAATATGACGAAGTAGAACTGGTAATTTAAATAATTAATATAGCTTGCTTGTATTTCACAGAGGACGCGTGCATGTCACTGATATGCACTGTACTTAAAAATATATTTTATTGCATTGTTGAAGTAGAAAGAATTCAATAACATAACAGCAAAAAAGAAGACTAATCGTAATAGTCTCTTCTTTAATCTAATGGCTTACAATATACTGATCCTAAGTGTAATAACGATATTAGGCAGGTAATACGAAATTACAGCGTTATTAAAAGTCTTTTATAGAGATTATTTGACAAAGATATTACAAAAACAGAAAAGAGATATGGGGGCAATAAACAAAATGTGGCCCGACTAAATGGGATGATATTTCAAGAGGCAGATAACTCACTGAGTTATAGAGCAAGGGAATTAGACATATAATGGTTCCAATTCACCCCAAAAGGGCTCGTATTTCCCTCAATAGTTCCTGCTCTGAACTTAATATTTTTCCAGGCCTGGCCAGATGACAAAGATACTGTCCTCAGTCATCTACAGAGACAGAAAGTGCAGACTTGCACAATCCCATGATCTCTCTTTTAGATACAAGGGGAGCATAAAGGGTGAATACCGTGCAGTTCTATGTTTAGAAGATTCACATCATTATTTGGTAAAAAATAGAAAGTCATAGTATGAGGTCTGAAGTCGACAATAAAGTTGATCCTCTAGAAAACTACAAGCCAATAGCCTCTTAGAGGTCGATTACAATGTCATTCGGAAAGGCTCTGAATGGGATTCGGAATCTCAGAATCCAATTCAGAACCTATCTTTCCGACCGAATCGTACACATTTCCAACCGACCGATTACGATGCACAGAAACCGTTCAGGCTGTCCGAATCAGTTCCGAAAGGCATTCGGACAGCCCGAGTGTTCGAGCCGAATTGTACAGCTCTATGGACACGGTTTCCGAGCGAGCGATTACGATGACCAATTCGGACAGCCATCCCGATTCGGTCTGCCCGACATGAAACAGCTGTCGGAATCTGACTTTGGGGGCCTGTAGCAGGCCACCCTTCACCTGAGGTCTCCGGTTGGGGCCCGTGGGGGTACCTAAGGGACCCCCGTTAAACCATGCACAGTGTGGCAGGCACCATGGGGTGCCCTCCACAAGGTGCAAGGTTTTCCCCAACCACCCTTTTCAATGGGAGCCTGTGTTCTCGTTAGGAACACAGGCTCCCATTGAAGTCAATGGGAGTCCGACCGAATGATGTTGGGAAGCATGGTAATCGGTCGGTCGGACTCGCAGGACCCGATTCGGTCAGAAACAATTTTGAAACCGATTTGGGTGGAAGAGTTTCTGGACGACATCGCAATCGGCCCCTTAGTCTGGATTATAACCATCCTCATCACTGTTTTTGTTTAGTGCTAAGATCCTCAAAGACTGAAGCACCGGCCAATTCTAAGGGGTTCAAAGGTGTTTTACTTTCCCTCGGTTTATCAGAAATTATGCAGAATAGTTCCTTAGACCTCATCACTTGTCCAGCACTAGTGATTACCTTGAAGGCCCCAAAAATGTAAATTTGCTGGAGTACAATGTTTCAAATCAAATAATTTTTGTTGCATTTATCTTAATCCCATATCAAGGCTATATCGGGAAGAGCTTTTGGAAGAAAAAAAGAAAACCCAGCCATAGCCTATTCCAGAACACATTTAATTCAGTAGCCAAACCATCTTATTGTTGATGTCTGCATCAATTTTTGAAGAATTTTTTAACAATATATAGAAATTCAAACTTGGTATTACCACCAAGAATATTTTAATGGTCAGTAACGAAGGAATAGTCACAGAATCAACACTCCAAACAATGTTTTTCAGAGTACTGTACAAAATGTGATAGCAATTCTATTCACAATTAGACAAATCAATATTTATGGTACTCAGGAAGATGCACACATGCTGTGGCATGAGGAGGAGGAGGGAGTTGGAAAATGGAGACAGGCAAAGTTGAAATGTGATGCACAGAGGAAGAAGTAAACAGAGGGTGTACATGGTGAGAAGATGAGGAGGTAGAAATTGATGGCAGGAGAGGTTTGGAGACGAGAGTATAACTACAATTTACTGATAGAAACTGATTGGGAGGGTTGAGGAAGAGAGGATAGGAACATGGAGAATATAGGGAGGTAAAAGTGTAAGGTGAGATAGGATGAGATGTGAGGGACTAGATGTGAGGGAACGGGGAAAGGGAAATGCTGGGTTGGATGAGGAGATGAGATAGAGATTGTTCCTTTATGAAGCAGTATATTAGGCATGAGCGTTGAGCACAACTGTGTGTTTTTCCATCTGGGTAGCGACATCTTGACTTGAAATCTGCACTCACTAACATAGTGTAGCCAGCAAGGACTAGTGAATGGTTGATATGGAGTAAAGGCCCAGCTCTCCCTCCCTATTATATGCACTACCCTTTCAGTTTTGGGTAGGTCGTCACTCGAGGTTTGGACCTTTCTTTCCCTCCATGTGAAAATTTGTAGAAAATAATGAGTGCATCCTCCTTCATGTGTAGTATATTTGTTAATGCCTTCGTCTTGGGATATTCCACATTGTAAATAAATCCAAGAGCAGATTGCTATACGTTTTTGCAGTTGTGAGTTTTATTCTCAAAGAGAAATTACTCCAATTCATCATTGTTGGAGTGTTTTCCATGAGTAAGAAGTGCCTGAACATTCCAAAGCAGCCGACACGTGTTTCGCCCCTTTATAGCCCATTTGCTTGGGTTTTTTTCAAGGGTAATAAACAGTGGCGGCTGGTGAACTCTGAAAGTGGAGAGGCGTAAATACCAATCTGACTTCCCTCAGTTTCTCCCTGCTATTTTTTTTTTTTTTTATTTGTGTGAAAATGAGTTATATGTATTACAAACTGCTTAGAAGCTGTGTTTATGCAGGGTAAAATTGCCTATCATAGGATATACAAATCACAAGCCATATACACCAGAGACCAACAAAAATGTATAGGCTCAGGGAGAAATGCTAATACTCAAATGATCACAGGCCCAGAGAGATTCCATCTGGTCAGAGATAAGACTGCAGTTGTGGTTATATCATTAAACCTTTAGCAACATATATGATGAATTGCCTCTACAGATATTATGAAATAGCCATGGCAGTGCCCTCTGATACAAATGATTAAAATCAGATCCCCTGATACGCGAAGGAATCTGATTTTTTGGGGTCTAGTGGAAACTCATCTGGTGCCAACCGAAACTTAACGGAGAGGCCAAAAAGCATTATGGTGCTGATCAGGCAACTCAGTGGGTTGAGCCCCTCCTGTAAATGTTTTTGTGACTTGTATATTGCATTTTCATTTTGGCAAGGAAGTCTCTCCATTGTGGTAAACCATACAATGGATGCATTTGCAGTGGGGAAAATATTTCACAGCAAGGGACAAACTGTTTTGTGGGTGCTGCATAATTCATCACAGGTGCAGGCCTTAAGGACATGTAAAGGACATACAGGAACCTGTTACAAATTGGCCTGGTGGTCAAGTGTTTAAAGCACTATATAATTTTAACAATGCAATGAACTTAATTATGCGAGGTATACAAAAACATATTTATTTATTAGAAAATACCATTGTCTATCATCACTGTCGGATAGTCATTAGCGGTTCTTGGTATCTGTGTGCAGACCCTCAGCCAGCACCCTGTTTATCTTCCATCGTTTTTCTATGTGGGCTGAATACTCGAGAGCAACATCTATTTTTAAAGGAATTATTTTCCTGCTTTTCTTGAAATGTCCCACCATAGCTATAAATAATAAAAGCATACCTTTCACTTCATTGGCAAGCAGGTGACAGGCCTGTCAAAAGCCCATCACCACTACGCACAGAAAACTTCCTCATTAGTAAAAAGCAAACATTTTTCTTTAACAATATTATTGAAAAGGTCAAAAGAAAAGCATTTTGCAGTCTCCTCTTCCAACACCTAACAGTTCAAAAGACCTGGTACTGCTATTATTCACATTTGGAAGCTTGCATCTCTCTGTGACCCACGCATATTAAAGCAAGCATTCACTCGACCCATTTCATACCCAGACTACTTATCTCTCCCGATGTACAGGCAGTGATTTTTAACTCACAGCTTACGGCTCAAGGCTGCCCCGAAGAGCTACCAGACAGGGGCCTCGCGGCGCTAGGCCTCACCTACCTAGCTGTGCCAATAAGAACAGCTGTGACAAGGAGTGGGGAGGGGGGTTCTGAGATGGGACAGCAGGATTACAAAGGGGCCTCAGGGGAGCTGATAAGGTTCCCAAGGGGAAATATTAGGGACCAGAGGGAAGATTAGGGAAATAATGAGCGATAACAAAAACCGAAGGCAAATGAAACCAGGCAGACACTCAGGCCTCTAAGGCAGCTTGATAAATGAAGAGGCAAGGCGCACTTGTGCTCACCTTTCAGCTTGTACTTTATCTCATCGAATGCTCTGAGCTCCGGTAGCAGGTGAGCTGGAACCTGATGGGCCGCTCTGAGAGAGAACTCTGAAGGCGGACTGGAGACGATAGAGATCCGAACAGGGGCGTAGCTAGGCCTTCGGCTGCCCGTGGCGGCCCCTGCGTTTGGCGCCCTCGGCAAAATGATAGAAGAGCGGGGGGAAGGGGGGCCGGCTGCCGCCCGAAAACTCGTGCCACCTGGGGCGGTCCGCCCCCATCGCCCCCCCCTAGCTACGCCACTGGATCCGAAGAATGAACAGGAAGGAGGCAAAGCCTTCAGCAAGGGACATGTGAAAATCCCGCCTCCTATTCTCATAGGCTGACAGTATCAAGGGTCAGCCAGTCAGAGGAAGAGGCGGGATCCTAGAAAGGTGTTCTCAACTAATAGATCCGAGCGAGTGGAGTACTTAACCGGAGCCCTGGAAAAACTGTTGCTTTAGGCAGCATCTGATTGCCCTCACCTCTGCCTCACAGACACACACTGCGCATGCGGGATTTTGGCGATATTGAAGTCGTCCACCTCACATGCACAGCATGTGTTTGACTGACGGCTGTGCTGCAGCATTGCTACTTCCAGACCTGACAGTGCTGCCTCAGACAAGATTTTAATCTCTTTCTCCTTACCCCAAGATTCGTGGGGCTCCGCCCCCTACGCTCTCATGCGCAAACCGCCCCTGGTAATAAATGCCACAAAATTCAGTCATCTAGGTTTCTTTTTTATATATTCCTTTTTTGGAGATTCCACGTCACAACAGTGGGTAACATAAAATGTTACCACCGTTGTGACGTCACCCGGGGAAGGGCACACTTCTCCTTTGTTCTGATGCCGAACACGGATCTCCAATTCTCCATAGACCCTAGCCCAGCGTGGAATGGTGGTTAGCAGACTCACCCTCGTTCTTCCTCTTCTTGCAGGTCTCCAAAGACCTAAGGTAGGTGCAGGGTACAAGTCCTAAAAAAAGAAGTGGGGGGACGCTCCATGTTAGGTGGTGTCACCGGAAGTGACGTCACGGCAGGAAGTGACGTCACGAAAGATAATCCCCTCTCATTACAGGTCTTTTCACTATGGCTCCTGTAACGAGCCTTATCTCGCTCATGCTGGAGAGCCGAAGGTACCACATATTTGCCGGCTGTGGTAAGACTATCTCGGAAGGGTCAATGTGTAGAAGTACATACTCACTAAACAGAGAAGCACTAACATCTAAAAAACATAGGTCAAGAGAATCCTACAAGGGAAGGTCTTTAATTTCTTAATACTGCCCTCACACACTTTGCAGTGTCATGCTTCATCATTGGGCCGCATCATACGTCAGCGCAGACCAACGCACTGGACGGAGCGCATTATTTTTGTAAAAAATGATGAAGAGTGTGAAAGAAGGAGCAGAGAAAGCAAAAAGACAGATTAAGGGAAAGCAAATTAGAGGAAGGAATATTCCCTCAAAAGGGATCTAAAGTGCAGGAAAATATAGATTAAAACTACCTAGGAGAACACCACAATTTGTTTTAATTATTCCCGTGTTCCCTTGGTAGGATTAAAAATTAACATGGAGGGAACTACAGGAGAGTGTAACGACCCTATGCCCAAACCAACATGTTTCTGCCATTAGGATGTGCCTCTATAGGTCACGTTGGCATTCATCAGGGTAAGATCCCTAATATATCTGGTCCTCACCCAAAATCGGGTGTCTTTTACCTCGACTCCCAAATGGATCTATTCCACTTGGTCACTCTTCGCCAATCGGAGAGAAGTCCTTCTCTGTGAAATAAACCAAAAAGAGAAAATATGTTTTGAAGGATACAACACCCCTTGTACTCGACCTCTCATTATTTAAAACTATTCAATTAATACTTCTTGAATTAATCATCCTTTGTAACTCAAGAGTTAATTCTCTTGCACAGCCTCTGATCACTCACCACTGTATTATCAACTTTCAGGTGGGACACATCTCACTTTTTATGGTCATTTTCCAGGACCAAATCACAAACCACAGACCATAGACTTGATGAAAAGTCTCTCAATTACCCTCCATATATCTTCCACAGAAGACCTGCACGGCCACTAAACAAAGGCAATTCTGGAAAACGGAGTGGCATCATGGGGGTTACTCACACGAGTCATTAGAGTAATTCTCCAAACCGGAACTGGTAATAGGAGCGGGGTCTTTGAGTTACACTCTGTGCAACCTAAAAACAAGTAACAAAAAACAGTAAAGCGATACACTGTCTTGTTCTTCACATCACTGATATACCATACCAATCCGGTAGATCTTACAACCGATACACCTACACCATAAGTCTAGCATGCACCCGTGTCTATATATCAAAGTGTGTTGACAGTGATCGGAAAAAACATGTCCGGTCTCACTGTTTGAGTCACACCACGGACCGTTCTAATTATCCGTTTTACATCACCCCGTCACATCCAGAGCCGTACTTACTACATCCTAAGAACCTCCGTTGGCCAATGCGCCTATCACCGTTCTCCGAGCTGATAGCGGAGACTGTTACCATTTGTCTTAAATATTCAGTACCTGAGGAGCCGCGTTTGCCACGTCAGTCGCGTGCCGTCGGCCACGCCCCTACGTTGTAAAGCGGCCCGTTCTTTCTCAGATCAACCACTACAGGGCTAACCTTACTCTACCATCTCTGTTCATTAAAATTTCGCGGCCATATTGGAAACTGAAAGTTTACCACAGTCAGAACTCCATTATATAACTCCAGTCTGTTGTTGTTATACGTGCACCAGATGCGAAAGCATTCTCCCATGTCAGAACAGAAAACCTTACAGAATACATTGGGCCTTACAAATAGTAGAGTTTGGACCCAGGTACCATCCAGATCTCGATTAATCGGTCTATCGATACAATCATATCAAACAGCGAAAAACAATCACTGAGTTACCTCCAGAGTCAGTCCTACTACAACACACACTGTCCACCCACACTCATCATTTATTGGTTATTCCATACAGATGAAACCAAGGAATACCATCATTCAAACCCCTCAGATTACTTTTGAGTCTATCCACCCATCGTTGTTCTCTGATGAACAGATAATTGGAAATGTCCATCGTATTCGGGGGATGAAAGGGTCTATCAATGACTATCCACCTTAAGTCATTCTCAGAGTGTCAAGTTCTTTAAAGTGTGCTGTTAGTTTTGTATTAGTTTTGCCACAGCGTATCGTACTCATATGTTCAAGTATTCGTGTTTTTACCTTCCGTGTCGTCATTCCCACATACTGTTTATTACACGGACACTTCAGTAGGTAAATGACGTTGTCCGTGTTGCACGTTGTGTGTTTCCTTAGTTCCCATGGACTTACAAGTCCTATATCTATACTCCTTCCATTCCAAAGACAGTGGGCAAGCTTTACAATAACCACACGAAAAATGACCGACAATGGGAGGCATTGTTCTGTTGTTATCCCGGATGGTACTAGGATGAGTATCAGATCTGAGGCGAGTATTCACAATAGTGTCTTTTATACTCGCACTTTTCTTGAAAGAAAACAGAGGAACAGGTTGACCCAGACCATTCGAGTTAAGGATGCTTGAGTTTTCATTATTATTTTCTTAATGCAGTTCGACGCTGTATTATAGGTTGTCACACAGACACTCCTCTCAACCCTTTCTCTCTCGACGGTTTCTAACAAAGCCTCTCTATTGCAATTCCTTGCCCTTTTCTGAGCTCTTTGTATTACATGCCGTGGGTAATTCCTATTTTCAGTTTTAAACTTAGAGCTGAGGCCTCACTTTGTTACAAATCATTAACAGTGGAACAGTTCCTGCGCACAGCGCAGGAACTGTCCATAGGAAGATTCTCCCTTAAAGAGCGAGGATGGAAACTCTCAAATGACAACAAGTTGTTCCTATCAGTAGGTTTATGATAAACACTATTGGTCAGGCCACGATTCTCAGCCCTAATATTCAAATCCAAAAACGGAAGTGAGGTCATTTGTCATGGTTACTGTAAAAAACAGGAAAGGATTCCTCTGATTCAACCAATCCAAAAGGATTCAGCAGTCGTTCTGTCGCCTCTCCAAACAATAAGCACATCATCAATGTACCTGCGCCATACCCTTATTTGTCACAGTATGGATTCGTTGGTGCATAAACCGTTTCTGATTCGAAATAGGACACGTACAAACACGCCACACTTGGGGCACAGAACTCCCCATGGAGGTACCATGTATTTGGAGATAAAATTGTCCTCATATTTAAAGTAGTTCTTTGTTAGTGCTAATTCAAGAAGGCACAAGATGAATGCCCTCGGAGTCTGATAATTCCATTCTGAAGTGAATAAGATGTTCTCTATCACTCTCAAGGTTTCTTGTTGTGGAATATTAGTATAGAGCGACTCTATATCAAGTCCAATCAAAGGTCGCTCTCAGGATCGAAATCAAGATCTTTTATAAGGTTCAGAACTTCTCGCGTATCTTTAAGATGCAACGGCATCTTGCACCAAAGGACGCAAGTAACTGTCACAAAACTTAGACAGAGGTTCTAAAAATAGAGTTAGTCCCAGATACAATGGGACGTCCTGGAGGAGGGCGTGTGAGTTTATGCACCTTCGGTAGTGTATAGAAATACGGTACAGTGGGGCATTGGTTACAAAGAAATGCTGCCTCCTTCTGACTAATCCATTGATTGGTACTGCTTCTTCTACATAGGTGCCAATCAATATCCTCAGTTCGGTTAGTGGGGTCATTACTCAAAATCATATAATTCCTTCTGTCACTGAGCATTCGGAGACATTCTTGTTGTAAGCATGTTTATCCTGTATAACTATCGCACCCCCTTTGTCCGCGGGTTTGATAGTTATCCTCCTGTTATCCCTCAGTTCTTGTAGGGCTCGTGTTTCTACATTTGACAGATTCACAAAGGAATTCCTTGTTTTATTCTGTATTTCCATAGCCTCCACCCCTCTCAGGACTGCCTGTTCAAATGTGGCGACCTCAGGCGGTAGTTGACCTAACAGAGGTACAAAAGAGGATTTATTCCTAAAATCAGTGTCACCCTCTTTTTCATTTGGTTCACTACCTTCAAAAAAGATCTTTAAACGTACATTCCGAGTGAACCAAATGAAAAAGAGGGTGACACTGATTTTAGGAATAAATCCTCTTTTGTACCTCTGTTAGGTCAACTACCGCCTGAGGTCGCCACATTTGAACAGGCAGTCCTGAGAGGGGTGGAGGCTATGGAAATACAGAATAAAACAAGGAATTCCTTTGTGAATCTGTCAAATGTAGAAACACGAGCCCTACAAGAACTGAGGGATAACAGGATGATAACTATCAAACCCGCGGACAAAGGGGGTGCGATAGTTATACAGGATAAACATGCTTACAACACAGAATGTCTCCGATTGCTCAGTGACAGAAGGAATTATATGATTTTGAGTAATGACCCCACTAACGAACTGAGGATATTGATTGGCACCTATGTAGAAGAAGCGAGTACCAATCAATGGATTAGTCAGAAGGAGGCAGCATTTCTTTGTAACCAATGCCCCACTGTACCGTATTTCTAAACACTACCGAAGGTGCATAAACTCACAAGCCCTCCTCCAGGACGTCCCATTGTATCTGGGACTAACTCTATTTTAGAACCTCTGTCTAAGTTTTGTGACAGTTACTTGCGTCCTTGGTGCAAAGATGCCGCGTATCTTAAAGATACGCGAGAAGTTCTGAACCTTATAAAAGATCTTGATTTCGATCTTGAGAGCGACCTTTGATTGGACTTGATATAGAGTCGCTCTATACTAATATTCCACAACAAGAAACCTTGAGAGTGATAGAGAACATCTTATTCACTTCAGAATGGAATTATCAGACCCCGAGGTATTCATCTTGTGCCTTCTTGAATTAGCACTAACAAAGAACTACTTTAAATATGAGGACAATTTTTATCTCCAAATACATGGTACCTCCATGGGGAGTTCTTGTGCCCCAAGTGTGGCGTGTTTGTACGTGTCCTATTTCGAATCAGAGACGGTTTATGCACCAACGAATCCATACTGTGACAAAATAAGGGTATGAAGCGTAGGTACATTGATGATGTGCTTATTGTTTGGAGAGGCAACAGAACGACTGCTGAATCCTTTTGGATTGGTTGAATCAGGAGGAATCCTTTCCTGTTTTTTACAGGAACCATGACAAATGACTCACTTCCGTTTTGGATTTGAATATTAGGGCTGAGAATCGTGGCCTGACCAGTAGTGTTTATCATAAACCTACTGATAGGAACAACTTGTTGTCATTTGAGAGTTTCCATCCTCGCTCTTTAAGGGAGAATCTTCCCTATGGACAGTTCCTGCGCTTGCGCAGGAACTGTTCCACTGTTAATGATTTTAAAAGTGAGGCCTCAGCTCTAAGTTTAAAACTGGAAAATAGGAATTACCCACGGCATGTAATACAAAGAGCTCTGAAAAGGGCAAGGAATTGCAATAGAGAGGCTTTGTTAGAAACCGTCGAGAGAGAAAGGGTTGAGAGGAGTGTCTGTGTGACAACCTATAATACAGCGTCGAACTGCATTAAGAAAATAATAATGAAAACTGGCGCATCCTTAACTCGAATGGTCTGGGTCAACCTGTTCCTCTGTTTTCTTTCAGAAAAGTGCGAGTATAAAAGACACTATTGTGAATACTCGCTCTAGATCTGATACTCATCCTAGTACCATCCGGGATAACAACAGAACAATGCCCCCCATTGTCGGTCATTTTTCGTGTGGTTATTGTAAAGCTTGCCCACTGTCTTTGAATGGAAGGAGTATAGATATAGGACTTGTAAGTCCATGGGAACTAAGGAAACACACACATGCAACACGGACAACGTCATTTACCTACTGAAGTGTCCGTGTAATAAACAGTATGTGGGAATGACGACACGGAAGGTAAAAACACGAATACTTGAACATATGAGTACGATACGTTGTGGCAAAACTAATACAAAACTAACAGCACACTTTAAAGAACTTGGACACTCTGAGAATGACTTAAGGTGGATAGTCATTGATAGACCTTTCATCCCCCGAATACGATGGACATTTCCAATTATCTGTTCATCAGAGAACAACGATGGGTGGATAGACTCAAAAGTAATCTGAGGGGTTTGAATGATGGTATTCCTTGGTTTCATCTGTATGGAATAACCAATAAATGATGAGTGTGGGTGGACAGTGGTGTTGTAGTAGGACTGACTCTGGAGGTAACTCAGTGATTGTTTTTCGCTGTTTGATATGATTGTATCGATAGACCGATCAATCGAGATCTGGATGGTACCTGGGTCCAAACTCTACTATTTGTAAGGCCCAATGTATTCTGTAAGGTTTTCTGATCTGACATGGGAGAATGTTTTCGCATCTGGTGCACGTATAACAAATAACAGACTGGAGTTATATAATGGAGTCTGACTGTGGGTAAACTTTGAGTTTCCAATATGGCCGCGAAATTGTAATGAACAGAGATGGTAGAGTAAGGTTAGCCCTGTAGTGGTTGATCTGAGAAAGAACGGGCCGTTTTACAACGTAGGGGCGTGGCCGACAGCACGTAATTGACGTGGCAAACGCGGCTCCTCAGGTACTGAATATTTAAGACAAATGGTAACAGTCTCCCGCTATCGTCGGAGAACGGTGATAGGCGCATTGGCCAACGGAGGTTCTTAGATGTAGTAAGTACGGCTCTGGATGTGACGGGGTGATGTAAAACGGATAATTAGAACGGTCCGTGGTGTGACTCAAACAGTGAGACCGGACATGTTTTTCCGATCACTGTCAACACACTTTGATATATAGACACGGGTGCATGCTAGACTTATGGTGTAGGTGTATCGGTTGTAAGATCTACCGGATTGGTATGGTATATCAGTGATTTGAAGAACAAGACAGTGTATCGTTTTACTGTTTTTTGTTACTTGTTTTTAGGTTGCACAGAGTGTAACTCAAAGACCCCGTTCCTATTACCAGTTCCGGGTTTGGAGAATTACTCTAATGACTCGTGTGAGTAACCCCATGATGCCACTTCGTTTTCCAGAATTGCCTTTGTTTAGTGGCCATGCAGGTCTTCTGTGGAAGATATATGGAGGGGTAATTGAGAGACTTTTCATCAAGTCTATGGTCTGTGGTTTGTGATTTGGTCCTGGAAAAATGACCATAAAAAGTGAGATGTGTCCCACCTGAAAGTGTGATAATACAGTGGTAAGTGATCAGAGGCTGTGCAAGAGAATTAACTCTTGAGTTACAAAGGATTAATTCAAGAAGTATTAATTGAATAGTTTTAAGTAATGAGAGGTCGAGTACAAGGAGATATATAAGAGAAGATGGAAGATGGTGTTGTATCCTTCGAAAACATATTTTCTCTTTTTGGTTTATTTCACAGAAAGGACTTCTCTCTCCGATTGGCGAAGAGTGACCAAGTGGAATAGATCCATTTGGGAGTCGAGGTAAAAGACACCCGATTTTGGGTGAGGACCAGATATATTAGGGATCTTTACCCTGATGAATGCCAACGTGACCTATAGAGGCACATCCTAATGGCAGAAACATGTTGGTTTAGGCAGTAGGGGCATAGGGGTCGTTACCTCCCCTGTAGTTCCCCTCCATGTTAATTTTTAATCCTACCAAGGGAACACGGGAATAATTAAAACAAATTGTGGTGTTCTCCTAGGTAGTTTTAATCTATATTTTCTTGCACTTTAGATCCCTTTTGAGGGAATATTCCTTCCTCTAATTTGCTTTCCTTAATCTGTCTTTTTGCTTTTCTGCCCCTTCTTTCACACTCTTCATCATTTTTTACAAAAAATAATGCGCTCCGTCCAGTGCGTTGGTCTGCGCCTGGACGTATGATGTGGCCCAATGATGAAGCATGACACTGCAAAGTGTGTGAGGGCAGTATTAAGAAATTAAAGACCTTCCCTTGTAGGATTCTCTTGACCTATGTTTTTTAGATGTTAGTGCTTCTCTGTTTAGTGAGTATGAACTTGTAGAAGGGGAGTCAGAGAAGGCTCTTTCCCTTTTCTCCTTGGTTGTGATTTTGAATGTGTAGAAGTAGACATGTCACAGCTTTCTCCGCTCACCGTGACACTGCCCCCTCTGTCCACGCCCCGAGGCACGCCTCCTGAGCTGCCCTTGCAGCGTCACTCCACCCCTCTGTTCATAGCCTGACTCCTGCCTCTTGGTTCTCCGCTGGCACATTCTCCCCTCTCGAACGTTCTTCTGTTCTGTTCTTCTCTCGTGTGTCCTCGTTCATCTGCTTCTCCCCTCTCTGCGCCATCTTCCTCTTCTCACTCAATCATCCCTTGCTTTCATCCTGCCTCCGCCACTACTAATTGAAAGTCCAGCTTTTGGGCAGGGGGGACGGCGTCCACCCGGTAAAAACCCGGTAAAATAAGTGGGGGGACGCCGTCCACCCGCGTGGTACACCGACTCGAGCCCTGGGTAGGTGGGAGAATGCACCAGCCACCTTCTCCTCGGCCAGTGCGAGAAGGTGCAGATTTGTGAGGAGAGGGCAAAACAACCTGTGCTACAGGGTAAAACAACCCATACTGACAAGCGGCTCTCACAATGACGCTGTCAGCACAATTCCAGCTCTTCTCTGTAAATATGAGAGTGGAGCACACAGTTTTGGGAAGGTAGGGGGTTGGATGGCACAGAGGGTGGTGGGAGTGGGTTTCAGCATTCCCAGTAAGGTTTGTTAATATTTAGATTTGAGCATGGGTGGGCAGTTTTCAGAGGGTGGTGAGGGGTGTTTTTGCAGGCCAGCTATTTATTTACCTAACTGCGTGGGGGGTATATGTCGAGGGTGGTTGCTAGTGGCAGGAGGCCAGTTTTTTTATTTTTTTTGTTAATATTTATGTGGGCAGGTTATGCTAGATATAGCTACCTAATTACTCCTCTGCCCTTGCATACATATTGGAAGTACAGGCAGATGATTTGGGGGGCAGTATAAGAGGATTAGAGGGTCAGTACATGATGTAAAATTATAGATGGCTAATATGTGATTAATGGGGCTGTTTTTCACCTTGTGCTTGCAGTGACATCATAAACAACTTGGGGTTTGCTATCCTCTATCTGATGTCATTCAAAACACCTTAATGAAAAATATACCACGTTATTCATAGTTAGCCATCTCTAATTCTATATAGTCATTACAGACAGCGATGCAAAATAGTCAGGTGCAGCATCATTCACGTATTCAGGGGCATATTTATTAGGATATCACGCAGCACAGCAAGTCACCTTGCTGTGCTGCATGATGGCGAATGGGCAAGAATGCACCATACTTAACAATATGCACGCATTCATGTAATTTCCCAGTGCTGGCGCACAATGTGCTGCCTAGCACCAACGAAGGCACCCATGTACCATGGTGCAAGAGTGCCTGCATTGTAAGTAGGATTATTTTTGTGCAGTAAGGGACTCCTTCCTGCACAAAAACAATCCTGAGAGGCATTTTCCTCTTTCTACGCGTGCTGCAGAAGGCAGCAAACATAGAAAGAGGAAGTAACAAGAAGATATGAAGATATTTTTCCTAGTTACGCCTAACCTGGTGAAGCGTAGCATTGTGACGCATTCCCAGGTCTAGCAGTGCTGGTAAATCTGGGAATGCAATAAAATCCATGGGTGGATGCGAGGGAACACCCACGCTCCACACAGGGAATGCCTTCCCAGAGCAGAGTAATACAACACAGCAATTTGCATTGCGTTGCTTTACTCTGGATTTATCAAGCCATGCAGGGCCACACAAGGTGGCCTTGCGTGGCTTGATAAATTCGACTCCAGTTTTACGTCACCCTTGTGCCCCCTTGTGTGGCACAAGAGCGACGAAAAGCCTACATAAATATGCCCCAGATTTAAATGGCTGCAAATGGAGTTACGCTAAGACTTCTTCACATTTATTATTGCTATGTTAGTAACGTCTTTCATAATTTTTTTGCCTAAATGAGTGATATTTTTATTCTCCCACTTGTCAGTGTGTAAGGTCTGGAAATAATTCTAACTGCACGTGTTTTTACACATTTGACCAATAGTGAGACCACTCTACTGTCTTGGAATGTAGTTTACTTTTACTTTAGCATGGGCATTTTATTTTCTGTTTTAAGATGAGTAACTTTAATCTTGACTTTGCGCTTAAAGACAAATTATGGTTCAAAAGTAGTTTTTGCTTGATAAACTAACCATAATAACTTTACATGAAACACACATTCATATAGTTTTTACCCTCTAACAGCGCTGATATACATCTAAGGCAAGAGTCCTAGCTAAGTCGTCTTTTTTAATAAAATTGTTACGAGCAAAGACAGCCGAGAATTCTAAAATCCTGGAGTACCCATTTTGGGGCGCGTGCAAGACTGACTTACCTACCCTTTGCCCGGGTCTGTAGTTGCACGACGAGCAAAATAAACAAAAAACAATGGATTAGGATGTGGTCGGAGTAATTATTATGGCTGTGCTTATTCAAGCGTCCCATCCATTGCTATTGCACACTATTTCTGCACACAAGATCTTGAAGGAAATACAGTGTCCATCAGCTTGGGATGCAAACATCCTGATTCCCGAATTTTAAATAGAGACGAGAAGCATTTATCTAATGCTGGTCCCCAAACGCAAATAATTGATGAATACGTTTGTCAGAACTGCTTTTCATACCCTCCAAGGAATTCATTTCTCTAATGGCTTCAGGTTGGGGTTACAGGTGATATTGGATCTAGTCAGTGCTTTAAATGGAAATATAGAAGTGCAGGTATTCGCTATTTAGAGTATCTGCTTCCTCTTGAGAATTGCCGGTACTCTCCCATCAAATGTATTGTAGCACTGCAGAGAAGTGCAGGTACTCTCCCATTCAAATTAAAGAAGTGCAGGTACTCAGTACTGGACAGTACCTGCCCATTTAAAGCACTGGATCAAGTCTTCATGGCCCATTCCTCCAGTATTCTTGAAGTTTTGTAGTTAGCGACAAGGAGGGACTACTCTCATTTGACTGCGCTATTGCTTGGCTGATGTCTGGGATATCAATGTCTCTGGGCTGTTGATTCCAGAATCTTCCAGTTTCATGAGGGTATGGCATTTGTTGAAGCCGAGTCACTCCCTGTTCCATTGAGCAGCTGTCTACTGTTTCGATGGCTGAAGCAGGGCTTTTCCAAGACAGTTGTATGCCTTTAATTTCAAGAGTTCAGGAGTTGAGTTTCGGGGCACATCCGCCTTCCCTTTTTTCTCACAGTTTCTGACCACTTTTTCTCTCACATTTTTTCATATCTCTTCCTGGGATAGACTCCATAAGATTTGTGCCTACAGAGCTCTATAGTTTTATTTTGAATACACAAAGACAATAAGGTATTCATTTAGGCTCAAATGCAGTAAGGGTAGGTCACTAAAAAGTGTAATTGTGGTGTTTCTCAGTAATCTGCATGAAACTTCTCTTTAATTTAGCCAAATAGTACAGGTGAGGGTTGGGACATTAGGAGTTTGTGGAAGTTACTCAAGTTGTAAATTGTGTCCTCCTCATCCAGGGGTGTCCAATGTAGGTCAATGAAGGCAAGAGCCTGATGTCCACATAACCACATAAGGTACATTTAAATAATCTAAATGCAGCTAATTTATAAAGTAAGTGATTGTGCTGAAAGTCTGACACAGACATGGCCCTCGTGGACCTAAGTTTGACATCCATGTCATAATCCATAGTCGGCCATCCTCCAGATGCCCATGCCGTTTAGAATAGAGCAACACATGGTCCTAGACTACTGATTTCTCTGTTCTCCTCTACTACAGAAAGTGATTTCCCCACTACAGCGAAGGATAACAGTCTAAGGACTACAAGTGTAACTGTTACTATGTTGAGTGATTTGTACTTTCTTCGCTTATCCTAGGACAGATAAAATATTTCCAACTTAAAAATATTTCACAAACTTGGATCAGCAATGAGGAAGATGTATTTCACTAAAAATCACCAGCTTTCATACTGGATCCATTGTATGATCTCACACTTGTGCTCTCAATTTCTTGTAATTTCTCTTCTATTCCTGCATGCCCTCATTTTATTTGTGTTGTTTTGTTCCATCAAATGTTTCTCTTTGTAGCATATCATTCAAGCAACACAGCATCAGGAACAAAACCAGAAAAATCAGGTTAGTTTTGCACTAAAGCTACAAAGTGTGTAGCAACACAAATCACCATCAATTGATTATTCAATTGGACATTGTCCAGTGTACTTCTTTGTCACCATTGCTAATCTCCACCATCTGTAATTCTTTATGTCCGTTTGTCAATTATTTCTGCCACTGTTGAAGGTTTGGTTTTTCCTCTGATCATTGTTCTATGTGATTGGAAGTCTCCATTGGTGGTGGTTGGGGCACCTGGTGCTAACACCAACAGACTATCTCCCTTGTGAGATTTAAAATCCTCACCATTCATTGATTCCAACCTTTACCTCGATGCCAACAGTAGTTGATTGTTATGAAAACCATTCGATTTTCTAATTATGTAAAGCAGGGATCATTTTGATCCATAGTCTACTGTCAATTTGACCTCAGTACAAAGAAGGCAGTGAAAGACCAAACTGAGTCTACCTTAGTGATGACCACCATATCACATTTTCTTCTGTTTATTTTAAGGGATCCCATGAAAGGGTTCCTGGACTAGTATTGTTTCGCTTGCTTTTGCAGCGGAATAGTTTCTCATTGTGCCCAGTTATTCCGCTTCACTTTATATATGGAAAAAGTTGAAAATTAAAAGGCGTACAGCGATCAAGTGTGCTTAGAGTTCTGTCCTGCTCTGGCCGAACTCATAGATATGTTGTTCGAGTGTCTATCCTAACGGAAGCGGATTGTGTTAAAAGTCGCTGATTTGTGCTCTCCCCACAGGCGACCATCCCCTGTGTAGCATTCCTATCGAGAACATATTGGCAGCAGAGAAACTGGAAGAGGAATCATTCAAAATGAAAAATGTGAGTGTTCTGCCGGCTACATTTTGTATGTAGTTGTACATTTGTATTCATTGTTTACTTTTGGTATTTATTACTACATTATGTAGTTATTTGTACTTTATATGTTTAATTGTACATTTTGTGAGATGTGTGTTGTAAACTTTCAGAAGGTAGCAACATGTGTGGGACTTGGGTTTCTTTACACAGTTGACATATACAAGGATGCATCGTCTTCCCCCCTTCAATCCCCTCATCTACCTGCGAGGATCACACTTTTTATTCAGTCTTCATTGTTGGTATGTTTTTTATTTCTGTAGACATTGCAAGAATCCTCTTTGAACAAAAGGTTTAAGGTTATATTAAAGTATTTTATTGGCTCATGAGCCTTTATCCATGCTATAGAACATTATAACACGAAACAAATACATTATTAAGCACCTTCATAGAATAAATGTGTACCAATCTAAAAATGTATAAGGTTGAAAAACAATTGTAAAATATTCAAATCATAGAGACTTCAGTGTTATCTTATTACAACAGTATGCATGATTAATATTCAAATTTTAAATGTAAGAAAGCTCCCAACATTAGACAACAGCTCTACTCTAGCATAAGGCTAAACATCTAATTTTATACAGTTCATCTAATGCTAGTATTTGCAGGAAATTAGCTTGCAAAGTTTGACCGCAACCCCTTCTTTCATGCTCTAGTCATTGCTCAGAACTGGTGGAAACCAAAGCACTTTGTGCAGCATTGATCTATTTCTTTGAGTAAAAGCCCCCGGGCACTGGAATTCCATCTACACCATGGCTCTGCTCTGCGATGGTGCTCTTTCTCTCGCCAAGGGAGCTGGACCCTAATACACTGAGTTTGTGTTTCAGGGGTTTTCATGGTTTGAATGCAATGATTTCTCTGGTGAGGTAAAGGATTTTGATCGCCCCTTTGATTTAATTGCTTCTTGTACTCCTGCAAATGATGATTGACAAAAGTTTTGTGGAATGTGAATCTTGCACATCATGTTTCTCTAAGGATGACTCTCCACCTCCCTCACAAGTTCGGTCTTCTGTGATTAAATCTGGTACAGCTTTGAAGAAGCGCCTGTTGAAATTGTCTTTTACCTTCAGGATCTCCACTGCAATCTTCATGTGGAAAGAATTAACCTCTTTTCTTTGGAACCCTCATTCCTGGTAAAACGTTTCTCGGTGCCCCGGTCCTAAACCTGTTCTTTGCCTGAGGAACCAAAAGCTTAAACCTGCTCTAGAAATAATTCAAGTATATTGCCTGAGCAGTCTTACACTGTAGCATGCTCTGAGATACCTGCAAATGGGCCTACAGCAAAATGTACTGTAAGATAAGCAGTTCACTGGCCCTGAAATGGAGAGTGCTCAGAGGTAGAACATGTGCCACCTTACACCGTGCACAACCTCAAAGGGAATATCTCAAAATGTAGTGCAACTCACTGTTCTACTGGGCATCTACCTACGGTTCTCTTGAAGACTTCAACTCTTTCCCAGCATAAACACAGCAATGGTCAGCTTATACAGTTGGGCAGGAATGCTTCAATCTTTCAGGCCAGCACTGGAGTAACCCCAAAAAGGAGAGCAGTATATGTGTTTGTTCTATGTTTAAAATAAAGCACTCCCATTCAGGGGGTGGGGGGTAAAACTATGCATGAGCAAATATGCAAGAAGCCAGCCATTTTTACATCTGGGAGCACCATCAACAAAAGGGTCTCTCTGGCCACCAATGGTCCATTAGTAACCACTTCTTCCTCTATGGATCACATGTACAATTCTCTTGCCACTTGCATATGGCAGCCTCAGGGTTAAGCCCTTTTAAGCTTTTGCAGATCATGTAAAATGAGACCCAGCTGCTGTGTGAAGGGTGAGGGACCAGAGACCCATTGTCAGCAGATTTACCTGAGGTTTTTCACCTTTTGTGAAAACCATCTTAGAGGTACATGATCTGTGGGCATTCCTTAACAAGATCCCCTTAATGCTTCACAGTTCTTCCCAGCCCTAGCCTGAATATTTAGCTTACAGTAATGATAGGATTCCAATTTTTGAATGAGTGTATTCAAGGCAGTTTTGAGCCATATTGGACTGTTCTGCCCGATGGATCAATGGGTCACCCGAAGACTGCCTTATTTGTTCCATACTCTTAGTGAAGTCCTTGAAAACAAAATACAGCTTGTTTGGGATGCAAGACTGCTCAACTAGTTCAAAACATTTTTGGAGACTCTTTAGATGAAGTTATTCCTTAATAGCCTGTGGTGACGTTACAGCTGTGTTTACCAGTTCTGCTTGGTCCTGACAATGGCCCTGTCCTCCTTGGCTAATGGCACCAGTTGTTGCTTTTGAACTGGCCCTCCCCTTGCAGGACACAACACACATTCTGCCAGTACTTTCCTTACAGGGGCAGGTTCCTGCATCAGTGCCTCCAAACCCTGGCTCCTTCCACTCTGATACATTTGAATCATTGGAGTGACATGCATGATCTCCGGCCCACACTCAGTGCCTGATGTAGTGAATAGTAGAAGGGTGATATAGCTGAATGAGAACAGGATATTCCATGCCGTTGGTAGTAACACTGTTGTGATCCTAGGGGGCAAAACCAGGAGGTTCATCCCGGGTGAAGAAACAGACCGTTCTCTGAGATTGAATATCCTCTTACAAGAAGACCTACTTTGTTTGGCTACGGCAATGTGGCTGCGCCTCACTGCTCTGGTGATCTACAATTATTTAGTCAGCAAATATAGGTTGCCTGACCCATTGAATCTTCTTTTCCCCTTTTGAGTGCAGTTGCCAGTATGGCATCCTTGAGCGGGGGAAAAAAGGCTGCTCCACTTGTTAGTTCACTCATGACCTTGCAACTTCATGTGACCTCTCTTTAGAAGCAGAAACCTGATCAATGTGATATTGCACATGATCACGTTGGGCCCATCTCAGCTATCTATTGGTATGGCAAAAACTTGTGATCAATGTTCCTGACCTGATTCTGGATCCTTTGGTCTCCATCGCAAATGGCTTCTCTGAGTGTTGACCTAGGATCTTTAAAAGTGCGTGACCTATGGCATCTTCAGTTTCGGGTGGTCCCTGTCAGCAAGGCATTTTGTCTCGATCTATAGGGTTTTTCTCGCTGTGTGGGGAAATAGGGTGTGGGTGTAGTCCAACAACATATTCTGTATCACCAAGCAGGGAGAGACTGGGTCCCCCCTGTGCTTCCCCCGCTCCATCTCTCACTCTTGCTCATGCCCTCCTCTTTTTCTGAGTAAGCTGCCAGGGGAACTCTTGAAATGCACCCCCTTAATGAACATATTACGGTTTTGGACATCAATCTAGCAAAAACCTATATTCAAGCTGATTTTCTAATTGGGTTGATCTACACGCTGTATGTGTGGATGGTTGTAAGATTAATGCACCTTCATTTTCAGAGATGATGCACTCAGTTAGTGGGTGTGTTTGCACTAAGAAACACATCCAGTAAAATCTCTAAATGACCGGGATAACAAACCCCTTCATGTTCCTCACCAGATAGGATCACAGTTTAGTATTTGCATTTCTTTCTCTGCCTCTTGTACCCAAGATGGTTTACAAGCTATGAAGAAGTGATCAATGCCTGAAGAGTCTGGTGGCCATTTATTGGCACAACCGTTTTTGGTACTCTGATCTTCCCAACCTCAGTTCGGTTGCCTTTTTGCACTCTGAGCAGAGATCTTCTACATCAACAGGGGAACTGGCACTCTGGCCCTCCCATTAATTACTGAGCTCAGCCACTTAGTACATGAGGCATTTGTGTACATTCACATGTGTTGCCTCTGGAAGATAGGCCGCAAAGTGTCCAAGATGTCATCACCCACGATCAAGGAACTGTAGAAAGCAGTTTACGATCTTGCCTGTTCTGTGGACAGTGCATTTTATTTGTTTTTTTATTTGGAGGAGAGGGTTATCCTGGTGGAGATTTATTGGTATGCCCAGACGTGGGTCCCTTGCTCACTTTGCCACTGGATTCAAGCTAGCCTGGCTGATGAGGGCTGTTAGCCCGAAACCGGTCCCAGGATGCTTGTTTCCGGTCCAGGGAGGACATGGCTTGGCAGTTCGGGCTGGACTGTTCCCATGAGGCACAGGGTCAAGACTGATTTGCATATAGCTGTGTCTGAACTGGGGTGGCGAAGGGAGCTAAAGAACGATGATGGATTCAACCCAGATCTGTGACTGGGGGTGAGTGTCTGAAAAATGTCAGCGCTCCGTCCATCATCTCCTTGTGTTTGCTTTGTTCGCCCTAAGTTGGCAGGGTATGCCCAGACATGGGTCCCTTGCTCACTTTGCCACTGGATTCAAGCTAGCCTGGCTGATGAGGGCTGTTAGCCCGAAACTGGTCCCTGGATGCTTGTTTCCGGTCAAGGGAAGACTTGGCTTGGCAGTTCGGGCTGGACTGTTCCCATGAGGCACAGGGTCAAGACTAATTTGCATATAGCTGTGTCTGAACTGGCGTGGCGAAGTGAGCTAAAGAACGATGATGGATTCAACCCAGATCTGTGACTGGGGGTGAGTGTCTGAAAAATGTCAGCGCTCCATCCATCATCTCCTTGTGTTTGCTTTGATTTATTGGACCTACCTGGGAGCAATATGTGCTCACAGGAAACGAGATGATGTATAATTTTTCCCAATATGCGGTTCCTGGGGCTAAGGCCACAATAGGAGAAAGGGCGAGGGTCCGCCTTGATGTGAGTGTGAGAACAGGCCACCCTCCTCCCGGAGGAACCACGATGCACTATTCCTTCCCCTTTTTAGACATATATATCTTCTTTATCATCATATAAAGACCAATAAGTGCTCCCATGTAGTTCGTAGGTCGCAGCATGCTCCGATTCTCAGCGGATCGGGATGGACCCGATGATGAAGCATGCCACCAAGGGGTAACCCTGGTGGGTGAGGGTTTTACAAGAAAAACATTGTGTTCGAGGCATATGAGCTGTAGATCATATGCTTTAGCATAGATCGCCATCTGGTGATGGGTCCGGATGTTTGCACTTTGTTTTTCTACGAAGAAGTCTTTACAGTCACGAGGTAGGTGACTCCTCCTTTCGGTGATAGTGCGCATGGGCATCGACTCCATCCCCAGATTGTTTTTTTCCGCCATCGGGTTCGGATGTGTATTGCTGCGCTCCGGTTCGGTATAGTTTTCGAACCCCTTCGACGCGCAACCCTCTACCCTCGACGGTATTGTCTATCGATCACGGTTCCCCATTCGACGCGTATCATTTAAAATAAGAAAACCTTCGATCGGGAAATTCAAGGCGGGCCGTCGGGCCTACCCGTGCTGACCACGCCAGCAGTCGATGGAACGGACTCCATTTAAGCTATGTCCCGGGTGTCGTGCTAAATTTCCACGCACCGACTTGCACGAGGTCTGCAACCTCTGCTTATCCCCGGAACACGACAAAAAGGACTGTGAAGCGCGTCGATCGTTCCGATCGAAGAAAACTATTCGTGATCGTCGGGTTCGACTCCACGATATGTGACGCGGCAGCGGCTCTGTACCGGACATCTTCGGCGAAGATTCCGATATCCACCATCCAGCTGCTGAAGCTGAGGACGAAGAACTGGTCTCCGTGTCCGAAGCCGATTCCGACATGGAAGAAGAAAACATCACTCCGGGTCAGCGTACCGTGAGTACAGATCCCCCTGTGCCCAGTCAACAGAAATCTAAGGCTCCGGTACCACCTTCGCCCTCGGGCTCAGGTCGGCACCGAGAAAAAGTTTCAGATGCCCCACCCTCCAGCCCGGCTCCGAAACACAAAGAGAAGCCTTCCGGCTCGGGCTCGAGCCGGCCCCATTCCGGTGCCGACCCAACACCTTTGGCACCGAAACATAAATCGGAGCATCTCCCGGTCTCGACACCACCGGCACCGAAGACATCTTCGACACCGAAGAGCTTGGAGCCGAAATCCTCCAGGCCTAAAGCTTCGGAGCCGAAATCCTCGACACCTAAAGGCTCGGAGTCGAAACCCTCCGCGCAGAAAAGTTCGGAGCCGAAACCTGCCACTCCGAAAGGTTCGGAGGCGAAATCGGATAAAACCAAGCACTCGGATTCAAAACAATCGACACCCAAAGACTCTTAGCCTAAACCTTTGACGACGAAATTAATTCCCAAACAAAAGGATACTCCATTCAAAGAGCCTCGGTCCGATGAACCACCTTTGGATCCAAAACAAAAGAGACTAAGTATTAACCCTGAAACTGGTCACATCCATGCCACTCTGCCTAAAAAACGGAAGTTGGATCTCACAGAGGATTACCCTATACCTCTGAAGAAAAAGGACATGGGTACTAACCCTTCTCCTCCTTACATGCCACCTCCCTCTCCTCCTCCTAATCCAAATTTACTGATTACACCATCAAATTCACCACCACCTCCACTATCACCTGACCCAGAGGATGAAGATTATGGGGATGGGGATGGGGATGAAGAGCAGGATGTGCCACATGATCAGGACATACCACAGGACATTGACCCCTGGGAAAATTATAATAGGGACCCAGATCAAGATAACGACCCCGACCTGTATCCCTCCAGACCCTCCCCTTGGCTATGTTCAGCTTATCAACAGGGCTGCTCAATATCACGGGGGTGGAGCTTCACATGGAACCTCTAGAAGAGAATTTCCTCGTTGAGACACTAACTCACTCACAAAGGTCTACTCACACTTTACCAATGCTCAAGGGCGTGTTAAAGCACACGGATGAGGTATTCAAAGACCCGGTCATACCAAGAATACTCACCCCTAGAGTAGATAAAAAATACAAGCCTGCTCCTAGAGACCCCGCATATATAAAAGGTCAGTTGCCCTTAGACTCTCTTGTAGTGTCTAATGCCCGCAAGAGAGCTAACTCCCAAACCACAGGCGACGCCCCTCCTCTTGACAAGGAGTCCAAACTCATTGATGCCTCCGGCAAAAGAGTGGCTTCTCAAGCTGCTAACTATTGGCGTATTGCCAACGCTCAGGCTCTGTTAGCACGCTACGATAGGGCTCATTACGATGAGTTGGAAAAACTCATGCAACATTTGCCAGATGAGTACAAAACCAAAGCTAATGACCTCATTCAGGAAGGTAAGCTCATTACCAACACTTCCATTAAATGCGCACTAGATGCGGCAGAACCAGCATCTTGCGCCATCAACACTAGTGTGCTATTGCGCAGACACGCTTGGCTTAGAATCTCTGGATTCAAGCAGGAGGTACAGTCCTCCATACTTAATCAGCCCTTCGACAAGGAGCATCTTTTCGGACCAGCTGTCGATACTTCCTTAGAAAAAATGAAGAAAGACACTGAAACTGCAAAGTCCATGGGGGCTTTACAATTGCCCTTTAGCAGGGGTTCCTTTCGCCTCTCCTTTTACAGGGGTGGCTCAGAAACGGTGTCCTCAGAGAATCCCTCCTCCTCTTACAAGGGTAATAACCAATCCCCCTCTTCCAGAGGTTATTTGCGAGGAGGCTACAGAGGAAATAATAATAAGGGAAGAGGCAGAGGTAACTCTACCCGCACTTCCCCTGCCAACAAACAGTGGCTTCCCTCCACTACCCCCCGATCATTCCACTCCGGTCGGGGGACGTCTCTCACAGTTCCTACCTGTCTGGAATTCAATCCCCTCAGACAAGTGGGTAATACAAATTATCCAGAATGGTTACTGCCTGGAACTTACCAGCACTCCCCCAACTATTCTTCCAAGAGAACGTGCAATGTCACCAGAACATCTCGTCCTCTTAAAGCAAGAGGTTCTCTCTCTAATAGAAAAACATGCGATAGAACCAGTCCCATTACATCATCAAGGGACCGGAGTGTACTCCCTGTACTTCTTAATTCCAAAAAAGGATGGCTCTCTCAGGCCTATACTTGACCTCAGACAGCTAAATCTCTACATTCAGTCAGACCACTTCCACATGGTCACCCTCCAACAGGTGCTCCCACTGCTTCAGCAAGGCGACTTTCTATCCACCCTAGATTTAAAGGACGCCTACTTCCATATTCCCATTCACCCGGCTCACAGAAAATATCTCAGGTTCGTGGTGGACGGACAACATTATCAATTCAAAGTTCTGGGTTTGGGGTAACTACAGCACCCAGAGTCTTCACCAAGTGTCTGGCAGTAGTCGCAGCTCATTTAAGAAGACAACACATTCACGTCTTCCCTTACCTAGACGACTGGCTAATAAAGGCCTGATCGCAACACAGCTGCATACACCACACTCACAAAACAGTTCAGCTGCTTCACGACTTGGGATTCACTGTAAACCTCACCAAGTCTCATCTCCAACCGTCCAACACACAAGCGTACCTAGGAGCCACAATAAACACTTGCAAAGCTCTAGCATACCCCAACCCAGTCAGGATACGCAACATACAAAATCTAATTTCACAATTTCGGCCTCAACACTCACTACCAGCTCGAGTGTTCATGCAATTGATCGGAATGATGGCTTCTTGCATTCTAATCGTTCCTTATGCAAGGCTCCAAATGCGTCCCCTACAGGAATGCTTAGCACGTCAGTGGAACCAGGCTCAAGGTCAGTTGACAGATCTAGTGTTGGTGGACGGCCGCACCCATCGCTCTCTGCAGTGGTGGAATACACAAAACCTTTCCAAGGGGCGGCCATTCGTCGACCCGGTTCCACAGATAGTGCTAACAGCAGACACATCGCTCACTGGTTGGGGAGCTCATCTTCAACAACATACCATTCAGGGCATGTAGACCGTACAACAAAAACAACTCCACATAAACCATCTGGAACTACTAGCAATTTTTCTAGCATTGAAAGCTTTTCAATTGCATCTAGTACACAAAGCTGTCTTAGTTCGTACAGACAATATGACAGCAATGTATTACATACGAAAACAAGGGGGGACACACTTTCTACAGTTTTCACAATTAGCTCAAAGCATATGGAGATGGGCCATACCTCAAAAGATATATCTCCTTGCAGAACACCTCCCAGGAGTAAACAACCAGATTGCAGATCTGCTCAGTCGTCAAAGACAACAGTACCACGAATGGGAACTGCATCCTCAAGTTCTCATCCCATTCTTCCAGATGTGGGGCTACCCGGAAATAGATCTGTTCGCCACACACCTCAATGCAAAATGCCCAAACTTCGCGTCCAGGTATCCACACCCATTGTCCAAAGGCAATGCGCTATGGATGAATTGGTCAGGAAAATTTGCTTACGCTTTTCCACCTCTCCCGCTAATTCCATCAGTGGTTCGGAAGCTCAAACAACATTCCCTGACAATGATCCTAGTTGCTCCCACATGGGCCCGACAACCCTGGTTCACAACCCTGTTGGAACTATCAGTAGTTCCTCATCAAAGACTACACCTCTCTCCCAAGCTTCTCACTCAGAACCATGGAGAGATAAGACATGCAGATCCCAGTCAACTAAACCTTGCGATCTGGCACCTGAAATCATAGAGTTTGGCTACCTTCATCTTCCGCCAGACTGCATGAACGTCATTAAAGAGGCTAGACGTCCTACCACAAGAGCATACTCTGCAGCAAAGTGGAAAAGATTTGTAATTTACTGTACAGGCAATAAAATCAATCCACTGGATGCTTCAATCAAAAATATCATTTGCTATCTGTTACATCTACAGCGTTCTAACTTAGCATATACATCTATACGCTTACACCTTGCTGCAATAGTGGCTTACCTATAAAACAGACAGCACTTGTCTTTGTTTCGAGTGCCTGCTATCAAGGCTTTTATGGAAGGACTCAAAGAATCATTCCTCCTAGACTTCCACCTTCTCCAGTGTGGAATCTTAAAATAGTCCTTACAAGACTCATGGGCCCACCATTTGAGTCTTTGCACAAATGTGAATTACAGTTTCTCACTTGGAAGGTAGCCTTCCTTATAGCCATCACATCTCTTAGAAGAGTGGGTGAGCTCCAGGCACTAACTATACAAGAACCATTTTTACAAATTCACCAAAACAAAGTGGTTCTTAGGACTAACCCCAAATTTTTACCCAAAGTCGTTTCTGCCTTTCATCTCAACCAGTTTGTTGAGTTACCTGTGTTTTTTCCTCAACCAGACTCTGGCAGAACGTGCTCTTCACACATGAGATGTAAAAAGAGCAATACTATATTACATTGAAAGAACTAAATCTTTTAGGAAAACTAAACAACTCTTTGTTGATTTTTCCCCACCGCATAAAGGCAATCCCATATCAAAAGCAGGTATTGCACGGTGGATAGTTAAGTGCATCCAAATATGCTACATTAAAGCTAAGCGCACTTAACAATACCCCCTAGGGTGCACTCTGCACGCAAACTAGGGGCTTCTATGGCATTCTTAGGGAACATACCCTTAGATGACATCTGCAAGGCTGCAACATGGTCTACACCACACACATTCACAAAACACTATTGTGTGGATGTGTTAGCAAAACAACAAGCTAGTGTGGGCCAGGCAGTTTTAAGAACACTATTTCAAACTACTGCAACAGATACAGGTTAGCCACCGCTTAGGAGATAACTGCTGTATAGTCTATGCTAAAGCACATGATCTACGGCTCATTATGCCTCGAACGGAAAAATGCTACTTACAGTATGCATCTGTTCTTGGCATATAGAGCTGTAGAGTCATATGCGCCCACCCGCCTCCCCGGGTGCCTTTATCTGTTGCAGTATTATCTTACTTAGATACACTATACATGGACATCTCTTTCTACTCTTACTAACTCCATCATCACCCTTACGGCAAAACAATCTGGGGATGGAGTCGATGCCCATGCGCACTATCACCGAAAGGAGGAGTCACCTACCTCGTGACTGTAAAGACTTCTTCGAAGAAAAACAAAGTGCAAACATCCGGACCCAACACCAGATGGCGATCTATGCTAAAGCATATGTCTCTACAGCTCTATATGCCAAGAACAGATGCATACTGGGTAAGTAGCATTTTCCTTTTTCTGACACAAGAGAGTTCTTAAGTATATTCTACTGGGTTCTCTGTTTTGATTTAATATGTTTAACTAAGGAGGACGAACCCAGAACAATCCTCTTTCTCCCTCATTTTTTGGATGTATAATTTTTCCCTACATAACTGTAAAAAGCTGTTATACTTGTTGACATTGTTTTGGATTCAAATACTGTATTAGGTCTTATACCCCATAAGCCCGTAGCAGCAGCAAGGGGACTCAAACCCCCTGTGAGCACTGCGGCTAGAGCACCGCCACCGTCACACCAACGCGCCAGGAGGCGCTTATCTTCAGCCCAGAGCCCCCCCAGGGCGGGAGCCCGTAACAGCAGCAAAGGGACTTAAACCCCCAATGAGCACCGCGACTAGAGCACCGCCACCATCAATCCAACGCTCCAGGAGGCGCCTAACTTCGTCCCAGAGCCCCCGCAGTGCGGGAGCCCGTAACAGCAGCATGGGGACTCAAACCCCCAGTGAGCACCGCGGCTAGAGCACCGCCACGGTCACGCCAATGCGCCAGGAGGCGCTTATCTTCAGCACAGAGCCCCCGCAGCGCGGGAGCCCGTAGCAGCAGCTAGGGGACTCAAACCTCCAGTGAGCACCGCGGCTAGAGCACCGCCACCGTCACGCCAACACGCCAGGAGGTGCTTATCTTCGGCTCAGAGCCCACGCAGCGCGGGAGCCCGTAACAGCAGCAAGGTGACTTAAACCCCCAGTGAGCACCGCGGCTAGAGCACTGCCACCGTTACACCAACGTGCCAGAAGGCTCTTATCTTCGGCCCAGATCCCCGGCAGTGTGGGAGCCGTTAACAACAGCAAGGGGACTCAAACCCCCAGTGAGCACCGCGGCTAGAGCACTGCCTCTGTCACGCCACCATCACGCCAACGTGCCAGGAAGCGCTTATCTTTGGCTAAGAGCCCCCGCAGCGCCGGACGCGCCCGGGATAAGCCTGGGCCAAGAGCAAGCCCATCTGCGCCCGTCAACGGCCGGCGGAGGCTGGCCTGGACCCACTCTCTTTCAAGCGCCACAGGGGTGCAGGCCTTGAGGACTGAGGTGAGTGTATACCCATATTAACTGGACTGACAACATCCTGCTTCAAACCTATGATGGGGAAACGTACTGGCCAACCACCTGCTTGCCCCACCATCACCCTGGACAGCATGCTGGAGAGGGTGGTCAGTATTGTGTCTTCAGAAATAGATCTAACAGAGAGTAGATTGTCCCTGGAGAACGAGGCAGTACATACCGACCTCACACCTGGAGGGACATCTGCTGACCCAGCACCCACTATCATACCCCGTGATCCCGTGCACCAGATAGCTGGTTCTAATAACGCCCCGCCCCCCAGTGGAGGTACACCTGGAGCTCGAGCACATGCCTCGCCCAGGACACTACAAGTTATGGGCACCCCAAATGCAGTAGCTGCAGTTGCTGCAACCACCAATTGCAAAAGGAAATGCGGGAAGGCAGTCTGCAGTAAAAGGAAACAGCCCCCGCGCGCCAGTTCCTCCCGCAGCTGCTTGTCATCCTGGATGCAATCTTCATCATCATCTGGTGTTAGGACTCTGGGCACAGTGCCAAGTAGGAACTCCAGCCATTCCATTTGCACCCAAACGGAAGCGGGATCAAGCGCACCAGATCTTGGGGAGGTTTTTATTAATTCCGTTTGCTTGCGGATCATCGACATAATAGACATGAAATTTGCATCCCTACGGGAGCGCCTGGATCGCTTGGACACTGTAGTGAATAAACTTTCTCAACGGGAGGAGACAGCCCTAACTAATGTTGCTCCAGGGGGAGTGCCCACTGTTTCTTTATCAAATGTTTTAACAAAAGTTAATCCTCCCACTGCTGTCTCGTGCCCGCCTGTTGGTTCCCAAGCTGTGTCCTCTTGTAATACATGCACCCAATTAAGGGAATGCCTTCTCCCGAAGGTTAACATAGTGTCGAAACCCTACTTTTCTGATATTGGTCGTCCTGCCTCGACTGGGACTGATTCATCTGCGCCCCTTATCCCTATACTCGAACCCATCAACAGTTTAGTCGGTGATCGACCAAACCCGAGCACATCTAGTAGCGCCATTCATGATCCTTCGAGCAGGACCCATCCTAGGCCCAATACAGACGTGCTGGGCCTGCTGCCGGCAGCATGCCCTTATGTTTTGGTGTTGGCAGGGGTACCATCCCTCAAGAAGGAACAGAGGGAAACTTGGGATCAATTGCACAACAATTGCGTGAATTGGTAGTCCAAGAATAAGAGGTTCAATGTGTCAAACATGCAAGAGATTATCTTGGTACGAAGAGTGGGATGGGTAGGCGACTCACCCGAGAATATTGAGGGGGACTGTATTGGTATTAACTTCCGTAGACCATCTATAGTAAAGTCACTGCTGAGATGCCAGGAGATCACAACTACCAACTCGCCAAAAATCTGGTCTCTACCACTGGGTAACTTTTACAAACCAACTCCCAGAAGCCTTTTAAACAAGCTTTTCTCCCAGTTGCCCAAAATAAATTTTTGGCTTTGTTTGACCTGGACTTTCAGAATTGACAACCACCACCCCCGTGACTGATGGGGTCGACTATACACCCACACACCCTTCAAATATATCTGAGTCATACGATCACGTCGCCACAACTATCCCCAAGGCTTGCGTCAACCCAGATCTGAACTTACTCAGCTGGAATGTCGCCGGCCTACAATCAAAAATAGACCTTGCAGATTGGCTGAAATTGGTTAGACAGCAGGACATTTTGATGTTCCAAGAAACCTGGGCTACAAAAGATATATACCTCGAAGGATTTGAATGCTTTAACGTCCTGGCCCCAATTCCCAAATCTGGTCGACCATCTGGTGGTCTCTCTATTTGGGTGAACATTGCCCCAGGGGGCAGCTTTAAGGTCCTACACACCCATAGCAACAAATTCCAATCTTTGTTATACAAAAGAGGGGTATCTATTTATTGACCTAATTTTTATAATAATGATTTTCACAATTCCCCTAACATAAATTTTAATAATCTATTTGACTTTGTTGCTTCCTTAGAGAATTGTAACGGCTCCGATACAAAAGCCGGTATCTGTCTGGGTGGAGATTTTAATGCTAAGCTCCCCAGTGAAGACACCGTAGCTCTAAGGCTAAGGAGTAGAGGACAAATCTGTCACAGGGGCGTGGAGCTAAAGGAATATTTGCGGAATCATGCTTTGAGTAATGTCATGGGCATTGCCGCTGTAACTAATGATAACAACCCACCCAACCCAACATTCAGAGGAAGGGGTAGTACTACCACCACTGATTATATCTTTATTTCCCCGCACTTGAAGACTTCTTAGTGAAAGCCGTGGTCGTTCCCACACACCACGGCAACCACAACCCGATCCAAGTAGTGCTTAAACTGTCCCCGAGGCCGATGTATAAAATAGAATGCGGTGCCAGGGATTTAGTACCCTTAACAGACAAATTAAGACTAGTGTGGCGAGGGGTTAATAGTGCTGATCTGTTCCACACGGTGGTCAGGAACAATCTGGAACTTTTTGGCTCTTGTCTGTCCGGACGGGAACCCAACCCCGGGGTTATTAGCGCATTTGCTAAACTTTGTGAGGTCATAAAATCTGTGCTATCAAAACCTGCTACCGTTATGCAGCATGGACCCAGATGGTTCAATAGCCCGTGTTCAGTGATCAGTAGACAACTACGGAAGGCCCTATCAACTAGCCCAAGGTGCCCCCCTCTAATTAAGTCGCTCAGACAGAAGTACAAGCTGGTCATATCTCATAGGAGGGACGAATTATTATCTGAGCGATGGGCTGCTCTCGCCAACGCTGCCAGCCTTAAGAATGGGAAAACTTTTTGGGCTGAGAGACATGAGAGCAATGGGACAACCACTAACACCGATCAGCTGTAACATAACCAGTGAGGCCTGGGAAGCTAATTTTTTGAAGATTTATACAGCCCCTACATATGAAGAAGACCTGTTAGGGCTTCAAGCCCCCATAGGGGTATTAATATCCCTACCCGAAGTCGAGGAAGCTATACATCAGAGCCCGGGCAATAAAGCCCTGGCCCCGATGGGTTGCCTACTGACCTCATTAAGCACAAACCTGATTTTTGGGCTCCACTCTTGCTGAATGTTTTTAACAATTTAACCCATGCCCCACTACCTAGTACCTGGTCAACTAGCAACATCGTCCCAATTTTTAAAAAGGGTGACCGCTCCCAATCCAGTTGTTACAGACCCATTTCCGTGATTGACAATACTCTGAAAATCTTAGGGAGGGTTTTATGGGTTTTATATAATAAGATCAAAACTTGGTCTGAAGACAATCTTATTTTACAACCATGCCAATTAGGTTTTAGGAGTAAAGTAGGCCCCATCGAGCAATGCTTGAACCTCAATCTAATAATTTTTTTGTTTTATTATTTTTTTTTTTTTTTACCGAGTTTTATATAGCGCGAACTTGACCCAAATCGGGTATCAGAGCGCTTTACATAGCACCAGTTGCATTACATGAGGACACATTCTTTTTTTTTTTTGTTAGGCACGGGGAGATTAAGTGATTTGCCCAGAATCACAGGATGTTCAGCGTCATTGCCGAGACTCGAACCCAGTTCCCCAGATTCGAGGTCGACCGCCCCAGCCGTTAGGCCAACTCCTCTCCCCTAAATTGGGAAATACACTATTGCACAGAGATCACCTATTTATTTGGCTTTTATGGATCTGACCTCAGCTTTCGATTATGTAAACCGGTCACGACTATGGTCAATCCTATTCGAATATGGGTTAGACGAGGCTTTGGTAAACAGACATAATATCGAAACAAAAATATCGAATGGACACAATATCGAGTCTAAAATATAGAATGGACATAATATCGAATGGACATAATATAGTCGTTAAAAATATCGAAATTAAGGTAAGTAATATCGATAGTTAAAATATCGAAGTACTAATATAGGCATTAAAAATATCGAATTTTTAATAATATCGAATTTTTTCTAAGTGTATTGTATGTTAGTATATGTGTTAAAAGTGTATATTAGTTGTTGTAATGTATGTTTAATTTTTTAAAAGCAATGAATTTTATGTTATTTAATTTTTGCGTAATTTAATTCACGTAGCGGGTAGTGGGTTTATAGGGGAATAGGGTGGGAAGTAATTTAATTAAAATTAAGTACATATTAATAAATATTAATTGGTATTGATAATTAATTTATTGTTAATTAATTATTAATTGGTAATTACATTTTATTAATTTGAATTTTTAAATTGATTAAATGGTAATTATGTTAATTCAATTAATTAAATAGTTGTAGCGGGATGTGGGTTTATAGGGGAATAGGGTGGGAAGTAATTTAATTAAAATTAAGTACATATTAATAAATATTAATTGGTATTGATAATTAATTTATTGTTAATTAATTATTAATTAGTAATTAAATTTTATTAATTGGTAATTCTTTTTTAATTTATTAAATGGTAATTATGTTAATTCTATTAATTAAATAGTTGTAGCGGGATGTGGGTTTATAGGGGAATAGGGTGGGAAGTAATTTAATTGAAATTAAGTACATATTAATAAATATTAATTGGTATTGATAATTACTTCATTGTTAATTAATTATTAATTGGTAATTACATTTTGATAATTGGTAAAAAAAAAATTTTTATTCATTAATTGGTAATTAGTGTTATTAATAATATTTATTATTATTGATAATTAATTATATTTTAGTAAAATATTAAAATATTACTTTCCCTACTGTTGCACTCTCTGGAGTGGGAATAGTAATTATTACCCCTACGCTATCCAACGCTTTCCCTACTGTTGCACTCACTGGAGTGGGAATAGTAATTTTTACCCCTACGCTATCCAACTCTTTCCCTACTGTTGCACTCACTGGAGTGGGAATAGTAATTTTTACCCCTACGCTATCCAACGCTTTCCCTACTGTTGCACTCTCTGGAGTGGGAATAGTAATTTTACTCCTACGCTATCAATGCTTTCCCTACTGTTGCACTGTCTGGAGTGGGAATAGTAATTTTACCCTCCCGCTATCCAACGCTTCCCTACTGTTGCACTGACTGAAGTGGTAATAGTAAATTTTACCGTCCCGCTATCCTACGCTAAAAATATTGAATATTTTGTATAAATATTACGTTAATATATTTATGTATTAAAAAATTAAAATGTATGTTTATTTTTTTAAGTTACATTAATTATTTATTAATTTTAAAGTTATTTAAGTATTTTTAAGTATGTTTTAGTTAATTATATATATTATTTCATTAATTTTACATTACTTTTCATACATTTAAAAAATTCGATATTTTGACTGACTCTATTTTTTACAACTATATTTTGGAGTCGATATTGTTGTACTTACCTGTTTGTAGATAGGGAGTCGATATTTTGGCATTCGATATTTTTACTTCGATATTGTTGTAGGTCGATATTCTTGTTATCGATATTCTGTCAGTGATCCGAGGCTTTAGTACATTTCTTAGCATATTTGCACAAGGATCTGGGAGTTCGGGTTAAGATCAATATAGGGGGTGAGGTCTCTAATGACAGGGTTGGTAGAGGGGTCAGGCAGGGATGGGTTTTGGCCCCTTACGCTTCCTTTTATATATTAACAATTTACACAAAACACTGATCGAGTTAACCAATGATGTCCCCAGAGTTAACTGCAATATACTCCCCGCCCTATTATACGCTGATGACGCAGTATTAATGGGCCGCACACCTAATGCTCTACGCCTTTTAGCATGGGGTTTTGTCGATTTTATGGCCACTTTAGATCTATGCACTAATTAAAAAAATCTTTTATAATGGCTTGTGGACCGAGGAAGCGTCTTTTAAACTCTATTTCCGTGGGCAATCAAAGTTTACAATGCACTAGCACTTTCCCCAATCTTTGGTTGGTCTTTACTGCTAATGGTTCCTGGTCTGACCACATGGCATACTGTAGGAATAAGTTCTCCAAAGCTATTAACTCGGTTCTTAGCCTACCACAACCTAGGATGACGGGAGCTGTTTTAAAAATTTTTAAACTTCAGTGCATTTCCACTGCAACCTATGGGGCGGAGGTCTGGGGCTTCTCAAGGAGCTGTAGCATCCAGCGTGAAGAAAACAGGTTCTGTCAGAAACTTTTAGGTGCCCCCATCTCCATGTCCCAATACGCTTGCCATAGCGAATTGAACTTACATTACGTTGAAGACTACATACAGGCACGCCCCGCCCTATTCTGGTTGCCATTTGGAAAAATCCAGCGGCGACCCTTAAACGAGAGGTTATAGGAGACTGCCTTAAATGTGAAATGGGAATGGACATCCCGTGGCTAGCAGAGGTGTGTTCAAGTCTAAGCAGGGTTAATTATGAACATATTTTTGCAAGCCCAAATGAGATAGATACCGTTAGCAAAAAAGAAGTTTGAATGGCACTCTATACGCATTATAGCAAGGCAAGGCTAGATAGGGAGTCTAAGAAACCAACTGTAGCTGCTTTTATGTCAATTGAGAATACTATTTACCAGTTGGCTAGCTACCTCACAAAACCTATAGGTCGTTGGGGGAGGGGACTCCTTTTTCGCTTAAGAGCGGGCACTGTGAAATTCTTACTTTGTTTTCCCCTCGGTTTTCACGCTAACCTTGATCTTTTGCCTAGCCTGTGTGACGGTCAGAGCGGGCAAACCATACTACATGTTTTATTCTTCTGTAGAGTTTTATATAAAGTATGCCAAATGGCTTTTAATACCTTTTTTAAAAAATAATTCACCTGTCCACCTTGAAGTTGCATACAGATCTATCCTTCTCCTGGAAGATGATGAATTGGTCTTCCGAGTAGGCGCTTTTCTGAAAACTGATGTGCGTGCCCGCAATACGATGTGCACTTTATGAACAATGTTTTAATTTATTTGATTTTACATCTGATATTATGATGCAATCGTGTATTTTGTATGCTGAAACGTGATTTGTTCTTTTATGGATATGTTTTTATCCGAATAAAGTAATTGAATTGAATTATACCTCATAAACTGTCTGAGCCTCGGTCGACTAGTGAGCTTGAATGGGAGAATGGACAACCACATCTTTGATTGAAATCACTTCTTCCCAGTGAATCAGTTAGTTTAACGGGCAGATCATCTTTTGAATCATATGTGATTTTTTCAATGGGATCAGATGGTCATGAGATCACCTCCTTTTTCCTCCCTAATGTCTGATCAAAATAATAAGACATTTTGTTGGCGTCCTTAGTTTGCCAATGGCAATAGCAACATACAAAGGAACACCATTCAAAAGGCACCATTTATGAATCCCATGAAAGAAAATGTTTTTTCTTCATTTAACTAAATTATACCTTAACTTTGTGTTACAAATGACTAAGCAGATATTTATATAAACTATAATGATAGCAAATGAAATGAGTAAAGCAGCCTTTAACCAACGCATAACCCAAGATAATAAACTACAAATTCCCAAAAGTCATATAGTCCTTGTTGTCTGCTTAAACATCAATATGTCCTTTATTCACTGTTCAGAATAAGAATATTTAAATGATGAGGTCAGATTTTCTGGATCTCTGAAGGTCCTCAGGGTGACTGTTTAAGTTAGTAAGGGTAAGAAAAGTCATCAGTTAATAGTCAGTGCTTTCTGGAGAGTAGGGGTGTTAGATGAAGGGATCTAAAGGTTCAGGAAGGTGTTGGTTGAAATCTTCAAGGGAAAGCGAGAGTAAGTAAGAGGCAAAGTATTGAATCCAGAGATGTTAAAAAGTGATGGGACAGGTAACATGTCTGTTATTGATTCACAGAATTGCAACTCAATCAAAATGTCAATTAGTATGAGTGTTTGCACAAATAGGAAAGACGTGGACTCATGCAAAGTGGACAACCTTAAAGCAGACTACAGACTCCCAACTTAGTGGGTCTACACTGAATACAAGTTTCAGTCTCAAACCATTCTTTTGGGGTTCATCATGCAGAAACCCAGGATGTTTAGATGACTTTTGTGATTGACTTACTGTCCTGAAAAGAAGGACTTAATGCCACAACTTACCTAGGGTATTATGCTCTATATAAATGCAGTTAGTAATGCTAAAGATAGCGCTTCATTTTGATAAAGCAAGAGGACATCAAATTGGTTGATAGGCTTGACATTCACATGGGAGTTTCTCGCTCTTTTTAAATCAGGGGTGTCCAACAGTGGTGGAGGAGGACTGGACTCGTTTCAGGTTTTTATTATAGCCACATATAATTACAGGACATACTGTGAATCTAAATTGAACAAAATGATGCTGTCTGTGGTTATCCTGAAAATCTGTGGTGGATCCACCTTGCTGGACCTTTGTTGACCATTAATGCTGTAGATTTGCACATGGTTTCTTCGTTTACCATTCTAATCTGGATCTGTTCCTCTGAAAATGATCTTTAAATCTTGTGCCACTTTAACTTTATATGCTTTATATACCATGGTGATGTGGCATACCACTTGGCAGACTATTATAGTCTTGTTTGCAGTTATAAAATAAAGAGACTCGTTCACCTTCTTGGTAAATGGGATTTATATGCTGAGTTAGTCCTAGTTCACCATTAGGATTTAACACACTTGACCTGATTATGGGATTAAATCCCCTATATGTAACAATTGCTGGTTAGGACTTGAGATGTTATTAGTAAATTTCAACTTTATATAGGTAGACATTTATGTGTGGGTAATATTTTGGTGTGTGTGTGCGTGCGTGCGTGTGTGTGTGTATATATTCTTTTTTTAAATGCTACCCACCGGACTGGCCAGATGAGCAGGGCACAGCAAGGCCTATGAGTGGAGGTTTTTGTTCCTTCCATCATATGATCTTCCTTTCGTTGTACTTCTAAGAAACTGGCTGAACTTTAGGGTCAGTGGCTGCAGTTTCTCCGTGGTTCTTCTCTGTGTGTATGGATGCTTGGTTAGGGCTTCTGGGCCAGGAACAGTGGCCATTGAAGTCACCACAGACACCTCAGTTCTTCTCAAATATTACTAACCTATTTTCTATCTTTGAATTTGCTACGTGACCTTAAGCTGCATTCAGATTTGAAATAAATACACCTAAGCCCAAAATAGTGTTAAATATTTTTATAAATCTGTTGCTTCTTTCCACTACTTGCATTCTGTTTTGGTGAGAATATCTATGGTTTTACATCAAGGTGACAGAGGTGTTCTTCTTAATTAACAGATGTTCCAGGTGATTCAGCCAGAGCGAGCTCTCTACATACAGGCCAATAACTGTGTAGAGGCCAAGGACTGGATTGATATCCTCACCAAAGTCAGTCAATGCAATCAGAAGCGCCTCACTGTCTACCACCCTTCAGCTTATCTCAATGGACACTGGCTGTGCTGCAAGATTACCTCAGAGAGTGCCCCTGGCTGCACGCCTTGCACAGGGTAAGGGTGCTTTCCATGCTTCATTTCTAACCATAGTTTCTGTCACAGGTTTGGAGCTTAGGATTTGAAGGTCAAAGATGTCCACCCAGAGTTTTTGCAGTCACTTCAGAGGCAGAATGCACACTAGACTAGAGTATGTGAAAGATAATGGAACGTCACACAAAAGGGTAGTTAATGCATTGGAGGTCAATTCCTTAAAGCTCAAAGTGTTTTGCACTGTGTGCTTAGCCTTTTGTATATTTTCCAATTCTTTACTTTTTAATCGGTTCACTGACATAATATCGAAACCAAAAACATTGTGCTACAAAAATATTTTGTCAAAAATATTGTTCACAAAAATATCTTTTTCTATACATATAAAGGTAAGTACAACAATATTGAAAAAGTATCGTTTTACACTACAATATCGAAATATATATGCAAAAATATATTTGTTTAATATATATATTTACAACTAGTAAATATTAAGTATTTTAACTTGTAACATTAATATAATGTTAATTAAGTATGTCTAAATAATATTTCAAGAAATATATATAAATATATACTTATTGAAACTAACACAGACACAAGTATGTGTATGTTCACATATATAATGGTAAACTAGAATTTAAAATATTCATTTTAAATTAAATTATGATTTTCAATTATTTTTAGTTTACTAATATAACAACTGTGTATATACATATATGTATACATATATATATATATAAATATATTGTATCTGGGCAATCCTGATGTGTGAATATATATATATATATATATATATATATATATGTATATATATATATATATATATATATATATATATATATGTATATATATATATATGTATACATATTATCTACTGGCGGTCGCCAGTAGATAGTTATAGTTAGGACCTATTTTCCATAGGAAATCCGCAACCTCTAGCCTGAATCAAAATTCTAATGAACTTAGACTCATTATAGAGTTTAGTGCCCAAGAGAAAACAATCAAGAAAATTGTGCACCGCAATTGGCCTAAAGTAAAAAATGACCCAGTGATAGGATTGAACTTGCCTCCCAAACCAAGTATTACTTATAGGAGGGCACCCTCTATGCATAGTAGTCTTGTCTCTAGTGGCATAGAAACAATCGAAACTCCAAAGTGGTGGGCACAACCAAATGGGTTCACTAAGTGCAGGAACTGTAAAGCTTGCCAGTATGGCATTAACAAAAAAACTTATTGCACAGCTTTCAGTGAGAAGGAAATTAATATCACAAAAACCTCTTCACTGTAAAACAGAATATGCCATTTACATCCTAGAGTGCTCGTGCAAGCTCAAATACGTAGGAAGTACAAAACTCCCAGTGAACAAAAGAATCCTGCAACACATTAGAGCCATTAAGAACTGTGACCCGACGTACCCGGTCGCCAGACATTTTCGAGAGGTGCATGAAAATAATTTAGAAGACTTCTCGTATTATGTCATCGATTTTATACCCAATTCCAAAAGGGGAGGCGACAGGGAAGGACGTCTTAGAAAACTGGAGACGAGGTATATTTTAAATCTAGACAGCAAAATCCCCGGGGGTTAAATAACACAGAGGACCTTTATACATGCTTGTGACAGAAATTTCATTGAAAACCTTTGCCCCACACTTAGCACGTTTTCTCAATTAAATATAAATGTTACACACTTTAATTTAAAATTCAATCGATCAAGAATTTCTCTTATTTTAAGCAGAAACCAGCTTATGATGAATGGGGACCAAACAATGTGAGCCATGGTTGGCCATTTTCTAGGGAGGCTGCCTGCATACCTTAACCATTTGACATTATGGTTTTTTAATTCATTGCACGTTTACACAGGTTTTTAGCATCACCAGACACATTATGTTTTAGGGGGAAAACCAAAAGAGATGGGAAAAAAATTCACATAAATATTTATTGCACGAGCACTTTAAATAACAAAATAATTTGTGGACCCATAGGCTGATGAATTTAATTGACAGATAAAACTGCATTAAGGCTAAATTTAATTTCATCCAGCAGACACATGTTAGTAAGGTATGGGTTAGCATCAAAATACTGCAATATAACAGTGGGCCATTACTTTTCTCAAATGTGAAAAGGCAATACATGGATTTATCCGTGAGATATTTTTGTGGAAAAACTATTATAAGGAGTATTTTATATTTACCTGCTTATTTAAGTTATGCCTGGTATTTATTGCACTGTTTTTAACAAAATGATTTTAACTTTGTTAATGTATTATTAATTATGCTAAACCATTTGGATATTTATATTACTATTCGATGTGCCTTAACCTCCGTAAAAAATGGGTCTTTTATGTCTATTAACCACCACCAATCAAATGTAACGTATAGCACTTTAAAAAGGTCATGAGAACGTAGCAGCGTCGTCATGTGATCAAGGTCCGGCTGGACCGAAACGCGTTATGGCCGACATTAAAACATCTTAAGAAGCACTAACCTTGTGGTCCGCGTCTGCTTTGCTGGGAATTGGGGTGAAAGTGAGGAGCAGCTTTCTTGAATATATATATGTATACATATTATCTACTGGAGGTCGCCAGTAGATAGTTATGAATTAGGACCTATTTTCCATAGGAAATCCGCAACATTCTATTTGAAATGACTTTGGCGCCAGTTGACGAGATCTTGCGAAATTTTCAAAACTCGTGGGCGCTCCGGTCCGCTCCTATCCTGAAAGTCTCGGGGTGATTCGTCAAGTGGGGGCCGAGAAAAAGGGGGTCCCAAAACGTGTTTTCCCCATGCAATTTTCCATAGGAACCTTTCATCGCAGCTACAGCCCGAACTGCTGAGACAGAATTACACCAAATTTGGCAAAAGGTAGTCCTTGGTTCAGAGTCGTGCCTTTTGCTTAAATGGTGTAAATCCGTTCAGTAGTTCCTGAGAAAATCAAAAGTAAAATCACATATATATCTATGGCGCGTAGGGTCCGCGTACCCTCCCGATCCACGAGCTGCATGCTAATTGGCTGTCAAGTGGCTGTCAACACTCCAAATCAGGAAGTGTTGGCAGCCATTTTGTGCCGAGGCACAGAAACAAGTCGCAAAACGCAAAAGGGGCAGGGTAGAAACACCCTGACCCCTAGGTCTGCTCAGGGGTCCCACAAGGACCCCTGGGCAGAAAAGCATTTATTTTTATTTTTAAATCGGCGGGATGCGCTTAGGGTGCGCGGATCCCGCCGTGATAAAAACATTTTGCCCCCGGGTGGGCCAAGTCCCGGGGGCATGCAGGGGTTGCTTTATATTTTATGTGGGGGGCCTCTAAGGCCCCCCAAGCCCCTGGGACCGCCACTCCCGGGGCTTTAAAAAAAATGGTGCGGGAGGGCTCTCCGCTCTCCCGCAGCCCCGGGGACCGCCACCTCCCCGGGGCACTAACAAAAGAAATGTGGGGGTCCGTTTTGGACCCCCGAAGCCCCAGGGACCACCACCTCCCCGGGGCTTTACTAATGAAGGGAGGGGGGCGCGCGGCCCCCCTCTTGGAGCCCTCCATGGCCCTGGGGACCGCCACCCCCCAGGGCCGGCTCCTGCAGTGTCCCGGGGTGCCTACCCCGGGACACTGCTGTTTGCAATCACAGGACGGAGCCTCGCGGCTCCTGTCCTGTGATTGCAAACTTGCTTGCTTCATTGAAGCGAGAGCAGGGAAACCTGCTCTCGCTTCAATGAAGCAAAGCAGATCCTTTTCCATAATGGGAGCTGCATGTCAGCAGCTCCCCTTATGGAAAAGCAATGCCGGCTCCCGCAGGACGCGGGGAGCCAGGCGGGACCGTGCGGGGAATGGGGACCCCCATGGTCCCCAACGAGTGGCCAGGCCCCGGGGGATGGGGTCCCGGGGCTATTAGTGGCCTGGGAGGGGGCCACGCAGCCCCCTCCCAAAAATAAATTTAAAAAAAAACAAAAGCAAAAAACGTAAAGGCCGGCCCTGGGGGATGGGGTCCCCGGGGCCTTAAATGACCTGAGGAGGGGGGCCACGCAGCCCCCCTCCAAATATTTAAATTTTTAAAAAAAGAGGGCATGCCCGGGGATGGGGTCCCCGGGGCCAATAGAGGCCCAGGGAAGGGGGCCACGCGGCCCCCTTCCCGTTTTTAATTTAAAAAAAAAAAGAAAATCCTCAGGCCCCGGGGGATGGGGTCCCCGGGGCCAAAAGTGGCCGAGGAAGGGGGCCACGCAGCCCCCTCCCATACAAAAAAAAAAAAGACCGGCATCGTGCCGGAGGCTCCGCCCCCTCCCTGCAGCAGTCTGCAAACGTGCCCCCTGGCGCGTTTTAAGAAGAGGAAGTAATTCCCCTTGAATACTGGGGGTCCCTGGGGGCCAACTAGCCCACCAGGAACCTCCAGTATGCGCCAGGGAGCTGCGTTGCAGAGAGGTGTACAGAGGCCACTCCCCTTTTTACACCTCTCTGCAACGCAGCTCTGTGGCGCTTTTTGGAGGCAATGGCAGTCTGTAATTTACAGTGGGTGTATCAAAAGTTATATTAGGGTGTGAGAAGATGCATCAAATTATCACATGGATGATGTCATCAGCGATGTCATCAGTGATGTCATTTGAGATGTCATCAGTGATGTCATCAGTGATGTCACTGACCATGTCATGAGTGATGTAATATGTGACGTCATCAGCAGTGCATTGCGGGGGCGCGAGTTATAGTTAGCTGAACTAACTATAACGGGGGAATTTCCACGGGTTTTGTACGAGTGAAATGTCCAACTAACTATAACTGTCCCTAAAACCTATGGTTTTTTCAGTGAATATATATATATGTATATATATATATATGTATATGTATATATATATATATATATATATGAAAACGAAAGTCCTGTCCGCCCCTCATTCCAGGCGGACCTCAAAGCACTTCAAGAAAATCACGAACTCCCACACAGCATAGGTGGGTGAAGCAGTGTCGATTTTATTAAAGATTTTAAAAAAACTCAAATCACCACAGGAACAGTGCCTGCCATGACGCGTTTCGCTCCTCACTGGGAGCTTGATCACATGATGCGTCTCCTCTGAATGACGTTTTTATAAAAAATGTGAAAGTGTGCACAACCGCCTATAGACACAAACTCGCCTGGCTCAATTGTGCAAAAAACAGACTATAGCATTGTCCCAGTCAATGTAATAAATACACAGTTGTAATACATAAATAATCACATGAATACGATTAGAAAACAGAGTATGGTGAAAAAACTCATCATGAGAGTGGTAAAAATACATCCAAAATACAGTTTTTCACAATGCAATAAATATAATAAAACCACTCATATATAAACCTGAATAACGGTCAAGATCACTATCATAATATAATGGGCAAGTGCCCAATAAAATGATATATGGAATTACACCTCTCTAAGAGTAATATCGTAAAAACATAATGTGACTAGGAATCAATGACATCTTGTCTAAACATTACAGGCATATAAAAATACATTAAAAATCAATTTAAAGCAATTGAATACAAATAGTTCACCAATTGATATAGCAGCATATATTTGTCATTTCCTATTAAAGTGCAAGTGCAAAAATATATCTCAAACGGTCAAGTTCCTAATGACCAGCTACTAAAAAGATCAAACTGGATAAAATTTAGTTGTAACAAATGCATAATAAACAAATAACTCATCCTGATGCCAACAAAGTTAAAAAGTCTGTATGAAAAATAAGTGCAAAGTGATGAAAGTGCAAAATCGCGCTGTGCAAAATACTGGTTCACTAGCAGCTTGGGAAAAACCCTAAATCATTTAAGCCTAAATGATCATAAAGTGCAAGTGCAACACATAGGGGCCGATTCCGATTCGGGCCGGAAATCTCTCCGACCGAGCCGGACCCGGAGAGATTTCCGACAGAATCGGACCCGTGCAGTCCGACCGAATGAGTACGATGCGCACGTATGCCATCGGACTCGAGTCGGTCGGACTCCCATTGAAGTCAATGGGAGCCTGTCGTACAATGCGTACGCGGGCTCCCATTCACTCAATGGGTGCGATGCGGACAAGTGCGCCCCCTACAGCGTGTACGCGGCGAAGCGATTCGCGCCGTACACGCACAGGTAGGGGGGACCCATGGGTCCCCCTGTGTGCGACTCGTGCGGCTACGCGTACAGGGGGTCCGACACGGACCCCAAAGTACGGCTCCGACAGCTCTTTCGAGCCGGAGTGCGCGGCTCGGTCGGACTGCTCGCGGCGCGCATCGTACTTACCCGGCCGGGGAACGTCTCCATTGCGCGGTGCGAGTCGGGTCCGAGCGAGTCGGTCGGTGCGGTTCGACCCGGGATCGAGTCGGTCGGAGCGGTCGGGACGCCCGGACGAGTCGGTCGGCGAATACGCATCGTACTCGCTCGCCCCGGACGCACGTACTGAATCGGTCGGGAAATAGGGCTCCGAATCGGATCCGGTAAAGCCGAATCCGATTCGAGCCCTACCGCCGAGATCGGAATCGGCCCCATAGTATCAAGTTCACAGATAAAACCACAACTACAGTGAGCATAAAAATGAATACAGACACATGACGAAATAGATAAACAGACAAAATTCTCATCACATAAGAACAGACAACGCCTACTGATACCTGAAAAAGGGAGAGAGGATAACTAACAAACAAGAACCCTATAAATGAGTGAAGAGACTCTAGTTATCATCATAAAAAATTATGCAAATCCTCACTCATGTTTAGGCCATTAGGGACTCTTGTATCGAGAGCTAAAATAAAATGTGATTCACGTTGCCTTAATAGCTTTTCTCGATTTCCTCCCCGTCCGGGGTTTGGAACAGACCCTAAAACTGTGTATTCCAGATCCTTCAGTTTGTTGTCGTGAACTGATTTAAAATGTCTGGCGACCGGATAGTTTTGGTCAGAATTCACAATGGCCCTTATGTGTTGTAGGATGCGTTTATGTACTGGAAGTTTGGTGCTGCCAACATATTCTAGGTTACAGGTGCATTTCAATTTATAAATGGCATATTCATTACGACAAGTAAGATATTCTTGAATGGCTATCTCTCTCTCACTAAATGCTGTCTTATAGTGGGTACCGTTCTTAGCAAACGTGCAAGCACGGCAGGAGTTACATATAAAGAAACCTGTTTTAGACAGCCAGGTACTTTTAGGCCTAACCTCTAACATTGGTTTCACAAGGGCATCCCTCATGGAGGGAGCCCTTCTAAAAGTGATAGCAGGCAGACTAGGTAGAATTGGACCAGAATGTTGTCGGTCAGTACAATTGGCCATTCTGAATAAATAATCTTACGTATAGTGTCTTCTTGTGTATTGAATGTGGTTATTAAACGAATAGAATGTACACCTTCGTTCAATGGATCTTTGTTGGCAGCACTTTTGCATTGGGGCTGAAGCAGAATATCTCTTTGCAGGCTATTGGCTTTATTCAAGGCTAAAGTTAGAAGATGTTTCTTATAGCCCCTATCAAGAAATCTACAATATGCTTCCCTCCGACATTCAATGGAGACTGCTTCGGAACTACAGATTCTCCGAATCCGAATGAATTACGCCATATGGTATGCTGTTAATTAAATGACGGGGTGTGCGCTTTCTGCATGTAAATCGAGTTACCAGCGGTGGTTTTTCTGTGTAACTTAGTATGTAAGATACCTTCATGTATATACAGCAGAACATCAAGGAATTCAACACTGGAGCTATCTATGGAGGCTGTGAACCTTAAATTCAAATCATTGAAGTTGATATCACTTACAAACTTCACAGCCTCCTCCTTTGTGCCGCTCCAGACCAAACATATGTCATCGATGTAGCGCCAATAGTGAACTATGTGACTACACCAGTGCTGGTGTTCGGTTCTGAGGACATGCTTCTCCCATCAGCCTACATGCAAACATGAATAACTGGGGGAGAAACATGCCCCCATCGCCACACCACGCACTTGCTGATATATTTCATTCTGGAATAAAAAATAGTTAGTCATTAAACATAGTTCAATTATTTCCAACAGCATACTGTTATGTTCCTTCATATTAATGTCCCTGTTCTCCAAGAAATGTCTGGTTGCATTCAAGCCATTCAAGTGATTGATGCTTGTATAAAGCGATTCAATGTCCATGACCATGTCTATATATATATATATATATATATATTATATATATATATAATTAGGAAGAAAGGAAGCCAGCACTCACGGGAAAGAAGAAAAACTTGTTTACTGCTTCACGAGTTACACAGAGACGTTTCAGCAAGCGACTTGGTCAGTGTTAGCATTGGATTTATGTTGAGTCCACCCTCACGTAGCCAGGCATCCGCTCGTGGGTGTTGAGGATCTTGGTGGCAGCAGAAGCAAATATATATGTAAAATAAAATAAAATCGATAACAAATAAACAAGAATATACTTTAAAAACATTGCCAATTTAACTAGACATACAAAGTAAACAATAGAAAAAATACATTTTACTAAAAATATTTTTAAAATAACACACATTTCGATATATAAAAAATATAAAATTAAATACACAAACACATAATATATCTTTAAGCAATATTAACAAAACTATTACATTCTAGAAATAATAAATATACTATTCCCACTCCAGTATGTGCAACAGTAGGTAAAGCTTTGCACTCAGAAGGGGTAAAATGTACTATACCCACTCCAGTCGGTGCAACAGTAGGGAAAGCGTTGGACTCTGGAGGGGTAAAATTTACTATTACCACTCCCGTCTGTGCAACAGTAGGGAAAGCGTTGGACTCAGGAGGAGTAAAATTGGCTATTCCCACTCCAGCTGGTGCAACAGTAGGGAAAGCGTTGGACTCAGGAGGGATAAAATTTGCTATTGCCATTCCAGTCAGTGCAACAGTGGGGAAAGCGTTGTACTGCGGAGGGATATAATTTACTATTCCCACTCCAGTCTGTGCAACAGTAGGGAAAGCGTTGGACTCAGAAGGGGTCTAATTTACTATTCCCACTCCAATCAGTGCAACAGAAGGGAAAGCGTTGGACTCAGGAGGGGTCAAATTTACTATTCCCACACCAATCTGTGCAACAGTAGGGAAAGTGTTGGAATCAGGAGGGGAATAATGTACTATTCCCACTCCAGTCGGTGCAACAGTAGGGAAAGCGATGGACTGAGGAGGGTAAAATTTACTATTCCCACTCCAGTCTGTGCAACTGTAGGGAAAGAGTTGGACTGCTGAGGAGCAAATTTACTCATCCCACTCAAGTCAGTGCAACAGTAGGGAAAGTGCTTGGCTTCAAACACTTACCATATTTTAATACATGTATAAATTGAATAAAAATATAAAACTGTTCATATAAAAATTATATATATATATATATATATATATATATATATATATATATATATATATATATATATCCTCTCTCCTCCATACTCAGGTTACAGCCGCCGCTGCTCCATACCAGAGGGTGCGTCGTCGTAAATGGACCACCCAAGCACGGTCCAATAATAATTGCCACTACCTCGAACACCAAGGAATGACGACGCCGTGTACTGGCCAAAATTCATTTATTCAGTCAGCTGATAGGACGCGTTTCGCCTGACCAGCAGGCTTGATCACCAACAATTTTTTCTTTCCATATCAACCATTTTTAAATAGCGTGCTCGTGACAGGTCACATGACATGACTACCAAAAAAGTGCATTAAAAGAAAGACTGGTAGTTTTTGCTCCTTTTCATATCTCATTACAATTTAAATTTCAAAATTATTGACAGTGTACATTTGAATTAACAACGAGGATTGTACAAAAATAATAAATACGTTCTTTCTGAAGGCCGCTTCCAAAAATAGTCGGAAGACAGACTCCGAACGAAAAACATTCAGTACGCTAATCTCTTCAGGCGTGTTACTACTGAATAGGATGGAATTCAATTCAAAATATAAATTCATCAATATCATATTGTATAAAGGTATCCCATTTAGTCTTAATAACAAAACCTTACCTTCACTCTGTTATTGAGTTGAAGGAAAAAACACTCAGTTGAATGCTAGGAAACTTTTTCAGACTACAAAGTACAAATTCTACCCTAGTGGGTCTGTTCACAAATGCATACACCTCAAACATGTAATTGTTCGATGCTATGATAAAAGGCAAAAAGTTCTTTGTATATATATATATGATATATAATATAATAATCCCGCCTCTAGTGGGCAATACTTATTTTTGCAATGTCTACCTTCTTCCAAATAAACGTGCTAAAAACCCTGTGACAAAATTAATAATGACAAAAACAGTTAAAAACAGATCCAGAGAGGTTGCATATTATGTTTCCTTAATGAAATCAATGAAACCTGAAGAGAATTTTACAAATGTGTGATCAAATCCTCTTCAATATTTAATCCTGTCGGAATACGAGTATTTAATTCCAAAATATAACATGACTCAAGTTTTCTAAGCTTTTTTCGCGATTTCCACCACGCACATTAGGTGGAATACAGTCAATTACAAAATATGTTAAACCTTGTACATTTTTCTCATGATGAGACTCAAAATGTCGTGCTACTGGATAAGCTCCATCTCCATTGCGTATTGCTCTGAGATGTTGCAATATCCTTTTATGTACCGGATGGATTGTGCTGCCCACGTATCTCATGCCACAAGGGCATTGGAGGACGTAGACTGCATAATCCGTCTTACAGGAGAAATACCCTTTGATCTTTTTCTCTCTTTTAGAGAGGCCCAATGTGTATGACACAGTGTTTTTGCCATGGCTACATGCCTTGCATTTGGTACACTTAATAAAACCTTCTTTTCGTTTTAGCCATGTTGAGGGATGGCTACCTTGCTGTTTCTTGGATATCATGTTGCTGACTAGCATTTGTTTAAAGGAGCGTGCTTTTCTAAACGTTATTGCCGGTTTTTTCTGGACTAGTTTTCCCAACAACGGGTCATTACGAATCAGATGCCAATGCTTAGCTACAATGCTCCTAACCTTCCCATGCTGACGATTAAAGGAGGTGATCATTCTAACTTGATTATCTTGCTTTTTCTCTCGTTTGATTTTATTCTGACTTGTATTGAAGAGAATATCCTCTCTAGATCTCTTTTTTCTTTACAGATGGCAGCATGAACAATGCCCTCTGTATAGCCTCTGGCTCTAAACCGAGTTCTCAGTGAGTTTAATTCACTGTCTAAAATTTCCTTTTCACTACAATTACGAATCGTCCTCAGACATTCTCCATAAGGGATACTTCTTATCAAGTTATAGGGGTGGAAACTAGTTGCATGAAGCAACGTGTTTCCCGCTGTAGGTTTCCTGTAGAGCATAGTATGCAGCTTAGAGTCTTTGGCATAAATGGTTAAATCCAAGAAGTTTACAGAAGTGTCACTAATAGTACTGGTGAATTTTAAATTTAAATCATTCACCTGCAGTTTTTTGATAAAGGTTTTTGCTGATTCCTCAGTCCCTTTCCAAACGACGAAAAGATCATCGATGAAACGGCTCCAATGTAGCACATTTTCCTCCCATTCTGTCTGATAGGAGACGCGGACCACCTGCTCCTCCCACCAGCCCATATGCAAATTAGCATAGCTGGGGGCGAAGCAGGTGCCCATCGCCGTCCCACAGATCTGATGAAACAGCTCATCGTTAAAGAGAAAATAATTACTTTTCAGACACACTGAGACCATAGAAAGCAACATCTGTGTATGTGCCCATAGTTAGATCGGTCGGGTACTCAGGAAATGCTTGATGGCCTTTAGGCCATCTTCATGCCTAATACTAGTGTATAGCGTGGTAACATCAATTGTTACCAACAACAGATCTTCTTCCCAGGGGAGGTCGTAGATCTTCTTTAAGAAATCTCCCGTATCCTGGATGTAGGAGGGGAGCATCTTTACAAAAGGACATAAAAATGAATCTATAAATTTAGAGGTATTTTGAAAGCTCCACCAATGGCGGAGATAATAGGACGTCCTGGGGGTTTTCAAGGCTCTTGTGGACTTTCGGTATAAGATAGAAAACTGGTACCACAGGATTGTCAACTTTTAAAAATAAGAGTTCCTCGTGTGTAATTAAACATTGATTGTACCATTCCTGTAATTGTCCATTATACAGCCTAAAACCAGTCTGCATAGTTATTTCAGTGATCTTAGCATAATTACTGCGATTGTTCAATTGCTTGTAGGCTTCATTCAAATAATCAGTCTTATCCCAAAGAACAACATTTCCACCCTTACCGGCATTACGCACAATACAATTACCCTTAGATGTCAGTTTAGTAACCAAAGCAGAATACTCTTTTTCATGCTGTGAGAAAACTTTATGCTTGACACTTGTGCATTTTTCCAAATTTTTAAATCATTAATTACTAACTCATTGAAAACATCAACTGAGTCTCTGGTAGTCATTGGTATAAATCTGGAAGCTGGTCTAAAATTCGTGGGGGCATTGCCACTGATGTCCACTTCTTGTTCTCTGGCAATTTCAAGGGCTTGACTGGTGGAAATTTGAATATCCTCATTCCGGCCAGTTAAAGCCATGTCAGTAGTATTGGCCATGATCAGAGTATGGGGGCTCGTGTCACTTAAATTTTCCATTCGCCTCAAATCTAATAAAAGATCCATATCATAATTTTGAAATTTAAATTGTAATGAGATATGAAAAGGAGCAAAAACTACCAGTCTTTCTTTTAATGCACTTTTTTTGGTAGTCATGTCATGTGACCTGTCACGAGCACGCTATTTAAAAATGGTTGATATGGAAAGAAAAAATTGTTGGTGATCAAGCCTGAGGGTCAGGCGAAACGCGTCCTATCAGCTGACTGAATAAATGAATTTTGGCCAGTACACGGCGTCGTCATTCCTTGGTGTTCGAGGTAGTGGCAATATATATATATATATATATATATACATATATATATAAACAATTAAACTATTTATATAATTATAATTTTTAATCATTATCAGATAAAAAAAATGCTATTAATTGATTATTTAATTAAATTCCAACACTATACTCCCATAAACCTTGCAGCCCAAATTTAAAATATAATTAAAATAAAAAATTATAACACAATTATCATATTAAGTAATACAAAAAATAATAATTAATAATAAATGAATGATTAATTGTTAATTAATTATTACTTAAATAACTTCCCACCCTATACCCCTACAAACCCAACAACCCACACCTAAAATACAACTTAAAAATATGATTGCACAATTTACATAATTAATTCTCCTTTAAATAATTAATAATTAATTCATAATTAATCAATTATTACTTAATTAACTTTTCACCCTATACCACTACAAATCCAGCAACCTGCATCTATAATATGACTTAGAAAATATATTTACACAATTTACATATTTAATTCACTTAAATAATTAATAATCAATTTATAATCAATTATTTATAAATTATTACTCAACTTCCCACCCAATTCCCCTACAAACCCAACAGCCCACACCTAAAATGTCATTCAAAAAAGAATATTTGCACAATTTACATGATTAATTATCAATTAAATAATTATTAATTAAAAATGTATTGTTAATTAATTATACTTAATTAACTTCCCGCCCTGTACCCATACAAACCTCACAACCCACTACAACACTAGAAATTAAAATAGACAGAATAGCAGATTGTACCCAGTCACAGCCCTGAAGAGAACCCCAAGAATTGCATCGGGTCTCGAAACGCGTCAGCATTACTCAACCAGGGGGACATATTTAATAGATATAAATCCACTCGTAGGGAATAGTTCTTTGTTTAAATATTACTATCCTGGAGAGTATAAACAGTGTTCCCGCTGGTTAGCAGCTCCAAGATGACCAAATTGTCAAATGAATTAGGATAATGGTTGCTGCTTTTTGAAAATGATGACTGGCTCAAGAATATAATTCATTCTCTTCATGGAAATCATTTCACACAAATATATTGTGCGTTTTGTAATAGTTGTAACGTTTTTTGTAAGATTATGATTTAAATGTATGTTTAATGTGGGAACAATCAAGTTTTTCCCTTGCTCTGATATAAAAGTTAAATGATTCTTATCAAAAAGAGATAATGATGAGTAAATAAATACTACAGCCCAAGGAAATCAGTAAACGGGCTGAGTCTGTTTAAGTAAAGAACAGCGGTGAATGTGACGGCTAGATAAAATATTGTTCTAACTTTGATAGGCCCCATCTAGCTGTCTGTTATAGGGCCAAACCCCTTTATTAGGGAACTTTTAGAAAGTTGGCATTTTCTTACTTTAGCCATTTGCTGCCTGCTGTCTGTCTCTGATCACATGTCTGGGGTAGCTGACAGTTGGGCGTTTGTGTAATCCCCCTAGACAGGCACACACAATGGGAGCTTAGGGGTGACTTGATGGGCCATCCTAGAAGGATGGGAGGGAGGAGCTGGGCCCGGCCTCACTTACACTTGAATAGGCTGTGTCCTGTCCCCACACAAAGGGATACATACTCCCCTGTAGTGAGTCTGGAGCCAGGGCAAGAAGGGAGGACCCCTGTGCACTTCAAAGGCATGTCTTCGAAGTCTCCCCCACTTCAAAGGCACAACTGTGTATAAGTACTGGACCTCAGACACCACCACTTCAGTACACTTCTGGACCTGGAAGACTCTGCCAGGGAGAACGCCTGCTGTGCTGTTGAAGGGACTGCCACTCTGCTGGACTGCTGCTTTGTTGGACTCCTGCTTTGCAGTGCTGGCCTGCTGCCCTCCTGCCTGGGTGAGAAGGACTGGGCCTGCAGCACTTGAACCCAGAGTGACTCCAAGAACTAGCTGGATGGCCTCCTGAACTGAAGTCTCAGGGACATAAAAGACTACCAACCTACCTCCTTCTGCACCTAGACTCTATCTGTGAGTCTGCCAGCCAAGTGGTGCCACCCCAGTCCTGGACCCGTGAAAATGAGCCTAAGGTGTATCTCAAGCAGAAACGATGCATCCTCTGCCGAGCAGAACCGACGCAACTCTTCGGCTGAGCAGCGCATCTTCGAGCAGAACTGATGCATCATTGCTGTTGCATGGATAGGACCTGTTGCAAAACAGTCACATCGCCGCAGCCTCCCACATCTGGGACTGACACATATCATTCGGAACCGCCACTGCGCGACGCTTTACCCGGTGCAAGCTCCTTGCATCCCTTGTTCATGGCAGCCTCGACGATGACGCTGGATCTCCTTACGCAGTTTCACCATTCATCGGATCCAATGCATCGCCTCTGCTACGCCTCACATCGTCGACACTGTACTCCTCATCGAATGCCCCATCTGCAGGATCCTCATCCTCGGCACATCAGGTCCTCGCACCACAGCCTTGCCGCACCAATGAACTGATGCATCGCCTGGGCTGCGCGAACTATCTTTGATGTGGATTCACACAAGCGCTCCGCAATCAGGATTAAGGTACTGTGTTTAATCTGGACTAACTGAGTCACTGTAGATGGCCCGTATTATGTCGCAGTCGGCCTGAACTTCTGACTTTGTCACAGTCCAGTGAGACCATATACCCTAAATAACGTTTTTACTTCTTGGTGCTATTTTACCTAAAAACTTTGAAATTTAATGTCTCAAGTTCTAGTTACTGCATTTTTGTCATTTTGGTCTTGTTTCATTTATTAAATTAAACTCTATTTTTCTAACCTGCTGTGAAATACTTTTGTGTGGTGGTTTCACTGTGTTATTCTTTGAAGTGTTGCACAAATACTTTAAACATTGCCTCTAAAGTTTAGCCTGACTGCCAAGCTGCCAGAGGGTGAGCACAGGTTAATTTAGGGTTTGCTTGATTCTTACCCTGACTAGAATTGTGGCTGCTGCTTGACTAGGGTTCATACCCCAATGGACCACCAACCCAATTTCTAACAATTTAAGATATTACTTTGAAAATTATGTATATAGTAATAGCGCTAAAATAATATTTCACACACATACAAATTGTGTCTTATTAAAAAAAAATGAAATGTTAAAACTATTCCAAAACGCAGATGTAATTGTTTTCTTCTATCTCTGAATGAAAAAAGAAAGTGATTTAACATTTGCATATTTTAGAAATCCAAGTTCAACTTTAGAATTTTGCATGAGTATGCCTTTTTAACATTTTGAAACATAACATCTCTTTGGTGTTCAAGGCTTAAGTTTTTTATCTAGACTGGGAATTTTCGGTTTTGTTTTATTTTAAATTTTTTCATGGGTGGTGAAGATTTGGACACCTGGCAGGCTTTTTGAGGTTGATATGCAATATGATGAAGCTAGTAGGTAGAGTAATCCACTCACATGAGCAGTAGGAAGTTAAGGCCAAGGGTACAGTTGGTGTTAACTTTTTAAAGTTTCTGAATCTATGCAAAAACCCTTCTAATTGTTACCTTTCACAATGGAGGTTTTGCTTGTAAGTTTTTTTCATAGTATTTCATTTTTTGTATATTTTTTAAATTCATACTGTTAAATGTGTATGGAAAATTAGGAGTTTCAGAATGTTGTGTTTAAATGATGTATTTGTTTGAAATATTAAAAGTGGGGAGTTTCATATTTTGCATCTCTGCTTACAAACATTGATATGACTGTCATTCTGATTTTGTTGGAGTACCTGAAAATTACAGCTTTAGGTTTTGTGATGTTCTTTGTCATTTAGAAGTTTAATGTTAGCATTGTATTTTCATATTCAATTGCCAAACAGATAAGCAGTCTTATTTTGAATACTGCTATTGCTGTCTATGCAATCTTTACTGTTGCCTAATCGGACCTGGTATTTTTCTGCTAATTTATTGCAATAGCGTTTCTGTACGAATCCATTCATACAGTTTCCAGTTATCTTGTACAAAATATTTTGGTTAGTATTACTAGTGAGTGTCATTCGTTACAGAAGAACTGCATCATACTCTTTTCACAAATTATAAGGTTTTTTTCTCTTTAGATTTTAATTCTGTAATTAACAAATCATGTCACATTATTCAGAACTACACTATTTCCAACTATTTTTCCTCAGTGTTGTTATTCAAAGGTTTTGTCTTACTTCTAAAATGGCACCCTGTTGCATGAGAAGATGCTTCAAATTAGCAGCCCACATTTTCGGACATTCTCTAAGTGGAGACCTCTTTAAACACACACTCTCTCTTCAATCAGAAGGCCTTGAATCACTTCTTAATGTTTGTATTGGTCATTCCACCAGTAGCAGTGATTTTGCTGAAGTCCTGCATGATACCACTGTAGGCTTCACTCGACACCTTGGCAAAACAGTTTATATAAGATACAGTGCACAAGACACAACACGGTAAGGAGTGATAAAAAGTGATAACAGCAGATACTATAAGTACTTTATTGTTTGAAAGGAAGGTTCTGGGTGACTGTAGTCCCAGTAACCAATGTATAGAAAACACTGTCCTTCAAAAAATGTAAAATCTACAAGAAGACAGTACATATCATAAAAAGTAATGATCTGACAACTGTTTTCATATATTCTGTCCACAGTTTCTTCATTCCCTTGTACAGATGCTTTATCCTTTGTGGTGGAAGGTTTTCCAGCTACTAAGTTTCAATGTCCAAATGTCTTGATGATTCTAGGTGGAGTATGGCTTCTTTTGACCACAGGGAAATCACAGGGTACATCTGTGGACCTGATTCACAAAGGTAAACTTGGACCAAAAGTCTAAGTTTATACCTGAAGTCTAAGTTTAGACCTAAAGTCTAACTTTACTACTACTAAAGTTAGACTTTTGGTCTAAGTTTAGACCAAAAGTCTAACTTAGACCAAAAGTCTAACTTTACTACTACTAAAGTTAGACTTTTGGTCTAAGATAGACTTTTGGTCTAAACTTAGAACAAAAAGTCTAACTTTAGTAGTAGTAAAGTTGGACTTTTGATCTAAGTTAGACTTCAGGTCTAAACTTAGACTTTTGGTCTACGTTTACCTTTGTGAATCAGGCCCTATGTTTCTACAGTGGTATCTAGCGCACAAACAAGAATATTCAGACATTTAGATTTCCAATTCCAAAAGAGACGATCTGGAAGGCACGATGTCCCCCAGCACACGCATATCAACCAATATCATAAATCAATCAATAATTAACAGAAGTCTTCTTCTTTTCCTGTTCTTTATTGTTCTTTTTGTTCGACTGTGTCACTTCTTAGCCTTACACAGCCTCGTCGCACTGATGGGAGAATTATCCTGCGACTTCCTCAGGGCTAAAAGAAGTATAGACATGAAAGTCCACTGTAACATGACATGTGGTATTCGTGTTTAGTTTACATCCCCACATAGTGACTTCGATTGTGATAAAGCATTATAAAACTGCAATCCTAGATCATATTTGTGCATTGGAAACCCATGCGCATAGTATCAAGATGTAAGTACATCCTGTAGTTCACTCTAAAAGTGGCTTATAATTGCTTAAATATCATTGAAGTAATCTTTATGACTCCAGTACAGTGACTCGTTAGTCTTTAACACCTGTAAGTATTGAGCGCATATCTTCTCGTCCTGGAGACAAACTACTAATACATAGTGTTTTCAAATTTCTTCCATTGTGTCACCTCGAAACATTCCAGAAAGTGTGGTTTATACTATACACCCTTTATCATGATATAAAATTAAGCAGTTAATAAGTTATGTATGTGTACAATACCTAAAAGCTCCTTCGAAGTTACCTAATAGGTAAAGAAAAATAACAGCAGGAACCACAATACTAATAAGAAATCTATTGACGAAAATTTGCCTAACGTCAAACCTGTAAAGAGTCTCTTGCTTAAGGTAAACATACCTCCTTGCCTGTTGTAATTCCGTCCCAGAAGTTCTGATATTGCTAGCTGAGGTATTAGACTTTGGCTTATACAGAACCACAATTGATATGGTAATGTCCAGAATGTGTATCCAAATACCGTCAATATATAAAGCGTCCAAAGTAAGGGGAAACCTCTACTTTTGTACCCGTTCCTTTGGGAAGAAGGAGAAGGAAAAGAGTCCCTATCAACATTTAGTTACAATCAGCTCAAATTTTAACTTGATGACTATTCATAATCGTCACCACCCAAAGTTAACAGTGCAGCGCTTACCGGTACGTAGGTTAATCCAATTTTGTCCCGGAGCGAGTACGCCGTGAGTTCGATCGCGTGCGGACTTCCGTGTTTAAAGTTCTGCAATAATATGAGAGGCGAAAAGGGACTACCCGCTCAAGAGCCATATCTTGTGTAGCAAAAACTGTTGCCATTTTGGAGTGTATGATGTTGATTAGGTCCGTCATTCTAAATATTGTATTTATTTTTTCAAAAGTTTTGGAACTTGGGTCTTCTCATGATTACGTCATTATTCTGGAATATTCCCCAGTTTGTATTATTATATTCTATCATCCATTTCATATATGTAGTTATATGTATTCCATTATCAAATTGCGGCCAATGCGAACTATGTCCCAATGTCTCAGAATACAAAATCTCAGAAGTGTGTCAGAGAACTGAGGTATTATGATAATATTTATAAAGTGTAACCAAATAATTTAAAATAACGGTATATAGATAAACTATAAATCCATCCCAGTCATGACATCTGTGTCCACCCCATATGGTAATGTAAGAGGAAGCACAAAGGAAGTTATAAATGTTATCATAATACCTCAGTTCTCTGACACACTGGCAGTGCAGCCCTTTGCGGTCTCCTAGGTACAGATTGGCACCTCTAAGGGCCTCTTTGAACGCCGCTGCCATGCTCATCACAGGTTCCAATAAAAGCAGCCACATCTCTCCGGATTTGAAATCTCTAAATTGCCTACCTTTTGAGGCAAGAATACAACCAAAACTTGCCTGCATGACCCTAAAGCCCTTCATTTCAGCACCCCTCTGTACCTCACACAAAAGTTAGATCTTTCTGGCGGTGCTCGATCTTCCAGGAGTTCCAGTATCCTGCTGCTTAACAAAAAAAAATTAAAAAAGAAAACATATAATCGGACCTTCTCGGGTATTGCCCCGAGAATCTGGAACTTTCTGCCTACGGAAACCAGACTGAATCCTTCAACAGTGTCCTTCAAAAAGGAAGTGAAAGCTTTACTGATGAATACTCTTCTGAATTAGACTTTAGCCACAGCCTATTGTCTTGTCAGCCAAGCTCTGGCAAGACCTTCAAGCCCAATGGGCTTCTTCACATCCTTTATTGTTCCAGATCACTTTGCTATATTCAACACCCATGTTCTTTTGCCTACTTACTCATGCTCTTCTGCTTACTTATGATATTTTGTATGTTCACTATACTGATCCCCTCCACTATTATGGAGGTACTTACCTGTATATGTTATGTCCACTTTGCTATTTTACCACACTTGTCACCTTTTACTTGTTTAGCAATTCTCTGTAAAGCGCTCTGATACCCTCTTGGGTCATGTTCGTGCTATATAAAACTTTTTAAATAAATATGTGGGAGAACTTTTGATTTCTAGATTGATTTAGAACATTTGTCAGTGAAGGTCAAGAAAGGACATTTACTGCCTTTCCTGGAAGGTTTTCTTTACGCATTGGTTGAACTGTGGAAGCAACTTGTAATGAGAACATTTATTGAAATTGTGAAGTGTATGACTTCGGCAAGTGAATATTAATATTTCAGTTTAGGAGGAATGAACCTGTTACTGATCGGTAATCTTTATTAGGGGTCATCCTCATCCCAGCCCTTACACCTGAGGGTTGTCCCTCCCCTGACAGTCGTAGAACTTAAAGTATTTCTTTTATTTCTAATTTTTAATACATATACCCTCACCTCCTCCTGTTATGTTACTAAGCTGCTGAAAAATTAGGTGCAACCAGGGAGGGAGGGAAGTTGACTGGGATGAGGAGAAGCCCTAATCATGGTAATGAAGATTACAGTTAATTAAGAGGTTCATTACCCCTCATCGGGTCCTCCTAGTCCCACACCTTACACCTGAGGATGTGTCCAAGCAGTAAAAAGAAGTTGCACCACACCAACAGATGCAAAATTTGCTTATTAGAAGAACAACAATTACTTAATTGCCATAGTCAGAACTTTGGGACCATAATAACCATGCAAATCATCACAAACAGAAAGACAATGTTTAATAAAGGTCTGTTGTGAAGATCAAGTAGCTTCTTGGCAGATCTCAAGCAAGGAAACTCTCCCTGCGTCCACACAGGAGGTAGAGACCGCCTTAGTGGAACATCCCTAGACATCAGCAGAGAGGGGTTCCCCTGATGAAGAGTATGCATGAGCAATGGATTGATGGAACCACCTTCTCAAGGTTTGAATATAAACCTTTTTACCCCTTGCAACAGACCCATGAGCAATAAACAAAGAGTTAGACAAACAAAAAGGCTTAGTACAATCCAGATAAATCAGAAAAGCCCTTCTGACAGTCAAATTAGAGGGAAGGAAATCAGACGAGGCGTCTGTAAGCACTGGCAGTGCGACTTTCAGAGCATAATGAAAGGAAGAAGAGACCTTAGATATACACTTGGGGTCCAGCTTGAGAACCGCACAATCAAGAATGAATTTGAGATAGGGAAAAACTGCCATGAGCGCACCCAATTTCCCCAAACACTGTGCAGAAGTTATGGCTGCGAAGAACACCACTTTAGCAGATAACCACACTGACTTTGCCTCCTCAAGAGGTTCAAAAGGAACTCTTTGCGATCCGGACAGAAGAACTGACAAATCCCAAGATGGAATTTCCTTCTGAATTGAAGGTCTATGCAATGTGAAACTCTTAAGAAACCTGAAAACCAAAGTAGAAAGTGTGGAGAAATCATCAGAAAAAGTATGAAAAGCCTTTATTGCAGCCTATTGAGTAGAAAGAGTACTAGGTGCCAATCCCTTCACAAGACCTACTATTTTAAAGGAATACATCATTGTTGGATCCTCAGGGAAAGATGAGCACAATTTGGAAGAAGAGTTCCAGTATTTTTTATTTGACCTTAAAGTAGATTGCTTACAAGAGAACTGAATCTCAAGAGCAACTTGTGTAGACACAACCCAAACTCTGTAAACCTACCTGTCTAACAGCCAAGCCATCAGATACAATGGTTTAATGAACAGGGGAGACAACACTGGATACTGAAGGGGAGATTGACCATGAAGGGAATGAAAAACTCGTCCCCTAGGCAGAGAAAGAAGGAGAGGAAACCAATGACGTCTGGACCAGTGAGGCGCAATCAGGATCCCACGAGCCTGCTCTCTTCTGACAAACTTTTGGAAGGAGAGGAATTTGGGGGAAGGCATACAGCAACCCCTGAGAGCAAGGGATTGCTAGTACATCCACTGTCCATGCCCAAGGACATGGTTTCTCTGTGCAAAAAGGGACACAATAAATTTTCCGGGGATGCAAAAAGATTCAACCATGGGATCCCATATTTCTGGCAGACAAGGTGGAACTGAGGAAGGGACAAGTGGTACTTCACGGAAGAGTGCATGTTCATGTTGAGACTGTCTGCCCAGAAGTTCAAATGCCCCAAATATAAATTGCCCTGAGTCTCAGAACACATGCCTCCCCCCAAGCACAAATCAGAGATGAGTTTTAATTGAGGGAATTGCTTCTTGTACCCCCATGTCTGTTCAAATAAGCTCTCACAACTTGATTGTCCATCCTTACCACCAAATTCTTTCCTGTCAACTGTTCCTGAAAAGCCACCAAGGCCAGCCTGATCGCCATCAGCTCCCTCCAGTTCGAGGGCTGCAATTCTCCTAACTGGACCAAGGAGCCCTCCTCTCTTGTTGATTCAACAGTGCTCCGCAGCACCATAAACTGGCATCCATGGTCAGAAGCACTAGAGGCGAGATTTGGAACAGAACCTCCTTCGGAGATGTTCCTGTAACGGATCCCATGATATATCCTGTGTGATCTGATATGTAAGGGGTATCATTAGGTCATAATTCTGTGAACTGGAGTCCCAATGCTTAAATTTGTGATTTATTACTGGTTTCAAATGAAACCTTGCCTACGGAACCTTAGCTATTGACGCTGTCAACAGTCCTTGCACTCGTAACCAGGTTCTTGCAGAACTCTGTAAACATGTCAGCAAGTCTTGAACAATGGACTGGGGAAAATGCATCCTGTCAACTGGAAGAAACGCTGATCCTGCTTGGGTATCGAATCTGTCCTCCTACTGCCATATAGTCACTTGGACTGTTGGGGGTTATGATTGTGGGAGGTTATGGGTCGGGCATGTTATAGAAGGTGGCTCCCGACCACGGGTCCAGTTTCGAAACTGATACTTCTCAGCGGTTTTAAAATGCCCCTTCTGTGCCCAAAATGCTGGTCAGGTACCTGTTTGAATGGTTTAGAATTTTCTTTTCCTCTGCCACCTTTTCCACCGACTCATTCAAGCAATTTTGGCCTGAAAAGGACAATAATAAGAGATTCCGGACTAGCCTCTAATTTACATGATTTTTATCCTCAAAGTTCTACGTCCCAAAATTGAGGCACCTGCCACAGAAGTAGAAGCCCATAAACTGTTAAACGTAGAATCCGACAAGAATTGAGTCACCAGTTCCATACTGGCCAAAAGAGCAGTAGGATCCTCTTTAGCCTAGAGACAATCAAAACTAGCATGAAACTCTTTAAGAAGAGTCTGACTAGCAAATGCTGCATGTGTGTTTACCCAGATACCATAATGCGAAGCTCCATAGGCTCTTTTCAAGGTCATTTTTACTTTCTTATCCACAGGGTCATTCAATAACGTGTCCTCCGAAGCCAAAGAGGACAAAGATGACATAGAAGCCAATCTAGTGTTAGTCTTTGGATTTTGTGCAAAATGATCCTCAAACCCTTACAATACATAACATTTGTTGAGGAACCGGGGTATAGCAGCCTTATCAATGTCCTTCCATTCTGTATTTATCAGAGATTCGACAACATCATGCAAAGGTAAGGTGTCTATGTTCATAAAATTATATTGTGCCAGGAACTCTTCCTCATCAAAAGATGAAGTGGCAAAGCCTAGTATGAGCTAGAACATCTTTAAGTTGACCTGACTCAATGTATCTGCCTCTAGAGTCTTCCTGCTCCTCAGAGTCATGATCCAATCTTATCTGTTTAGCAGGCAGCTCCTTCAACCTCATGGCCATATCCACAGCCTCCTTAATCCAGGATTTCACATCCCCTCTAGAAATAAGCAATAATTCTTCAGACTTCCCTTGCTCCAGGGGCTGAAGATTTTTTCTGTTTCTCCTAATGCTCAGCCATGACTCCATACAAGATAAGCACAACACGTTAGATGCGGCTTGTATTTCCTGTTTAAATAGTGTTACCAGGCAACCAGATCACATCCCATGAGATCTGTTCACCCGATAGCACCTGCTTCCTTCCCCAGCCCGACGCACCCATTATGCACACCGGCAGGGGTCCAGGATGTCATTAACTTACGTCCTGAACAGTCCAAACAAAGACGCGGCGCACATGAGCAGGGAGTACATCAGAGGCCAGTTACACCAAAACAGGGACCATCCACTCAGCAAAGCTGTTCATTTACACAGTCAATGCGAAGAGCTGAAAAGCAATCAACCAGAATGTACAAAAAATACTGCCTGTGCAACTGTCAGGTGAGGGACAACCCTCAGGTGTATAGACTGGGAAGCGGAGGACCCAATGATGGGGTAATGAATCTTATAAGACAGAATTAAAGTAAATGTGCTGGATTTCTGATCGAACAACTGACCAATCTGCCATGTTTTGGTAGTCCTGTTTATGGTTGTGAACATTAAACAACACTTTCTGGACGTTCAGCATCATTGTTCTCTTTTTGCTTGTATTTCATGCAGAGGCCTACCAGCAAATATCCAACTTGTTATTGATGGAGACAGAGAGACTGAGAGGATCTATTTTCTCTTTAACACATACATGTCTAAGCTGGAGAAAATGCAAGGTTAGTACCAGATTTATTACTTGCTCTGATGAAAGTTGTATTGGAAGTTGTATGTGGCCAGTAATGCCTATAACCAGTATATTGGTGCTTTCTCCAGCTTTAGAACTTTCATAGATTCATGTGCTTTAATCAGGGCCGGAATGGCCGTAGCGGGCACCGGGCGTTTTCCCAGTGGGCCGGAAGGGTGGGAGCCGGTTTTGGACCCGTGGGGGCTGGTTTTGTTACTGGGGGCTGGTTTTGCCACAGCGCTGCAATATCGGCCCCCTTGTTACAAAAGAGGTAGCGGTGCTTCTCACTAGCATCCCCCGTGCACCCCTCCCGCTCCTGTGGCCAGTCGAACACATTGCCAGGGCTAGTTGCTGTTCCCAGTCCAGCCGTGGCTTGAATTATTCTTCGCTTTCAGACAGGGAATCCATGGTATTCTAACATATATGTAAACAGTGTTAACATGCCTTATGGAAAACAATAGGGTTTACTGAGTAACACAATACCTAATTTTAAACAGCTCAAACTTCAGCCAATAAGGTGCATGTGCTGAGCACTCTTCTTCCCTTGGAGGCCACCATAGTCCAGAAGGAATACAACGTGACACTTAGGTGAGTCTGTGAAACAGGAAATGGGAGGTTTTGCATGTGAATCTGAAAGATATGAATGCTGGACAGCTAAAGTTATAGGTAAGTTATTAATTATAGCAATTCCATTAGAAATTACTGGTAACCGGGAAGCATCCGTGGTGGGTATTTTTATTACCCCTGGTGTCCCACCAGCACAGATAAATTCCAATTGGTTAAGCAAGTTACTCCCATTTGGCACTTTACTTTCCAGTAGTTGCAAAGCTGAGCAAACAAGGCTAACTATAAGAGATATTAGCTGCTGAAAGTCCAGATTCAGCATGACATGGTACATAACAGTCTATAAACTCAGTTTCCACCCATCTCTGTCACTTCTGAAAATGCAGCGTTACAGTAGGGTAGATAAAAATATTACATGCACAAAATATAAAAAGAACCTGTTCCTCTCTGCAGCTGAGATATGGCCTTTGAGTGTTCTATTGTTTTGGATGATGTTTGGGGAAGAAAATAGATATTTTTAGAAGCCTTCGGAGATGTTCAGCTCTACATCAAGATGTTTGCTTTTAAGCAGTCAGTGGCCTGACTTGAAAATACAATACCTCTTGTTTGTGTTTGTTATGTCTGACTGTCTCCCTTAATGTCACTGCAGGTCTGGGTGCGAAGCTGAGCATTTCAGTTGTTACCCAGCAGTCTAGCTCCCAGGAACTTAGTCTCTCAAACCAATGAGCCCAAAGTGCACAACTCATAACTAAACCAGGAGACCTACCCATGTCTTGAATTGCTCATGGTGGCATAAGGCTAGTTCACAATGTCTTAAGACTGTTTACTAAGCTTCAGGGTCGCCAGAATACATTGTCAAGCCGGGTGTAATTCTAGGCCAAAAGCAGTTAGCTGAGGACTCCTCTGCCCTCTAACTGTTTTTATTGGGGGATCAGGGATTACCACTCCCTAAGAGGCATTCCCTACATGAACAAACATTGGCCCATTTAAATAAATAGACTTTCACTCTTCACATTTTCAGTTAGCAGGACACCAAAAGTCCCAACCTGTATCAGCCTGCCCCTTTGGCTCAACCAGTGGGATCAGGAGCCACCTGTGGTTTAAAACCCAAATATCCTCAAATGTAAGGGCTAGAAATTTGACTGTAATGGTTCCAGAGTGAGAGTAACTGGCCACAGCCAACTGGACACACCCCTACAGCCTGGGGTGATGGGAAAAAAGCCTTTTGACCACTAGGTCCAGATGGTGGCCAATACAGTCTCTTTGAGGGATCCGAGTGGGTCAGGGATGGTCTAAGCTCTGCAGCATTACAGTTCTTGAAGTACATCATCCATCTTCTTTACCCCTGTTCACAACATTGATTAGTTGATAACTCTGAACAGATGGTTTGCAACATTTCCTAGGCTTCTGGTTGCTCACTCCCTATGCCTGCTTCCACACAGGCTTTCAGTCAACTGTGGCTTTTCATTTGTCTTCCTGTTTAGGGGCGTTTCCTTGTACTTGACAGTTCTGCTTCCTTTTTGCAAATTGAGTGACAGCAATAGCCTTCCTTCCATATTCCCATCCTTTGAGAAGAGGATAGCAGCAAGCAGGTTTCTGTTCCTGGTAAAGCATCTGTAGCTGCTCATGCAGGGAGAGTCTCATTCTCAAAGTCCAGATGAACAAATTCCCTAACCAGGGAGGTCATTTTGGATCCACTTTTGGGAGCACTGGCCTGACACTTGAGCAAACAAAAAGGGAGCTTCTTTCAAAATTTGAAGCACTCCTGGAGAGTGAGCATTTTGAGTAGACATCCTTTTCTTTTCTGACGTTTTCAGAAAGGCAGCTAGAGACAAGGCTGATCAGAACCAGTCAAGGTGGTTTATAGATTAGATTCAAATGGTATGAGGCAGGTTTCCTTAGCTTCTGGGCAACATCCAATAGAGCACAGGATAAAGACAATTTACAGGAAAACCTCCATCTTGTGAAAACTTAGACACAGTATCCTCAATGGACACCAGCTAAGCTGCACACAGCAGACTCTTGGTTCCACAAATGTTAAGCACATGCAGCTCCTTTTCTTTGGAAGGCAAAAACACCTTTTATAGTGAACTGCACTTTGAATATGGGGAGCATTCCTGGGTAGTCTTTCCACGAAGGAAGCCATGATAATGGCTGTAACCATGCACTACTAAGCACTTGCTACAAACATCTAGTCAGGTGAGGGCTGTAGCCACTGTTGACTGTACTTAGGGGTACACTTTGAGGGGACTGCCTTACAGGTAGAACCTAGGCCAATAGTATTGAGTGCCACACCAAACCATAAATCTCCTCTTTTAAACTTTCAGACTGTCAGGTTCACTACAAACTTAAGGCCAGCCAAAGAATACAAATATGTTGGAGTGATATATGCTTTAAAAACTTTCCACTCAAGAGTGCATTCAGGACTGAAGCCAGATATGCAGGAAGTAAATATGAGAGTGTGGTGAATCAAAAAAAGAGGTAAAGGAGAAAAAAGGCCCAAACATACTTAATGTTTATGGCTGGAAATCAGTACTGACTGAAAGCCTCCCTCATGGCATGGGTCCGATGACAACAAGCTCCCAGTGGGTAGTCTCACTCAGCTCTCTGCTTTCCTCCTCCTCTCACTATGCACAGCCTAGACAGTATCTCCTTGTTTGATTTTTCTCCATCTTTTCTGATAATAGACTCACTCAGTGCTCATGCTCTTTTTCTACTGGATGTAGTGCTCAGCTAAGTGGACATCCTTACCTAGGCACTTCCTTTCTTTAAAGCAGCAAACCATTCAACCTCTCATCTAGTTTCCCCCTCATTCCATTCTCCTTTGTCCTTGGGCCAAAAACTTCAGAGTTCATTTTGACATCAAAATTAGATTTATGACCCCCACTTAAGCCTTCTACCATCTGCTCAACCAGTTACGGCCATCTTCAATGCACTAATCCTCACCCAGTAAACCCTTATTACTGGACTCCCACTCCAATTTCCTTCGAGCAACTTGAAAAACTACTGTGGTGCCATCTAAGCCATGCTTAACCATCCCAGATGTACTACAACTGCCGTATTACCCTACAGACATCAAGCAAGGCGGCTTAAAATCTGTATATAAAAGTCCCTACTGATCCAGGGGGCGTGGCTAACCACAAAGATGGTGGTTGGACTCTGCTCATTCCCCGGCAAACCCCGAAATCAGCCATCATTCGCACAAACCTGCGGCGCTTCACCGGACACAAACAGAGAGTGCCTGACATCTTCCCCTTCCCCTTCCTGGTCCTGTTTTTTGGCCCTGGCTGGGTAGACGGGGCACAGAGCAGCGAGCCGGGGACTCGCGACAGACACTGCAGGTGCAATTTTGGATGAGCCTGGCATTACGGGCCCGGCTCCATCCTGAGTTATAGGAGAGTCTGGATGCTTGCCGCACGACCGCAGACTTGCCCGTGGACCACTGTGACCACCGTACAACCCCAGCACAGCGTGGAGCGGCATGTAAACACCCTTGCAGTGACTACCAACTGCTGATGAGCGTGGTCGTGGGCCAGCAATGTGGCGGCCCTTGCCATGCTGAACCTTGTAGAGCCCCGACCCCTCTGAAGGTTTGTTGGGCCCCCCTGAGTGTGGCCTCATGTAGTCCAGAGCGCTGGAACTTGGGGCAGCCTCCTGCTGAACCTCGATGAAGGGATGGACTTATGCGGCACACTCCTGCCGATCCTGGGTGAGGCGCTTAATTATTTACTGCTATGGCCATTGACCTGCCTGCTGCTACTCTGGGGGCCTTTCACCTGGCATGTACACTGGTGTATGCCAAACCGAGGAATTGCCTGGCATGGACATCCCCTGGGACAGCTTGTTAAGACCTTACATGTAATATCTACACTACATGAGAGCTGGTGCTTGCACTGCATTGCAGGTCTCTGCCTGTGAATCACTGTTTACCTGCACTCCACCACAACAACTCGCTGTATAGATGGTGGACACTGCCCCCCGCTAGAGGCTCGGGGATGTTCATGTGGACTCCCGTTTTACACACTGAACTCTCCCTGGGGCAGATGTCTGGTCAGTGCCTCGCCGCTGTGGGAAGCCACTCATACTGGCAATTCTTGGGCCCATCTATATCTCAGTTTTCCAGAATGGGCCGCACTTGGGCTAAAGCAACGTCAGCACTCAGCTCACCCATTCCCAGCCCACCTAATCAGACTGTTCTTCTCTACTGACTGCATAGATTTGTATATCACCCACATGAGCCAACCCTCCTCTGGATAAGTTAGATGTTATCCTCCAAGAGATCCGTGACTCCAGGTTGGTAATCGAACAACGACTCGGAGCGATAACCACTAATTTAGGCATCCTCAAAGATGAGCACCACAAACTAGCAAATAAAGTCAAGACCAACAAAGCAACTCTCTCCTCCCTGGTGTTCCAACAGACAGAACATTCCACCATCATTGACGACCTCCAAAAACAAGTCGCAAGACTACATGAATGAGTAGAAGATGCTGAAGGACGTGCGTGCCGTAACAATGTTCGAATTATTGGAATACCTGAAAACACAGAGGGCTCCAATGCAACTCAATAAGTCAAAACCTGGCTGTAGACTACAGTGGCGCCACGTGGTTTATCGGAGCTATTTACTGTTGAGAGGGCGCACAGAGTTCCAAGGCGGTGCCCGCTTCCTGGTGTGCCGCCATACCAATCATGGCCCGCATACGTAACTTCAAAGACCGGGATGCCATCCTCCGGAGCAGCAGGGAGAATGCGCCCATCACTATGGACAATTCATCAATCTTACAGTTCCTAGACTATACAAGGTCAGTCCCACCAAAGCGTGCTTAATTCCAGGCAAAAATTAGCTAAGAACTGAGGGACTGACATATGCGCTCATGTTCCTAGCCAGATTAAAGGTGCTTCACAACTAACACGCTCTCTTCTTCGAAACACCGCAATCTGCATGGGACTGGATGGAGCAGCAACACCCGCTGACCTCCGCCACATGGGCCCCTGGCACCTAAAGCTTAGTGTCCTCCTTGGTGACGCCGTCACGAGGCTGCTTCCAGAGTGCTGACAGGAGCTGTTCCTTCCCCACAGCAGGCCCTGGAGGGCAGGAGAGACGCACTCGTCTTGGTAACCACCTTCAGGTAAAAGTGGCCACAGCTATGCTCCAGCTCATTGGTGGATACTACCTCTGACTCCGACGCTAGCATAGCTTTATTTCCCTCAGCCAAACTGCTGATGACATCCTCCGATACATACTGTTGCATGTGACTCACTGCAACGCTGGCCGTACACTCCCCAGCGGTGTTGATGGCACCACTTCCCCTCCCCCTCGAAGGGCTAACACGAATGACTGAACCACCCGACAATAGGAGACTATAACCCTAACAGGAACGATACAGGTGGTGAGTACCGGGTCGTTTGCCCACTAGCTTTGGAGACACCTATACACCCTCTCACAGGGTGGCGTCTGACTTACAGTTCCCCTGATCTATTGTGATAATGGAGGCCTGGCCCAGATGTTGCTCCACTATACTAGGGTCTCCTTTGTCACCGGGGGCTGCCCTCAATTGGCCCTTCACTACGTTTCTGCACCCTCTACCCTGTACTGCTTTCTCCTCATGCACACTTACTGCTTCTGGCCATGCCACACACCATAGAGACTGGGGCTACACAGCCAGAAATGTGTTGTCATATATGTTTGGTCTACCATTCGTTTGACTGTGTGTCCTCCACTACCCTGTTCACATGTTTCGATGGTTTCGGTCGAATGATGTTTCTTCACTGGACCTAGTATTGGGAAATTGTATGAATGTTGATGTCATTGTCTCATGCCTATTATATATGGGTTGGGTTTATACACTGGGGGTAGCATGGATATATATTGAATATTTGCCTTGTACCATTCCAGATTTCGAGCATAGCTACAGTGTCATAACATAGAATGTCAGGGGCATGGGCTCCATTCAAAAGCAACACCGAATCCTGGCACAGCTTAATTGCCACAAAGCACATATAGACTGCCAACAAGAAACACACCTTTTCGCTAATGAGGTTTTTAGGTTGCACAAGAGGTGGGGGGGGACAACTGTTTCCCACGTCATATTCAGCATTTGCATGGGGGCAGCAATCTGGCTACATGCAGGGTACCCTTTACAGTCTAAGACACCAAGATTGACACCAATGGTTGATATGCTTTCGTTAAGGGCACGCTGGATGGGAGGCAGGTGGTGTTGGTCAGCGTCTACGCCCTTACTACTGAGCAGGATGTGTTCTTGGCACATTTATCCACTATTTTAACGGAATAAGCACAATATCCCTGGTTGATAGGGGGGGCTTCAATGCAGTCCTAAATGTTAATCTGGATCGTTCCCCATCCAGTACAGGCTCTGTCAGGCAGGCCAAAGCACTGAAGCAACGGATAATGGGATGGTCCCTATCTGATGCCTGGTGTAGTAGCAAATCCAGAATAGGTGAATACTCCTTTTATTCACCCCATAAAGTGCATGCACGCCTAGATAGGACACTTTGCACCACATCCCTCCAAGCCAACGTCACTCATGCAACGTATTTGGGTAAGATGCTGTCAGACCATAACCCTCTAGAATTTATGTTGCCCTGGGGCCACGTCCCAGCCCCCATTTCTACTTGGCGACTGCAACCTCAGCTCTTGGAGCACATAGTGTTCAAGGACACCTTAGCCAACACCATTGGCACATACTTTGCTGAAAATGCTTACTTAGCCTCTTCCCCACTCGTGGAATCAGAAGCATTTAAGGTGTTGGTGAGGGGTTTGTCCATTGTGGGTGCCTGTACAGGAGTCCTTGACGGCCTTACTTGCGTTGAGAATCGCCGAGGCCAGGTAGAATGGGCAGCAGCAGAAGACAATGCTCAGGCGGATCAGCTACAGGAGGTGAGAATTAGCCATGCTGAACTCCTGGAACATCTGTGGGTACTTGATTATGCAGCCTACACACATAGAACACACATGGACAGTGATAAGGCCAGTGCACTGCTTGTGTGAATAATTAGATTGACTCAAAAAGGTTTGGGAGGTACCCTAGTACTTGGAAAAGGGATGGGTATAGATACTGAAACAAACACAAAGTTCCCTTCTCCTTCTACTCTGAAAACATGAGGATTCGATCCTCTAGTTGGATTGGTTAACTTAGTTATAGTAAGGCAATACACTGAGATATAATAAGACAAATTTTACCAGGTTGCTAAATTTACAGACAAAAATATATAAAATCATACATAGAATAATCAATTTCTAATCAAACAAATGAATTCAAAGGAATGTATTATCAATATTTTATTCAAAAGATCATGTTCTATACAATTGATATTAACAAAGTTAAAAACACATTTAAAATCATATATTCATCATATTTTTAAATAAAAGGTAAACAATATGTGCAATAAATACATGAAGAACAACTGTCGCCGTGGCGTTTCGGTGCTAAGGTGGATCGTTACCTTCTTCAGGACAATAGTTCAATATTTAAAAATCTGAATAGAATGTAAAAATTTTTTAGAAAAACATTTTTTAAAACATTCCTTTGTTACATTATTCATGATTTATATTTAGCAACCTAGGAATAAGTCTGCATGGAAGAAAAGTGTAGGCCAAAAATCCAATAGGCTTAGACTCATTAATTTAAAACACAGAAAGATTACTCAAACATAATAGTTTAATACACCGGGTCTCATTCATATTAATAGTAAACCCGTTACATACCTATTGATTTATATGGAAGCTCTTATATTTGCCTCCAATGAAGTTTTGGATGGGTTCCTCGTCTGATTTTTACAGTCTCATAGGTGCCGGATGATACTATGAGGGAAGAGTATTCCATTAAGATCAAACCCTCTGAATATTGTCTCATTTCAAATATAAAACGGCCTGAATAAACTTAGCCCTATAATTTCCTTTGGAGGGTCTTTGTTTAGTTTTCTCACCCTTCTATTTCTATGAATCCCTTCAAGGAGTAAATGTAATACCTACGGGGGTATGCACAATTATACTATTTGGAATTATTTAAAAAAATATATATCCCCAAGGTTTTCACATTCTAAATACAGAGCCAACTTCACTTTAAATTGCTAAAAGATAACACCACTTTTTAATCGTGTGGCTTACCTTTAGTCACACTTCGATGGGATCATTCACAAATAACTTTTATATTGTCAAGTCCATCTTAACTCAAAATATTGATCTGAAAAGATTTTTTATAAAGAATCACTTATTACAGAGTATATTAAATCGAAAAGAGTTTTTCTGTTTTTATTATAGTCAGTATAAGCAAGTTAAATTTTACTTATCTCACCTCTAATTAAAATCTTGTTTATTAGATCCACCCACTTTTTCTTCTTTAGGGGTGCTGGTTCCAGTTAATTTTATTTCTGGTCCAGATTTTATTCTACAGAGACAACATAAGAATGTATACTCAGCTATTGTTCAGACTTTCTAGATTTTAACTTGACCTATAACTAGCAATGTTATTTTATAGTCAAAGTTAAGTTAAGTACTCTGTTCTATACATAGAGCAGTATAAAAATGTATTTATTCTTCAAAGTTTGTATATCTAAAAAAAAAAAATATCATCTAAGTCTACCTTCATTCTGTTTAGAGAGATATAAAGATCAGAGTTAGCATTCCCTCAATGGTCCCACTTACCTGGTATGAAGTTAAAAGAACAAGCATCCGTCTTGCTGACCTGCCAAATTGAGTCTGAAAGCAGTGTTGTTTTCAGGCTCCTTATATACTCCTTTTGATTACCTAATTAGGCCCACCTGTCCGGTGAATGACATCACGTTGGATTAAGTGCACTGAATTACCACTCAACCAGGGCGGCCATTTTGAAATGTGTGCTCGCCTCATGTTAATGAATTATAACTGCCCGTTTGTTTGATTTTATACAAAAATGCCCATGTCATGGCATCTGCCATTACCAAAAACTTGTTATGCTCTCTTGGTGCGATCGTCTCGCTAAATTTACGGGGTCAAAATATTGAACTTAATACCCCGTTTTAATCGTAAACTAACGCTATCATAATTAAGATCTCAGTGTATGGCCTTACTATAACTAAGTTAACCAATCCAATTAGAGGATCAAATCCTCATGTTTTCAGAGTAGAAGGAGAAGGGAACTTTGTGTTTGTTTCAATAATTAGATTGACGCCACCACCTACTACAATCTTATCGGTGCTTGCATCACCGAATAACCGCATGCTAATCCAATTGGACATTAACGGAGCCTTTAGAGACCTCTAATCCAATTTATACACAGCCACTCCCCCTCCTGAATCAATAGTCATTAGGTAATTATTAGAGGGATTACAGTTGCCAAGCGTATCAGCTACTAATAGAGAGGAATTGGATGAACCGTTTGCTTCAGGTGAAATACGGGGCATCATTGATGATCTCGCTCGAAATAAAAAACTGTGGGCCTGATTCACAGAACTAACTTACGTCAAAAACGTAAAGTTAGTACCTTTTAGTATTCACAGAATACACTTACTCATTTTGGTATTCACAGAATGAACTTACTCATTTCGGTATTCACAGAAGTTAGTAGTCTTAACTTTAGGACTCCTAAATGCCTTCTGTGAATACCGAAAGTCTTAAAGTTAGGTTTTTCTCAGTTTAGGAGTAGTAAAGTTAAGACTCCTAACTTTACTACTCCTAAACTGAGAAAAATCCTAACTTTAAGACTTTCGGTATTCACAGAAGGCATTTAGGAGTCCTAAAGTTAGTAGTCCTAACTTTACAACTCCTAAAATGAGAAAAATCCTAACTTTAAGACTTTCGGTATTCACAGAAGGCATTTAGGAGTCCTAAAGTTAGGAGTCCTAACTTTACTACTCCTAAACTGAGAAAAATCCTAACTTTAAGACTTTCGGTATTCACAGAAGGCATTTAGGAGTCCTAAAGTTAGTAGTCCTAACTTTACAACTCCTAAAATGAGAAAAATCCTAACTTTAAGACTTTCGGTATTCACAGAAGGCATTTAGGAGTCCTAAAGTTAGGAGTCCTAACTTTACTACTCCTAAACTGAGAAAAATCCTAACTTTAAGACTTTCGGTATTCACAGAAGGCATTTAGGAGTCCTAAAGTTAGGACTACTAACTTCTGTGAATACCGAAATGAGTAAGTTCATTCTGTGAATACCAAAATGAGTAAGTGTATTCTGTGAATACCAAAAGGTACTAACTTTACGTTTTTGACGTAAGTTAGTTCTGTGAATCAGGCCCTAGGATTAGACAGATTACCCATTGAATTTTATGCCACGTTTGCATCTCATCTGGTGCCACACCTAGAATGGCTTTATAAAGCATCATTCGAAGCAGGCACACTGCCTCCCTACATATGTCAGGCGTTAGTCACTTCCTTGCTGAAGCCAGGCCACGACCTGGAAGATATTTCCTCTTATAGACCTTTGACCTTGCTAAACACGAACATAAAATCCTGAGCAAGGAGCTGGCGCGGCACCTGCTTCCTCTGCTCCCACACTTAATTATTGTAGACCAATGTGGTTTTGTTTCGTGGCGAAACACCTCCCTTAACATTTACCGCCTTTATCAGATTATGGACACTGCTCGCAGTCAGTGCCCAGAGGCCAGATGTCTCTCTCTTATCTGGCCTCCAGGTAAATTACAGCAAGTCCCACTCCTTTTCATTCACAGATACCATTTGTGATAGGCAGGCCTGGTATATGCTGTCCACTAATTAAAGTGGGCACCCTGCACCAGTCCAGACAACCCTTATGGTGATTTAAGAGGTCTCAGACAACCTTAGAAAGCTATCCAAGTGGTAGCTATGGAGATCAGCCTTCAGGCTAAGTCTTGAAGGAGTGTAAAGCAGCTTGTTTTACCAGAATTCAATCTTATAGTATGGATTAAATAAAAGAGAACCACACAGTAGATATAAAAAAATATGTATTTATTATATAATACCTTCTAGTACGTTACAGTATCTCCTACACGGAGATAGACACAAAGCACATAATACTTCAGCAAAGAAATGACAGTAAATAGCACTAATACACAGTGGGCCCCAGGGGGGACCAAACCATATACTAAGAAAGTGGTATAAGGACCACGACTCGAGTCAGGTCGATGTCGAGAGGACTTAGAATCGCTGGGACCCCAAGGAACCACCCAAGGTGAGTAGTTAGGGACCCCACGGAGGACGGGTGCAGTGTGGGAAGACGACCACGTGCTCCGTACAACTCTATGTGAAAGTCGTGGTTGGAGTTTTAGAGATTAGGGACCCTTCCCAATGGAGTACGAAGAAATCCTGTGGAAGACAGAAGGTTGGAGAGCCACCCCACCCATGGATACCGAAGTACCCAAGTTACCTAACCCAGGGAAGCCGGGTGCATAGGTGTGAAGTGGTGTCGGAAACTGCCGTCGAACCCAATGGAGGACTTCAAAGAAGAGCCGCTGCTGGAAGGGAGAAGAATGTCAGTTGGAATCGAAACATGAATTCTTGTCAAAGAGTACCTGAAAGCAGAGGTGACAGAGTCTGGGTCACTTGGGAGGGACCAGGGGCTCGGTAGACGAATGCCCACTGATGTTGGGTGCTTCAGGGTAGTTGACAGTGACCTTGACTCTGCAGCTGCGGGGACCAGGCGACGTCGAGGATGACCAGGAGCCGGATGCGAGCTATCCCATGAAGGATGTTGAGTGCTGAGGGGTCGGTGTCCGGCGGGAGCACCAACAAGCCTTGGTAATGGCAACCCATGCAGAAGGTCAAGGAAGTGTACAGTTCGGACCAGCAAGGTCCAGGAGACTCACCACACACAGAGGAGTCAGGGCAAGCCTGGAGCAACCAGTGGAGCCCAAGAAAAGCAAATTTGACCCTCAAATGGACCCACAGGCCGGAGGCACAGGAGTCGCGGGAGGACCTCAAGCAGCTTCACAAAACAGCAAGCCACGGAGCACTCGGTGCGAGGTGGATGAAGATCTTTGTGCAGAAAGTCGCCAGAGGTTGGGGCTACTCGGAGCCCAATGCACTTGTTAAGGAATTGCCAACAAGCACATGCACTTGCAAAAGTACACAGTGCACAGGGGTTCAAGTATTGCAGCCCCCAAGAGGGATTCTGACTTCAAACTTCGTGAGAAGGCAGATAGGGCCTCAAGGGACGTAGGAACCTATGTCTTGTGTTGCTGAGCCTTTCAGAGTCCATCGGAGCTTGGGATCAGCAGACCGATCAGCAGTGTTGCGGTGCCTGCCTATGCAGGGGAGTGACTCCTTCACTCCAAGGGAGATTATCTTCTGTTGTCTGATGCTCCACAGGTCCTGCACGGATCCTGTATGGTGCACAGGCACAGCCGATGCAGCAGACTGAGAGGGAGACAGAGTCAGGCCCTAACGAAGTCCATCAAAGTCCAGAGTGCCCAGACGGTCGAAGTGCAGTGGTTTCAGGTTAGAATCTTGTCCACGACTAATCTAAGGTTCTAAAGCCAAGTAAGCCCTTAAGTACCCACGGGAGAGGGTTGGAAAGATTATGGGGACCATCCCAGGGGAGGGTTTGGCCAGTTTCACGCCAGAGCGGGAGCCAACCACTCCAGGACTGGTTTGAACTGGACTACGCACAGGGACATCAAATATGCCCCTCATGCAGACTTTCAGTCGCTGGCAAGCGCACCCACCGAGCCCTAATACACTAAATCCTTTCTGGGAGGTGGTCACGCCTCCCTGTGACAGGATGCCTATTGTTCTGCCTTCCCCTGCTCGATCTTGGCTCAGCAGCAGGAGGGCAGAAATGTGTCTCTGGTCAGCAGCAACAATTTTGTGCTGTCCGGAGTTAGAAGGCTGGTACCAGGAACACCAGGGACCCCAAAAAGCTCGCTTCTGAGGGGTGAAATCATAGCTCCCACACCAGTTACCGGTGTGGGGGTATGATTCTAACATGTTTGACACCAAACACGATAGGGTTTGTTTCAGCCGTTTTAGAGTTGGTCATCACGGTGTCGCGTAATGCCCCTCTATATGTCGTATATGGCTGCTTCACTGACAACCCGGGAGAATGGACTCCGTAGGCTGCAGGGGTGTCCTGCTCATGCAGTGGCACTTTCTCACTTAGAACCAAGCACCCTGCCTTCAGGATTGTAAAGGCCTGCTAGAGGGCTGACTTATAGGTTTTAAGTGCAGTGACCCTCAGATATAGTAAACCTATATCTTAAGTAAGTGGTGCATGCACCAACTTACACAGGCTGCAATGGCAGGCCTGTAGTTCCATTTTGCATGGCCTCTCATGGGTGGCATAATCCATGCTTCAGCCCATGGGAGGCCTCTGGGGTACCTATGCCCTGGTTAAATGTGTACCATATACTAGACAAGGGTACCCCAGTAGCCAATCTGGAGTGTACCTAAGTACATAATATAACAGTTTAGGGAGAAAGCAGATAGACTGGGGTCCTGATTAGCAGGATCCCAGTCAGACTAGTTGAAAACAGTGTGACATCAAGCGAAAAGTGGGGGTAACCATAAGAAGCAGATCCTACTTTCCTACACAACCCCCCCCCCTAAATGTAAGGAGATGAGACTAACCTTGCCCAGTTGAGTCTTCATTTTCTAAGTGGAAATATCAGGAGAGTCCATGTGCATTGGCATGGTTACTCCCAGGTCTATGTTCCACTGTATAGTCCATCCCCTGTAGGGAAATGGACCACCTCAAAAGTTTGGGGTTTTCGCCCTTCATCTGTTTTAGCTATAAGAGGGGTTTATGGTCTGTCTGAACAATGAAGTGAGTGCCAAACAAGTATGGCCTCAACTTCTTCAGGGCCCAGACCACAGCAAAAGCTTCCCTCTCTATAGCTGACCAACGTTTCTTTCTGGGGGTCAACCTTCTGCTAATAAAAGCTACTGGTTGATCCTGGCCCTCTGCATTTAGTTGTGACAACACAGCCCCTACCCCCAACTCAGATGCATCTGTTTGGACAATAAATTGCTTGGAGTAGTCAGGACTCTGCAGAATGGGAGCAGTGCACATGGCCTGCTTGAGGTCATCAGATGCCTTCTGACAGCTAACTGTCCACTGAACTTTCTTGGGCATTCTCTTAGAGGTGAGATCATTCAAGGGAGTCACTATAGACCCATATCCTTTTACAAATCAGGCCCAAGAAAGCTCTGACCTGAGTCTGGGTAGTTGGAGCAACCCAGTCCATGATGGTCTGGATTTTGCTCTGTAATGCTTGAACCTGGCCTCCACCCACAAGATGGCCCAGGTACACAACCTTGCTCTGCCCTATCTGGCACTTAGTAGCCTTGATAGTGAGGCCTGCTTTCTGCAGGGCCTCCAAAACATTCTTCAGGTGGACCAGGTGAACCTCCCAGGTGGAACTAAAGGCAGCTATATCATCAAGATATGCTGCACTATAGGCTTCCAGACCTGTGAGAACTTTATTCCCCAGCCTTTGGAATGTGGCAGGTGCATTCTTCAAACCAAAGGGCATCACAATAAATTCATAATGGCCACTAGGGGTTGAAAATGCAGTTTTTGGTTTGGCATCCTCAGCTAGTCTGATTTGCCAATAGCCAGCAGTTAGGTCAAATGTGCTTAGAAACTTGGCTGAGGCCAAAGTATCAATAAGCTCACCTGCCCTAGGAATTGGGTGAGCATCAGTCCTAGTGACTGCATTGAGTCCCCTGTAGTCCACACAAAACCTCATCTCTCTCTTACCACCCTGGGTGTGAGGTTTAGGTACCAGGACTACTGAGCTAGCCCAAGGGCTATCTGAGTGCTCAATCACTCCCAGTTCCAGCATCTTTTGGACCTCTGTCCTGATGCAATCTCTGACATGGTCAGGCTGCCTGTAGATTTTACTCTTGACAGGTAGAGACTCACCTGTGTCCACTTCATGGGTACACCAGGTGGTTTGACTGGGTGTCAGAGAAAACAAATGCCTGTATTGATTGAGGACCTTCCTACAATCAATCTGCTGTTGATCAGTGAGGCTGTCTGCCAAGACTACACCATCAACTGACCCATCATCAGGGTTTTGTGAGAGGAAATCAGGGAGAGGGTCACTCTCTTCCTCCGGTCCCTCATCAGTTGCCATGAGCAAGCCCATGTCAGCCCTGTCTATGAAAGGTTTGAGCCTGTTCACATGGAGCACCCTATGGGGGCTCCTGGGAGTGCCAAGGTCCACCAGGTAGGTGACATCACCTTTCCGCTCAATTATGGTATGGGATCCACTCCACTTGTCTTGGAGAGCTGCTGGGGCCACAGGCCACAGGCTCCAGCACCCATACCTTCTGCCCTGGCTGGTAAACAGTCAGAACAGCCTTTTGGTCATGCCAAGCTTTTTGCAATTCTTGGCTTGCCTCAAGGTTTTTACTGGCCTTCTTCATGTACTCAGCTATCCTGGAGCGTAGACCAAGTACATCATCCACAATGTCTTGCTTGCGAGGTTTGAGAGGTAACTCCTATCCCTCCTTCAGCAAACACAAGGGACCCCTAACTGGATGCCCAAACAGAAGTTCAAAAGGGCTGTAGCCAACCCCCTTCTGTGGGACCTCTCTGTAGGCAAAGAGAAGGCAGGGCAAAAGAACATCCCATTTTCGCCTGAGCTTTTCTGGGAGGCCAGTGATCATGCCCTTGAGGGTTTTGTTGAACCTTTCAACTTACCCATTGCGGGTGATAGGGTGTGGTGAACTTGTAGTTCACTCCACACTCCTTCCACATTGCAGTGATATAACTTGACATGAAGTTTGTACCTCTGTCAGTTAAGTCATCCTTAGGGAAACCCATTCTGGAAAAAATTTCCAGGAGGGCCCTGGCCACCACAGGAGCTGTAGTGGTCCTAAGGGGAATGGCTTCTGTGTACCTAGTGGCATGGTTCACCACCACTAGGATATAACTGTGCCCAGATGCTGTTGGAGGGATCATTGGACCAATTATGTCAATCCCAGCCCTTTCAAAGGGAACCCCCACCACTGGTAGTGGTATGAGGGGGGCCTTTGTGGTACCACCTGACTTAAGACTGGCTTGGCAGGTGGTACAGGATCGACAAAACTCCTTTGTGTCCTAAGACGTGTGAGGCCAATGAAAGTGAGGGACAAGCCTGTCCCAAGTATTACTTTGGCCTAAGTGTCCTGCCAATGGAATGTCATGTGCTCGGGTGAGTAGGAAGCCCCTAAAGTTCAGAGGTATGACCAACCTCCTGGAGGCACCAGGCTTGGGGTCTCTACCCTCTGAGTAAAGGAGTCCCTCATCCCAGTAGATCCTGTGGGACCCACTGACAGTTCCAGAAGCCTCAGCAGCAGCTTGCTGTCTGAGGGGTTCAACAGAGGGGCAGGTTTGCTGCTCCAAACTCAGGTCTGCCCTGGAAAGGCCCCCTGTCCCCAAAAACTCAACCAGAGCTGGTTCAAGCTCATCTGAGACAGTCCCTTCACAGGGGCTTAGATCATCTCCCTCTAGAGACTAATCCTCACTCTGAGTCTGGGGGGAAGACACAGCCTTACCCCTCCTGCTCCTTCTCGTGGAAGGCCCTTGGTCCATTGTTCCAGGATCCAGGGCCTGTTCAAGTGGTTGACAGTTTGGCTTGTGACCTAGTCACAGCAAACACATCTGCAAAGATGCCCAACATTGCTACATGAGTCCTTAGTTCCACTTCAGCCCAAGCTGAAGTTTCCAAATCATTGCCCAACAAACACTCTACTGGTAGGTCTGAACTTACCACAACCTTTTTAGGGCCAGTTACCCCTCCCCAGCTGAAACTAACAACTGCCAAGGAATGGTCAGTCCTGACATTGTTTGCATTGGTCACTTGGTACATCTCTCCAAGTATGATTTGGTCAGGGGCCACTAGATCTTCTGTCACCATAGTGACACTTGCACCTGTGTCCCTGTATGCCATGGCCTCCTTACCATTTATCAAAGGTTGATGCCTGTATTTGCCCAGATTACTGGGACTGACAAATAAGGTGGCAAAATCCATGCCACCATCACAGACAAGCACAGCCTGAGTTGGAGTTCTGACTAGGCCGGAACCCATCTCAGAGCCCAAGATTAACCCTCCTAATCTCTTGTTCCCTGTACCACCACTTGTACTTGTGCTAGGGGGCGCAGTTGCCTTAGGGGCAGTGGTGGCAGGAGGATTTTCCTTGGCTTTTGGACAATCAGCATCTTTTTTCCAATGGGTTTTCACCTTACAAAAGTAACACCAAGGTTTCTTTTTGCCTTTACCTTTGTTGGATTGTGACTCCTCCAGATGTAGGTTTTTGGGTGCTGATGAAGACTCCTTTTTGTCTTTACCCTTGTCCCCACCCTTCTCTTGGGTTTTATAATCTTGCTTCTTCTGGTCACCACCAGTGTTGTGGTTTTTCTGCTTCACCCTGGTTCTGACCCACTTTATCTGCCTTCTTTCCCAATTCTTGGGGAGAAGTCAGATCAGAGTCTACCAGGTATTGATGCAACAGCTGATTTTGGCAATTATTAAGGATCTGCTCCCTCATAAGCAAATTGTACAATCCCTCAAAGTCATGCACCTTGTCTGCCAAGCAACCAACCTTCCAGAGCCTTAATAGCACTGTCCACAAAGTCTACCCAGTCCTGATTCTGTGTCTTCTGGGTGTCTCTGAACTTAATCCTATACTGTTCAGTGGTTAAGCCAAACCCATCAATGAGAGCACTCTTCAAAACGGAATAATTGTCAGCATCCTCTTCTCTTAACAGTGAGGAGCTTATCTCTACCTTTGATAGCAAAGTAGAGCCACAAAGTAGCTGCCCACTGCTCTAGAGGGACATTCTGAACTTTACAGGCCCTCTCCAAAGCAGTTATCCATTTGTGGATGTCATCCCCAACATGGTAGGGAGGGACAATCCTGTTCAGGTTCCTATTATCAAAGGAATGTTCCTTAACTCTGGGGACACTGTTGCTGCCACCATGGGACTCTAGTCCCAACTTTTTTCCAGCTCTCTGGACTTCTAGGGACTTGTTATCAAGGGCCAATTGCTCTTGCCTAAGCCTAGCTTTCTCAAGTTCAAGAAATTGGTACTCCCTATCATAAGAGTGGTCCCTCTTGCTAGATACAGAGGTCCCTACAGACTGTCCTGAGTGATTAGACTCTGCAGAGGGAGATCTAGATCTCCTTGGTAAACTCTGCACTCTTCCAGGAGGAACAAAGAAGGTGCCCTCAAGGCCTTCTCCATCTTCCTTTTGAAGATCTGAGTTGTCCAGGTAGGAGCCATCAGGTTCCCCCTGGTCCAGGTTAGATTCTAGGTCAAAGAGGGGTCCCCCTCCAGTCCTATCCTCAATCCCTGGCCCACACACTCTGTCCTGTTCATCTGACCCAGGAGTCTTCCTTAGGTCATCTAACAGTAACACCTCTACCAGGCGTTGAGTGTTGGCACTCCTCCCTGTCTTCAGCTTCCTAGAGGCACACAGTGCTTTCAGTTCTTGGAATGAAAGTTCACTGTATCTAGAAGGCAGAGAGCCACTGGCATCTCCTTTAGTAGACATACTAAGTGTGGTGTGGTGGTGCGCCTACATAACCTAGTGGGAGCTAAACTCTCTTAGGTTGTAGAAAGGGGGTGCTAGACCCTTAACTACCCAACCCCAAGTTCAGTAGATCTTACTTATTCTAAGCTTGTATTATATGTGCCTAGTACTTAGTGGTTTTTCAGTTAATCAATACAAAGATTTATCTGGTAAAACAATGCAGGCTTGAATCCCACCGCTGTCACCAATGTGAAAGGCTGGCCTGGTATATGCTGTCCACTAATTAAAGTGGGCACCCTGCACCAGTCCAGACAACCCTTATGGTGATTTAAGAGGTCTCAGACAACCTTAGAAAGCTATCTAAGTGGTAGCTGTGGAGAGAAGCCCTCAGGCTTAGTCTTGAAGGAGTGTAAAGCAGCTTGTTTCACCAGAATGCAATCTTATAGTATGGTTTAAATGAAAAAAGAACCACACAGTAGATATAAAAAACATGTATTTATTATATAACACTTTTTAGTACGTTACAGTATCTCCTACACGGAGATAGACACAAAGCACATAATACTTCAGCAAAGAAATTACAGTAAATAGCACTAATACACAGTGGGCCCCAGGGGGGGACCAAACCATATACTAAGAAAGTGGTATAAGAACCACGACTCGAGTCAGGATGATGTCAAGAGGATGTAGAATTGCTGGGACCCCAAGGAACCACCCAAGGTGAGTAGACAGGGACCCAACGGAGGATGGGTGCAGTGTGGGAACACAAATGCGTGCGCCGTACAACTCTATGTGAAAGTCGCAGTTGGAGTTTTAGAGATTAAGGACCCTTCACAGTGGACTACGAAGAAACCCCATGGAAGACAGAAGGTTGGAGAGCAACCCCACCCGTGGATACTGAAGTACCCAAGTTACCTAACCCAGGAAAGCCGGGTGCATAGGTGTGAAGTGGCGTCGTGAACCTCAGTCGAACCCAATGGAGGACTTCGAAAGAAGAGCCGCTGCTGGAAGGGAGACGAATGTCCGTTGGAATCCAAACATGGATTCTTGTCAAAGAGTACCTGAAAGCAGAGGGGACAGAGTCTGGGTCACTTGGGAGTGACCAGGGGCTCAGTAGACGAATGCCCACCGATGTCGGGTGCTTCAGGGTAGCTGACGGTGACCTTGACTCTGCAGCTGCGGGGACCAGGCGATGTCGAGGACAACCAGGAGCCGGATGCGAGCTGTCCCACAAAGAATGTTGAGTGCTGAGGGGTCGGTGTCCGGCGGGAAAACCAACAAGCCTTGGCAAGGGCAACCCATGCAAGAAGGTCAAGGAAGTGTACGGTTCGGACCAGCAAGATTCAGGAGACTCACCACACACACAGGGGAGTCAGGGCAAGCCTGGAGCAACCAAGGGAGCCCAAGAAAAGCAAAGTTGACCCTCAAATGGACCCACAGGCCGGAGGCACAGGAGTCGCGAGAGGACCTCGAGCAGCTTCACAAAACAGCAAGCCACAGAGCACTCGGTGCGAGGTGGATGAAGATCTTTGTGCAGAAAGTTGCCAGAGGTTGGGGCTACTCGGAGCCCATGCACTTGTTAAGGAATGTGCCTCAAGCACATGCACTTGCAAAAGTACACGGTGCACAGGGGTTCGGGTATTGCAGTCTCCACGAGGGATTCTGACCTCAAGCTTGGTGAGAGGGCAGCTCGGGCCTCGAGGGACATAGGAACCCACCTCCTGTGTTGCTGAGCCTTTCGGAGTCCCTCGGAGCTCGGGATCAGCAATCCGGTCAGCAGAGTTGCAGTGCCTGCGTATGCAGGGGAGTGACTCCTTCACTCCAAGGGAGATTATCTTCAGATGTCTTTTGATGCTCCACAGGTCCTGCACGGATCTTGTATGGTGCACAGGCACAGACGATGCAGCAGACTGAGAGGGAGACAGTCAGGCCCAAACGAAGTCCAGCGAAGTCCAGAGTGCCTAGACGGTGTAAGTGCAGTGGTTTTAGGTCAGAATCTTGTCCATGATGAATCTAAGGTCCTACAGCCAGGTAAGCCCTTAAGTACCCACGGGAGAGGGTCAGAAAGATTCAGGGGACCCTCGCTGGGTAGGTTCTGGACAGGGGGGAGGTTACTCCCATGTCCTTTGTCCAGTTCGTGCCAAAGCGGGAGCCAATGGCTCCCAGGACTGGTTTCAACTGGACTATGCACAGGGACACCAAATCTGCCCCTCATGCAGGCTTTCAGTCGCTGGCAAGAGCACCCGCCCAGCCCTAATACACTAAATCCTATCTGGGAGGTGGTCACACCCGCCTGTTACATGATGCCTATTGTTCTGCCTTCCCCTGCTCGAGCTTGGCTCAGCAGCAGGAGGGCAAAGATGTGTCTCTGGTCGGCAGCAACCATTTTGTGCTGTCCGGAGTTAGAAGGCTGGTACCGGGAACACCAGGGACCCCACAAAGCTCGCTTCTGAGGGGTAGAATCATACCTCCCACACCGGTTACCGGTGTGGGGGTATGATTCCAACATGTTTGACACCAAACACGATAGGGTTTGTGTCAGCTGTTTTAGAGTTTGTCATCACGCGGTCGCGTAATGCCCCTCTATATGTCGTAAATGGCTGCTTCACTGACAACCCGGGAGAATGGACTCCATAGGCTGCAGGGGTGTCCTGCTCATGCAGTGGCACCCTCTCACTTAGAACCAAGCACCCTGCCTTCAGGATTGTAAAGGCCTGCTATAGGGGTGACTTATAGGTTTTAAGTGCAGTGACCCTCAGATATAGTAAACGTATATCTCAAGTAAGTGGTGCATGCACCAACTTACACAGGATGCAATGGCAGGCCTGTAGTTCCATTTTGCATGGCCTCTCATGGGTGGCATAATACATGCTTCAGCCCATGGGAGGCCTCTGGGGTACCTATGCCCTGGGTACATGTGTACCATATAGTAGGGACTGACAAGGGTACCCCAGTATCCAATCTGGAGTGTACCTAAGTACATAATGTTAGAAATGTGAGTCTCTCGTTGGCAAGGGTTTGCACCTTTGTCCAAGTAGGGACCCTTCCTTCTAGTCAGGATAAGGGAATTACACTCATTAAATAACCCCTGCTCACCCCCTTGGTAGCTTGGCACGAGCAGTCAGGCTTATCTTAGAGACAGTATGTAAAGCATTTGCACATAACCAACAGTAATACAGTGAAAACACTACAAAAGGACACCACACCAGTTTTAGAAAAATATCCAATATTTTATATACTTAAAACAAGACCAAAATGATAAAAATCCACAATACAGTACTTAAAAAGGTATCCTTTGCAAGAATACTTGAAAAACACAGTTTGTACGAGTCAGTAGCTCCGTCCGGGGCTACCGCGATGCTGAAAACAACAGGGTCTAACAGTTCCAGCCGACCGCGTCGGTATGGGCCAGCGAAATCTTGAACAGACTCGGTAGCAGTACCTTTCTCGTTGCGGCTACCACTGTGGTGCAAGTTGGTCGTGGCAACCATCGCGGTTGCGTTGCAAAATGGAAGCGGTGCAGGGTGCGGTGTCATCTCGATGCGGTGCAGGCAGCAGCTCGGTGATGATCGTCCAGATGGCGTCAGTGAGACCAAGGCTTACGGTGCAGGGCGAGACGGTGCTCGATGCAGTTCTGGCAGGTTGCGGTGCAGGCGACAGAGCCGGTTAGCAGGAGCTGGCGTCGGTCGGCCCGGACGGCTGTGTGGGACGAGGGGGTGCATCGTGAAACTTACAAGCGGTGCCCCCAGCCACGATGTGGTCACGGGTGTCGAAGTCAGCAGCAGCGATGGCGTCGGTGAGACCAGGATGGCGAAGTGAAGTGAGGCGGTGCAGAGTGTGGTGCCCACAGGTCACAGTGCAAGCAGCGGCTCAGTGGCGTCTGCGTCGGTCGTCGTCGGTGAGACCAGGGTTGCGGTGCGAGATGTGGACGGTGCGGTCTGCAGTGCCATCAGGACACAGAGCCAGCGACGGAGTCGGTGACGGAGTCCGTTGCGTTTCCCTTCTCTGTGGCAGCTGAAACAGCGGTTCCAGCAGCGGTACCCAGAGGTTGGTGAAGTCTTTGCAGTCCCTGAGACTTCAGAACAGGAGGCCAGCTCTAATTCAGGCCCTTGGAGATACTCAATAAAGAAGTTGCAGAAAGTTCAGTCCAGTCCTTTCACTGCCCAAGACAGAAGCAGCCACTGCAGGCCAACACAGCAAAGCACTCAGCAAAGTGGTAGTTCCTCCTCACAGCTTCTCCAGCTCTTCTTCTTGGCAGTCTTCTTGGTCCAAAAGAGTTCTAAAGTTCTGGGGTCTGGGCCACAATATTTATACCACAAAATCCTTTGTTCTCTGGAGGCAGAGAGTGTCTGTGCCCAGCCAGAACCAGTTTTGTCCTCTCTGGTGCAGCTTCCTGGCAGGAGGTGGAGACAGCATTGTCAGAGGCAGACCAGGCCCATTCAGGTGAAAGGAAATCCCCTCCCCCTACTCCAAGTGCAGCCCAGGTCTATTCAGCCCATCCCTGACCCATCTAGACTCTCTGGAGCCACTGCTCCTCCACAGCCCCTGTCATCCCAAAGCCAGACAGTCAATCCATAAACCCAGCAGAGGCATACTGGATGGCTAAGCAAGAAAATACCTACTTTCTAAAAGTGGTATTTTCAAACACAGAATGTAAAAATCACCTTTACTAAAAGATGTATCTTTAGATTCCGAGTTCAGGCCTACTAAACTTTACTTTTCTACTTTGTTCCCAGGGGTATTTATGTTTATAAGATGTTATAAACAAACTCCCCATTCTGTCCAATGGGAACAGGTAGCCTTGCAATAGTGAAAAACTAAATGGGCAGTAATTCACTATCAGGACATGCCACACACACCAGGGCATGTCCTACCTTTCACATACACTGCACCCTGACCTACAGGGGTACCTTGGGCCTACCTTAGGGGTGACTAACATGTAAGAAAAGGGAAGGTTAGGGCCTGGCAAGTAGGTACACTTGCCAAGTCGACATGGCAGTACCAGACTGCACACAGGTTCTGCAATGGCAGGCCAGAGTTACATTTACAGGCTGCTTGTGTGGGTGGCACAATCAGTGCTGCAAGCCCACCAGTAGCATTTGATTTACAGGCCCTGGGCACACACGGTGCACTGTACTAGGGACTGACTAGTAAATCAAACCAGCCAATAATGGAAACACCAATCCATAACAACAATTTACAACAGGAGCATTTGCACTTTAACACTGAACAGCAGTGAGAAAGTGCGCAGAAGACACTAAACCAGCAAAAACAGAGTCAAAACCAGGTGGTCAGAAAGCAAAAAGACAGGGAAACATGCCAAAAGATGCCAAGTCTAATAAATGTCCCCTCGAGCTGAAAGTAGGGAGAACTACCCAACCTCCTGGGAGTTCTCTTCACTAAGCGGAAGAACCTGGACAGACCATCTGCGTTGGCGTGTTCTGTGCCAGGGCGGTGTTCCACCATAAAGTCTATTCCCTGTAGGGAGATGGACCACCTCAACAGTTTTGGATTCTCACCCCTCATTTGCATCAACCATCTGAGGGGCCTGTGGTCTGTCCGAACCCGGAAGTGAGTCCCAAACAGGTAGGGTCTTAGCCTCTTCAGCGCCCAGACCACAGCAAAAGCTTCTCTTTCTATGGCACTCCACCTCTGTTTCCTGGGGAGCAGTCTCCTGCTAAGGAAGACTACAGGCTGGTCTAGGCCCTCTTCGTTCAGTTGTGAGAGCACCGCTCCCACACCATGCTCTGAAGCGTCAGTCTGCACGACGAATTCCTTGAAGAAGTCGGGTGCCTTGAGCACGGGCGCCGTGCACATGGCTGCCTTCAGGGCATCAACAGCTTTCTGGCAGGATTCAGTCCAGATCACCTTCCTGGAAGTCAGCTCTGTTAAGGGGGCAACAATGGTGCCATATCCCTTAACAAATCTCCTGTAGTAACCGGTGAGACCTAAAAAGGCTCTCACCTCTGACTGGGTCTTGGGGGGGCTCCCAAGCCAGAATGGTGTCAATCTGGGGTTGTAGGGGTACCACCTGGCCGCTTCCTACCTGGTGTCTCAAGTACACCACAGAACCCAGCCCGATCTGGCACTTACTGGCCTTGATCGTGAGGCCTGCCCTTTGCAGAGCCTTCAACACTTCCCAGAGGTGCTGCAAGTGTTCTTCCCAGCTGGAACTGAACACTGCAATGTCGTCCAGGTAGGCGGCACTGAAATCCTCCAGTCCAGTCAACACCTGGTTGACCAACCTCTGAAAGGTGGCAAGGGAATTCTTCAACCCAAAGGGCATCACCCGGAACTGGTAATGTCCTTCTGGGGTTGAGAATGCTGACCTCTCCTTGGCCCCATTGGTTAAGGCAATCTGCCAGTACCCAGACGTCAGATCAAACGTGCTGAGGAACTTGGTAGCTCCCACCGATCAATGAGCTCATCAGCTCTGGGGATGGGGTGTGAATCAGTCCTGGTGATGGCATTGAGCCCACGGTAGTCCACGCAAAACCACAGTTCTGGAGTGGCACCGGGCGCAGCAGCCTTTGGGACCAAGACCACTGGGCTGGCCCAAGAACTGTTGGAGGGCTCTATCACCCCTAACGCCAACATCTTAGAGACCTCCTCTTTGATGCTGGCCCTGACTCGGTCAGTCAACCTGTAAATCTTGTGTTTCACAGGAGGGCTGTCACCAGTATCCACGTCTTGGGTACACCAGTGAGTAACACCTGGGGTCAGAGAGAACAGTGTGGCGAACTGTCCCAACCACTGGTGACAGTCCCCCTGCTGCTCTGGTGTCAGTGTAGGGGAGAGGATCACACCTTCCACTGACCCATTGTGCTCCTTGGTAGACAGGAGGTCAGGGAGAGGTTCACTCTCCTCTTCCACCCCATCATCTGTCACCAAGAACATGCTCATTAGGACCTCTCAAAGTGAGACTTGAGGCAGTTCACATGGAGGACCCTCAGAGAATTCCTGGGAGTCTGCAAATTCACCAGGTAGGTGACATCACTTTTGCGCTCCACCACCTCAAAAGGCCCAGTCCACTTGTCCTGCAAGGCACAAGGTTCCACTGGGGCCATGGCCCACACTTTTTGTCCAGGTTGAAATTCGACCAGAGTGGCATTCTGGTCATACCACTTTTTCATTTCTTCCTGGCTTGCTTCCAGGTTCGCCTGAGCAAGTTTCCTGAAGCGGGCAGTTTGGTTTCTGAAGGCCAGCATGTAGCTAAACACATCCTGGGGAGTTTTCCTGGGAGCTGCCTCCCAGCCTTCCTTCACCAAACTAAGAGGTCCTCTCACATGGTGTCCATACAGAAGCTCAAAGGGACTGAACCCTAGAGACTTCTGTGGAACCTCCCTGTATGCAAAGAGAAGGCATGGCAAGAGGACGTCCCACTTATGCCTCATGGGTTCTGTTAGACCCTTGATCATGCCCTTCAAGGTTTGGTTGAATCTTTTCACCAAACTGTTACCTTGTGGGTGGTAAGGAGTGGTGAACTTGTAGGTTACACCACAATCCTTCCACAGGGATGTCATATACTTCGATATGAAATTGGTCCCACTGTCAAAAACCACCTCTCTGGGGAAACCCACGCGGGAAAAGATCCCCATTAACACCCGGCCCACCACTGGCACCGTTGTTGTCCTGAGAGGGATTGCCTCCGTGTACCGGGTGGCATGGTCCACCAAGACCAGGATGTACCTGTTGCCCATGGCTGTCTTGGGGTCCCTTGGCCCCACAATGTCCATCCCAACCCTTTCAAAAGGGGTTCCAACAACTGGAAATGGTTGGAGAGGAGCCTTACACTTCCTCTCACTCTTACCACTTGCCTGGCAAGTTTGGCAAGACCTGCAATGTCCATCTGACTGCCTTCGCATTTGGGGCCAAAAGAAGTGGGTGACCAGCCTGTCAACGGTCTTGTCCCGCCCCAAATGTCCTGCCAAAGGCACGTATAAGCTAGACCCAGTAGGAAGGTCCTGAAGCTCTGGGGTACCACCAGCACACGGACTGACCCAGGCTCAGCAACTTTAGGCTCACTGTACAGGAGACCATTCTCCCAGTAGATCCAATGTGATCCAGACTGATCACCAGCTGCCTGGTTTGCAGCCTGCTGCCGCAAACCCTCTAGAGAAGGGCATTCTTTCTGCTCCCTGCAGAATTCCTCCCTGGTGAGACCACCTTCTTGCTGCCAATGGGTCAGCTCAGATAAGTCCCCCAGTTCAGCTACCTGCTCCCCTGTAGATACCGGGGCGTCCCCCTCAAGGTCAGCCTCCTCTCGGACCGTGGGAACCTCAGGGGCGGGTTTCCCGCGCCCCCTGTCCTTTCTCTTGGCAGAAACCTGGGCCACTGTTTCAGGCTCCAGGTCCTTCTGATCACCCTTTCCGGCCGCCATTGACCGAGTGGTCACGCATGCCCACTCTGGCAACCCAAGCATGTCCAAGTGAGACCTGAGCTCAACATCCTTCCACAAGGACTGCTCCAGGTCGTTACCTAGCAGACAATCTACAGGCATGGTAGGGCTCACAACCACCCTCAAGGGACCTGAGACCCCCCATTCAAACGGAACCTGCGCCACCATACACTGGCGCTCTGAGTTGTCCACAGCAACTACTTGGTGGAATGCCCGGGGACTACTTGCTCCTCAGAGACCAGGTGACACCGGACTGAGGTCAAACTGGCTCCAGTATCTCTGAGAGCATCTACCCTTTTCCCATTGATGGTCACCCAGGTGCTGTATTTCTTTGTGTTAGGGGGCACCTGGTTCCCTGGGACAATCTCACTGTCCCCTGGTGAGACGAGGGTCATTACTGCGGGATCCCCACCCTCCTGTGGGCACCCCTCCTCCCCAAGCGCTACACTAGCCAACACCTTGGTCTGCCCACCGGTGGGTGGCTGTGCCCTCTTGGGGGCGGTTTCTGCAGGCTTTCCTGAAGAGACCACTGCTTTCTTATCTCCTGGGGGATGGGAACCTTTACCCTGGGTATTAGTTTGGGGCCCTTTAGAGAACTCCTGTGCTTTACCCTTGTCCCCCCCACTCTTGTGCTAGGGACCCTGCCCACCTATGGCTGAGTCTCCCCCAAATGCTTTATTATGGACCCTGGTACTCACCCAGCGGTCCGCCTCCATAGCAAGCTTCCTGGGGTCAGTCAGCTTACTATCAACCAAGTGCTGGCGCAGCTCTGCAAATCATAGACTAGTCAAGTGCTCCCATACAATCAAATTGTAGAGCCCCTGAAAATCTGTCACATTACTGCCCTTCACCCAGCCATCCAGTGACCTGCAAAACGAATCCACACATTCCAACCAAGTCTTGGCATCAGTCTTCTTACTGGACCTAAACTGATCCCTGTACTTCTCAGGAGTGAGACCATACCTGGTGAGAAGGGCCTCCTTCATGTCAGCATAGTTGAGGTTACACCCCTTACCCAAAGCCACTAAAGTATCCCTTGCTTCTTCTGGGAAAAGAGGCCACAATCCTGCCCCCCAATTCTTCCCAGGGACCCCATTCATGTTTATAGACGCCTCATAGCCCTGAAACCACCTTTGTACGTCATCCCCCTTCTTGAATGCCTTGCCTACATTCTTGGGGATGTGCACAATTCTGTCTGCCTGCCCTAAAGAATTGCTGGCACCATCTGAGCTGGGTCTACTTCTCTGATCCAGCTCCTTTATCCTTATCTCATGGTCTAACATCATCCTTTTCTCCTTCATGGCTAACTTAGGCTTCTCCAGTTCCATAGCAACTCTCCTTGCTTCCCACCTGTCCTCCAGCTCCTCTGGGGACATGCCACTTGTTAGACCTGTCAGCCCTAGGGTGGTCTTCTCCTACCTTTTTTTCCCTTTTTGCTTCTTAACTGACCGCCATTTTTGTTGGACATAGGACTCTGGGCACCTTACCGCTGCGAAACAGTGCTGAGGTGCAGGTGCTCTCTCCTAAAAACAGGGTGTCATAACATGTCTGCCACAGGCCCCTGCTAATGCGGTGAGGCTGCCATCCTATCTGGGCACTAGTAGCTGGCATAGGCTGGGACTGGATGCTACTGTAACCTTGACAGCCCCGCCCTTGTCACCATAGACAGACAGGACAAAGTGACAGGGGACACCCCCCGGAGCCCCTAGATCCTTCTAGAGTCTTCCAACACCCTTAGTTGCCGCCAGAAATTGCCGCCTTTTTGGTCACCTGACCTTAGAGTATAAAAAGGGGGGTTCTGCCCAGACAGCCTTGTTACACTACTGGCTAGAGACCCACTTGGACTGGAGTGTGGACAGCAGACGTCAGCAGGATTGCCACCCCCAAGGCTGACTGTTCCCAGGAGCTGCTGCCCCCTATGTGTGCCGCCTCTGCTGCCTGCTGATCTGACCCAGCCTAGAGAAGTGGCCCAAAACACCCCCAGAGTGTCTTCCCAGGAGGAAGGACTGATCTCCTGGTATGGAGCTGATTGCTGAGACCTGTCCCTGCAGTAAGGTGGGACTACCCTGCTGAAAAACAGCCCCTAAAAAGGGACAACCACGATCTGCACCTACCTTGCCCGAGACTCACAAGGTACTGTGAAACGCTGCGGCTTGGGGCCCCTGGGGAGCGCTGCCACACGCTGAAGAAAGTAAGCGATGCGTTCCTAAATCACCGCCGCTGCCCGGGACCTGTATGTGCGGTGTAGCGCTGTGTGCCCTGAGAGTCACTGCCGCTGCCCGGGGCCTGTAAGTGCGGCGTGAGCGCTGTGACTCACCTCCGTTGGGGGATCGGCGGACTGGTGGGGAACCGCGGTGGCAACTTGGGCCTGCGGAGCTCCGTGCCGGCCTCTCCGGCTGCTGCGACTGCGGCGTTAGCAAGGATGTCCCCAGAATCACCGCCGCGGCCCCAAGGCCCTGCCCGCTGAGCCGAGTGCCAATCACCGCTGCAGCCCAGGAGCCCGGGAAGGCCCGGCCGCGTCATCGGAGGCGCGCCGGGGAAGCCGTGCTGGGATAGGCTTCCGTGCCGGTCGTCGCCTAGCAACGAGGCGGCTCGTCATCAGGCCCGGCTGTGGGAAGGAAATCCCGGGAGGACTGGCCTGCGGCTTCGCCGAGCGGCTGAGTGAAGCTCCCCAGCGACCGGAGGAGAGTCAAAAGCGAGGATTGCCCCGGAGCCACGCCCGCATCAGGTAACGGACCGCGGGGCACTCGAGCGGCCTATGCTGGTGAGAGGGGGGTGCCGGGGACTGTGAAATTGACCGGCAGCCTCGCTCCAAGAGACAGAGCCTTTTCCTTGCGACCCTGACCCGCCGGAGCCTCTGGACGGGAGGATCCAGCCGGCGGGAGTCTGTTTGGGGCCATTTTGAGTGAGAGCACAGCCGGGGTAGGACAGTGGGCACGTCCTCCCCGACCACTGAGTGTCCAGCGCCTGAGGAGAGGCCCTGAGGGATCGCGAGCCTCTCTCAATCTATTCGTGCATTTGGTAATGTTATTCTTGGACCAGCCCTGAGTCAAAGGGACATTTAGTCTGAGTTCCCCGCTTGATAGAAGTTAGGCAAAGAGACTCATTGAGCCCGTACAAGTCATTTATGGAGGAATGGCTCGAGGAAAGTTCTGAATATCTTTGCATTGCATTATGACAGATTTTTGCCTGAACCTAAGATAAAAGCATTTGAGTTTTGCATACAACGGAAGTGGTGTCTCCTTTTTGTGTGGTTTACTGTGTCAGTGTGGATGTGTGTTGCACAATTACTTTGCACAGTGCCTCGTGCGTGCCTACCTGCCTCGTGCCAAGCTACCTTGTCGGAATCAGTGGTCCCTACTTGGACTAGGGTGCAGACTCTGGCCAACTGGAGACCCTGGTTCTAACATTGGTGTTCAGCGGTGGGATCAGGACTTGTGCTTGTGCAACACCCCACAGTGGCCCAGTGCGCACCACAAACTCACGCCTGACGTAACGTAAGCTCGAAACTCTCCCGGACTGCCTGATTGCAAGTGCTCTTTTTTAAAGCCTGTGCCTAAGTCCCAGTGGTTTTCCCCGAGAGCGTCCGAGGCCCTACCTAGCAAGATGGAATTCGAGCTGGCCAACCTGGAAGTGTACACAGTGGCGCAGCTTAAGGGGTTCTGCGAGGGAAAAGGGGTGTTCTTCAAGCGAGGCGCCAAGAGGGAGGAGCTTCAAAAAACCTTGAGAACATGGGCATTGGCCCACCCGGAAGTGAGAGGGGATGAGGGGCAGGTAGAGCATGACGCTCCAGGAGAGCTGGACTTACTGCATATAGATACTAGCGATAATGTATTGCCAGGAAGGCATTCCAGGGCAGGCAGTAGTGTCTCAGTAAGGAGTTTGTCTGCAGAGGAGTTCGAGGACAGGAGGGAGGAGAGACAGCTTAAGCTAGAGCTTGCCAGGTTAGAGAAGGAACGTGAAGAGAAGAGGTTGGCTATGGAGGAAAGGAAGCTTGCCCATGAGCTCAGCCTGAAGGAACTGGAGATTAGAGCCCTACAGATAGGGACTCAGAATAATGCAAATGGTGGCAGCGTACCCACTGAGGTTCCACGGGAGTCTAGGTTTTACATTCCTAAGGATGTTGTGGCCAGTTTTAATGTGGGGACGACATTGACAAGTGGCTAGCTGCTTACGAGGTGTCCTTGAGAGCCCATGGGGTCCCCGAGAGTTACTGGGGGGGTAGCCTATATAGGTACATGCCTCCGGTGGGGAGGGACACACTCCTTACATTAGACAAGGAAGATCAGACCAACTATCCTGTTATGAAGGAGGTATTGGTTAAGAAGTTTGGTCTTACTCCTGAGAAGTATAGACAGAAGTTCAGAAATAGCCACAAACACCCCACACAGAGCTGGGTAGATTTCCTGGACTACGCTAGGAAGGCATTGGAGGGCTGGGTGCGGGGCAGTGAGGTAACTGACTATGAAGGGCTGTATAACTTGTTCTTAAGAGAGCACCTTCTCGATAAATGTTTTCCAGAGCTGCGCCAACACCTGGTTGACCGCAAGTTGACCGACCCGAGGGAGCTTGCGGAGGAGGCAGATACCTGGGTCAGTACCAGGGTGTCCAACAAGGGATCTGTGGGGGACCCCCAAAAGGGTGGACAGGGTGGAGGGGGGAGATAAAAAGGAGTTCTCCAAAGGCCCCCAAAACAGACCGCAAGGGAGAGGGTTTGGATCCCAGCCCCAATCTGGCTATCAGAAACCTACTTATCCTGACAGAAGTCAGCAGCCCAAAACTGTCCGGTGCTATGAGTGTGGGAGGTTGGACACTACAAGGGGATCCCCAGTGTCGAAAAAGGACCCCAGCCCCTACTGGAGGTAAGAACCCCGGGGTGGCGAGTGTAGCGCTGGGGGAGGAGCTGTCCCTAGATAAGGGGGGTGAGTGGGCAGGGTTGACCCTAGTATCCCTGGGAGACAGTGAGATGGTCCCAACGATCCATGTGCCCGCAAATACTACCAAGTATAGGCAGTGGGTCACCCTCAATGGTCGGGGGTGGAGGCTCTGAGGGACACAGGTGCCAGCATGACGATGGTAAGCAGTCAGCTGGTGTCCCCGGAGCAAGTGGTTCCTCATGTATTCCACCCAGTTGTGATGGCTGACAACAGGGAGGGCCACTATCCCGTGGCTCAGGTTCCCTTTGAGTGGGGAGGGGTTTCAGGCCTTCTACGAGTTGCAGTGAGCCCTGCCATGCCAATCAACTGTCTGTTAGGAAATGATCTTGAGCACACTGCCTGGAGGGAGGTAGAGCTCAAAGCCCACGGAGAGATGCTGGGATTACCAGAATGGACCTGTGCTCTTACACGATGCATGGCTGCCCGGAAGGGGAGTCAACCAAGGCTGGAGCCTGGGACAATGGCCCAGCCAGCTGCTAACAAGGAAAACGCCTCGGAGAGCACACCCCGTGAGATGGATGGGGCACCTGCTGCGGTCGCACCGGAGTCCACGGAGGGTGACGTTCTTTCCGTGGGGGACTTGCCAGCCCCTGCAGAGTGGCAGGTGGAAGGAGGGCCTACCCGGGAGGAGTTTTGTCGGGCCCAGAAGGAGTGCCCCACCCTTGAGGGCATGCGGCGACAGGCCGAAGCCCAAGCAGCCGGAAATGCTTCAGGAAACTACCACATTTATTGGGAGGACGGCCTCCTTTACAGTGAGCCCAAGGCTCCGGTGCATGGGTCATCTAGGGCCTTAGTGGTCCCCCAGTGCTATCGGGCCTTTTTGTTGGAGTTAGCGCATGAGATCCCCTTGGCGGGACACTTGGGCCAAGACAAAACTTTTGCTCGCCTAGTTCCGCACTTCTATTGGCCCCGGATGAGGATTTCTTCCGATACCTTTTGCAGGACCTGTGTGACCTGTCAAGCTAGTGGAAAGACAGGGACAAAACTGAAGGTCCCCCTGGAACCACTACCGGTCGTTGGTACCCCCTTTGAGCGAGTGGGCATCGACATTGTGGGGCCGATGGATCCGCCGACCTCTGCTGGTCACCGGTTCATCCTGGTCCTGGTGGACCACGCCACCCAGTACCCGGAGGCTATCCCTCTGAGGACCATCACTGCACCTACGGTGGCGCGGGCCCTGATGGGGATTTTTACCCGAGTGGGCTTCCCCAAAGTGGTGGTGTCGGACAGGGGCACCAACTTTATGTCCGCCTATATGCAGGCCATGTGGAAGGAGTGTGGGGTGACCTACAAGTTCTCCACCCCTTACCACCCCTAGACCAACGGGCTTGTTGAAAGATTCAACAAGACCCTGAAAGGCATGATCAGGAGTCTGCCTGAGGACCTGAGGAAGAAGTGGGACGTCCTCTTGCCCTGCCTATTGTTTTCCTACAGGGAGGTGCCGCAGAAGGGGGTGGGCTTCAGCCCCTTTGAGCTTCTGTACGGGCACCCTGTCAGGGGACCTCTCAGCCTGGTGAAGGAGGGGTGGGAGAAGCCTCCTAGGAGGCTCCCCAAGATGTAGTGAGCTACATGTTGGCGTTCCGCAGCCAGATGGCTGAGCTGTGGAAAGAGGCATCGGACAACTTGGAGGCCAGCCAAGCGGCCATGAAAGAATGGTATGACCGGAATGCCCACCCTGTGGAACTGGACACTGGACAGAAGGTGTGGGTCATGGAGCCCGGAGAGCTTAGCGCCCTCCAGGACCAATGGACTGGTCCGTATGAAATACTGGAGAAGAAGGGCCAGGCCACTTACTTGGTGGATCTTAAGACCCCACGGCAACCCCACCGAGTGTTGCATGTCAACCGCCTCAAGCCACACCAGGAGAGGTCTGAGCTTACCCTCCTGATGGTGACCGATGGGAGCGAGGAGGAGGAGAGCGATCCTCTTCCGGACCTTCTGGCGTCCCAAGAGAAAGACGGATCGGTGGAGAGAGTGGTTCTCTCCCCGTCCTTGACCCTTGAGCAACAGAGGGACTGTCGCCAGGTATTGGAGCAGTACTCTTCTTTGTTCTCCCTCACTCCTGGCATTACCCACCTGTGTACCCATGATGTGAACACGGGGGACAGCCCCCCTGTTAAAACCAAGTCTTACAGGCTGTCGGATAAGGTGAAGGCAAACATCCAGAGTGAGGTCGCTAAGATGCTGGAGTTGGGGGTGATCGAGCCTTCAGGTAGCCCCTGGGCCAGTCCGGTGGTGTTGGTACCCAAAGCGGCCCCACCAGGCACCACACCTGAACTTCGGTTCTGTGTGGATTACCGAGGATTAAATTCTGTGACCAAGACGGACGCTCATCCCATCCCTAGGGCGGATGAGCTCATTGATCGGCTGGGCGCTGCCCGATATTTGAGTACCTTCGACCTCACGTCTGGGTACTGGCAGATCGCCCTGACGGAAGGAGCCAGAGAGAAGTCCACTTTTTCCACACCGGAGGGCCACTTCCAGTTTAAAGTGATGCCCTTTGGACTGAAAAACGCTCCTGCTACATTTCAGCGGCTGGTGAACCGGGTACTGTCCGGCCTAGAGGCCTTTTCCGCTGCCTACCTGGACGACATAGCCGTCTTCAGCGGCAGCTGGGCAGAACATCTGTGCCACCTTCAGGAGGTGCTTCAGGCCCTGCAGCAGGCGGGCCTGACCATCAAGGCCAGCAAATGCCAAATTGGACAAGGGTCCGTAGTATACCTCGGACACCTGGTGGGTGGGGGTAAGGTGCAACCCCTACAAGCCAAGATCGAAACCATCCTCGCCTGGGAGCCCCCCAAAACCCAGACGGAGGTCAGGGCTTTCCTGGGCCTCACTGGTTACTACCGTCGCTTTGTCAAGGGGTATGGCAGCATTGTGGCCCCCCTGATGGAGCTAACCTCCAAGAAACAACCAAAGAAAGTGATTTGGACCGAAGCTTGCCAGAAAGCTTTTGATTCCCTCAAGCAGGCTTTGTGCCCTGCTCCGGTGCTCAGGGCCCCGGACTTTGCTAAAGAGTTTATTGTTCAAATGGACGCCTCTGAACATGGCATTGGGGCAGTACTCTCACAACTCAATGACGAGGGCCTGGATCAACCCGTGGCCTTCATATCCAGGAGGCTACTCCCCGGGAACAACGGTGGAGTACAATCGAAAGAGAAGCTTTCGCGGTGGTCTGGGCTCTGAAGAAGTTGAGGCCATACCTCTTTGGTTCCCACTTCCTGATTCAGACCGACCACCGGCCCCTTCGTTGGCTCATGCAAATGAGGGCGAAAACCCTAAATTGTTGAGGTGGTCCATTTCCCTCCAGGGTATGGACTTCAGGGTGGAACACCGACCCGGAGTAGACCACGCCAATGCTGACGGTCTCTCTAGGTTTTTCCGCCTTAGTTACGAGAACTCCCTAGAGGTTGGGTAGCTCTCCCCACTTTCGGCTGTGGGGACGCGTGTTAGACCTGTCAGCCCTACGGTGGTCTTCCCCTACCTTTTTGCTTCCTAACTGACCGCCATTTTTGTTGGACATAGGACTCTGGGCACCTTACCGCTGCGAAACAGTGCTGAGGTGCAGGTGCTCTCTCCTAAAAACAGGGTGTCATAACATGTCTGCCACAGGCCCCTGCTAATGCGGTGAGGCTGCCATCCTATCTGGCGCTAGTAGCTGGCATAGGCTGGGACTGGATGCTACTGTAACCTTGACAGCCCCGCCCTTGTCACCATAGACAGACAGGACAAAGTGACAGGGGACACCCCCCGGAGCCCCTAGATCCTTCTAGAGACTTCCAACCCCCTTAGTTGCCGCCAGAATTTGCCGCCTTTTTGGTCACCTGACCTTAGAGTATAAAAAGGGGGGTTCTGCCCAGACAGCCTTGTTACACTACTGGCTAGAGACCCACTTGGACTGGAGTGCGGACAGCAGCGTCAGCAGGATTGCCACCCCCCCAAGGCTGATTGTTCCCAGGAGCTGCTGCCCCCCTATGTGTGCCGCCCTGCTGCCTGCTGATCTGACCCAGCCTAGAGAAGTGGCCCAAAAAACCCCCAGAGTGTCTCCCCAGGAGAAAGGACTGATCTCCTGGTATGGAGCTGATTGCTGAGACCTGTCCCTGCAGTAAGGTGGGACTACCCTGCTGAAAGACAGCCCCTAAAAAGGGGCAACCCCGATCTGCACCTACCTTGCCCGAGACTCACAAGGTACTGTGAAACGCTGCGGCTTGGGGCCCCTGGGGAGCGCTGCCACGCTGAAGGACCTGAAGGACGCTGAAGGGAGCGCTGAAGAAAGTAAGCGCTGCGTTCCTAAATCACCGCCGCTGCCCGGGACCTGTATGTGCAGTGTAGCGCTGTGAGGAGAAGAAGCGCTGTGTGCCCTCAGAGTCACCGCCGCTGCCCGGGGCCTGTAAGTGCAGCGTGAGCGCTGTGACTCACCTCCGTTGGGGGATCGGCGGACTGGTGGGGAACCGCGGTGGCAACTTGGGCCTGCGGAGCTCCGTGCCGGCCTCTCCGGCTGCTGCGACTGCGGCATTAGCAAGGATCTCCCCGGAATCACCGCCGCGGCCCCAAGGCCCTGCCCGCTGAGCCGAGTGCCAATCACCGCTGCAGCCCGGGAAGGCCCGGCCGCGTCATCGGAGGCGCGCCGGGGAAGCCGTGCTGGGATTGGCTTCCATGCCGGTCGTCGCCTAGCAACGAGGCGGCTCGTCATCAGGCCCGGCTGTGGGAAGGAAATCCCGGGAGGACTGGCCTGCGGCCTCGCCGAGCGGCTGAGTGAAGCTCCCCAGTGACCGGAGGAGAGTCAACAGCGAGGATTGCCCCGGAGCCGCGCCCACATCAGGTAACGGACCGCGGGGCACTCGAGCGGCCTATGCTGGTGAGAGGGGGGTGCCGGGGACTGTGAAATTGACCGGCAGCCTCGCTCCAAGGGACAGAGCCTTTTCCTTGCGACCCTGACCCGCCGGAGCCTCTGGACGGGAGGATCCAGCTGGCGGGAGTCTGTTTGGGGCCATTTTGAGTGAGAGCACAGCCGGGGTAGGACATTGGGCACGTCCTCCCCCGACCACTGAGTGTCCAGCGCCTGAGGAGAGGCCCTGAGGGATCGCGAGCCTCTCTCAATCTATTCGTGCATTTGGTAATGTTATTCTTGGACCAGCCCTGAGTCAAAGGGACATTTAGTCTGAGTTCCCCGCTTGATAGAAGTTAGGCAAAGAGACTCATTGAGCCCGTACAAGTCATTTATGGAGGAATGGCTCGAGGAAAGTTCTGAATATCTTTGCATTGCATTATGACAGATTTTTGCCTGAACCTAAGATAAAAGCATTTGAGTTTTGCATACAACGGAAGTGGTGACTCCTTTGTGTGTGGTTTACTGTGTCAATGTGGATGTGTGTTGCACAATTACTTTACACAGTGCCTCGTGCGTGCCTACCTGCCTCGCGCCAAGCTACCTTGTCGGAATCAGTGGTCCCTACTTGGACTAGGGTGCAGACTCTGGCCAACTGGAGAACCCGGTTCTAACACCACTGCTGCCTGGTTTAGAGGGTGCCCCCTCCCAACAGCTCATCCATCATTGGAATAGGCTCCTCTGCCTCCATGCCAAGATTCCCAGACAGCTCACTATCATGTCTGGCTGCTACCCATTCCCTCAGTGCCTTTTGTAGCTCCTCTTTTCTGGTGAGGCCCCTGATTTGGACTTTGAGGTTTTTGCAGATCGCCTTCAATTCCTTCACATTATTATTATTATTTTTATTATTAAACATTTATAGAGTGCATAGCTACCCTTAGGCATCCCAGCGCTGGCGACTGAACAGAAAACAGATGGAGTTATAGGACAGATTTCTGAAATAGCCATGTTTTTAAAAGTTTACGAAACGGAAGAAGATGAGGTTCAGAGCGGAGAGGTGGAGGTCAAATGTTCCAGAGCTTCACCACATTATAGGAAAAGGATCTTCCTCCACTTCTTGTCCTCCTGATTTTAGGAACGACTGCCAGATTGAGAGTAGCCGACCGCAGGTCCTTCTAAGGGCGGTAGGGGGTAATGAGGGATTTGTTAATAGCCGAGCCCATTCCCCACATAGTCTTATGAGCAATGCAAAGGGCCTTAAATTTTACTCTTTCGGAGATTGGCCGCCAGTGTAGAGTTATTAAGGCTGGCTTGGCTGATTTAGTTTTTGGGATCCCCAGTTTCATTCTGGCGGCAGAGTTCTGAGCAACTTGGAGCTTCCTTAATGCTGTTTTGGGAGCCCCTAAGTAAAGGGAATTGCCGTAGTCCAATCGTGATAGGACCAAGGCCTGGATCAGGATTCTTTTTGCAGCCATTGGAAGGAGCGGGAGGACTTTCTGAAGAAGTCTGAGTATGCCAAAGCAAGCCCCTGTCACCCTCATCGCTTGGTGGTCGAACTTAAAAGAATTGTCTAACCAGACACCCAGACTCTTTATCCTGGTTTTAGGTGTTGGGGGAGAGCCTAGGCACTTGGGCCATATCCGATTAAGGTCCATGCTGGAATGGTTGCCTAGGAGCATAAGTTCTGTTTTGCCTCGGTTGAGTTTGAGACACGAGTGCTCCATCCAAGAGGCAACTTTCTCCAAACATGTTTCGAAGTCAGAAGGAAAGTTGCGGGGCCCATTAAGAGTTATGACCAGCTGTGTGTCATCCGCGTAGGTAACGATCTTAATCCTGTGAGGTAGGATGATGTCCGCGAGAGGCCGCATATACACATTGAATAGTGTAGGGCTCAATGAGGATCCCTGCGGGACTCCACAGCTGAGCTCTAGTCTCCTAGTTGTTGCGTCCCCTGAGAAAACCTGAAAGGTTTTATTATCTAGGTAGGATTGTATCCAGGAGATCGCCTTATCTTGGATCCCTAACCGCCTGAGTCTCTCCACTAAGACGGTAAGGTTGACTGTGTCGAAGGCTGAACTTAGATCATTGTAGGTTTCTAACCTCTCCTCCTCAAAGGCCACTTCCAAGGATGCAGCAGATGATGAAATTGATTCAGGCATGTTGTACTGGAAAGTTCAAGTTCAAGACCGATGGAAAGGCAAAACTAAACCACCAAAAAAACAGTATGTGGTACGTAATGGTCTGCGATATGGTAGTAGTGCACACCAATCACTGTTAGTCAAGTGCAAACACAAGTCCTATCCTCACCGCTGACAACCAATGTCTCTAGTTGGCAAGGGTTTGCACCTTTGTCAAAGTAGGTACCCTTCCTTCTAGTCAGGATAAGGGAGTTACACTCCTAAAATAACCCCTGCTCACCCCCTTGGTGGCTTGGCATGAGCAGTCAGGCTTATCTTAGAGGCAGTGTGTAAAGCATTTGCACATAACCAGCAGTAATACAGTGAAAACACTGCAAAAGGACACCACACCAGCTTTAGAAAAAATATCCAATATTTTATATACTTAAAACAAGACCAAAACGATAAACATCCACAATACAGTACTTAAAAAGGTATACTTTGCAAGAATACTTGAAAAACACAGTTCGTACGAGTTGGTAGCTCCGTCCGGGGCTACCGCGATGCTGAAAACAACAGAGTCTAACAGTTCCAGCCGACCGCGTCGGTACGGGCCAGCAAAAGCATGAACAGACTCGGTAACAGTACCTTTTTTGTTGCGGCTGACACTGTGGTGCGAGCTGGTCGTGGCAACCGTCGTGCATGCGTTGCAAAATGGAAGCGGTGCAGGGTTCAGTGTCCTCTCGATGCGGTGCAGGCAGCGGCTCGATGACGATCGTCCAGACGGTGTCTGTGAGACCAAGGCTTACGGTGCAGGGCGAGACAGTGCTCGATTCGGTGCTGGCAGGTTGCGGTGCAGGCGACAGAGCCGGTTAGCGGGAGCTGGCGTTGGTCGGCCCGGACGGCTGTGTGGGACGAGGCGGCACATCGTGAAACTTACGAGCGGTGCCCCCAGCCACAATGTGGTCACTGGTGTCGAAGTCAGCAGCAGTGTCAGTGAGACCAGGATGGCGAAGTGAAGCGAGGCGGTGCGGAGTGCGGTGCACACAGGTCACGGTGCAAGCAGCGGCTCGGTGGTGGCGGCGTCGGTCGTGAGACCAGGGTTGCAGTGCGAGATGCGGATGGTGCGGTCTGCGGTGCCGTCAGGACACAGAGCCAGCGACGGAGTTGGTGACGGTGTCAGTTGCATTTCGCTTCTCTGTGGCAGCTGAAACAGCGGTTCCAGAAGCGGTACCCAGAGGTTGGTGAAGTCTTTGCAGTCCCTGAGACTTCAGGACAGGAGGCCAGCTCTAATTCAGGCCCTTGGAGATACTCAATAAAGAAGTTGCAGAAGTTCCAGTCCTTTCACTGCCCAAGACAGAAGTAGCCACTGCAGGCCAACACAGCAAAGCACTCAGCAAAGTGGCAGTTCCTCTTCACAGCTTCTCCAGCTCTTCTTCTTGGCAGTCTTCTTGGTCCAAAAGAGTTCTAAAGTTCTGGGGTCTGGGCCCCAATATTTATACCACACAATCCTTTGTTCCCTGGAGGCAGAGAGTGCCTGTGCCCAGCCAGAACCAGTTCTGACCTCTCTGGTGCAGCTTCCTGGCAGGAGGTGGAGACAGCATTGTCAGAGGCAGACCAGGCCCATTCAGGTGAAAGGAAATCTCCTCCCCCTACTCTAAATGCAGCCCAGGTCTATTCAGCCCATCTCTGACCCATCTAGACTCTCTGGAGCCACTGCTCCTCCCCAGCCCCTGTCATCCCAAAGCCAGACAGTCAATCCATAAACCCAGCAGAGGCATACTGGTTCGCTAAGCAAGAAAATACCTACTTTCTAAAAGTGGTATTTTCAAACACAGAATGTAAAAATCACCTTTACTAAAAGATGCATCTTTAGATTCTGAGTTCAGGCATACTAGAGGTGTGGTGCAGCGGCCAGGGCAGCTGACTTCGGAGCACAGGGCTCACAGTTCGATCCCCGGCTCCGGCGGCAGCTCAGCTCAGCACCATGTGACTCTGGGCAATAGCTCACTTAATTTCCACGACTGCCCCCAGCGCCTTGAGACCCGTAAGGGTGAGTAGTTCGCGCTTTACAAATACATATTTATTATACTAAACTTTACTTTTCTACTTTGTTCCCAGGGGTAGTTATGTTTATAAGATGTTATAAACAAACTCCCCATTCTGTCCAATGGGAACAGGTAGCCTTGCAATAGTGAAAAACTAAATGGGCAGTAATTCACTATCAGGACATGCCACACACACCAGGGCATGTCCTACCTTTCACATACACTGCACCCTGCCCACAGGGGTACCTTGGGCCTACCTTAGGAGTGACTAACATGTAAGAAAAGGGAAGGTTAGGGCCTGGCAAGTGGGTACCCTTGCCAAGTCAACATGGCAGTACCAGACTGCACACAGGCTCTGCAATGGCAGGCCAGAGTTACATTTACAGGCTGCTTGTGTGGGTGGCACAATCAGTGCTGCAAGCCCACCAGCAGCATTTAATTTACAGGCCCTGGGCACACACAGTGCACTGTACTAGGGACTGACTAGTAAATCAAATCAGCCAATCATGGAAACACCAATCCATAACAACAATTTACAACAGGAGCACTTGCACTTTAACACTGAACAGCAGTGAGAAAGTGCGCAGAGTCACTAAACCAGCAAAAACAGAGTCAAAACCAGGAGGTCAGAAAGCAAAAAGACAGGGGAAACACGCCAAAAGATACCAAGTCTAACACATAACATAACAGTTTAGGGAGAAAGCAGATAGACTGGGGTCCTGATTAGCAGGATCCCAGTTAGACTAGTCGAAAACTGTGTGACATCAAGCAAAAAGTGGGGGTAACCATAAGAAGCAGATCCTACTTTCCTACACCATTGCAGAGACTGCTATTTCCTTTGGTCCTGATTGTATACAATTAGCCCATCACACTTTTCAATATTGAGGTATACAGATAAACTGTGACCCTAAAGATGTGTTAAACAGTAACCTCATGAAAGCTATCACCTTGTTGAGGTCACAAATTGAATTCTGGATTACCCTATCTCTATCAGTCGCAGGATGGCTAACTCTAGCTAAAATGGTCATGCTACCCCGCCTGTTGTATCATTATCTCAACCAGCCTGTGGTCATACCCGCATTGATCTTTAAGTTACTCAACTCCTTACTAATTGACCTGATGTGGGGCTCCAGGAGACACAGAGTAGGCCTACTCAAGATGCAGTTGCCGCCTAGCAGTGCTGGTATGGGCACCCCGGACTCCTATTGATTGGCGGGGCAACTGCAATGGGTATGCTATTGGCTGGCAGGCCATAACCTGTCCGAAATTGGCTATACACAGTGCATTCTTAAATTAGGTAAATTGCAGCAACGGCTCTTCCTGGGAATAGGGTCTCCTTCTCCACTACCTCTTCTACTCCGGATAGCTCTCACATACTGGAAGACTGCTCTATGTTGCACAAACTCGCTCCAACACTATGCCCCGAGTATCCCCCTCAGAGGTCTACCCAAATCCCTAGGTATGCTAACAACAAGGAGATTGTCGCCCTGGGAACAGGCCAGGACCATGACGGTTGGAGATCTCTTTTTAGACCAAAATCTAATGAGCCATCAGGAATTTACTCAAACTCATGGTCTGCAGGAGACGCTCTTTTGGACACATGCTAGCATCCGTCGATATGTCAGAGACCCCTAGACGCCACTCTGCTCTGAACCTGCTACCCACAAATTTATTCAAGCGGTACAGATTATGGGCCACGAATGGCGGCTACTCGAGTGGCTGTACGAGGGTCTGCGCTCACACCTTGCTGTACCCCTGAGCATTAGGCGCAACGAATGGGAGGACAAACTGCCCCACGTCCTACATGACAGGGAATGCAATTTTATCATTGAGGACCCCAGTAAGATTTCCTGCAACTCCCTTCTTCAAATGTATACAGTTCTCAATTTTACATACAGCTTACCTAACACCACAGAAAATCCATTGTTCCCTACAGCTTCCTCCAACTGTCCTTATTGACAAGCACCAGATGAGGATTTGTTGCACATGTTCTGTGCCTGTCCCTCATTGTCTCTGTATTGGGCAGCCATTTTGAGCACCTTGGCAGACCTGAAGGGGTATGAACATTGGGCACAGCTCAACTCTATCTACTGGGGATGTGCCCTAGGCCTAAAGGCTGCAGGGTTATGCATGTTTCATCGATCTAGCACTTCTATTGGCGAAACGGTGGAAATCCCCCATGACTTCCAGTGTTTTTCAATGGCGAGAGGATGTGGTGTGTTGGGGTACTGCGTAGAGGTATGCGCAGGGAAGCTTTTAAACAGCCCAATGCTATGGTGTGGGATGATATCCTTAACTCCTTTAAATCTCAAGAGGAGAGCACTGTAGAGACTCCGCTCTCTCTCACTACAAACTCCAATTTATCCGCTTTCCACTTACCGGGTCTTAGAACTGCCCTTTCCTCGCTGATATCACTTGTTTAACCACTGACACGGCACAGCCTGCTGTTGTTCTCTGCCTTACTCCATTATTCCTTGTTGTCTCTTTGCATTTTAGTTCACCTTCATGGCACCGGGACTACTCTCTGCATGATATTTTACAATATGTGTTCCACTCCCGCACCAATGTCTTGCCTCCATTATACAAATGCCCACATAGCACAATGTTTGGATGCCAGTATGGGGGTACGGGGTTTTTATTACTTTTGTTGTTATTGCATGTCATCCAGGAGGTAGGGTGGTCCTATTCTTTGCTATCGTGGTTTGCCATGTTTCAAACACTTTTACGGGCCGTTACAACAGCTATGCTAATATACGTTTTTTCTTTTTTCCAATGTTGGAAGTATACATCGCTGTATACGGAGTAATGTTACTGTACAATGTATGACCTAGCGACTGGAAGATTCACCTCTTATCATGCTATGTCTGCCTTGCTAGTGACTCAACAAAACACAAAAATGTTTGTGTTTAAAAAAAAAAAAAACAGTCCCTACTGATCCACCTACGGTCTAGCCCCTTCCATATCTTTTTATACTCTGGATACTCTGTGATCACAAACCTAATGCTGAATCCATACCCCATAATACCTAAATGTACCTGCCACATTAAGATTCAGTTAATTCCCCTTCCTGGCATTCCAATTCAGTATCCTCCTTGAATTTAAAACTGCAATATCGCTGACCGCATACAAAATAACTCTCAAGCACAGTCTTCCACCGTCAAATTTACACACATACACGCAAAGGACAATGCATTAACTCCCTTGCTTTTAATGAATAATGGTCATCGTATATTGTGTGGCAGTGTTTTAATGTCACTGACTAACCTCTCTCCCCATATTGCTGTTTGTTGCTATAAATCACTAAGGCCCTGATTAGAATTTCCTACCAATCACTGGTACAAATTTTGCACCCACTAATTACTGTCTGTAAAGGATGCATTAAATAGTGTATTCTCAATTTGCACCGATTCTGAATTTCGGCCCTTAAAATAATAAATAATGCACTTTTTGCACATTCCCTTCGGTTCCTTGGTATCCAAAATTGTATTTATGCACGATGTACCCACCCAGTTTGTGGCAAGTTTTTCATGCTGCAGATCGGGTGGGTAGAATCTTGGATGGGTCATTTTGTGCCCTGTTTGCAATCCTGTTTCAGATGCAAACAGGTATTTTTTATCAGGGCTTAAGTCTGTGTTATATGATGTTACTTGCATACATCATTTGCCTTCAATTTGCTTTGCAAATTTATGAAGTGATAATACACATGAAAGGTCTTCAATACTTAGACTTACAAATGAAAACTGCACTGCTTAGCTTGGAGCAAAAGGAACAGATGATGGACAGAATGATGAACAATGCAAACATTCACCCCCAGTCACAGATGTGGGTTTAATCCATCATATTTTTGCTCACCAGTTTAGGAGTATCATCTCTCATCAGCCAGGATAGCTTGAACCCAATGGCACAGTGAGCACGTATGCCCAGGGTTCCATACTTACTGGGCCACTGGATTCAAGCTAGCCTGGCTGATGAGGGGTGATACCCCAAAACCGGTCCCAGGATGCTTGTTTCCGGTCCAGGGAGGACCTGTCCTGGCAGTTCGGGCTGGATTGTTCCCATGGGGAGCAGGGTCAATACTGATTTGCAAATGGCTGCTTCCAAAATGGGGTGGTGTGGTGGGCAAAGAACAATGGATTAAACCCAGATCTGTGACTAAGGGTGAATGTTTGATTTGTTCAGCATTCCGTCCATCGTTTGTTCTTTTTGCTTTTTGTCGCCCTAAGTGGGAAGGATATGCCCAGACGTGGGTACCTTGCTCACTGTTACACTGAATTCAAGCTAGCCTGGAATTTAGAGGTGATACACCAAAACCGGTCCCAGGATGCTTGTTTCTTGTCCTGGGAGGACCTGGTCTAGCAGTTCTGGCTAAACTATTCCCATGGGGATCAGGGTCAAGACTGATATGCATATGGCTGGGTCTGAACTGGGCTGGCGTGGTGAGCAAAAAGATGATGGGTTAAAACTCAGATCCGTGACTGGGAGTGAATGTTTGATTTGTTCAGCATACTGTCCATCATTTGTTCTTTCTGCTTAGCTTGGAGGCAGGTACATATGTTGGTATTTCTGTGTTTTTTTTTGTAATGCCTAAAATCACACGCTCTGCTTTGTGTTGTGTTTCTTTAGAGGCTTGTGGTAGCAAATCTGTTTATGACGGGCCTGAGGAGGACGAGTACTCCACATTCCTGATCGACGACCCCCAGGAGACCTACAAAACACTAAGGCAAATCATATGTGCAGTTCAGACTTTGGAGAAGGAGCATGCCCAGTACAAGAGAGATAAGTTCAAGAAGACAAAATATGGGAGCCAGTGAGTATCTGTTAAATCCTCTGGGCCAGTCACAATGCAGATTAATGAAATGCTTTTAACAATTGTTTTTATATATTTTATACAGGGCTTTAGCTCTAGAAAAATAGTTTAGAAATCATGGGCTGAAACACGTATTTCACACGTCTAAAAAATGTCTCAAGACGCATACAGCACAGTCAAATGCAAACATCATTAGATCTGGAACACAGCCGCTTTACTCCTTTTACTTGGCTGATTTGTATACTTCAACTGTTCACTTATGGGGAGCTAATTGTTTCTTTTTCGTTAAACACACCATCAGAGTGCATGTGTTTTCTAGCTCTCTCTCTCTCTCGTGTGGTTCTCCTGATAACGCCGATTCTTATCTAATTATCTATAAGAACCTTCTGGTCGCCAAGATCTTTTTACCTGTTGAATAGTGTAAAGGAGAGAATCTCATCAGGTTAGACATCAGTATTCATTTTATCTGAAAGGACCACTGACTCCGAATTCAAGTTTGAGAATTTATTATCGCCAAAAATAACTGAACGTGCAAGCACCTCAACACGAGGTTAAAGAAATAGATGGGCACTAATACAAATAATAATCTACGCAAGAATCTCATCCGACTCAGGATAAGAAGAATAGAAAGTTCTAGGAGGACCAACCAGACTATGATTGCTCCTATTTCTAAGTTGCTCTTCATTGGCCTATCCAAGCTTAAAATCAATTGCTGTCCCTACACTAACGCTAAGTGGCATCCCTGCATAACGATTTTCCCAGGCAAGAAAGAATAAAAGGTGTCAGCTGTGAAGACTTCCTAAGAAGTGCAATCACATAATACCTAAGCTCAGCTCTGTCCTTCTCTCTGGTCTCCCCTACCTCTTCTCTGGCCTCCTCCCTCAGGGCACTATCCCTAATACAAAACCCCAATACAATTGTACACGCCTTTGTCACGCCTTCTTGGCCAGGTCTTCTTTCTTGTGCTTTTCCACTGAAACGGTGACTTCATCCTGGACGGTTGCGTTGACCTTGAGTCCCAGGCACCTTCTCCGCTGAAAGTATCATCCCTACATTCCATCTAACTCCCCGTACCATGCCTCCCCTCTCTCTAGCTTTTGAAAACAAAGAGTTAGTCTTACTAACGAGACATGTGTCCTTGCACCTGCAACAAAAGATACTTTCAACAGAAACCTTCTACTGTGCAAATTAAATCTACCGTTTGTACCCAGAGAGCCTTACCAAGAGAATCTTTTCACTGCCTACAAAAATAAGCTAACATAAGAATAAACCAGGCCTTCCCTAAGCCTATATGTAGTCAGGCCTTTACATATAACTTTTAAACACACATCTTATGTTTCCCTATAAGCATTTTCATTACACTTCATATGCAAACAATGAATTACATGTGCAACTTTAATATGGTGCACGTTTAAACTACTGCAATTACATTACATCCACGAACTAATTTCTCTATGCATTATGTTCACACAATTCAATAAGCATTACATTACATCATTATCCTAGCACCATTATACTGCCGAGTTCACTTTGTCTCAGTGAACTACTCATTCTTTACTAAACATGCATGGGTATACAATGGAATATAAACGAATATATGTCTGAATACATATGGGTGCGGCCTATCAGTGATTATGATGCACCCCTACAATTCACAAGAACATTTCGCTCTATCAGTTCCCCCTTTGATGACTCCTGTCATCACATTTCATTCTACTCCCTCGGAGAAGGAACCGACCTAAACAGAACTTGTTCCCATCTTCCCTGATCTGAAGTTCTCCATGCTCTTGAGCCTTTGATACTGATTGTCCTGCAATCTTGCCAATCTCATGTCATTTTCCCTCAAAGCTCTCTTGACTCTGCCTGCTCGATACCACTTGTAGGCCTTGATCATAATCCACAAGCCAGCCACACAAACCACCAAAATAAGGAGTGGTCTCAGGAAGTACCCAAGGAATCCCTTTCCTAGGTTCGCAAACCAACCTCCCACTTGACCAAAACCCTTTCCGACCTTTTCCCAGGCCCCTTCTTCGGTCAAATCCGCTATCTTTGTGTGGATCATAGTGATGTTACTTATATATTTCTCCAGATCCTTGCTACGGTCTGGTATATAAGTGCAGCACTCTTGAACCTTCAGCATTTTACAGACTCCGCCCTCTTTTGCCAATAGGACATCTAAAGCAAGGCGATTCTGCAAAACCATTCCCCTTATCGACAACATCTCTCCTTCCACCAACACCAACGACTTTGCTGTGTTCATCGAAAATTCATCCACCACAGTCGCTAACCTCCGGATCTTCACATCATTCAAGACTACTCCTAGACTAGGTATCATGGCTCCAAAGATATCCCCCACAACGATTCCTGCACTTGCAGCTCTTCTCGTTCTTGAATGCTCTCCACCCTCCAGAAGATTTAAGTCTTCTGTATGGTAAATCTTTGGAAATATTATTGACAAATAACATGTTCCATACCAATTTGCAGGCAACCTCACATAAGCATTTTTCCCACATACGTAATACACCGTAGGTATCACTTGTACAGGACCTTGGAGAAAATCTTTTGCCACATCTGCCATGGTGAAAACGTGATCACAAGTACTCTGTCCCACTGGAACCTTTTCGTAGTAAGTCTGATAACGCCTTATACACAACTTACCCCTCTGCTCCTTATCTAACGCTATAGGACCATAGCTTCCCCTGGTCTTATGCAACCGTTCTTCATCTGTCCAATCAGTCCTGTGATGTCCCATATCTCGGGATTCAGTCAGCTTTCTATACCTATCTTCAACCTGATCTACAAACTTTCTCTCTACATCCGACATCAAACAAGTCAGATTGTTTCTGTGTGCAAATGCTGTATCCAATTCCAAACTCGGTATGAAGTACTTCCTCAGTCTGTCCTCGGTCTTATAATAGTCATACTTATTCAAATGCTTGTAAGCTGGGACTTCAGGAAGCACTGCGTCGAAATTGGAAAAGAAATACTCGAACTGCTCTCTCTCATAAAACAAACTAAGCAAAAGACTACATGAAATACCATAAGTCAGTGGAAGATGATGATACCTAATACCCTCATCCACCGAAGTAGGCAACTGCATACACACATAACAATCTTTCGCATCCATCACGTCAACATACTCATACAACAACTTAGCATACGCATTAAGCTTAAAATCACCCTTAGACAAATCTACATGTAATCTACGACTTTCTTCTAATAACATAGCTCTATCAGCTGCCCTGTCTACCCCCTTCTGACTAGGTGTGATAGGTGTGGGTGTCCCTGTCACTGCCTCTACTTCTGGCTCATGCGAACCAGTATATGAGACTACAACTACTATGATTATAGAAATTATCACACTACTTATAAGAATGCCTATAATCCACTTTGCTCTACGATTGGGATTTCCCGGTTCCATGATTTCGAAAGTTCTCAAAAGTCTTGGTTATCGCAAAGAACTCAGAAAAGTCTCTGTCCTTTATTTATGACTTGCTTAACCAGCTCGAGCAACCATGAAATTTCCGGGCTTTCCCTTTCCGATCACAACTTATTTACACAGTCCAGAAAAAGACTTCCCTAGTTTTTCGTTCCTCTTCTTGTGGAAAGTCCCTAAGTTTATTCTTCTTCCACTCGGACCTAGGTTATCTTCTTCTTTTAGACTTTTATTTACAGTTCATAACTGATCCACAATGAGATCCTCATTGAGCAAGACCAGAACGTGATACAAAAGTTCAAGACGCAAAATCAGCACTTCATGTGAAAACGGCTCAACTCCAAAAGGCGGGAATTCGAGTCGATGCAAAAGCAAGTTTCGGACTTCACTCAGAAGCGGGGATTCGGAACCGTGAGTGTCAGTGTTCCTTCTATCTCGAGCCCTGGCATCCGCAGCACCACCTTCACCACCACATTCGGGCTCCGACAGACCACTTCCACTGACCTCAGTCTTCCCGTACTCACCACCCCCTGCATCAAACACAGTGTAAGTCCACTCAGGGGTAGAGTATCTGCGACAAGGCACTCTTGTTCTCTTTGACCTTCGCCGATTGTCTTGTGCTTGGTCTTCGTCACTTGCTTCTGTTTCAGATACTTCAGACACTGGAGCAAGGTCTCTTTCAGGTGCTAACCTCAAGTTCAGTCGCCTCTGTCTCTCAGGCCAACTTTCTGCACGTCTGTTCGTTTGTCTGCCTTCCCCTTCTATACCCAGTGCACTACTTCCTCTTTCGGCTGAATCTGACTCTTCTCCGCCCACTGCACCGTTTCTATCTTCGGTGTCTGTATCAGGGTTCGAACTGTGGAAACCCCCTTCAGCTTGCTCTAGTGCACCACCAGTTGTGTCAGCGACCCTTACAGCTTGACTTGTCCTCTCATGTGGCCCTGCCACATCCGCTGGGTTTTCATTTACGAGAGGAGCTGTTTCTTCCAAGGGTGCTGGAACTCTGCGGGTATGGGAAGCATGCACCCAGTTCGGCAATCCTCCACACTTTACTGCTGTGTTCGTGATCAGAATCACCTGATACGGGCCACGCCAACGGGCATCCAAACAACTCTTCCTCACGTGCTTCCGGACGAGCACCCAGTCACCGGGACACAAGTCGTGGCACAGATCACTCGAGGCTGGAACCACAGCTGCTTGCACCTGCTGGGATACAGAACGGACCACATCAGAGAGTCCTTTACAGTAATCGAGAATCAAATCATCAGTGATGCTTATCAAGGCTGTAGCTGGTACTGCTGGCAGTCTCATTGCCCTCCCCATTAATATTTCATGGGGGACAACCCGGTCTTTCTGTCTGGGACACTTCGCATGCTCATGAGCACCAGTGGCAAGGCGTCGGGCCATTTCAGGGATGTCGAAGAACACATTTTTGCCATCCGGGCTTTCAAAGTTCCATTAACTTGTTCCACCATCCCAGAAGCCTCCGGTCTGTAACTACAGTGGAGTCTCTGGTCAATGTTCAATGCTGCACAAAGTAACTTCATGATTTCGCTATGGAAGTGCCCTCCTCTATCTGATTCCAAAGAGGTCGGGATCCCGAATCTAGGGATAAGCTCCCTCAACAATAATTTAGCCACTGTCAGAGTGTCACACCTGCGTGTGGGGTAAGCCTCCACCCACCGTGAGAATACACATACTATCACTAGAATGTACCTCAAGCCATTGCACCTAGGCATCTCCACGAAATCCAACTGTAGTCTATTGAAGGGCCCTCCTGACCTTCCAATGTGGCTCAATGTAACTACAGTTTTCTTTCCGGCATTCATCTGTTGACACGTAACACACCTCTGACATACCGTCTCAGCCATTGCTCGGAACCGTGGGTTATACCACGTCTGTCTGAACACTCTCATCATTGCGTCTCTACCCAGGTGTGCCTGTCCATGTATCAATCTTGCCATCGGACTCAGCAATTCTTCCGGCAACACAGCTCTCCCATCGTTTGATACCCAAACATCCACGTCTCCTTTCTCACACCCAGCTTTGATCCATCCCTCTCTCTCCTGGTTAGAAACTTCATCCTGCAATCGCTTAAGCTCTTCCCAAGTGTCTGCCATGGTCAACATTATGCTGAGATCGGTTCCCTCTTGGCTCTCTTCTATCTCTCTTCCTGTGAATATGCATCCTTGTTCTGCGCAGAAGCGGGCTACCTCATCCGCGTAGTTATTACCCAAGGATACAAAGTCCTCCCCCTTCCCATGGGCTGAACACTTTACCACAGCAATTTCTTTCGGATGCTGTAATGCTTCTAACAATTGTCTTACATATTCTCCATTACGAATGGGTGAGCCAGATGATGTCAAAAATCCCCTCTGAGACCATAATTGCCCGAAGTCATGCACCACGCCAAAGCCGTATTGGCTGTCTGTGTAAATCGTGATTCGAATTCGATCAGCGGCCAAACAGGCACGGGTCAAGGCAATGATCTCAGCTACCTGCGCGGAGCGTACTCCTTCTAGGCAAGCAGCGTCGACCACTCCTGAAATGGTACATACAGCAAACGCTGCTCTCAATTGCCCCACACTGTCTCTTAAGCATGAACCATCGACAAAGAAAATTTCATCTGGGTCAGCCAATGGCTCATCGACAATGTCAGGTCTCGGTTTGGTGCAAAGTTCGGTCACATCGAGACAATCATGGTCCGCACAATCTTCATCATCTGTATTCGGTGTAGGCATCAATGTTGCAGGGTTCAAGACAGAGCACCTTTTCAGAGTCACATTCTCTGCGGCAAGTATGACTTGCTCGTACCTCGTTAACCTATTGTTCGTTAGGTGCTGGGTCTTGGTCCTGGTCATTAATAACTCAACCGAATGTGGCACATGTACAGTCAATGGATGTCCCATTACAATGCTTTCACATCTTTCAATGCTGACACCTGTTGCAGCAACGGATCTTAGACATCCGGGCAACGCAGAAGCTACTGGATCTAAAGTAGCTGAAAAGTAGGCAACTGGTCTACGGACACCTCCATGGTTCTGAGCTAACACTGCTAATGCACATCCTTCCCTCTCGTAACAAAACAATGAAAAGGTCTTGTTGTAATCAGGCATTCCCAGTGCCGGAGCTCTGCACAAATCCTCTCTCAGTTTCAGGAATGATATCAAGCACTCCTCGTCCCATGGTACCGGATCACTCACGTCCCTGTGCGTAAGCCTCTGCAGAGGCTTTGCTCTCAAGGAGAAACTAGGAATCCACTGTCGACAATAGCCAACCATTCCCAGAAACATCCTAACTTCTCTCTGTGTCGTGGGTACTGCCATGCTCATTATTGCCTCAATTCGATCTGGTGACACCTTCCTCTTGCCTTTTTCCAATCTGTGTCCCAAGTACTGTACTTCTTTCAAACAGTACTGCAGCTTGTTAGGGGACACCTTATGTCCGTTCTCTGCTAAGTGGTTCAACAATGCTACAGTGTCAATTCTGCAAGCATCTTCTGTTTCTGCGGCAATGAGCAAGTCATCTATGTATTGCACGAGAACTGAGTTCTGTGGCAACACAAGACTCTCAAGGTTCTTCTTCAGGATCTGGTTAAAGATCGATGGGCTTTCTGTATACCCTTGAGGGATACGACACCATGTTAACACTCGATTTTCTAGCCTGAACGCAAAGAGAAATTGGCTTTCCTCGTGGAGCGGTATCGAAAAGAAGGCTTGACACAAATCGATAACCGTAAACCACTCGGCTTCACATGGGATCTGGAACAGTATTACTGAAGGATTCGGTACCACTGGACAACAAGGGACAACTATCGTGTTGACCTTTCGCAGGTCTTGCACGATCCTGTACTTCCCGCTCGGTTTCTGTAGTCCCATTATGGGTGAATTACAGGGACTACCTCTGATCTCTTTTAAAATACCCTTCTCAATGAAAGTCTCGATCACAGGTTTTATTCCTGCAATCGTTTCTGTCGACAGGTTGTATTGAGGTGTTCTTGGGAAATCAACATTCTGTTTCACCTCAATCCGCACTGGTTCAACCCCTCTGATTAGACCTATTTCGTCTCCTGCGAAATCCCACACCACAGACGACACTGCGTCTCTCAGATCAGGTGGAAGTTCTTCCACCGTCACCATTGGGTACAGATCTATACACAGATGCTGATTGGCAATCTTAAAGTCAGCATCGTCATCTCTCGTCTGAACCTCCACTCCCCGTGGTGTACAGTAAATCGTGCAGTTCAACTTGCACAACAGATCTCTCCCTAAAAGGCAAACTGGACCCGTATCACACACTACAAACTGATGTCTAGTTTGGAAAGAACCTATCTTTACTAAGATCGGTTCTGTCAATGGGCTGCTCATCTTCTTGTTCGCTACTCCAACAACCTGGATCGATTGTCCCGAGAGGGGTAGGTTAGGGACTACTGCAGATCTTACAGTAGACCGGGTAGCTCCAGTATCAACCAAAAGTGTTGCAGGATTGCCCTCAATCTCTGCCTCCACAAAAGGTCCCCTCTGGTCTACCTCCAAGACCGCTCCAAGTGTGCAGTCTTCCTCCCCCTCAGGCACCGTCAGGATAAAGGGTCTGAGCTATCCTCATCATAGCGTTCGAACAGGGGCATCTGTTGGTACGTTCGTGTTCCTTGTGAAATCCTTGGAGCTTGGGGAATCTGAGCGTGAGAATTGTAAACCCCCCTTTCATCGTTCTAGGTCTCGTTATTGTGTTAACCACCTCTTGCGCGGGTGCCTGAGCCCCCTCTTCCTCTTCCTGTACCTGATTAGCTGGGTTCAAAGGACACTCGCGTTTCCAATGTCCGACCTGGCGACAAAGATGACACGCAGTGGTCTTCTTCAATGTGGCCACGTCCACTCCTGTCTTGGGGTCTACTGGTTTTCCCTTTCCCTGTACCTGCCCATTCTGGTTTCCTTGGAAATTTCCTTGCTTTCTTCCTAAGGTCCCTCCACTAGGCTGACTCTGTGCTGTCTGCATCTGGACAAGCATCAATTTGTCTTTTAGCTTTCGATGTTTCGATTCCACCTCATCACTACAGTATCTCGCATATCGCAAAATTTCATCTAGTGGCTTGTTCTGCCAGCAGATCAAATGGTGCTGTATCATGAGGCTGATTTCCCCTCTCAGACCCGTTACAAACTTTGAGACAAACTGTCCCATATCCTTAGGGTCCAAAACATCTAACCCACTATACTGTTTAAAAACTTGCAGAAGTCTTTCATAATATTCATGCACCGTTTCCTTGGGTTCCTGTACAGTCCGATCTATCTTAACCCAATCTATATCCTGAGGTGAAATCTTCGACTTCAACCACGTAATCACCTGCTCATACTTTTTCATGACATCAGGTGATGGACCATTTGTAACCGCCTCTCTTTTCGGTTCCGAAGTCGGCCACTCAATAGCGACTTTACATGCTGTCCACAAATCTCCTGGTACCACTATGTCAAACAAAGTATTCAAATCAATCCACAATACTTTTGAAATCTTCACAAACCGCTCAACCTGCTTGTACCACTCCACCGGTTTTTCCCTCAGCCGAGGAAAATCATTTGTAAATGCAGCCAAATCACCTCTATTCCACGGCACATGCACGTACCCTCCATTCTGTACTTCCCGTAAAGGAAAATTTCCAACACCCGTCGCCCCCCTCCTGGCGGCGGCGTTTCCCCTTCTGCTCTCTTTACTGGTTTCTTTTTGGACCACCTTTCTTCCCATTTGTCCAACAAAATCCATATTCTCATTCCTATGATCAGGTCTCTGGTGTGCGTCTTTAATCCTGTGATTCTTTTCTCCTCCAACTCCTGATCACTGTAATGCAATCTATGTGGTCCCTGCAACGCTTTAGTTTTGTTCAGGTCCACCTCATATCTTTTGGCCAATTCCTTCAATCTATCATGTGCCATTCTAGCTTTTCGAGTCACATCTTTTGCTACAAACAGCAGCTCATCTGATCCATAAATTTCTATCCTTTCCAAAGGCAGACCCCCACTGATCATTTCGTCTACCTCTGCTTTCAGCCTCACTACGTCTAGCAACCTTGCCTGTACTGCACTCCTCAGTACGTCTCGACAACCCGAGCCATCTCGCTCATCACAGTCACTATTCTGTCCTTGTGACCTATTCCCTTCTATATTCCTGGAACCTGGTCTGTCTTCCGAGACATTTTGTGCCCTATCTCTTTGCATCCTATCCTCTTGGTTCGTTACTGTTGGTGTCCACTCCCTCAAAGCTGACTTAGATTCCCGTAAAGACCTCGGTCTTTCCGGTCTCTCCTCTTCTCGCCCACATGAAGAGTCCGCAGTAGCCGGTAACGGCGTACTTGTCTCCATTGGTCTTGGGAAATGAACCACCCTTACTCCAAACCCATTCCCACTCTCACTGTTTCCTTCTTCCCTTCTCATCGGTACGGAGCTCCCTTCTCTCACTCGGTCTGGGTCATATACCGGTACTATAGGGCCAATGGTAACCGGTACTGTCAAGGAGTCCGGTAATCTTGTGTTCCCCGCAGGAGGCTGTGTTATCATAGACGCCGTTGCCCCTCCGTTCCTGTGGAAATTCTTCCCACTACTCTCATGCTAGTCTGGTTCTGGCTCTCATCAACTATTGCCACTGCTGGGGTCGTCTTTCCCTCTTCTGAATCTGGGTTAAATGGTGGTGGCCTCTCCGCCAACATCCTATCCAACAAACTGTCATCTAGATCACTGTCGTCCTCATCGATTCTTATTATTTTCCCATTTTGTACTAACAATGGGTACAACTTATCTCCTTCGATCGTGTCTGCTCTCCACCTTTTCTCCAAGGCATCCCACCTTGCATCTTGAAATGCCCTGACCGATTTCTTCACCCTTTCTTGGCATCTGTCCTTCTTCCTATCATACGCTGCCCTTATCCACGCATGTAGTGCCTCAAACTGTGTTGGTCTAGGTAGTGGTCGTAATGAAGCCATTACACTCTTGAGCTGGTACAGCACCTCTAACCTGAAAGTACCATATCGAGGGAACGACAATTCTCCTTCTGCTTCTGTCATTTTATGCCAATTCTCAAGCCAAATTATGGTATGCAATCCTACATTCTTTGCCATATAATGTGCTGGTGTATCCTCGGGAGGAGCTTCCTCTCCCTCCCGAACAACCACATGTCTATCACCTCTACAAAGTTCCCTTAAAGCTTTAAAACATTTCATGATGAATCAACTTTGTATTTGCACTCAAAATGTCCGCTTTTACTTCCTGATTCCAATCCACCAATACCAGCGCGGTTCACACCAACCGGCCTATCGCAGCGCGGCACTGTTCTGACGTCACTTTTCCTCCGCTCGCAGCAGTTCCCCTCCTTTCTAATTCACTTGTTCTCGCTCGCATCTGTCCCAGTCATACTCTGAAATAATGTCCGTCCTACCGAACAATTACCTCTCTGACCGTCGGTCTTACTAGTGACCGATCAGCCTCTTGAGCTTGTTGACCTCAATCTGGCAATCATCTGTCCGCGAAACGACCGGACAATCGCCTTTAGCACACTCGATAGGATTCAATCATTCGATGTTCTGCACACAATAACCTACGACCTGCGTTGGTTATTCACACACTCACTCATGTGTTCCCTATCTTCAGTGGGTCTGTCAATGACGTCTCGTGACCCCCACAACTCTGGTCAACGTTCTCAACTCTGGGTGTATTCTACACCACAATAAATCTCCCGGTCCCGCGCGCGCTCACGGTCCGTTTCTCAATCACACAACTCTCGTTCCAACTCCGCAAGACATCACACAACAATAAAACACCGCAATCTACCAAACATCACTCTTTTCATACTCACTCTACTACGAACTGCTACTTCCGCCGCACCGTCACTCTCCGTCAGTTTTCCACGACCTCCGACATCCTTCTCCCGCGGTCCTCTGGATCTGCGTCACTCGGACTCTATGGGGCAACTTAGTCTCCTATCTTGCTCTAGATCTCCCCTTACCATCAAAGGTAACCATCCTACTCTGCTACCAACTGATAACGCCGATTCTTATCTAATTATCTATAAGAACCTTCTGGTCGCCAAGATCTTTTTACCTGTTGAATAGTGTAAAGGAGAGAATCTCATCAGGTTAGACATCAGCATTCATTTTATCTGAAAGGACCACTGACTCCGAATTCAAGTTTGAGAATTTATTATCGCCAAAAATAACTGAACGTGCAAGCACCTCAACACGAGGTTAAAGAAATAGATGGGCACTAATACAAATAATAATCTACGCAAGAATCTCATCCGACTCAGGATAAGAAGAATAGAAAGTTCTAGGAGGACCAACCAGACTATGATTGCTCCTATTTCTAAGTTGCTCTTCATTGGCCTAAACAAGCTTAAAATCAATTGCTGTCCCTACACTAACGCTAAGTGGCATCCCTGCATAACGATTTTCCCAGGCAAGAAAGAATAAAAGGTGTCAGCTGTGAAGACTTCCTAAGAAGTGCAATCACAATAATACCTAAGCTCAGCTCTGTCCTTCTCTCTGGTCTCCCCTACCTCTTCTCTGGCCTCCTCCCTCAGGGCACTATCCCTAATACAAAACCCCAATACAATTGTACACGCCTTTGTCACGCCTGCTTGGCCAGGTCTTCTTTCTTGTGCTTTTCCACTGAAACGGTGACTTCATCCTGGACGGTTGCGTTGACCTTGAGTCCCAGGCACCTTCTCCGCTGAAAGTATCATCCCTACATTCCATCTAACTCCCCGTACCATGCCTCCCCTCTCTCTAGCTTTTGAAAACAAAGAGTTAGTCTTACTAACGAGACATGTGTCCTTGCACCTGCAACAAAAGATACTTTCAACAGAAACCTTCTACTGTGCAAATTAAATCTACCGTTTGTACCCAGAGAGCCTTACCAAGAGAATCTTTTCACTGCCTACAAAAATAAGCTAACATAAGAATAAACCAGGCCTTCCCTAAGCCTATATGTAGTCAGGCCTTTACATATAACTTTTAAACACACATCTTATGTTTCCCTATAAGCATTTTCATTACACTTCATATGCAAACAATGAATTACATGTGCAACTTTAATATGGTGCACGTTTAAACTACTGCAATTACATTACATCCACGAACTAATTTCTCTATGCATTATGTTCACACAATTCAATAAGCATTACATTACATCATTATCCTAGCACCATTATACTGCCGAGTTCACTTTGTCTCAGTGAACTACTCATTCTTTACTAAACATGCATGGGTATACAATGGAATATAAACGAATATATGTCTGAATACATATGGGTGCGGCCTATCAGTGATTATGATGCACCCCTACAATTCACAAGAACATTTCGCTCTATCACTCCCACCTGTCAAAATTCCTGCCCCCATGTGCACCCGCGCTCCGTGTTGCTCTCTCACTTGTGTGCTGCTTTTCCCATCATCACCCCACCCTGAATTTATTTTTATTTTATCCCCCAGCGTCCCATTGCTTCCCCCCCACGTGCTCCTCTGTTGCTCCCTCGCCCCTCATGTTTATTTTTTTTATGGCCATCAGCTGCCAGTTGTTTCTAGGCATTCTGCTACAAGAGGAGCGCTTTTGCATGCTTAAAATTTAATTGTTTTTATTGACCAATCTGAATGGCATCTGCCATCTTAGATCGGTCAATAAAAAAAAGAAAATGGTGCCCACGTCATTCTGTAGGTGCATGCATATGTTGATGTGTGTGACTGAGTACTCATAGCACGTATGCACCTACAAAATGGCACAACTGGCTAAAGCAGCCACATCATTGCACCTTTTTTTCGTTTATGTTTTTATTTTTCCCGATGCTCCACAACATCAAAAAAAAAGCATTGGCATATACTTGGCATGAGTATAGTGAAGTAGTAACTGGTATCTCCACTGCTTTCTATTTTTACTGCAGCTTCACCTACTGTAATGGCCTGTACTGTGGCCTTCCCCAGCAAAAAGCAGCCACGTCATTGCGCCTTTTTTTTTTTTTCGCCTAGTGATCCACAGCATCAGAAAAAGCATTGACATAGACCTGGCATGTGTAGAGTGAAGGGGTAGCCAAGTATCTCCACTGCTCTTTTTTGGTGCAGCTTTGCCTCCTGTAATGGCCTGTACTGGGGCCTTCCTCAGTATAAGTCAAGAACTATTGAGACCATGTGAGGAGAGGACATCTCACCTGTCCTTGCGAATCGTCACTGACTTCCGGTTCCGGTTACAGAACTTGTGACACATGAAATCAGCCTCTGTGCTTGTGCTGCAAAAATCACTGACTGGAATGTGTCTATCACTTTTGGTTAAGCAATTTAAATGGTATGCCTCGCCTCCTTATGCGCTTTATGAATGGAGAGCTGTAAAGCGTCCGAAAGCACGGACTCGAGGACATGGCTTCCTAATTCAGGCTGCCACTGGGTGGCATTTATTTCTAGACTCCCTGTGGTACATACTGGCCATTTGTCATCTTTCAGTCAATCGAAAACATGCTACTTATGCAATGTCTTCTGCCTGGCACTGTAAGAAGTAGATTTACTTTTTTTTTATTATGCTCTTCGACTAGCACCATAAAGCTTTAGCTTTGTTGCCATGAGTGCTCACTGTAAAATACATATATACCTATTGGCTGATGCTGAAGAACGTTATATGGAACCCAAGTACTAAGCATTTCATCTGTCAGTAATTAGCATTCAGAACACAGGTACATCTCAAAAATAAACTAATAACGGTTCCTGGGATTAGCTGCCCTGAAGATGGAATTGCATAACGTTGAAGCTAAAGTCGGCTTTGGGTTTCGTCGTGCTTCTGCGTTCGTCGTCATGTTCTTGAAGCCTGAGATTCAAGACGTGCGTCTATTTACTGAAGTCTTTTAAGATCTTAAATGAATTCCTGATCCTGCCACAAGAGGGAGGAAGATGCAAGACTATAAATATTTGAAATAAACAAAATTGCACGAGTGAAAGTGTTTTTATTTTTAGCTGTATAAGGCGAATAGTGTGTTATGTACCCGAATTTCTGCATTTTTGTATCCATGATATCCTTTACTGGGAAAAATATTCCGACATTTTAAAAGTAAAATGTGAAGAAATGAGGATATTCCGCCTTGGATACCTCTTTAGAATTGAGGCAAAGTTGAACTAATCGATGACCCCTGAACCCTATCTCAGTCTTGAATGGGTTCCACGGCAGATGTGATAAAATTGTGAAGTTTGTGGCAGGGGGCCCTCTTTGGAAATGAAGTCCCTGCTGCTTGCATACCAGGCACCAGGACACATACAATCAGGGCACAAGTCCTAAAAAAAGAAGTGGGGAGACTAACCTAGTTAATCAATATGCAAGTGACATCACAGCACGTGACATCGCGGCGCGTGAGGCGCGTGACATCGCGGCGCGTGACATCACAGGAAGTGGCATCACAAGAAGTGACATCAGATCTTAAGCCCTCACATATATATGTTTAGCAGGTGTATCATGAGTACATTTGAGCACATCTCGAATATACTTGCAAACCCTCCTGATTTAGGCAGAAGATTCACACTTTTGTAGACTACACATAAAACAATGTTGCCTTTTGTCAGCGTAAAGCTTCCTCTAGCCATAGTGCTTTTTAAAAAAAAAAAAAAAAAAAATTAAATTATTTTGTTATTCATTTTTTGAGAGAAACATACAATACCAACAATCTTGGTTACATGAGTGCAGTTACAATACTTATAATCCATCTTAAGTGGTGCATACAATAACGTACAGTTTCAGGGACAGCGTGCTCAAGGCCAGCTGCCACATTATCCACCTTACGCATGGACATTACGTTTGCCTACACATAATAGTCCACAGTATTTGACATTTCAATCACATACCCGGCAGTCCCATCAATGCCTCCCGCTTGTGCCCCATGTAGCCTGCGTGAGTTATCTCGACTTCCAGCTAGAATCCCTGGCAAGTGCATCATTCTACGTATCTGGACCAGCAGTGTACTGCTCCGTTGGTGCTGGAGTGTCCCTCCCCGCTCCCTCGCTGTGAACTCGCAGCCGTATTCTTGCGGCCAGTGGCTCCATAGCAATAGCAAAGAGCAATGGGGAGAGGGGGCACCCCTGACGAGTGCCACGAGATATGTCAAATGCGTCCGATATGAGGCCATTAGCCAGCAGACGGGCTTTGGGCTCCGTATAGAGTAGTTGGATCAATTTAATAAATTTAGGACTCAGGCCTAAGGGAGGGAGCCGCCAGCTAAACGCCCTTGGCTGGGTATCCGGAACGCGCCAGACCAGCAGCACCGGGGCGTGGTCCGAAAGTGTGCGCGGGAGGTGCCTCACTGCCACCGTCCAGGACAATACATCTCCCGTGAGCAGCCAGTAATCTAGCCTAGACCACGCCTTGTGGTGTGCAGTAATGCAGGTTCCCTCCCTCAGGTCAGGATTATATGCGCGCCAAGCATCCCGCAAACCATTGTCCCGCACTATCGAATTCAGCAGCTGTGAGGCCCTGGAGTGAGGGTTTCGCGACGCTCCATCTCTATCTAGTGTATTATTTAACACAACATTAAAGTCCCCTCCCCAAATGACAGTGTCACAGCCCATCTGCACTATTTTTGTCCAGATGTCTAATAGAAACTGCGGATCATCAATGTTGGGGCCATATATGGCCGCTAGTGTCACTCGTGTGGCATATAAGTATCCGGATACCAGGACATACCGCCCGTCCCCATCCACCAGTGTTTCTGCCCTTCTCCAGCTCAGCCCGCGCCGCAACAATATAGAGACCCCCCTAGCATAGTTAGAGTATGTGGATGAATGAGTCTCGTCCCAGTACTTATGTCGAATTTTAGCGTCCCTATCACAGTGCAGGTGCATTTCCTGCAAAAAACAGACGTCTACATGGTGTCTACGTAAGTATGCATGTACCAGCCGAGCTTTCTTAAAATCGTTTAACCCACGTATGTTCCATGTTAAAAATTTGACTTCAGCCATACATCAAGCGACATATTGTCAAATAACAAGCGTAATTCCCTAGGTGCCCCGCACCTCCCCCATCTCCCTCAGGCCTTACGCACCCAGAATACCAATTTCGGACTGCCCCTGCACCAAGATGAAAAAATAAGGAACAACATTGAGTTTCTCTCTTTATGTGAAGAACCGCCCCCCACCCTCCTCCCACTACAACCTCCCAAATAGGTCGAGAAAATGTCTCCCCCCCCTACAAGCCCCACCCAAAAACAATCTTAAAGGTCTTAAACCCATGGGAGATCTCCCTGTGGGGGCGGGTAGCAACAGCAGCACCCTCACCAATTGGCAGGGTGGTCGGGCTAAGGATTACCCTGATAACAATTCTCATTAACAATTAACCTTAGAACTAAACGCTGCGCAAACTGAGCGTTGAATGAAACATAGGCTCATCGTGTCTACCAGACTCCCACTTAACAGAGCTAGGAAACCAATTCTATTTCGACTGGGGCGAACCACTGCGAACAGAACATATGATGCCAATATCCACACATTAGTTTCAAGGTCAAAGAAGACCTAGCTATCAGTCATTATCATCAAGGGTTCCCTGCGAGCCATGTGCATCCCTTGGCGAGCTCTGCTGCGACTTCCGGGGGCAGATGTGTTTTGCATATTTGAGGGCGGACTTGGCATCCGTGAAGAAGTGTGCCTGTCCCTCATAAGTGATCTTTAACTTAGCTGGGTACAGCATTGCATAGGGAATGGAGGACGCCTGCAGCATACGTTTCGCAGGAAGGAACTCCCTGCGTGCTCCCTGTACCGCTGGGGTGTAGTCAGGGAAAAAGGACAGTGTATTACCCTGATGTGTTACCAGGCTTTTCACTCGAGCCTCCCTCAGTATTGCATCCCTGTCGGCGTAGTTCAATACACGTGCTATTATAGGGCGCGGCGGCAGTCCAGGCGCCGGCTTAGGCCCCAGTGAACGATGAGCGCGCTCCACCGCCATCAGTGGTGAGAGGGCCGGACCGAACAGTTCTTGCAGCAGCGTGGTAATATAGGGCTCCATCCTTGTTATAGCCGTTGTCTCTGGAAGGCCAAGAATGCGGATGTTGTTCCGCCGAGACCGTGCCTCCAAGTCCTCGTTCTTGGCTTTGATCACTTCTAGTACTTTTTCCATGTTCAACATCTGTGTCCTGGTCTCCGAGTGCGAGTCCTGGGTGTCAGAGAGCCTGTTTTCTAGGAGGTCTAAGCGCGTTTCGTGCGTGTCCACTCTTTTCTTCACTGTGTCGAGGCTTGCTGTCAAAGAGTCTATTTTCCCATCTATGGTTTTTAAGCTGGACCGCATGTCTTGCAGAATAGACCTCAGATCTTCCTCTTGCTGGTCCTGATCCTCCTGCATACTTGACGCCCCCCCCCCCCCAGGTCCGCCGAAGTCTCCGCGGTGCGCGTCTGGCGCTTCTCAAAGGGGATTTTGGGCTGTTTAGGGTCTGCTTTACCCATTTCTCCACGTAGTCAGGACCTCTCAGCACCCCGCCGGACGAACAACACTCGGCCAGCACCCCAGGCCAGTTAGACCCCCGGCCGGCGTATCACAGCTGGCTGCACAACGGGACTATAAGCACAACAGTAACAGCGTCCCACTGACTAGAATGGCTTCTTGAGTCACAAAGGCAGCTCAGATGAGTCAGCAGCACGTGTTCCAGGAATCGCCGCTCACCACTCGCAGTTTCCGGGTCTCAGCTAGCCCCCGGGTCCATTCTCAAGTCGCCAGGTTCTGCGAATTTAGCCACGCACTCAGGGGTGACCTCAGCTCCGGCCTCGCAGCGCCGCAGGTGGCTGGCGGCAGGGGGAGCGCCCTGTAAGCGGTTGACCCACAGCTTCAACAAGCCGGCCTCTTCCCCATGCGTGTTCTCACTCTCCGCGGCAGGCTACCGCCCGGTTCAAACAGCAGCCTCCCGGCCACCGCGAGTGCGCGGCGTTCAGCAAGCCCATCCAGTCAAGCTGCCGAGGACAGGTAGCTGCTAGGTGGTGTTTTGCCCAAGGGGGGGGAAGGCGCCCCGTGGTCGCGCAGCACAGGCCTCACCTCAGCTACCAATGCAGTGAAGAGGGCCTTGCCGCAGGCCCAACCGTGCCGTCCCCGATCCCGACACCCCCGCTCACCTCCTCACGCCAGAAGCGGGCAGGTGCCCAAGCCCCCCCGCCACCTCCCTATTCCCGGCCCTGAGTCAGACCTTCCTCCACACCTGTGGAGGAGGCCGAGTCAGCGCCGTAGCGACAGGGCAGGCCGCGCTCCAGGGCCCCGAGCACCCTCGCCGCCCCAGCGGCACCCAGGCCGGACGACTCACCTACTATGCCACAGTCACCACTACGCCAGGGACCCGGGCCGCCCTCACGATCACCGGCAACACTGCAGGCTTAATGTTCGGGTCTTCTCGGGGTGTCAAGAGAGGCGCCGGCAGCGGAGCCCAGTGTGTTCTCCCGAACAGGGCTCTACGCAGGATCTGATGCAGCTCCGGCGGCCATTTCCCGCCGCTCGCTCGTCACAGCCAGTTCTCCGTCTCCCAGGTCGTCTGAAGCGGCATTTAACGCTGCAAATCGCCACGGTCGCTACCGGAGTGTGGGACGTCTGGCTTCCGCAGGTTCCAGCAATAAAAGTCCGGTCAAAGCATGTTAATGGGCTAGTGTTCAAGCCCGACCTGCAGAGCCCCTTCAGCAGGCGGCCATTTGCAGCGCGTCGTGGCCACGCCCCCAGCCATAGTGCTTTAAAAGAAAAAATTGTGATATTTAAATTATTACACCGCTTCCTCAGGGGTAGTAAGCACCATATAAATGCCATTTATTTTGTGCAAATACTGTGTAAGATCAACACATCTGACGTTCTTACAGTGCATGCATATCTCCTAGACAGGGACTGAACAAAGTGAAAAGCTGCCTCTTTGAAGTACGTGTGAAGTGCTAACAAGGTGTGAGCCTTTATTTCCCCTCTGCTGCATTTGCATCAGGTGTGAGGCTCCTGGCTGCTCCCAGCCAGGAGACTCGAACAAAAGGAGGCCTGATGACCCCTCAGATTCGGCCTTTGTCATGGGCCGCTGGCGGCATCCGAACAACACAGACACCGCCCAAATCGGCCCCAGGCTGCCCAAAAAAGCGGCCCACAGCTGTAACTCGGATTCCGGCCCCTCGACCATTGCCCGAGTGCCCGCCTTACCAATCCGACCCTGCCTGGGCGTTGCCAATTTATCCAGTGGTGGAACTCACTATAAGGAAGATGAAAGAAAATGCTGTTCTGTTATGTGACGAGGTTGCACTGTTACTCACTCAACATCCACGTTTTTAGGTCTGTTGACATATTGTTTCTAGTTCTTTAAAATGTACACAAAGTGAGCTTTGACTCCAGCAGAGGAGTTTAATGTCCCGTGTACCATTCCATCTAAGCATTAGGTGCCATTTTAAAAGGAAAAAAATATACAGAGCCCTCGCACATTAAATTCTTTCTCTCATAGATGCTTTGTATACAGAAAACAATTCTATATTTTGTTTTGCTGTATTATTTTGACTGGTGCAGGTTTTTTAAAATGTTTTTGTAGCGACTCAAAATGCAAATCTGACCTATTTACTTTGTCACTGCTTTTTATAGAAAGAGAAGGGGCACAGTGGTTATTTTCCATACCCATTGCAGCCTATGTTTTTGCCCGTGCACATATTTATATTCCTTGCATCTAATCACTTCCACCTTCCTTCTTCTCTTCCTTGTTACCTTTATATGACTCCATGTTGTGGTTGGCAGCTGCACCTGCATGATTGACGCAGGATCTGGAAACCTCCTGAAATGGAGGAACGAGAAAGAAAGACACTGAGGGGGGGTCACTTTTGTCTCAGTGAAGAATTGTAAGGTGTGTAGTTGCAACAGAAACTTTGGAATGTTTTGACGCTTATGTACCAAGAATTAATATTTTGGTCTAAGCTCTCAAAGTCAGAAAATATAAGATTTAGGCAGGAAAGGAGTGGACCTTAACGGACACTGTTCGTGCTCTGACAACACTGCGATGGACTAGGTGTTACGCTAATTCATTAATCGTCACAGAAGTTTTATGTTCAGTCAAGGATGTAGGAGACACTAAGGGGGATATTTACAAAAAAGTGGCGGAGTGAGGCGTTAGCCGTCATGGCTTAATGCCTTACTCCGCCACTTCAGAAACACAAGGCTGCACCATATTAACAAGATATGGTGCAGCCTTCCGTTTCCCCCTGCGCTGGCGCTACACTTAGCAATGTAGCGCCAACGCAGGCACCCTTGCACCATAGAGCAAGGGTGTCTGTGTGCAGGGGAGTATTGTTTATGTGTAGGAAGGTGCCCCTTCCTTCACATAAAAAATCCTGAATGCCATTTTTTCACCTGTATGTGTGCTGCTTAATGCAGCACACATGGAAGTTACAAAATGTAATTTTTTTTAAAGGATTGTTTATGTGCAGGAAGGGTCACCCTCCTACACATAAACAATCCAAGGCTTTTTGCTTTTTCCATGTGTGCTGCAAAAAGCAAAAACGAGGAGAAATAAAGCATTTCACCTCGTTTCGCAGAGTTAAGACCAGGTTTTCCTGGCCTTAATTTTGGCGCTGCCTCCTATTTACGCTGCCCTTGTAAATAGGGGGCAGCGTCAAAACCAATGGGTGTTGCGGTGGAACGCCCACTGCAACACTCACTGCCCACCCCTTTCACGCTAAGCATAGCGTGAAAGGGGGCCTTATTTACAAGGCAGCGTTAAGTGGCTTAACGCTGCCTTGTAAACAAGGCGAAGCCCCTATGGCCTCGGAAACGTCACAAAAAGTGATGTCCCTGTGGCGATAGGGGCTTGTACTTATGCCCCTAAATATCTGGGGGGGTGGGAGCATGGGAGGGGTAAAGGCGACATGCACAGCCTTGTAGAGAGCTGAGCTACAGGTCTGGCGTGGCTCTAAGGGCAGGCGCACAAGCTGAGTCATCAAAAGATGTAAATCAATTCAATTCAATTCAAATAACTTTATTCGGTTTATGTGATAAAACCATAAAAGCACAAGATAAAACACAGGATAAAATATGATACGTACAATCCAGATGGGAACATACCCGGTTTAAACATATTATATACAGTTTAAAGAATATGTAAGCACTTAAAAATATATAATTACCAAATCACCACAAATGCACATAATACCTGCTATACAAAACGCTCTGGATGATACAATAAAGCCTTGCACTTAATCAAGTTACTAGTTAAACAGGCTAGTGGAGCAAGGTAAAGTGCATAGTACCGGGAATAGTGACAAGGGTCAGGCGGGTTAGTCACAACTCGCCCAAACCCCGATTGCGGATTAAAAAAAATTAAGCACATTAAAGACAGTGTTAACCGTCAACATTTGAAGAAATATAAAAGCATGCCGCACTTGTCTAAAATTGGCCTGTTTCAAAATAGGAATTAAAAAGGATTTTCTAGGTGTATCATAAAATGGGCAAAATATCGTGAAATGAACCATGTCCTGCGGTGATGTGCCATCGCAGCCGCAGGATGAAAAAGTTTGCCCTTTATTCTGACCCCTGGGATGGGCAAGAAGAAGATGGAAAAGATCGAACCAGAACCTGGTCAGGAGAAAACGGTCGTATGAATTTGTGAACCCCAGCAAGTAAGGCTCCATCATCAGGGTGGTCCTTAACATGATGAAGCGACGTACGCTTGACTTCAGAAGCTCCCTCTCCTCCCTTGCCATGGTCTGGCGTGCAAGGAAGGCCGTCTTAATGAGGTCTAAATCTTTCTTGCACGTCGCATCGGATTTGGAGAAAAGATCTCCTCTTCCCAGACTCATGAGGCTCCTTTCTACATATTTGAGCCATGGTACCCTGGATGCGTGGTCAAGAGCCAGACAATCTTTTAGGATTGCTTTATTTAGGGAGGTCCCCTTCCCAACCCAGATTTTTAACCAGAGAGACACCAGGCGAAATGCTATCAGATCAGAGATGTAGAGCATGCCTAGCTCTTCATGAGCAGTGAAAGAGGGAGTACCCTGAGGAACGGATAGAAGACATCTCAGGAATTTATTTTCCGCAATTTGGATATCGTTTGTATCGGTGTACCCCCAGATTTCGCTGCCATAAAGGGCCTTTGAGATACACTTGGCCCTGTAGAGCTTAAGAAGGGCCCCCATTGGTCTTTTTCCCAGTCTAGCAGCAAAATTAAAAATGGCTGCAGTCTCCCTGATGAGGTCATTTCTCTTGCCGGTGAGTTGGAACCCCCAATTCATTTTTTCATCTAAGAGTACCCCCAAATAGGAGAACACGCTCGACTTAGGAATCGGGGTAAGCCCAACCCTGAAAGTGTATGGCCTACTGGGCTGTGCCCCTACTTGCATAATATATGACTTCGAGTTATTGATCATCAGATCCATGTCCCCCATAAATTGCGCGAAGGAGGTTATAAGCGTTTGCAAACGCCGTTTGGTCCTGGCCATCAGGACGGCGTCATCTGCATATAGCAAAACCGGGAGACCCCACCGTCCTGCCTGAGGGAAGTCCGCCTTGGTCTCCAAGAGGGTTTTCTCCAGGTTGTTAATGTAGAGGTTGAATAAAAACGGGGCCAAAATACAACCCTGACGGACTCCGCCCCTAACAGGAAACAAGCGTGATACATTCAGGCCGACCGAATAACACACGGCCGCCTTAGTGTCTCGATGGAGGTCATGTCGAAAGGAGACTATATCCCTGTCCATCCCTAGAGAAAGAAGGATCTGCCACTGTTTGCCTCTGTTCACGCAATCGAATGTGGAAGATAGGTCCATAAAGGCCAGAAAGATGGTATCAGAGCGGGCTACCATGTACTTATTCAATATAATAAAGAGATTTAGACATTGATCAGTCGTGGAGCGGCCAGAGCGGAAACCGTAGTGGGCATCCAACAGGATGTTATTGTCAAGAGCCCAAGACGATAACCTGCGCAGCAGGATCCGCCCGACCACTTTGATCACGGAGTCCAACAGGGATATAGGCCTGTAACAAAGATTACTGTCCCTGTTCCCCTTTTTAAACACCGGGACGATTAAGGAGGTGGCCCAAGAGGCAGGAGGGCCATACCTCGCGGCTGCATTAATTACAGAGGTAAGCAATGGTGCCCAGAACTCCACATCTGACAGATAAAGATCGGGAGGAATTCCGTCAGGTCCCGGGACCTTATTACGTGTCATGCCAGTAATGCCTCGCCTCACTTCTTCCTCCATTACAGATAGAGTTGTGTTTTCGGTTCCCCCCTCAGGTAGTAAAAACTGGGCCGAAGCACCCTTAAACATGCCCTCAAAATGGCTGACCCAGTCATTCTCTGTAATATGTGCGTCTAGGACATTTGCGGCCTCTACTCCTCAAAAAGGGCTATTAATAATGCTCCAAAACTTGGCACTAAACTTAATAGTTGTTGCTTCCATAAGCTTACCCCAAGCTTCCTCCTTTAGAGCCTCCTTACACTTGCTGAGGGCTATCTTATATTGCTTCCTTCGAGTTTTAACTAGGGAGCTGTTCCTGGGGATGGCATGCAACGCTATTCTGAGCCCCCTAGCAGCAAGCGGGCATTTTGGATTAAACCATCTAGGTGCCCTTTCCTGTTGGACTTTGGGTGCAGGGACCATCAATAACTCAGCGACAGAACGAGAGATAGATTCGAAGGCGCAGATGATGGACTCGTCCGGCTCTGCCTCCGCGTCCCGACAAATCTGAATCTCGTTCTGACACTTCACCAAGAGGGACTCAAACAGGGAGCCTGGGATATTCTGCGCTCATTTGAGCCTTCTACCTCCACCAGTGGGCCGAAGTACTCCTCCTTCACTACTCCTCCTTTTCAAACACAATATAGGCCAGTTAGCTTTAATACACAGCGGATTATGATCACTGTGGTTACTGGCTGTAACTGAAAAGTCAGAAATCAAGTAAAAAAGATGGGTGGAAATAGAATGAAATCGATAAAGGAGGGTTCACGAACTGGCCCTTTAAAGGTGGGAATTCGATTCCTCCTGTCTGAATCCAATTTGCCCATAGTTTATTGCAGGTCCAGATCACAAATTAGGGAGTTTAGTTTGCCCCCCCTGTCCACTATGTTCAAAATGCGCTTCAGCTGCGCGAGGGCAGGCGGAGCCCTCAATACCCCCAAGACCCTGCAGCCTTAGGTCCCCACAAGGATGAACGTTAAAATCCCCTAACGAGACTATATTACAGGTGTTACTGGGGGAGGCATTAAAATTTGTAAGGAAAGTGCCTAATCGGGTAACGTTACAAACCGCGGGAAGGGAAGATGTAGCATTATAAAAGTTCAAGAGCAGTAATCTTCACGACCCTAGAGAAAATAATAAGGCCTGAAGGCATGGGTTATCAGTGTTCATGTCCACAATGCAGCCTCTTATCCTGACTGACACATAGACTGCCAGGCCCCCCTTGGGTCGACCAGCCCTTGAAGGGGTTGCGGGTATATTAAACAACTTGTAGCCTTCCAAAAAATAAGAGTTGTCGATAGTCCAAGTCTCCTGCAGGCAGATAATGTCATACTTGTGGATAAAACACAGCCATTCCGGATCTGTAAACTTTTCTCTTTTTTAAAAATATTTTTTATTGGCATTTAGCATTGTATACACATCACATCATGACTTATATTCACAATATATAATATTGAACGCATGTCGTGCTCCGGCTTATACATAGTAATGTATCGTGGCCATATAATTTCAGCCGGCGAAATCTTAAGACATTGTATAATAACTCTTCATATATTGCCAACATGTTACGCTACACTTGCTGAGATAAAGAAAAAACATCAAACAATAAACAATAACCCCCCCCCTTCCTTCCCCTTTCTTCCAGGTGACTCAGATCCACTCAGTATGTTTACCAATAGCTCCGTCATAACTATGTTATTCGGGTGGCGGTGCATGTCTGCCCTGACGTCCACTGGGGTCAACTTCCTGGTTGGTGTCCCCCACATTGTTTTGTTGTGTGGTCCGTTCCTGATCTTTCTGAAGATCTGTTATCATGGATGCCCAAGCTAATCTGTCTACCTCAGCTTTGTCGTCCTTCCTCCCAAATCTCATCCGGACCAGTTCCGCTGCCGTCCACTCATTTGTATCCCGTAGCCAGTCTAAGTATTTCAGAGGGCGTGGCTGCATCCAAGCAATTACAATAGGTCTCTTGGCCAGCACCAGTCCCAGGTTCACAAAGCGTCTGCTCAGTTTTTTATTTTTGGGTGCAGGTAACAGGCCCAGCAATACCATCTTGATCTGCCGTGAGATGGTCCACCCCGTGGCCTCCCCCAAACTTACTAAAACTCTCGCCCAATAGGGCTGCAGCTTGGGACAGCGCCAGATCATGTGGATGAAGTCCGCCCCTGGTGTATTACACTGAGGGCAACAGTCCGCCCGACTGGGATATATTATATGTAGCATGCGCGGGGTTAAGTATACCTGATGTACAATGTTATAGTGAAGTAATTTGAAGCGAGCGTTTGCACTAACCATGTGCACCCCCACGTGTATCTTTCGCCATTCAGCTTCCGTCAGGGGCTCTTCCATTAATGCCTCCCATTTCTGTTGGAGGCCCAGCGGTTCACTCGGGAGATCCTCCCTTAGTGCTCTATACAAATGGGAAACGAGTCGCCCTCCCTGTGCCATCTCTATCATTGTCCTGAGGACGTTAGTAACGGGTGGCTCGTCTGGGAAGTTATGCCAGAGCTCCAGCGCGACACTCGATATTTTACCGTATTGTAAAAATTGACCGGGCCCTAGTCCAAACTCATTTTGTGCTTCTTCACAAGTTAGAAAATGTCCTTCACTGTAAAGATCTCCCATCAGTTGGCATCCCCCGTCCCTCCAGCGGCTAACCGACATAGAATCTGCAATCACGGCAAACGGTCGGACTGCCCACAGGAGCATCTCTGGTGCATATGGGGCAAGCTGGACTACCCGTCTTACCGCTTGTTCCCACAGTATTGCCACATGTCGTATCAAATATGGACGTTTATCAGGGATCGATGACCCCATCATTAGAAGCTCCGTCAGCGTTTCCCCTCCATGTGTCCCGGCCAGTAGGGCTTTCTCCCAGTTATCCTCGTCGTCCAACCAGTGAACTGTGTATTGAAGTTGGGATGCCATATAGTACATCTCCAACCGTGGGACCTCCAGCCCCCCTCTTTCCCATGTCCTTTGCAACGTCGTTAATCAAACTCTCCGTCGTTTGTACCCCCACAGGAGAGTGCCCAGTAAAGCCTCCAAGGCAGTAAAGTACGACTTTGGTATCACATATAATGAATGCTGCAGTACATACAGGCACCATGGTAAAATAATCATTTTGATAATCGCTATGCGCCCCAGTAGCGAGAGCTTGCACAATGTCAGCTCATGGTAATCAAAACAGTCAAATTAATAATGTGCAACAACCAATAGATTCCAAAAACCATATATTTATTTAATCATAATTGGACTGGCAGTAGGTATCTTACTGCGTTCTAGAAACAATGAAGGAGACAGAAAAGGGTTGCTCCAGGGGAACGTGCAGAAAGGGGTGCTCAAGTGAAAAGATATGGGTTAGGAGAACGGGAAAGGTTCCAAGGGGTGCTCAAAAAAGGAAAATTAAAACAATTCAAGAGTTGGACTGATAGAAGAATATCAGTCTAGTGGAGCCTAGCCACGATTGATCAATTATTCACAAAGTCTATTTACATATATTTAGAAATTTCAGAGATGTATCATCATTTTGCACGGTGGGGTTAAGGGCTTGTGGTCCAGGTTTATATGGTGTGGGCGTCGACGTTTCGACCCGACTTGGGGCACAGAGGGTATTTTAGGGCCTCGGCCTGCGGGTCTTCCTCAGGACAGGGATGGGCAACCAATATGCAATATGTGGTATCCGTGTTCCACACCTGAATAATTAAGAAATGGGGGTAAGGGTTGTGCACATGAGTAATTTGCAGGGTTACTGAATAAACCGTCATTGAATTACTAAGTCAATCAAGCTTACCCGCAAGGTGTTGCGAAGCGAGGGAGTGTATCCTCCTACTGGTCCATGGTTTGTCTGGAGGCTAGGGTCCTCATCTGAAAGCAAAAGGCTTATCAGTGTATGTCTAAGATCGACCCAACCGTGAGTATAGCTAAGGATATTTAAAAACACTTACCCGTCTGGTTAGGGTAGTGTAAAGCGATCGAATCGGTTCAGGGCATTCAATGCGGTAGCTAAAATAAACAAACAAAAAGGCCGGGGGGGTCAGTAATGTATCTGACACAAGAAACAATACCAAGCCATGGGATGCGGAGGGCCCGGGGAGCGTGAAAGTTTACCTTCAATGTCAGTCTTCTCGAACAGGCGATTGGCGCTGGAGTTGTTCCGTGAAGGCGGGGGGCTTAAAAGTTATGCCGACCGTCTGGTCGTAACCCTGTCTGAGATTTTCCGTAGGTCGCAGCGTAGCAAATTGACGTCTATAGCGACTAATTCAATCTTGTTTTTCAGTTCGTCACTTGTAGCATGGATAGCTGAAAGTATTTCTGCTATATATGGGGGCCGGTCAGCGGTTTGCGCCGGGGCTTCCGTTTCTGTGGGCTTTGACATCGCCGAGGCCCCGTGGTCTGTGGCGAGCAGCTGGGCATAATTAGATATCTTGTTAGTTTGGGCTGATTTGCCTCCTTTAACCTTCGCCATCGTGCAGCCCAAGGGAACGCAGCCCGATGCTATGACCGAGTATTTTTAGTATTCACTTCTGCGCGGCAGGGGTATCAATCCCCAAGAACTTTTTTAGCAGCTGCTCTCACTACTCCCCGGCAATGGGTGCTGGGGAGTCAACCTCTACTCCACCCAACAAGAACCCCAGATAGGAGCTCTTCGGCGTTTACGGCTCCGCTTAGATCCAGCCCAGGCACTCGTCTCGTTTCTGCGCCCTTAGTCACCATATAGTCCAGCCACAATGCAGCAGTTGGTCAGCCTCCCTGAGCAGGGAGCTCCAGCAATAGGCGTCAGACAGCAGCCCCGCCCTCGGCCACACGCCTGCAATTTGTTCGTGCCCCACGCGTGGCTGCCTCATATGTACTTAGCTGTGGCCCAGGTCCTCTGAGATCAAGCTCCGGCCCCCGGGGTGTCCCACCACATACCGGGAGAGACAACAACGACCTGTCCCCACCCCGCGTAGGGCCGCCTCCTGTGCATGCAGCCGCGGTCCAGGTCCTCCAAAATCAGGCTCCGGCCATCGATGCAATCCGGTCGCTACAGGGCCGCCCCCCTACTTAGACCAACAACACTGGCAGGGTCCTTTTGACTGTTTTTTCCCTATTCTGCCACTGTTCCTTTCTTTTTCGTTTTCAGTAATCAAGGTTTCCCATCAGTTTATTAATATTCCAGGGGTGGTGGCAGTGACATCACACACCGTTTGATCATCGATTACAGTACACTGTTGGCCATTAGACATCAATTGGCTTTTATTTGCTGCTGGGGGTTAAGCGGATTAACAAGGAGTGCAAACGACCGAAAGTACCACCGGCCCCCGGAGTCCCGCTAATCTTTGGTTCCTCTGACATCCGGTTCCTCCAACGCAGCAGTGCAGGGACTAGAGCGCAGGGCGGCTGAGACCCGCACGCAGCGCAAGGCCACTGCAAGCCTCCCAGGTGCGCAGTCCTCCAACAGGTCCCACCGCCCGTACCTGGTTCGCGAGTGTCCCTCAGGCGCCGGCCCGGGCGGCGGCACCCACAGGCAGGGCTCCGGCCATGCTCCGGTCCCCCAGCACCGCCGTCCAGAGCGGTGGCACTGTGTAGTTTCTTCCCCCCACGGCCGTCCACCGCTGCGCGCGAGGACCCGGGAAAATGGCCGCATGGCCCGGGCGTCCTCCGGCAGGGCTTCACGGGTCTCCGCCGTCTGGGGCCCCGAAACCTGACACACAAGGGGTTCCCCAAGGAGGACGAAAGGGTCCAAAGAGTCTTTCGGGCGTGGATTTAATATTTATCCACCGCCAGGATGTTTACGGATAAAGAGACGACGGGAGCTCTCGACGAGCACGTCTACTCCGCCATCTTGCATGGCTCGCCCCCTCCGGATCTGTAAACTTATTGTCCAGGCCGCCTTTGTTCCAGGAAATGAGATTGCAAGAGTTAGTGTCCTGATCATGGCTGCTGGAGTTTCGTTGTGCCGGCTGGTGCATGGAATCAGGTTGTAAAGAAAGGGCCTTGGGGGTCATAAATACTGGCCCTTCAAGTCAATCACAGTTTTCAAGTTGCCCCAGCGGTGCAAATGTGTTAAAAAGTGGTACCGGCGAGGACACATGAGGGCACTCGAAAAGAGCTGGACTAACTGGTTTCCTAGAATATGGGGCCGTGAATAAAGGTGTATAAAAGTAGCCCAAGGGGAGGGCCGTAATGGAGGTGACCGGACCCTTTCTATTACAACGGCTAGCTGCATGAAGAATTCTCTCTGCCAGGTGTGGCAGGTTAAAATTGATGATTATGCAATTGCAGCTGCTACACTTTTTTGATCCTCCTATCCAGGCCACCCTCCTAACCATGATGATGTGCCTCTCCACTCTAAAACCCAAGGGAGTATTGATATTATGCCAGTGAAGGACTTTGTTCTTTAACTGGTAAAAGTCCTCAGTAACACCCGGCTTTAACACTGGCACATTGCCCAGGACCACGACATATGGAGTTGCTTCAGGTGGTAGATGGATGATGTTGGGTCCCTGTGGCTGTGTACCCTGTACCCCGGTAGCAGGGATCGAGGCTTCCCCGCCTACCAACCTCATACTAGAAGTCAACTCACTCCGGTGACTGGCCTCTGACCTGAGTAGATCCTGGGAGCATGCCCTCGCCTGTGTTCCGTGTGTGGAGGATAGATGCGGGCCAGTGCGAGGAGGGGGGGCAGACGGGGGTATGATGCACCTGAGATGCGTAGTACATGCCTTGTGGGCCTCTCCTGTAGCGGTTACTGAGGCAGGGAGGCTTGGGCCATTGTGAGCCTTACTGGTTAGTGCAACTACATCTCTAGTGCTGGTTGTGAAGTTGGAGGTCTTGATAGATTGGGACAAGTTGGAGAATTCCCTCTCGATGGAGGACAATCGTTGCTTGATTGGTTCTAATTTAGAGTCAAACCGTCAAGAAGGAAACCCACACATACTTCTAGCATGCCTGCCAGTTCGTCTTTCGAGACAGGAACTGCTCCCTGAGTGATGGGGGTCAGGGTATCCACTTTAAGGCGTTTCGCCCTGGCCCTTGGCCCCAAGTCCAATGCCCCCTTGAGGCCGCCCCTCCTGCACATCTACTTGAGATGCTTGATTTTGGGCAGGCGCCCCACGACCTGACTCGGGCACCGAGATTGGCTGTTCCCTGCCGGTCCACCCGTCGGCAACATGAGATTCGTCTCTCCTGAAATTGCTTGATCCTTGGTCTTGATGGTCAGGGGGGGGATGAGGAAGGGACCACCAGCTCCAGGGTGCACTGTGACCCACATACGGGGGCAGAGACAGGGGGTATGGACGGTTCGCCGGTGACCGTGAGAGCCGTCGAGCCACCAGTTCAATTTCCTTATCAAGGACCCCGCCGCTCGCTGTAGGAAGCAGTCCATGGTCGTAATAGCTGGAGCTGCGTGGATTACAGCAGCTGTATTGCGTTTCCCCATGATTCCCAGCTATATAGGGCGTGTGGTTGTGAGGCAGAACAGTGCTACTCCAATTATACAAATCCCTAAGAATAAATGTCCTTTGCTTGGCCTTGGCTTAGGCTAAACGCCGTCGATGAAAGTTTAATTGAAAAAAAAAGAGGAACCAGAAGTAGGAGGATAAACTCCAGATGTTAAAAATGCACCCAGACGTTCCTAGTTAAAAGGTGTGAGCATCGGGGACCTCTTAAATCCTCTGCCCCCTCCCCCTCAATCTACCCTTGGCTGATCAAAAACCAAACTGGTAAAAGTGATGGTAGTGCCCCCGTAGGGCTTACCTTATAGTGGTGCAGTCTGTTAGCTCAATTCCGGATGGAGACCGTTCAGTGTACATCAGGGACCTGGCTTTCCGTTCACTGTTTCTCTGTACAGCAGCCCCAAATATGAGGTAAGATGGAACTGGATGGGAGGGGGCCCAAAAAGCAGATCCAAGGGGGGGGCCCAGCCCAGCCTCCTCCGGGCTCTGACGGGCAAGGACGGGCCCGCCCTTGGCCGGGGCTACGCCCGGACACTGCGCGCCCGCGCTCGTCCTGCGCAGTGGGGCTGTGTGAATGCTTATATGCACCTCCGAGCACCAAAGAGTCAGGCAGAACAGGTGCGGCAGTGCGGTGGATCCTGGGAGTTGTGGTTCCTGCTCCCGGCTCAAAGTCGAAGCGCCAAAATATGTAAATCAAATAACAAATGTCATGAAAAATATGATAGACTTTAAAATGAAAAAAATATTTTTCAACGTTTCTCAGTATCTGAATTAAGTGCATACGGCTATATCACTGAATAGAGTAACATGTATTAAAAGCAATACTTTTTAAACATGAAACATTCAAGAATACCCCTAGGCTTTGACAACGTTGCCACGAGTTACCCAACATGTGTCTGTTTATCATGTTCTATATCATATAGCTTATTTTGTTATTAATGTAAAGCAAGATTATTTCATATTAACCATATATCAGTGAGGATTTTGTAGAGCGCAGGTCATGTACAGAATTACTTTAATGTGCTCTCAAACTGGATGGTTGAGGAAAATGATACATAGTGAAGTACATCGATCGGCCTCGGGTCACAAAATTAGGTCGAGTGGGAAACTTGGGATTTGAATCGAGGATTGCATATTGTGCAGATTTCACTAGTGGGCCCAAAATGAACAAAATGTCCCTGTTGTTAATGCTTTCTTTAAGTGATGCAATACTACTCCATTTAATTTTACAGGGAAATTGTAGACTTAAAATGTTGGCTTTAACAGAGCTTTTGCGTTTTTTCAATTCCAGGTGTAGCTCCCTGATTGGTCTAGACATCTCTTTACATTCTACCTGTAGATCAGAATTTATAATGGAATAAGCTGGAGTACAAGTACCACAATGCAAGGAAGAAAAACTGCACTGTAGGGCATATTTACAAGCCCCTATCGCCACGGGAACGCAACTTTTTACGACGTTCCTGTGGCGATAGGGGATTCTCCTTATTTACAAGGCAGCGTTAAGCTGCTTAACGTGGCTTAATGCTGCCTTGTAAATAAGGCCCCTTTTCACGCTATGCTTAGTGTGAAAGGGGAGGGCAATGGGTGTTGCTGTGGGCATTCCACCGCAACACCCATTGATTTTGACACTGCCCCCTATTTACAAGGGAAACGTAAATGTGAGGCAGCACCAGAATTAAGACCAGGGAAAACCTGTGTGCTGCGTTGTGCAGCACACATAAAAACAGCAAAGCCCAATGATTGTTTATGTGGAGGAAGGTCCCACTTCCTGGACATAAACAATCATTTTTTTTAAATGCAGTTTTGCAACTTTTGTGTGTACTGAGTTACAAAACGGCATTTACAGGTTGTTTATGTGCAGGAAGGGGGACCTTCCTGTACATAAACAATCCTCCCCTGCACGCAGACATCCTTGCCCTTGCACTATGGTGCACTATGGTGCAAGGGTGCCTGAGTCGGCGCTAAGCTGCTAAGTGTAGCACCAGCGCAGGGGGAAATGCAGGACTGCACCGTATTCTTGTAAATATGGTGTAGCCATGCGTTTCTGAAGTGGCGGAGTGAGGCGTTAAGCCAGGAAGACTAACGCCTCACTCCGCCACTTCCCTTGTAAATATGCCCCTGGGTTTTTCTATACTTGCATGGGACCTGCAAAATTTGAGAGCTCTGTTATTCCCGTTTTATACACGGGCCCACAAGATCCACTGAAAAAATTCAAATGTAACACTTTTCTTCAGCTTTAAACCTAGTAGCTCTCTTTAATGTTCTGTTTTTTTCCCCCAAATAATGACCGCGCAGTAATGCTTCTTTCTAGGGTATGAGATGATCTTGTAGTTAGCCTTGGTTATTTCCAACGTGATCATAATGGTGTAAGGTTTAAGTATTATGCTTAAATTTGAACCTGGTCTTTCTTCTTTCCAGAGAACACCCAATTGGAGACAAGTCTTTCCAGAGCTACATCAGACAGCAGTCAGAGATTTCAGCGCACTCCATTTAAATTGTACACGTGTCATAGGATCCTCTTGAAGGGCATCTACATGTAGCATAGACCTAAAGATAACAAAAGTCACGCTTACAAAAATTGAAATTTTAATGTATTTTATTTCTCTGTCCGAGAACGGTTACAGTAGTTGCTATGCACTTTACTCATCTGTTATCAACAGATAAGATAACTTTTTTGTTTGTTGTTTAAAATTTGTTTTTGTTTCTCTAATTCTAATTGATCAGTTTAATGATCAGGTATGTCGTCTTCAGCTTATTAATTGCATCACACAAGTTCCTGAAGCCCAGCAAAGTATAGACATTTATGTTGATGTGATAATGCTTTATGTACCACTGCCATGTGCCCTGTTTTAAAATGTGTGCACTTTTACTTTCCAAGTTAATTTATGAAAAATACAGGTTAAACGGTTTATATTATACCCAATGTAAAAAAACATTATGAACGAGATTTTTATGATTATTATTTTCACTCTTTGTGTTCCGTTGTTTTTCTAAATATTTACCCTGTATTTTAGCTATGCCTGTGTCTGTGTGTGTTCGCGGGCATACATAAAAAATACACATGCCACTCCCACTAGTAGACTATGCAATATCACATTTATTTCACTAAAGCCAGTGGAAAGGTATACTCATGCCTGGGAATGCCTTCTAGCCACAGGCAAGGAATGAAGACCCTCCCCTCATTGGCCAGTGACTGCAATTTGATATGATACCAGCAATATGCAGGGCTCACAGCCCTGACAGTCTTAAGGGAACCTTTTAATTTTTGAGCTAAGTATTAATGTTTGCTGTCTTTAATCATAAAGTGTGTATGTGCCCAGAAAGGAAATGGTATATTAAATTTAAAGAAAATAAAAAATAACTTATTCTCGGCAAATTCTGGGCAAATTATAGTTTTAACTATCTAACTGTGCATATGTTTTTCTTTTGTGAATTGCATCAACAAATGAAAAACATTTGTGGTCAAATGCATTATACAGGTTTGCTAGACGGGGTTAATTTTTTCTCAGCATTATGGCATGATCATATTTATACACACAAATGCAGCGCAGTGCACGTACAGACATGTTTATGGAAGAGGTGTTTTAATCAAACACTCATGAATTATGAAATACTGATTCCCAGCCAACTAAGTCTGCACAGGAAAGTTCCTTTTGAAAATGTTGAATGCAAAATTGAGGACTCAGAAACGTAGAGTGCAAAAATATTTTATGTATCTGCCTAAACTTGCTTCCTAAGTATATGTAGGGCTAGGTTAAATGGATATTCTAACTTCAGTCTTAGCGTATTTTATGACTATAATATGATGATGGGTAGAGAATTCCCATAAGTTCTGTGGTATACCAAGGATGCGTACGCACCCCAAGTCTTTTTTACATCTTCCTGAGCAAATTTGGCTTTCTACTGTCTCCAGCAAAAAAAGACTTTCCTCCTACACTTGGGAATATTCCAGCAAGTCCACTCCAGTGTGTGATTGATATGCTGATTTTAAGTGAAGCACCAGGTGGGGTACAACACTCTATCGAGATTTTTGTGAATGCTACTACCAAACATCTCAGGATTAACTAACGGAAAAAATATAAGTTATAATATTTGATAGATGCACATTTGGAAACCGTTGACTATTGGCAAACAACCCTTCCAGGTGGTGGCTCATCAGTATAGATTGTTTGGAGTACAATTTGATAAAAGTAACCTATCCTGGGAACACTGCATAGCTGCAAAGAGGGCATTGGTGCAAAGTGTGGACAGCGCCCTAGGGAAATTCAACAGTAACTATGGTGACTACTATTTATTAGAACCTGTGAGAGTAAGGTAATGCGTGTTTCAACATATGAAATCATCCTTTCATGAAGTCTAGCATACTGGCTTTTTTTATTTGTTTTGTTTTGTAGACATTAGTAATGCCATATTGGGGTTGTTGTAATGAGCCCTAAAGCCAATCTATTCATTTGATTCCAACCACGCTCTATGTGAAATAAATCTTATATTTTCCAGTGTTTTTCATTACTAACTACATCCAGATACTATACAGCAATCAATGAGATGGAACATGCAATTAGTAAATATTATAGAGTCTGTCAATACTAACTGCTTCTAGATACTGTATAACAATGACTCTGATGTCGTAATACAAAGAGATGCTGTTAACTATATACCAAGAAAGTGGTCCAACTTGTTTTTATACAAAGCGTCTAGCTTATTAGTTCCACAGGACTCTACTTTCCGACTGGTATGAGCTTCCTCCATATTCTACTTTCTGTGGTATCAAGGTTTTCCCACTCTTATTTAAGTTATTACATTAGTCGGTCAAACCTAGCTCTATATAATATATTAAAATGTCCTACCTTAATTAATATCTCAGAATAAGAATAATTCAAACACCTTTAAAGACACTGCATTATGATGAAGTAACAGTCCACTCCACTCTCAGAACCCATTTACTGCTCCGGTCACTGATTGCCTGTAGTTTTGTCTTTGACCCTGTACAGCACTCCACTGCCTTTTGGCTAAGTCTGTGCTATACAAATACAATATACATACAAATGTACCAGTGTTTCAAATAGCCAGTGCTTCTAATGGTATGAAATCATATATTTCTCTCCATCACTTGAGTGGAATAAAGCAGAATACTTTGTTCCGTATCTGACCACAGTGAAGGTTGCCAATCTCAGTTGTTTTATAACATGAATTAGAGAGATATATCTTAAGAAGAAATGCTTGATTATATTTCTTGTAGAATTTTTAAATGCTATAAATTTATTTTGGCGTGCTTTCTCTAGCTGTATATTGTGGTTTATTTCTATGTTTATAAGGTTGATATCAACCAAAAATAAACTAATTTAAAAAATGTGTATTGGTGGAATTAGGTGCATGTCATTTTTGGAAGAACATATTTTTGTATCATCCTTACTTTTGCAGTCCGTTTTTAAATTGAGTCTATATTTTTGTAATCTGTGGACCTTGCTCATAAAGCAGTTTTAAATACAGGTTTGTCATAATCCAGACTTATATGTGACTTACTTATACATTTTCAGAAGTAAGACTTGCATATTCATTTTTTCTATTAGTATCAAGTTTTAGTTATGTGTCCACGAAATGCTTTGTCAACCAGGCCTTGATATTCAGATGTAACTCTCACCAAAGCTTGGAGTAAAATACACCTACTCATCGAAAAAGCTATGTGAATTGGGCCCTATATTTGTATAATCTACATTTTTTCACATGCCACCCACAGGCTGCCAGTTTACTATAACTCGGTAAAATGCTGACTTATCTTTAAATATCTTCAACATTTACACATACACTGATTAATGTGTTGCCCTGTTCCAGTCTTTTGTTACTGATTTTGCACTTCTTTTTTAAAATATTTATTTAAAAGAAATCATACAGGAAACGTAAGCGGTGAATGCCACAGATAATTTCTAGAGGCACCATTATTGTAATTTATATAACTTCCCAACACCACTTTAAAAATAGATATAGTTTCGATTTTATAATCCATACCTCTATTACAGAATGATGTCTAAATTCATGTGAGCTCCACTCTTATAAAAGGTAGTTTTTAGCAGATAATTTAACATAAACATGTTTATTATGATCCTTTGTAAAAAAAAAAAAAAATGACAATAAAGTAGATGGAATAAAGTAAATTCGTTGCTGTCTTAGATTGTGGGAGTTTTGTAAAATATTTTTGAAAATAAAACTTGCACTGCCTTAATTGAATTTGGGTGGAAAGTTACAGAGTTGAGTCTGTCAAGCTTCATACCAGCAGCATCTAAGGAAAAAAATGCGATGCTGTTATTCAGTTAGTTTCTTTGTTTTAGTGGAGAGTGAGGATTGTACAAACAATATCTAATTTCATTTTCAAAGTGTTACTTTTTTATTCTGCTGTTACTCGAATTTTGTTGACATAAACAGGTCATTTATACTGAACTTTTTAGTAATTTCACTGCTGCAACTTTAAGATTCGATTGAAACTTAATGCATAAGGTACATACTGTGTATTTATCAGATTTCAAAAAGCTTTAATAAAAAATTGTTTTTGTTTTTTGTTTTACTGCTACATATAGCAGTGGTTCGCCAGTATTTGCATTGGTATTCTCCTATACTTGTGAAATAAGATGCTATAAAAATTTCAGTGATGTATTCAACATATGCAATAAGCGAACAGAAGCCTAAGGAAACTCTCATATATTTATATTGACCTGAATTCCAAACTATAATTATAACAAAGAGGAGGGCAACACAAGAATGAAAGATACCAAAACAATTATATTTATTTCCAGATCTATAAAGGTATAATCTTGAAATCCAAATTGACAAAATACAAATTAATGATTTCACATCCACACTTCATTTGCATCTACAATCACACTGATCTCATTCATCCAACCTCTAAAAACATTGCAAGTACATACACTCTGCTTCCAATAGATATGCCAAGAAATCAACAGCAGTGAATGTAGTACACCATGCCTATACACTTATATCTGCTCGAAAAAACTCTTGTTTTTTTAAAAGGCCTCATCCACTGTTGGTTTTATCAGTGGCATACTTCATCATCGAGTCCTCACCCAGATACACCTAGGTATCTGGGTGGGCTGAACCTTGAAAAATTTCAAGGGAGTACATAATGGTACCCTTTTTTTCTCTTGGTATCTATGCCATACCAGGACTGATAAAATTCGAATTTATTGTTCATTTGAAAAGTAGAACCCCAGCAAGATTAATAACAAGTGGTGATGTTCACAGAGTTGATTAAGCATTCTGACATCATACATCAAGTCTACATGTTTCAGCCAATGGTGCCAACAACTGGTCAAATGGCTTTCTTCAGGAGCAAGGAAGAGGTAGATCCGTTGTAATCTTGTATTGGATTTTGCTGTATCAATTTTTGCACCTTAGTTTGTGCCACATCACTCGTAATCAATCATTCACAATCATATGGCACTCTAATTTTTATCAGTCTTTCTGAGGTGTTTTCCCAGTATTATTATTCGGTATCTGAGGGTGAAAAGAATTTTACTCCCATTAATACTCCCAATATAGTAACAGTACTTCTTGTTCACTCTGGTGAGTCTTGGTGAGCACTGCAAAACAAACCTATTAGGTGAGAAAACCATGAATGCATACACATGCACTAGGCAAACATGACTACTCGTACATGAAAATTTGTGAACTTTTAATTTTAACCTGTGAGGGCCAAGATTCTACAGTCTCGCAGGTAACATGAAACACATCTGCCAATGTTAAAATCATACACAGAATTGCACAATCTCTATTCTGCCTCCATACGGGTAGTCAGGTTGGTTCGGCCTTGTAGTCACATATAGTGAGGGTAAGAATGGAAGAAGATTTTAGAGGGAGGCCCATCTGCCTTCCCAAAACTGTAGCAAGCCTAGGTCGACCTCCTTCCACTAAATTCGTCAAATTCTATGAACTGGTGTCTTAGCCTAAAAGTCACCTTTCTCCCCTGCATTTTAACCTGTTGGTGCCAAAGCACGTCTTTTCATTTGCTTCTGGACATATGATGTTGCATGACCAACGTGATGATGTGACCGTCTATTGCCTCTCACACAAAGCTGTGTGGTGATGTGTATGCCTTTCAGATGTATAAGTCGCCTGCCCCGTTACATCAAGAGGATATCATTGTTAATCTACCCTCGTAAGCTATTGACTCTTTCCTAAGCTTATTTGGATTTGTATAAGCCCAGCCCACTGGGTAATCCAGATCATGCTTCTCCTGCAATGTCTACATACATATCTTGCTGCCTGATTGAGTGATACTGGTCATGTTTCAAGACTCAGGAAATATCGTTTTAGCCTATCAGGACTGCAAGTACCAAAATCCCACTTATCTTGTACTGTCATTGTTTTACACACACCATCCAATGATGTCATCATACAGTCTCAAATAATGAGTACAAAGAAACAATATACTACTACCCCGGCCCCGTACGTATTAGACTCAAGATGGAATTGTAATCCGACGAGTTGTGCCTAGATACTTCTATTGTAACAAATCAGCGAATATGTAGAAAGGCCTTATTGCTGTATAAAGCCGTGGCTCATAAGGGAGTTTGTGGTTTACATAGTTTTATGATTACCATATATTTAGTAATGCTGTTTTAACCTGGTATTGTTTGAGAGAGGTCTCTGAAAAACCTGTGTGTCTATAGAAGATTCAGTGCTGGAGCACTGTATGACTTTAATGTAATTCGTATCTATTTCTAACCAGGACATTTTAGGGTTTGAATCCCAGGAAGTTTAACTACCTTTGTATCCTTCCAACTTCAATAAAGGGAGTACCACTGGCTTGTATGTTATAAATGGTTAGTATCTGCACTGCTGCTAGATGGCGGCTGCAATTGTTACTCAAAAAGTATGTATATATGTATATTTGTTGGGTTGCATAGACCTGATTTTTGCCCACACTCCACTCTCCTCTCGTTTTTTTGACGGTACTGTGCAATACGACAACCTGTTAGACTACTTCCTACAGTGATATCAGTAATGATGTAATTGATGGTATCATGTGTGAGGTATTAAGCACTGCATGGGGAGTTTGGTATGGCTGCATTGCTAACCATAACAGTGCGCTTTGTTTTCTAGGTTTTGATTGGAACCATAACGTTTCTTCAGTGGAAGTCTGTGTGTGTGTGTGTGTGTGTGTATATATATATATGTGTGTGTGTATTACCTACTGGCAGTCACCAGTAAGTAGTTATAGTTAGGATCTAGTTTCCATAGGAAAAGCATTTTTTGACTTGGCTATAACTTTGGCGTCGTTTGACAAATCTTCATTAAATTTCCCCCCAAAAGTATCAAGGTGGGTTCTATTGTTATGGAAAGTTTGGGGGTGATCCCTGCAGTGGTGACCGAGAATTTGGGGCGCGAAATAGGGTTGCATTTGTAATGTTATTTCCCATAGGAACCTTTACCAACACCCACAGCCCGAACCGCTGAACGGACTTACACCAAATCTGGCAGGTAGGTAGATGTCGGTTCAAGGAAGTGCCTTTTGCTTATTTGGTGTAAATCCGTTCAGTAGTTGTTTGAGAAATTTAAGTTTAAAATTCTAGTGATATCTCTTGCCGCGGATATTTCACAGTGGTTTCGCTAGTAAACGTGAATGCATGCACCAACGGGAATGCTCTGATTGGCTGGACGCAACCTGAACAGAAATTTGCAGCCACCATTTTATCTATCGGGAACGGTTCCCGCGGCTGAAAATTTCTGAAAAAGCTAACATAAGGGGTCAGAGTAGATGTACTCTGACCCCATATTTGAGAAATGGGGTTGTTAGTGACACAAGTTATGTGTCCAAAATGGATTTTTTTAATCGTACGCGATATTCGCTCCAACACCATGACCACCAGCGCGTCCCCCTCGTGTACCATTGCGGGGACATCGCGACTATCAACGTCGCCACAAATATTGGTGGAAATATAAAAAAAATCTTTATCAGTGAATCATTAATACGCATTGTTATAGAGATATTGAGATTCTGATAAATGTTTTTATAGAGTTATTTATATAGTGAGTTATCTACTGTGATGGTTAGAATTAATTATCTAGTTATATTTTTTTAATATGATGGTGGCTATTGAATTCCTGCTTTCACGACGTAACTCGCTGGGATCACGACTACCGACGACAGTGCGATCTCCAGCCTCACCGCGAAAACGGAAAATAGGTTTTAGAGATGGTTGTTCTAGAAAGACACTAGAAAAATATGAGTTTGAAGGGTACAGTAATAAACCCTTAGTGTGTAAAATACTGTAATATGTGTGCATATATGTGTTTTCACTTGATGGAAAAGGCATGATCATCACGGTTAAAAGCGTTGTCGCAACTTCCCGAATAACCGCGAAAACAGAAAATAGATCTTAAAGATGGTTTTTAAAGAAACTTATGTACAAAAATATGAGTTTAAACAGGCTTTGAAAGAAGTATTTATTTAGTAATATGTGTAGGGCAATGTTCAGAATGGATTATTTTACATATTATTTTTAGATGTGTTGGTGATCATTGAATGTCTACTTTTGTTTTCTGTTTTCACAACATTTCCATGCGGATCGCGATTACCGATGTCATTGCGGTCTCTGGAATCACCGCGAAAAGATATAATAGGTTTTAGAGATGGTTTTTATAGAAACTCTCTAGAAAAACATGACTTTAGAGAATAGTGTAAATAACCTGTAGTGCAGAGGTCTTCAAACTTTTTGATGATGAGACCCCCCTGTCAAGATTTGTTAGGCGTAAGGACCCCCTCCTGACAAAAACTTCTAGACCTTGGTACTTCTCATCATTGACAACTATCAACAACCATAAACGCCCCCAATTCCCATAGCAAATCATTTTTACAGTGGGGAAATAATATTAAACAGTGATTAGCAAACCAAAGGTCAGTGAGCGTGGTCACAGGTGTGGCTAAAAACAAATGGCCTCATTTTTGAGTAATTGGCATAGGGCAGCGCCGCAAGTCTTGCTGCGCTGGCCTACGCCAATTTGAAAGGGCAGAAATGCACCCTATTTATGAAATAAGGTGCATTCCTTTCCCCCTGCGTTGGCGCACAAATTGCTGCCTAACACCAATGTAGGCAGGATTGTTTTTGTGCAGGAAGGGGCACCTTCCTGTACAAAAACAATCCCGAGATAGTTTTCCTCTTTCTATGTGAGCTGCAGAATGCAACGCACATGGAAAGAGGAAAAAATGAGGAGAAATTAAAACATTTCTCTTCGTTACGCCTGCTGTGGGGAGGCGTAAGGTTTTGGCGCTGCCCCAGGTTTACATGGTTTTGTAAATCTGGGGCAGCGTCAAAATCCATGGTTGTTGCGTGGGAACACCCACCGCAATGCCCATGGAACACCTACTTGACAGACTAAGGCTAAGGCAGCGACTTGCGCTGCTTTGTCTTACTCCATATCTATGAGGCCATGCAAAGCCAAGCAGGGTGACTTTGCGTCGCCTCATAGATATGATTGTGATGCTTGTGCCGCCGGAGCTTCAAAAAAAGTGATGCTCCGGCAGCGCAAGCCTCTCATAAATCAGCCCCAAAATATTTTGTTCGTTTTTTAGGTCTTTCACCATCGGGTAGCTACAGATAAAAGAATGGTTAGCTTAAATGAAAAATACATTTTAAAAAGTTGTTACTCAGTGGGACATGCACTGTAGTACATTATGAAACCTTTATTAGTTAATGCACTGCAGAGGTATGTGTGTAACCAGAGAGCCACAGACTTTCCGCCACTACGGAGGGCATCTCCTATTTACCTCGATACCTTTCGGATTATGCACCTTTATTACTCACTCTGAAGAGCGGACCGGGGCGCCCGGCCATCCCACTCTGGCGACTCAGGGCTGAGGCACTTACGGATCCCCCATATGCACAGATACTTAGGGAGGCGGTGCAACACTTTTTTGAGGATAACTGGGGATCGACAGCTACCAGATCCACAGAATGGGAGGCCATGAAGGTAGTCCTGAGGGGGGTTTGCATGCGTACTACATACGTGGTACAACACCAGCCTAGCAATGACATTACATCCTTAGAAAAGCAGCTTAAGACCCTGGATGATGCTCTTTGCAAGACACCTACTGGTATGGCTGAATGGACAAGGGTCCATGGAGAGCTGCTAGAGGCCAGGAACAGATTAGAAAAACACAGGTATACTACCTATAGGCAACGATTACATATGGAGGGGGACAGGTCAGGGACTCTCCTAGCACAATTGATTAGGACAGAGACAGAACATGCACCTATCATACAGCTCCGAAATGGAGAGGGGACCATAATATACACGGAAGATGCGATTTTGAGGGAATTCGCGTCCCACCTACAGCACACGTGTACACCTGTCCTCCAGGTTCGACCGCACGTACTTTGGGAATATATCGAAGGGATGATGCTTCCCACTTTGAGGGAGGAAGATGCTGAAGCTCTAGGGGCACCAATTACTAGGGCGGAAATACTAGCATCGATTAAAAAGCTGAAACCAGAGAAGTGCCCCGGGAGTGATGGGCTCCCGGCGGAGTTTTATCAAACATTTGGTCCGCAATTGGTTGACCATCTCCTGAGGTGTTCAATGAAGCCCTGGCTCGTGGGGAACTTCCTAGCACCATGATGGAGGCCCTGGTGTCTATGATTCCCAAGCCAGATAGGGATCCCTCTCTCCGAGCTCTTACAGGCCTATCTCACTCCTGAATATAGATGGCAAAATTCTTAGTGGCATCTTGGCGACACGTCTCTTGCCATATGTGGCCCGGCTGGTCCTCCCGGACCAGGCCGGATTTATTCCTGGTCGCAATACTACACATAATTTGCGTAGACTTGCACATATTTGGCACGCGCCACATCTACAAGCAGAGTGCTGGGCGCTATGCCTTCCGGACATCCAACAGGCCTTCGATTCTGTCGAAAGGAGCTATATGTGGATGATCCTAGGCAGGATGAGATTGGGGGAAAAATACATAGGATGGATGAAACTTTTATACACTAGGCCTACAGCTAGGGTGCGTATACAAAGCTACAAAGAGGTACCCGACAGGGTTGCCCCTTATCGCCACTTCTCTTCGCGCCAGCGATGGAGCCCCTACCGATTACCCTTAGGACTGAGATGGAAAGGTAGGGGATACCGTTGGGAAGTGTTACCCATGTGGTGTCTATGTATGTGGATGATACGCTTGTATATCTGCGCCACCCTGGAGAGGCAGTACCTGTGCTTCTCAGGGAATTGGTCAGATTTCGGGATATTTCGGGACTGCGCCTCAGTCCAGGGAAATCCAAGCTCTTCCCCATGGGCCGTCTGGTTGGGAAGGAAGAAAGTGAACTACCCTCGGTGGGATGGAGTTCGGTCCGTGACGAAGTAAGATACCTGGGGATTAAATTGGCGCACACGCCGGCTGCCTACTTGGAGAAAAACGTAGGGAGGTGTGTGGAGGGCATCCAAAGATCGATCGTTTTTTGGCAGGGGCTACCGCTATCTTTGATGGGTAGGGTGGCGCTGACCAAAATGGTGATCCTACCAAGGTGTCTGTATGCCATGCAAAACTCACTTTATCAAATACCACAGACGTATTTCCGACATTTGGACCGCCTCCTGGTGGAGTTGCTTTGGGGAGCCAAACGGAAGAGGGTAAAACTAGACACACTACAGAGGACATGGGAACAGGGAGGACTTGAGGTCCCGCGGTTGGAACTCTACTATATGGCGGTGCAGCTCCAGCATGCGGTGCATTGGCTGGACGAACATGATAACTGGGAGAAGCGGTTACTGGTGGGCACGCACAAGGGGATCCCTCTCCCTGAGCTCCTCATGCTGGGGTCGAGGGTGCCCACCCGGCTTCCATATATTATTCGTCATGTGGCCACAACCGGGGAAGCTGCAGTCAAGACTGTGGTGAAAAGAGCGCCCTATGCTCCAGATGCCCCGCTGTGGGCTGTGCTACCATTTAAACAGATAGGTCACACCATGTCAATCAGTAAATGGAAGGAGGGGGGTTGTCACACGATGGGGGACCTGTATGCTGCCCAACAGTTCCTCACTAGGGAGGAGGCGGAAACCATGTTTGAACTGGGCAGGGGACAATATCTTCAGTACGCAAAAATCTCGGCGGTAGCTCGCGAATTGTGGCCAATATTTCCTCAGGAGCCACCCATAACGGCTACCCTACAGGCTATCTCTTTCTTGGCGGGGGTGTAGGTTGATTTCCCATATCTATGGGGCTCTTACGGGGGACATCCCCACTGGTCCTCTCCCCGTTCAAACTAAATGGGACACAATACTAGATGAACCCTTAACAGAGTCGGAATGGAGGAGGGTGCATGAGGGGGTCAAACAAATTAGCTCCAATGCTAGGTTCAAACTCACAATAAAATATAGTGCACCAAACCTATCTTACCCCACGAGTTTTACACAAAATATATCCGGACCGCCCCGCCCACTGCCCCAGGTGCGGAATGTGAGAAGTTGGCCTGGCATATGCTGTCCACTAATTATAGTGGGCACCTTGCACCAGTCCAAACAACCCCTTATTGGAGATAGGTTAAAGACAACCTTATTGAAAGCTATCCTAGTGGTAGCTATGGAGAGCAGCCTTCAGGCTAAGTCTTGAAGGAATGTAAAGCAGCTTGTTTTACCAGTCTATAATCTCTTGAGTGACCAAATGAAAGAGCACCACACCAGGTATATATTCAAAATATATGTATTTATTGCTAAACACACCCCTCTAGTCTCTTTATGAGGCTAGAGTTCGAAGTACATAGTTTATAAGTTATCAAATCACAGTAATAGCACAAATACACGTTTGGGCCCTAGGGGCGTACCAAACCATATACCAATAAAGTGGTATGCGAACCACGACTGAACTAGACACTAGGCCTAGAGCCTCTAGAAGTGCTTGGACCACAAGGAACCACCCAAGGTAGTGACACAGGGGACCTACGGGAGACGCGTGCAGTGTAAATACACAACCGCGATACGCCGTTGACTTCTATGGAGAAAGTCGGGATCGGGAAATTATAGAAAAGGGACACTTAAAAGAGGACTAGGACAAAACCCTTTGAGATCTAGGACTTTGAAGAGTCTCTACCCACGGGAGCACCAGAGTACTCGTGTTACCTCACCCAGGGAAGCCGGGTGCATAGGTGCCTTTCGGGGTCGGGTTTCGTCTGTCGATTCGAATGGCGATCTGCTGCAAAGTGCTGCTGGCGGCCAAGAGAAAAGTGTCCGGGTGGATCCAAGAGTGGATCGGAGTTCTGAAGAACCTGAAAGCAGAGGGGACAGAGTCTGGGTCACTAGCCAGTGACCAGGAAGGCGATGGACAGATGCCCACCGATGTCGAGTGCTTCAGGTGTGTTGACGGTCATCTTGACTCTTCAGCCACGAGGTCCAGGAGGCGTTGTCGGCAACCAGGAGCAGGATTCGGGCTGGTACACGATGTCTGTCGAGTGCTGAGGTGTCGGCGACCGGATTGGACCCAACAAGCCTTGGCAACGGCAAGTCTCGATGAAGATGTAGATCGTCGATGGTGCAGACCAGCAAGGTCTGTGGAACTCACCCAGCGAGAGTAAGTGAGGGCAGGCCTGGAGCAACCAGGATGCCAAGTAAGAAAACGATTGGCCTTCGTTAAGGGCTACTAGCCAACGGGCTAGCGACCGCGAAGGAGCCTCGTGACGCCGCACGTGGAGCTGGCTTACAGGACACTCGTGGAGTGGGGGCCAGTGATCTTCGGTGCAGGTGGTGCTGGAGGCTAGGGCTACTCGGAGCCCAAAGCACGACTTCTTGGGAGACCCAGAAGATGGTGCACTTGCAAATGTGCTCGGTGTCCAGGGGTCACGGTCTCAAGTCACCCACGATAGCCACGGGCCTCAGCTTTGCTGGGGACTCAGGGTAGCCTCGGGAAGTCTGAGAATCCACCTCTGGTGATGCGATGACTTCGGTGTCCGACGGGAGCTTCAGAAATGCGAACTGGACAGATGCTTCTTTGGTGCCTGCCAAGCAGGGGAGTCACTCCTTGACCCCAAGGGAGATTCTTCAGTCCTCTAATCTTGTCGTAGAGCGTCGAAGGTCCAGGATTCAGTTTCAGAGTTTCGTCCAGGTATAATCTAAACTTGCTGTGGCAAGGGTTCCCCATTTTAACCAGTAAAATAGGGAGGGACTAACTCTATGACCCCACCTATGGGAGGGTCAAGGGAGGGGGTGGCTACACCCACTTCCCTTTGTCCAGTTTCGCACCAGAGCAGGGGCAGGTAGCCCCTGAGCTGGTTTGAACTGGCATATGCACAGAGGAGCCTTTTGCTCCCCCAGTGCAGGACTTCAAAGCACTCTAAGAGTGCACCCACCCAGCCCCAATACACATTATCCTGTCTGGGGGGGGTGGTCACACCTCCCTGCAACAGGAAACCTATTGTCCAGGCCTCCCCTGCCGGAGTTTCGTCCAGCAGCAGGAGGCCAGACTTGTGTCTGTGGCAGCAGCATCCATTTTGTGATGCCAGGGCTTTGGAAAGAAGTTACCGGGCTAGCCAGAGTTAACATGTCTTTCCCTCTAGAAGGGTGGAATGCTACCCCCGCCGCCAGGATTGGCGGGGGGGTAGTATTCCAAGATGTTTGACACCAAACACGACATGTTTAGGTGCAGCCATTCCAAAGTTAGCATTTTACCGCGAGGATATAATGCGCTTAAGAGTATATGGTCAGGCTGCACTACAAACAGCGTCAGAGATGGTCTCCGAACGCTGCAGAGGTGCCCTGCTCATGCAGGGGCACCCTCTCACATAGGAACCACGCACTCTGCCTTCAGGATTGATAAGGCCTGCCATAGGAGTGACTTATAGGTTTATATGTGTGTATGCGTTTAGTGATATAGGTAACCTATATCACAGTAAGGGGTGCATGCACCACCTTACCCAGGCTGCAGTAGCAGACCTGTGGTGTCAGTTTGGATGGCCTTCCAGGGGTGGCATAATACATGCTGCAGCCCCTGGCAGGCCTCTGAGGTACCTATGCCCTTGGTACATAGTATACCATATACTAGGGACTTATAAGGGCACTCCAGATTCCAATCAGTGATGTGCCTAAGGCACATGGAAACCATTTTACAGAGAAAGCAGATAGACTGGGGCCCTGAATAGCAGGATCCCAGTCCAACTAAGTCATAAACCAGCAAAACACCATAAAAAAGTGGGGGCAACCATATAGTCAGATTCCACCTTCCTACACGGAAGTCCTTCTGCCCATTTTATGCACATGACTTGGGATTGCCCGGAAATGTCATCTTACTGGGGGAAAGTGATAGAAACCCTAACACTAGTTACGGAATGGACGATACCTCACTCCGTTAGGGAAATACTACTGGGACTACTCCCTAGGCCTAAGGGGAAAAAGCTCACAAGGAAATTCCTTCAACTGGGGCTAGTACTAGCCAAACGGAGAATAGCAATCAGGTGGATGAGCTTGACGCCCCCCCACAGTGGAAAGTTGGGCTAAAGATCTGAGGGAGTGGGCAACAGCAGAGCTAATTCGGATGAAAAGAGTTAGAAGAGATGAAAAACTTGAAGATGACGCAAGGGCATGGAACGCTATGATAACGGACATCCCCGAGAGAGGGGCCTCTCTCGGAGGGGAGGGAGGGGTTACGGGCTGGCCATGTTGGTTCTTTGGTAACATCGACACACGGGAGTATCTCAGTGCCCGGGAGTGTAGAAGACGAACAACACTCATAGAACATACTCTGACCCTGGATGCCAGACATGAGTAGGAGCATTAAACGCGACCCTGGGGAGGGAGGGAGGGGGAATATGTTATGTGTTTCGTTTACTTTTAGAAATGTGCTGTCTAACATATCGCATCGGTAACATGTACTATTGTTGTGAGGTTGATGCTGAGAATAAGCTCTATTCTTGAACAAAATGTACTGAAATTATTGTCATAAGCACCTGCGAAGTTTAAACTCTGTCAGGATTTTATGTGATCCTGGAATGTTAAATGATAAATAAAAATTTCTTTAAAAAAAACAAAAACAACAAAAACCAGAGAGCCACAGAATTAAATTTGGTTGGTGCAGTGGAGAGTAGTGACTGTCCCTTCAACACCTCCTCAGGGGAACTAAGCGCTGTGTAAATTGCGATTAAAAGCATGCACTTCACAGCCCAGTTGTTAACTCTTCTTACTACCACTCAAAACAAAACCAAATCTTTGCCATCACAAAGCAATTAAAGCCATAACCGCTCCCAAGCACCCTTTACATTTGCAGATTAACTCATAATGCACAATTTCATTTTATTCAGGCACCCTGTCACGAAGGATTGTTTTATGTGTCTGCCCAGCCTCTTTGTTTCACAGCACAGGAGATTCAATTAACTTCAGCTGAAGCATTTTAACAACCGGAATGAAGCGTCATGGTTTCCAAAAGGAAGAGCACCTGTTTTAGATTCCAGGCAGAAGTGAGGCCTGGAAATGCGCGACCCCTTCCCAGGACTCCATGGCCCCCTGGGGTTCGAGCACCACAGATTGAAGACCTCTGCTCTAGTGTGTACAATACTGTAATATGTGTGGATATATGTGTTTTACACTTTATGGAAAAGGCACGATCGTCGCGGTTAACGACATCATCGCAACGTCCCGAATAACCATGAAAACGGGAAATCGGTCTGAAAGATGGTTTTTAAAGAAACTTAGTACAAAAATATGAGTTCAAACATGCTTTGAAAGAAGTATGTATATAGTAATATGTGTAATATCTGCAATGTTCGGAATGGATTTTTCTACATATTATTTTTGGATGTGTTGGTGGTCATTGAATGTCTGATTTTGTTTTCCATTTTCATGACGTGACCGCGGGGATCTCAACGTCGTCGTGAATATTCAAAATTTAAAGAAAAAAAAACTACGCTTATTAATCCACTGAAGAAAATACAAGCTTATAAAAATACCCCTTATAGAGCCATTTTAGATGGAACATACAATTTAAAAACCTTAAAAATTCAATAAATAAATTATAGGTTACATGGACGTTATAGTTGGAAATAGAATTTGAAAAACCTTAGAAATTCACTGAAAAAAAAAGGTTACAGGGACATTATAGTGAGGATTTAACATTTAAAAAAACCTTAGAAATTCACTGAAAAAACCAAAGGTTACAGGGGCGCTATAGTTAGGAAATAGAGCTAAAAAAAACCTTAGAAATTCAGTGGAAAAAACCAAAGGTTACAGGGACGTTATAGTTAGGCTGATATTTCACTCATACAAAACCAGAGAAATTCAGCAGTTATAGTTAGCTGAGCTAACTATAACTCGTGCCCCGCAATGCACTACTTATGACCTCACATATTACATCACTCATGACATGGTCAGTGACAACACTGATGACATCTCAAATGACATCACTGATGACATTATCCAGTGACTGTGAGTGTTTTTAAAATGTTTGAGTTTTAAACATATATAGCAAGGTGTATTAATGAATCAGTGGGTGTATGAGTGCCTGTACGGATGATTTAGTGGGTGCCTGACTGACTGTATAGGTGAGTGATTATACGTGTCTCAGTGAATGTATGGATGAGAGACTAATTTGTGTGAATGTCTGTAGCAGTCTGTCAGGTGGTGTGTAAGTGGCTGTATGGGTTGGTGAGTAGATACATGAGTGGCTGTATGGGTTATTGATTGATTGTCTGAGTACCTGTACGGGTGTATGAGTATCTGTGTGGGTGGGTGAGGGGCTGTGTGACTGCCTGCATGGATGAGTGAGTAGGTGAGTCAGTTGCTGAATGGGTTCATGAGTGCATCTGTGAGGGGCTGTATGGGTGAGCGAGTGTGGGGTGGCTGTGTCAGTGAGTGAATGGACGTGTCAGTGGTAAATGGGTGAGTGACTGCATATGTGAAAGGCAGTATAGGTGAGTATTGGAGTATATAAGTGACTTTATGTGTGAGTGAGTGATTGTGAGAGTGGTTATATGTGTGAGTGTGTGCTTGTGTCAGTGACTGTATAAGTGAGTGAGTATGTGTTAGTATTTGTATGAATAAGTGAGTTGGTGTGTGTATAACTGTATAGGTGAGTAAATGGCTGTGTGATTGACTCTATAGCTGAGTGAGTAGGTGTGTGAGTAGCTCTAAGACTGACTGACTGTGTGTGAGTGGCTGTATGGGTGTATGAGTGGATATATCAGTGGCTGTATTAGTGAGTGGGTTGTTGTATGAGTGGCTGTATGGATAACTGAGTGGATGTGTGTGTACACTGATAAATCAGGGAGTGTGTGTGTAAGTACTGGCATGGGTGTGTCAATGGTTTTGAGAATGCTAGTGTAGAAGTTGGAGTGGGTATATGAAAGGTTATATTGGGGTGTGAATGGGTGCGTCAGAGATTCTGTGGATGATGTCATCAGTGATGTCATTTGAGATGTCATGAGTGATGTCACTGACCATGTCATGAGTGATGTATTATGTGAGGTCATAAGCAGTGCATTAGGGGCGCGAGTTATAGTTAGCTCAGCTAACTATAACTGCTGAATTTCTTTGGGTTTGTACGAGTGAAATATCAGCCTAACTATAACGTCCCTGTAACCTTTGGTATATACACATACATTTACATATAAGTAGATATACTCATATATGTGTATGTACAGGTGTGTAAGTTTCTTTACACATACACCTATTTGTGCATGCACTCTTTGCACAGTACAGAGCTAATACTTCTTATTCCTGGGTTTTAATAAGTTTATGGTTAATGTAACATCTAAATATTTTATGCCTTCCCAAATTAAATTTGTATACAAAATCTCTCTGTGTCCAGTCACAGAGTCCCTCGATGTAATCTGTATATAAATTATATTTTAAAAGGCACTGAGTTCATTGCCAGGCTGCATTAATAGATGTTTGTTTTACAAACAAATCGTACAATAATATCACTGGTAACATTACAAAGGACTGAGCTCTTTGCTGCCATTGAACTTCTATTTTTAACGTAAATTTGCAATGTATTGCTCTGTATACAAATTACTAATGAATTGCAATGTATTTTTACTTGCCAGTTAAAAGGAAATATTTTATTCTTTCGGAATGCTTGTCTCATTGTCTTCATTCAAAAATGCGTTGATCACCTGAGATGTTTTTCAGGGTTTCTCCAGAAGAAAGCAAGGTGTAGGTGTTGTGCCACAGTAACATGTGTTGTCATTCAGAAACTGTGATTGGAGGCTAGGAAGTTACAGGGACTGTCTTTCATACATGTTACTGGTTGGGTATGGCCACTTTGTTTCCCTTGCAGCTTGAAGACCGATGCTCGTTTAGAAACTCAGCACTTCTGTGCCAGCTACAATCAGGGTGGGTCTGCACAATCCACAGACCGCACTTGCAGGTCAGAAGCATCTGCATGTTTTATAGTGTGTCTTGTAGTAGGCCTGTGCCCAAACGGGGAAGATTGCCACTCCAGTCAAGGCAGATGGGGACAGCCGACACTTGTACAGTAAAAAGTAAATGAAAAAGCTTGAATTAAGTTGAACCCTGGTAATTACTCTGAGCTCTCTCCATTGCTTTGTGTTTTAGCTCATCAGTGCCATCACAGTCAGGGGCCAACTATATGCAAATCATCTCTATACTTCCTCTAAAAGGGACAGTCCAGGCCAACCTGAGCCTGCAGGTCATGTCCCTTCTGAACAGGAACCTCAGTGTCTGAAGTCTTAGACCTCATTCGTGATGTACAACTTATGTCCTATGGCATATCCCGCCCACTGACAGATATTCATTTCAAATTGAAAATGTATTTAAGCTTAAATAAAACAAGCCCAATATATACAAAGAGGCATTTTATTGGTTAAAAACGGAGAAAAAGAATGATCAAAACTTTTAAATTAGTGAATTGAGCTACATTAATAAACAATGAAACATGTTACTTTACGAGAAGGTGATAGATCATCTAGAACATGAATCTATTCATTTTTCAAGTAGATGGTTTGCATAATTCACTTTCTTTAGCATGCTGAAAGAGCTCTTCCCTTTCCAACCGTTGAAGAATGAGAAAAAAACAAATCTAAATAAACTTGCTGCACATCAGCCCCTTCTATTCAACCTTTGATTCCTTTATTGGTTTGACGCCCCTATGATTTCCATTGTGTTTAGCTTGTCTATGTATTACAGATAAGGACCAACCATATGAAGACTATTCAAACTGTATTGTAATTGCATTTATATAGCACTTACTACCTCTGATGAGGCATTGAAGCACTTTATGGTGGGTTGCATGCTACTCTGTAGACAAAGGATGTATGATGTTACAATGCAAACTATTACAACGCATACCTTTACTACGCGGTTTTTACAATGCAACTTCCATTACAACGCAAGCCCTTACAACGCATGTTCCATTAGAACAAAAATTACTATTCTAACACCGCCGGGTGCTTACCTCAGGGAAGGTGCTGGTCAGTGAGGGATATGCGTTGTAATGGCATGCGTTATAATGGAACTTGCGTTGTATTGACCACGTTGTAAAGGCATTGCGTTGTAATGCCTGCATTGTAATGGATGTTTCCCGTAGACCAAAGTTGTCTGGCGCTGGCACAATAGGGCTAGTTCTCTGCAGGCAAAGCTGCCTGACCAACAGTTATCACATATATTTTATTTTCTGCTAGCACAAGTACAGCTGTCTTAGAGCACTTTCTCCTGTCAGTTTCCTAGATGTAATTGTAATTGCATTTATATTGCGCTTACTACCCCAGACGAGGCATCGAAGTGCTTTTAGTCAAGTAGCACGCTACTCTGGAACCCAAAAAGAATTAGTGGTGAATTAGTATAGGGAGATATGAAATTAATTTGAGCGGTTGACATGTGAGTTTGGAGATACCGAGGAATCTTAATGACAAGTATTGCCTGTTTTCTTTGGACCACAAGGGCTAAGTAACTCTGTGCAGCTACCTCATTTGCCGCCCTAGACCCTTTAAATTGACTCGCCAGTCGTAGCAGGTCGAGTAATCTAGACTTGCTCTTGGAGAGTGATCTAGGTTGAGAAACGTACCCAGTGTATACTTTAAATAACACAACGTTCAAGCTGTTTGTACAGTGCTGGTTCTATAGAAAATATGAAGACTTTTATTTATAAATGGTTAGGTAGTTCAGTAAAGCACAATAGTTATCTAACAACTCAAGCTTTCCCAGATGCGGGATCTAGACTCATTCATACAGTTCAGTGACCTCTTCGTGGTACCAAGAGCAGTGAACGACACACCTGTGTTTCCCTTTCTTATGCCGCCTGATGCAGTGTTGCATTTTGAAATGGCTCCTGGAAGATCAGAATGTGGTTTGTGAGTGTACGGTTCAGACTTTGCGTGTGTGCATGTGCCGTGGTACCAGATGCAGTTGCAGGTGTGACCCAGATTTTTACACTGAAGGGTGAGGGGTGAGTGGGTTCTTTGAGTCACATGGCAATGGGATGGGGTGAAGCAATCAGTCTCCCACATAGCAGTCACCTGCCCATGGGAGCTTCAGAAGGATGCCCCTAGGGTTCAGCCTTTCATCTAGTGAGTTGCCTTTGGAATTCAAGGTCTGAGTGTTGATGTCAGTGTTGTGCTCCGGCATCTCAGATGAAATCAGTGCTGGGGAAGTAGGAGGGCCTTCGGCAACCACAGAGGAATAAGGGCAAAAGCCAAATGGCGGAAGAGCCTCTTGAGCACTCTAAAATAATCTTACCCATAGATTTATTGAGCCCTTCACTTGGCTTTATTTATTTGCCTTATTGGGAATAGTGGTGCCAGGGTGCTTTTGCACAGACGGAATGTGAAAAGAAATGTGGAGACGCTCTCCACCATGGTGCAGTTCATCGTGGTCAGGCTGGGCATGATCAGCAGCATGGTGATCTTGGCACAGGCTCCTATCGCTGGCACCAGATCCTTATGAAAGAGCTCTGTGGTTCTTGAGGGTGAGCACATACCAACTCTCTGACACTGTGGCAGTTTTCCACCTCCTCGGCTCACGGCAGCAGTAGGCCTCTTCTTCATTCTTAGAAACTGGCCTTCTCCCTCATAGATGATTGCAACTTAGGGACCAATTTGTAAAAGCAATTATGAGTATGGTAAGTACCACATCTCTCACATCTCTCATACACACATACACAGCTCTCAAGAAACTAAAGGCTATTGGATATGATGGTCTCTGGCACTGCCTTAGAATCCAAAGTTGCGGTCAATAGTGCACTATGTTGCTGCCACTCCTATATTAGGCTGCCTTTGAATGTTTTTAGGGAACCAAACAAATTCACATGCATCTCTATCTATGTGGTGTCCACTTCCTTGTTGATGAGACATCCCACAAAATTTGCAGTGTCGCAGAATCTATGATAAGCGATATTTCCCATAATACTCTTTGTGCTTTTAGATACCTTCCAGATGAGATCCTGCCCCTAATAGGTTTTTGTGATTTCAGTTCTACTTAAGGTGACTCCTGCAGGATCTCAGGGTTAGGCACAGACCACATAATCTTTGTTTCAGTTGCCAGCAAATGGTGATAGGCTTGGCCTCCCTTCCTAAAGTGACTTAATTTTGTAGGGAACAGTTTGACACAAACTTTCTCAAGTAGGCATGATGAACAAAAAGGCTCCCTCTCTGCTGCATTGTAACTTTTATAGAGCCAACCCCGACACACACTAAGTTTGGCTCGCCTATGAAGGGAGGACAGGTGATTAGCACAATCAAGGAGAAGAGAAGGGTCTAAGTTATGAGGACTGTGTGGATTTCAGTCAGGGAGGGTCAGTAAGCCATGGGTGTAGGTGAAAAGGTCTAAACCTGTTAACTTATAATCATTTGACCTTACCTGCCGGTGTGTTCCAAATTCCTTCTACAGAGTCTAGCACTTTGTTGAGGATCAACAACCAAAGATGGAGAACTTCCTGGAAAGGGAAAGATCCTGGATTGATCAGAAGAATAAGATAGTTAGCAGAAGGTACTGCCACAGAAACTTCCAACCTTACACTCACCCTTCTTCAAAATTATTTATTTGCGTGGTGCGTAGGGAGAAAATACATGGCAGACATTGAATGCAGTAATATTCTGGGCCTGCAAATTTTAGTGAATGACATTAAACCTCTATATTAAAATTAAGATTTGGTGCCTGTTAAGGAAATGGTATATCATACTGAGCGCACTTTACATCGAGCCCAGTGTTATGTCCTTTCTGAGTCATATAATGCCATTATATGGGTGTAGAAAATCATTGCATGGCAAACAGGAATGTACCTAAGGGGTTGCAGTGACCTGCAACTTGAATAGTAATGGGCGAAGCTGTGGCCATTTGACTTCATGCAGTTATTAGTGACTAGCTCTGAGTGAAACATTTTGTCGAAAAGCAAAATACACCAGTAAATACAAATTGCTCGCTCAATGAATTCACAACTTATTGACAAATCTGCTGAGCAGGACAGACATTTGTGAATTTCATGACATTTTGCTGGCATTTTGCAGTTTCCACCCCATCAGGAACAGGTGAAATTTTGCAGTTAACAAATTTACAATTTGTTGTGATTTATGGCCTTTGCAACAAAAAAAAAGATTTTTCCAGAACTATATGACATTACGGGGTGGAAGCCTGCTGAGGCCAGGAGGCTTCCATGCTTAAATACATTTCAAGCCATGGTTACACCATGGCCACCGATGCCTGACTATGTTAAAACCATGTGTTGTAAAGCCAGTGTTGCAAGTGGGTGCAAAGAAAGAAACTCCGAACAGGATACTAGAGATTGGTTTTATTGGTCGTCTCCACTGCTCCACAGCCTGCTTGCCTCACAAGATACCTCTCAACCTTCTAAGGCCAGCTTCAGACCCAACTGTAGGAACATTCTAAAGTACAAAAGGGAGAAGGGGCGGGGGATAGTACCAAGTGGAAAGGATCTAAATTACAACACCATGGTTTGTTCATGAACATCAAAACAAGGTCCTTCCCCTAAAATATGTGGCAATGAACTGACTCAGTGCCACATCATGCCACATAAAGAAACATTGGTCCGACTCACAAAGGTCTTCTGTGAGTAACTGTGGCTTAGCCTTGTCTAAATTGTTGCACCTGAATATCAACACATGATTCACAAAACTTTTTAGTGAGTAGTTTTCAGGAGTAACACATGCTTGTTTACCATCGAAACATGGAGTATGACACTACTATTCATTGAAAAAGCTTTGTGAATCGAGACCAGTGTTTGCAATACCGATGCTTGAAATAGGGAAACAGTGAGTGGACGTAGGGAAACCAGAGACTACTAACACATGTCAGGCAGCCACAAATACACTGTTGAAATCTGTTTCCCAAAGGACTAGATGCAAATGTATTAAAGCTGTGTGTGTGTTTGTTACATTTTCAGACTAGCACCTGCATAGGGAAGTAAATGGATTCTGGCCACACATGCTTCTGGCTTGCAGGTACTAGTAATGTGCACGTTGTGATTCACAGTTGAAACAGTTCCTGTTTCCTTGTCTGATGCTCTTTGCAGAACCTTTTGCCAAGTGTAAACCTGACAAGTTGTACTCTGTGGCCTTGGTACAACTGGCTCACAATGCTGGGCCCTTTCCAAGACCACACATGCACACACGCTGCCTTAATATGAGAAACTACATGCATCTGGACATTAATAAGCTTGTCAACTAGACAGTAACAAACGTTTTTGGATGGATTCTTCATTTCACAGATTTATTACCTTATGAATATTCTCCAAGCACCAGATAGGATCCGTAAATGTTTTGCCTGGCAATAGCTCTCCAGTGGTGCCATGCAGCCTCAGTCGCTACTCCACTCGCCATAGATGTTACAACATCAGTGTACATAATATTCAGGTGAACCACTGTGTCAAGTCCTATTTTTCTGCGCCTCATGGATGTGGGTTTGGAGCTCATCCTGGTGCTGCACCCATCAAATTCCTCAGTTTACAACAGTGATTAGTTCACATGTCTCCTAAAATCTTTGGCGTCAATCCCTCTCGCAGATGCTTTAAGACAGGGTTCTCCAAAGTTGGTCCTGAAGGGCAAGATCCATGCCAGATTTCTAAGACAACTACATTTAACTTAATGTGGATATGTTAAAAAATCTGGCATGGATCTGGCCCTCCAGGACCGATTTTGGAGAACCCTTCTCTAAGATGATGTATTTTCAGACCCAAAAGGACATCTCCATGTGGTGTCTTGGATCAGAATAACCTTTGGCCTCCGACTCCTGTTGATTGATGCTGGCAAAGGCATCAGATAGAAGGAGGCCAAACAATTTTTGTCAAATAACACATGGATACACTGACACATTACCCTCCAGGTAAATTCCCCCACAGAGAACAATCCCCCAAAGTGATCTTCCTTCAAAAAGCACAAAAACAACATAGGAAGGAGAAATCATCTTCATCCTTGAGGCAACAGTCCTGCTCTGAGGACTGTTCGGGATCCCGACGCCGACATTGAAAAAGATGAACTGGCCCTGGTCAGTTGAGGACTTCCCACAGGCCGTGCTGTATATCTTCAGGACGGCTCTATTATTCTGTCAGACACTCCCCAAAAGTGAACCTGCTCCTGTGGATTTGCCGATTCCGGCAGCTCGGTCCCTAGTGTCTCCCAACATTGCCCTCTATAGACTCCAGCCTTGGAACAGTTTCCAATGATAACAGTGCTCTCCGAGGTTCCAACCTCCTTGCGCCAACCTCAGAGCCAATTCCATCACCCCTTCCAAAACCCTCTATATGAGCAGAGATTATCTTGGTGGCAAAGAAAACATTAAAACCTGTTTTGATGGGCGTGGCTATGCTGCGTAGCGCAATGGCCGCACTGTAAAGGAGCTCCGGAGTAACTGATCTCCTCCCGCATATCCGTTACCAAAATCTGCTCCCTGAGGCGAGTTCCCGCTACCGGAGGGTGCGTGGACCAGGGCGATTCAAGTCCCGTGCCTGAGGGACGCAGGGGGCCCGAGATCTAGCCGCCGCCGCTGTGGGCCTTCTCTGGGGCGGAGCCGGGACGCAGGTTGAAGGGAAAGCCGGCGAGCCGCGACGCTTGACGGACTGCGCCAAACTCGACTCCCGGTGCCTGGGCCTGCATCAGCGTGCATCAAGCTGATTCTACGAGGGATCCCCCCGAATCGCCGTAACGCCCCCCCAGGGGCTATGAGAGGCACAAGTTTACCGCAGCACCGCATTTTGGACCACAGAGGTGAGGCATATCGAGTGGTTATGCACCAGGATCAAGGGGCCGGGAGAGCCTAGATTTCAAACACCTGGGGGCCTGGGACTAATAAGAGGCCGGAGGCACCGCCCCAGTTATAAGGTGGTGGCTGGTGCCACCGGCGCTGCAGAAGATCTGCGAAGGGACTGAGGTGGTTCCAGTCGGCCCGAGACGGGGCCTGTGAGCACCCCCTGTTGTACTATTGGGCCCAGAAGCCGGGGGGCTGACAAATTGAGGCGCCGCCCTAACTCCGGTTCGCGGGGTAGAGTGCGGCCTGCGCCTGATCCTTGACCGGGTAGGAAAAGGGCCCCTGAACCGCCAGCGGACAAGAAGAAACGCAAGTGGGGCCGCCCGAAACGACAGATACTTTGGCCTTGAGACGGGAGGGGAGCGCTCTGTTCCCACTAACTGGCAACCACTGGTAGAGTTACGCAGGGGGGGGCCCGGTTGCACCGCCAGCGCCGCACACCCGAGCGGGCCCCAGAGAGGAAGGATACCCGTCATTACACACTCTTCTCTCAGCCCACCGGCGCAGGAGCGCGGACCCCTCTCCAGGGCCATACCAGTCGACGATTAACCGGTGTCCAGGCCAGAACGATCCGAGATGTCGGGGGGGAAGGGTCCAAAAGTCACCCAGCACAACAAACTGGATCGTTACACATACCCTAAGGCGGCGCCCCAAGACCAGCAGCCCAATGGAAAATCAATGTGGGGAACGGAGGGGACAACCCCAGAACTAACCTTAAAAGACGTCATGGAGGCAATAACTGGGGTCAAAACGTCGCTAGAGCAAAAGATGGACTCAATCTCTTCGGAAGTGACTCTAATTAGGGTGGACCTTACGAACCTTAGAGAAAAAGTCAAACAAACAGAGATCACAATGGCGAGCCTAGTTGAAGATACCTCACACCTGCAAAGTGAAATTCGCGACTTGCACACCTTTCGGAAGTTCGCAGAAAGTAAACTGGACGATTATGAGGGACGCACCAGACGCAATAACATCCGCATCCTTGGGGTCCCGGAAAAGGCGGAAGGACAAGCCACGGATCTATTCGTTGAGGACCTCATCCTTAACCACCTGCAACCCAAAGGCCTGTCAAAATTCTTCGCCATCGAGAGGGCATATAGAGTCCCTGGGGGGCGGCCGCGACCTGGTGCGCCTCCCCGTCCAATACTGGCCAGACTGCTCAATTTCCGGGACAGAGACGCCATTTTGCAGAATGCCAGGGGAGCTCCTCCGTTTCGCTACGAAAACGCCAAAATTGCCTTCTTCCCTGACTTCACGCAAGCGGTTCAGAAACAGCGGCGATCCTTCATGGCCATTAAAAAGCAGCTCAGAGACAAGGGAGTGAAATATGCGATGCTGTTCCCGGCTCGGCTCCGGATAGAGGCTGATGGTAGGGCCTGGTTCTTTGACTCTCCGGAGGCGGCTTCTGAGTGGCTGGAGGGATGGAGAGCAGTCAGTGATCACAACTCTCACTGAGACTCAGGGCTGGCAGAATTTAAGCACGAAACACAGGATGGCCCGGCGGAACCAGGGGATCATCTCCCGAGCTAACTTAGTCAGGTTTAAGGACGGTAACAGATACTTTGTCTCAGAACACTTTGAATTGATGGACCGTCTCGAACTTCTTCTGCCTGAGATCGTGAGACTGGGCCTCTCTCAGGGAGATACACTGCAAGAGAAGTATGAGGGGGGGATCAGGAAACGGAGCATCACACGCCCCGCTTTTCTACTTTAGTTCACCAGTTGGGCGACAGGCACTCTGCATTTTCTTTTAATATATGGGCAGTTCTGAGCCCAGAGTGCAGGGGAGCAGGGAGGGGGGCAACGGGGTTGGGGGTTTTGAGTTTGTTTTAGTTCTTATTGAATCGAAATGTGTAACATGCTTTACTCGTGAAGATGTTAAGTTTAGAGCAACACATGACATGTCGACAGTACCAGAATGTAACGTAACACAGGAGCAGGGCGCAAACATAGCTTTAGATGGGTTCGCAGTGGGACACAGGGATTAAGATCCTTAGCTGGAACGTCAATGGGCTTGGCGATAAAGTAAAACGTAGTGTAGTCCACCAGTATGTAGAGACAAGCCCCAGATGTTATCCTATTACAAGAAACACACCTAGTGGGGAACACCTGCAAGGCGATGAATAGGGGGGGGTACAAACTTTTGGCACATGCAGGCTTCACGACCGGTTCACGGGGGGTAGGAATAATGGTCAAGAACTCGTTCCCTTTCGCCATTCAATCCACATGGTCAGATGACCGGGGCAGGTATATAGGAATCTCAGGTCTCTGGGAGGGTAAAACGGCAACATTCGTTTCGGTCTATGTGCCCCCGGGTCTCCAGGGTGATACACTCAAAGATCTGGGCGCGATCCTTTTGTCACTCCCTGAAGGCCTGCTCATGGTGGGGGGAGACTTTAATGCCTATGTCTATGGGGAAGGATGGATCGACACCCACCGCGAGATATTAGACCTGCGCATAGGTGGCTGCCCGATTTTCTTGGGGCTATGGGATTGGTGGATGGGTGGAGATCACACAATCCAGATAGGACTCAATACACCTTCTTGTCAGGGGCCCATCACAGCCTCTCCCGCATTGACTACACATTGGTCCCGGCGTCCCAGGCACTAAATATCCGTGAAATCCGACATCTAGCTAGGGGAATATCAGATCACTCTCCGATTTGGGTACATGTAGTCATAGGCCAAGTGAGAATTGGGAGAGTAGCTCCTATCAATCCATGGTATCTCCGAGACCCGGAAGTCAGAAAGGATCTAGTCCAGGCCACTGATCTTTATTTTCAAGAGAACGAAGGAATGGTGGACTCTGCTCAAACGCTATGGGAGGCCTACAAAACAGTAATCCGTGGGCAGGCCCTGTCCTTGATAGCCGGCAAGAAGAAAGATAGGCAAAAAGACATAGTGCAGGCAGAGGACGAAGTCCACAGATTGGAGGGTGAACTGGACGGGGCAGTAACCCCCGAGAAACTACACTTACTACATCTAAAACAAGACGAATTTAAGTCCTTAGCAACAGACAGGGCCAGGGCACAGGGGAGGGAAACGCAAAGTAGAATATATGAACATGGAGATAAGGCGGGGAAGTTGATAGCGTGGCTAGACAGGAGGGAATGGGCTAGTCGTCTAGTGCTGGAGCTGAGGGGAGAGAATACTGATCCTATTACTGACCCACAGGAAATCGTCAATCGATTTGCTGACCATTTTCAGACAGTGTACCGCTCGAACGGACAATACACTGAAGAAGACTCTCGAGCTTTAATCGAAGACATCACCCTTCCCATCCTGACGGACGAAAACCGCGAATGTCTCGAAGCTGACTTATCTGACGATGAAACAGCTCAAGCTATACGGTCCTTGCAATCAGGGAAAGCCTCAGGTCCCAATGGCATACCCATTGAGCTCTACAAGCTCAAGCCTGACAAGATAGCCCCATACCTCCGCTCGATGTTTATAGATAGCAGAGAGAGGGGGGAGCTCCCACCTGACCAAAGGGTAGCGAACATTGTTCTCATTCACAAGGAAGGCAAACCTAAAACCAACTGTGCCTCGTATAGGCCGATATCCCTCCTTAACGCGGAACCCAAGATCCTCGCAAAGCTACTGGCAATTCGATTAGTGAAAGTGATCGATAGCTTAGTACATCCCGATCAGTCAGGCTTCATGCCACATCATTATACAGCCTTAAACCTACGTAGAGTACACGGGGTGTTGGGGAGAGCTGCCACTGTCCAGGAACCTGCGATATTGGTTTCCTTGGATGCCACCATGGCGTTTGACATGGTAGAGTGGCCATACCTTTTTGCAGTACTCGAAAAAATGGGATTTGGGCCCAATTTTATGGGCTGGGTCAGACTTCTATACTCGAAACCTATGGCACAAGTGGTGGTGAACAATAGAAAATCGGAGGTATTTCAATTAAGCCGTTGAACGCGCCAGGGTTGCCCCCTGTCCCCCCCTCTTGTTTGCCCTCGCCCTAGAGCCCCTGGCCGCGTGGATTCGCAAGGATCCGGTCATTCGTGGCCTACACTGGTCCCCGGACTGGGACGACAGGATATCTCTGTATGCAGATGATATTCTGCTCTATCTGGCTTCCCCGAGGGCCTCTTTGGTGTGCACTTTAGATATACTGGCAGTGTTTGGTAGGTATTCAGGATTCATAATAAATTGGAGCAAGTCCATCATTTATGTCCTTCGGGGGGAGCTTTAGGTCCTACCGAGGAATTGTCCAATTCAGATCACAACAGAGGGCTTCAGATATCTTGGCATTTTCATTTCGCTTAATCCCACGCTCCGTTACACTCGGAACCTCCTGCCCCCTATACAAAGATTGAAACAGGACATAGGGAACTGGAAGTCTTTGCCGCTCTCATTGCTGGGCAAAGCAGCCCTCTTTCAAATGATGGCGCTGCCCCGTTTCCTGTATGCTCTCCAAAACTCGTTAGACCCGGTTCCCAAATCATACTTTCAAGAAATCGAGAGCCTCCAGAGAGACCTATTGTGGGATGGAAAACCCAGAATTGCTCTGTCTAAGCTCACCCTCAATTGGTACGATGGCGGCATCAGCCTCCCAGATATTAAAAAGTATTACTGGGCATCCCACCTAGCAGCCATAAACCAGGGGTCCTATGGCCGTCTTGATGACCCGGGATACGCCATGGATAGATGGCTCCTGCCGGGAGGAAACTATACTAGAGCGCTCTATTCTAGACCTCGTAAATATTCCTTAACAGGCCCAACCTTTCACTCGGTCCATATATGGCATGTTGTAAACAAACATTTGGGCTGGGACCGCAGGCTCATACTAGCAACCCCCTTGTGGGATTCCAACAAACTGGGAAACCTGTGGCGGACCCGGGGATTTGATAAATGGGACCTTATCGAGATTTCCCAGATCAAGGATCTTTGGGTTAATGATGATATAGTATTGTTTGCCTCCCTCCAACAGCAGTATAATCTTGCAGACACCGAACGCTTTAGATGTCTCCAGATCCGTCATGCCCTCCTGACCCATCTCGCTAGGGGGAACTCCCCTCCCGGATGCCTCTCCATTGGAGGATAGGATATTGGACGGCCACCTGCCCTCAAAGACCATCTCCCTGATTTATAAAAAGCTAATTCATAATATGGAAGACCCACTTCAGTCCCTCAAAGAGAAATGGATGAGAGACGGACTTGAGCTTGACGAGGAGGATTGGAGGGAGGCGGTTTCTTCCCCGAGGGAGGTAGCAATTCAGGCTAGACTGCGCTTAGTGTAACTCAAGATTCTCCACAGAATCTACTTAATGGGACCGTGCCTGGTGCGTATGGGTAGAGCAGAAAGTGGGGAGTGTAGACGTAAATGCGGAGGGGTGGGCACCTTCATGCATATACTATGGGAATGTGACCAAATACAAACTTACTGGCGTGCCATTCACCGCATCCTCAGCGAGGTGCTTGCAATTGAGTTGCTTCCGGAGGCACGCAGGTGCATCCTGAACATATGGGAACCAACCGACCTCACCTCTTACACGAAGCTCTGGGCTACACTGGCTGTAATGCTTGCTAAGAGAAATATCGCACGACATTGGGGAGCCCTTCAACCACCTGGGGTAGAATCATGGAAAAAAGATCTAGACTGGTGCATGTTCAGGGAAAAGTCAGTCTACGTAGCCAGGGGGTGCCCCAGGAAATGGAACAGGGTCTGGGGGCCTTGGAATTCCTACCGTGGAGATATTTGCACCCCGCCAGCACACAGGAATGCAGACAATGACCCCACACCCCCCTAGTTGTTCCAAGCTGTACACTGTGAATTGACTCTAAGTAATTCAGAAACTAAATTGATTGAAAATGTACTGTCTCCTCAGCATGTTAAGAATGATATGATGTGTCGATAATGTTTAATAAAAAGAATTATAAAAAAAACTGTTTTGATGAACCTTCGACACAACATCTCCATCTGGCCAAGAGATTTGCCCATAAGGAGGAACTCCTAAGATCCGACTCAGATGGTGTTTTCATGCTTGATAAAGATTATGGTCATAATAAAGAAAATTAACTGAAAGATAGAAAATGGTGGAGGCCTAGTCTGACCTAGTGATGTAATTACGATAGAAATGAGTGCTTACTGCAAAAATCTTGTTACACATTAATTTTGCATGTTTAAGAGAAGGCACATTTTCCATTGTTTCATTCTATTAAGCATTTTTGTGTTAATGTCTAGTCAAGTGTAAATTATGGCACTTGTTTCAAGCTAAATTCTCCTGCTCTATCAATCACCCTATCTGATATGTAAAGAGGTCTCTGACACCAGATATCTTCATAAGATACTTTATTCTCCAAAATACCCTGACACAGCAACTGGGCAGCGAACGTCCATCTCGTCCGGCAGCCTATAGTCATCTTCACACGTCACCCATCCCCAAGGATCCAATTCTGAACAGGCTGACAACATAATGCTAGTGGTACATGTGTATGGTGTCTCACTAGTAGATACATACCCCTATGTTAATACGCAACAACACATCCCCTTTTCTTCAAAAGAAAATACATTTAATTACCCCCATCTACAATTAAAGATATTGATAAAACGAAATAGGTTTATAAACAACAGATGCTAAACAATATTCACACTAAACTCATTTCAATATATGATGAATGGAATTTCCCACACAATATAGATAAAAAGAAAACGTTTTACTTTGCTTAATCACATATAAAGTCTTGCAACTTGTTAGGTCTTTTCACTACACCCCCAAATTTACTCACTCTGTTCTCTACTTGCAAGTGGGTTTCACTGTGTTATTTATTTCTGATGTTGCTATCCTGTGACACAAATTCCTCCCCTACCTTTATTTCATTGTTGGACCTTTAATCACATCCAGCACAATCATTTAATTTATTAGTACTATCTATTTCTTGCCTAGCAGGATGTTGCCCTACACTAACACCATGTTGTTTTACTCTAACACCATCTTTCTTCGGCACCCCTTCATTACATCCCCTCTCCGTCAACCAATCCAACTTAGGTTTATCATGTACTTGTGAAGATATTTGAACTTGTAAAGATTGAGGTAACCTCTCCTCTCCCTTACATAAGGGTGAGAGAGGCCACACTTTTTCATCACTCAACCATAATGAATAACAATATATTTCTCAACTACTAAAGGTTGAGAAAAACATCTTTGGCCCTTCTCCAAGACACCACCAATTTTATGTGTAGAGGTCTGCTTCTATGTTTTGCATCATAATATTTCTTGCATAAATCCTGTGCATGTTTCAACTTCTGTTTAACCACACCAGATGAACAATATGCTCTTTTAGCTGTGACCATTCATCCTACATTAGTGATAGGTGTTCTCCCCCTCATTATAACAAAAGGACTAAGGCCAGTGGAGTCACAAGGAGTAATCCCAAATATTTTGTACTAACTTTTCTCTCCAATCCAGATCATTGTTGTTTGCCAGTTGTATTATACCTTTGCTAACGCGGTTAACCCTTTCAACTGCACCATTACCAGCAGGATGGTACACTGAAGTGGTGTTGTGTGAAATGCCATTCCTCATTAAAAAATATTTGAATGCATCTGAAGTGAACTGAGGCCCATTGTCACTAATAATGCTTTTAGTTAATCCCTCTTTAAAAAAAACATTTTGTAAAAACTCAATAATAGTGTTAACTTCAGCTTTGTGGAAATGTTCTACTTCGGGCCATTTAGAAAAATGATCCACCATAACCAGATACTTCTGTTCACAATCCTTCCAAATAGGGACCGCAATATCAATGCCTACTCTTTCCCAAGGCATACTGGCACTAGATACAGGATGTGGTGGTGGCCTAAAGGTAGTGCAAGTTGTGTCTGAATATTCACAAGCTACAGAATTCCTCACTTTTCTTTCAATTTCTAAATCCAACCCAGGCCACCAGCATGAATCCTTCACTCTACTTTTAGTTTTTACAACACCTAAATGCCCTTCATACATATATCCAGAATTTTAGATCTTAAACAAACTGGGGGAATTACTTTAACATTTCTCATCACTAAGCCTCCTTCAAAGGATAGCTCATGACTTATTTTCCAATATGTGTGGAAATCCTTGTGCACCAATTTTTTCTCATGCCAACCTTCACTGATTCTTCTGCTCAACTCGGCTAACGTTTCATCCGCACTCTGGGCTTGTGTCCATTCCCCCTCAGAAATACCTGGTACATCTTCAAGCACATTGTCTACACATTTCACGGGTAATGGCATGCAGCTTAAAAAGTCTGCAACCACATTCTTCGCCCCAGGCACATACTGTACCTCATAGTTGTACTCTAATAATCTTACAGACATTTGTGCAAGACGAGGAGAATCATTATGCAATCCCTTAGTAGTCAGTATCTTCATGAGCGGTTTATGATCACTCCGTAATGTAATTTTATAACCCCATTTGTACTGTCTGAAATGGCCTAGACCCCAGAAATAGGCTAGTGCTTCTCATTCAATTACTGAGTATTTCTCCTCAGTGGGGGTGATTAAATGAGATGCAAAAGCTATAGTTCTCTCCGAACCATTTAAATCCTTCTGGGTTAACACCGCTCCAATACCCCTCCCGCTTGCATCAGTGGTGACTATATTATGTAAAGTGGGATCAAAGCCTTGCAGAGGCGAAGCATCGAAATATCTTTTTTGATATTTACAAATGCCATTTCACATTGATCTGACCTTTCAAACTTACTTTCAATTTGAGAAGTTTTAGTAGAAAAATCTTGAGCAAATTTGATGTAGAATTCTACCAAACTCAAAAATGCCCATACATCCTCGTTGTTCTTAGGTAATGGAGCCTTTTTGATCGCAGGTCTTTTTTGGGTTGATACCTCCTCCTGTTATCTCATGGCCTAAATAAGTGACTTTTTCTTCCGCAAATTTACACATACTTAACTCAGCTGTAAGACCTTTTTCCTCCAGGATCTTCATTACTTGTGGTAGTTTCCTATCATGTTCCTTCCTGCTCTTCCCCATTACTATAATATCGTCCTGGAAAATTAGCAGGTTAGTCATGTCTTTCTATATTACCTGCATTAATCTCTGAAGCATGGACACAGGAGAGGCCAGTCCAAAAGGTACTCTTTTAAATCTGAAACACCCAAATGGTGTCACAATTGTGGTAAGACTTTTACTCTCAGGGTGTTATGCAATTTGATGATGCGCAGCAGTAAGATCGATGGTGGAGAACAATTTGACTCCACTAGTGCGTGATAGCATTCCACTAATTTTCAGCAATGGAAAGTGATTGATCAAGATACTTATGTTAAGACCTATGCACAACCTCAACTTTCCATTGGATTTCTTGGCCCCGACCAAAGGTGCAACTCCTTCAGCAGATTCAACAGATTCAATAATGCCTGCTTTTTGTCATTTCTGTAGCTCTTTCTCAACCTCACACTTTATAGAGTAAGGAATATTCCTTACTTTGTGAATACCAGGTGTGACTCCTGGTTTGAATTGAATTTGGGTTGAAAACCTTTAAGTTTTCCAATCTCCCCTGAAAAACGTTAGGAAATTTCTTTTCAATGCCAAGACTAAACTCACTCTCAGACTGTAGAGACAAAACAGGTTCTGGACTATTTGGATCCAGTGTAATACCTAACTCCCCTTGATCTATCCAACCAAGAACAGATGGCCCCATAGCTGACACATACAATTTTCCAAAAGTTCCTCTGTTCTTAATTTTAAATAACAGTTCTCTGTACCCCAACATGACAATACGTTCTGCTGTAAAGGTTTGAGGTGAAATTTCAGACTTTTTAAATTTTCCCCAGCTCCTGGTACACATTTTCCCTGTCACACTTCCTCATTCACAATAGTATAAGGCAACCCTGAGTCTGCCACAATTGAGATTTCTACACCCCCTACAGACATCTCGCACACATATGTTTTCTTTTTACCCTGAAAACTCAAAATATCTTCATCCACATGCAATACAATATATTCAGATCCTCCTTATCTTAGGAACTAGATTGAACTTCACTCATTGGATTTACACATTTTACAAAATAAACTTCTTTCATCTTTTTCTGACAAACTTTGTAAAAATGTCCAATGATACCACATTTTGAACATTTCTGCTTTCGTTTGGGACAACGTTTCTCATTGGCTAGATGATATTTGCTGCCACATCTAAAACACTTTCTTCTGACCAAAATTTTAGATTTTTCATATTGTCCACTTTGCTAGAGTTCATCTCCTCCATGGACTTGCGAGGAGCGATTTCTTCATTTTTTACCCTAGCAATAACATAATTTTCATCCTTGGTATTTTTTACTTTCTCTTCAGATAGAACAGCCCTCCCTGTTAGTTCAGCATTCTTGACAATATCTATTACTTCTTGAAGGGAAGACTCACCTTTAGCCCAAAGTTTATCCTGTATAGTGGGATTTGCTGCCTACATATCGATCTGATCGCAAATTAGTTCATCGTGAAGAGTGCCAAACCGACATGTGAGAGCTAAATTTTTAAGTGCACCTACAAAATCTTCAACACATTCTTCTTTTGCTTGCTTCCTATGAACGAATTTATAACAGTCTACTGCAACGCAAACTGTGGGCTTGAAATAGTTACTTAAATCTTCTAAGTCATTTACATACACATCCCTTTGGCCTTCCTGTCTGGGTTTTTTATTTATACGATTGTATGCCTTCAGATCTCGTGCACCTAGACAATTTGAAAGTGTCTTCTTTTTTCTCTCCGCCATCAGTTCTTCATCCGCCTGAATCATGGAAATGTAGTTCTCAAAATACTCTCACCATTCTTCCCATTTGAGTGTTGATTCCCCTGAAGGTGGCAAAAATGGTTGGGGAGGAGAGAGGTCCCACATATTGCTAGAAGCTGTTAGAACTCCTGCACTTCACAATATTAGCAACGACCAGCACAATATGGCAATACAATATAAGTAGAAGTACTTAAACTGGGTAAAACAAATGAAATGCTCAAAATGTTTTCATCTATGATACAATGAAATAGTGATAGCAAAGAACAATGGCAGCTCACTACGTAATGTTGTGGAAATGTTACTGTAGAAGCCACTCAAAATGCACAGTGACTGAATAATGTAAGTGACACTGTAAACAACTCTCTAAATTGCCAGGAAAAGTGTGCTCATCACTAAACTTCAACAGATATGTAGACTACTACAAACATGCACGCTCCTAGAGTGTCTGTCACTGAGGGTGTAAATGGAAACTCTGATGATGACACACAAGATTCCAACCCAAAATGTCAGACAACCTGTGCGCATCACAGAAACAAAATGCACTAGCATTAAACTGGAGATGACACTTTAGCAGTGGCGGCTCGCATAGGGCGTGCTGCGGGGCGGTGGGGCAGGGCGGGGGAGGGGCAGGGTGAGGGGGTAGTAAACTCGGACATACAACGGAACGGAGGAAAGTAATTATTACTTTCCTCCATTCCATCGTATGTCCGAGTTTACTACCCCCACCCTGCCCCTCCCCCGCCCCACCGCCCCGTAGCACGCCCTATGCGAGCCGCCACTGCACTTTAGATTCCTCACTAAAAATGCAAGACAACTTGTGTGCATCATGGAAACGAAACGCACTTGTGCGCAAACACTTACTGTACTTGCACTTTGTACCAGTAATACTTTTAAAATACATTGGAAATTGCGGGCATTCACTGAATTGAAGACACACGTGTAACACCAGTGTTCACCGTAAAATACGAAAGAAAATGTGCGCATCACTGAAAAGGATGCACGTGCAACCACTTTCTAACGTGTGCGTCAGTGCAACACAAAATGTCCAGTGACGCAAAAACGTTTGCCCAATTCAAAAGGGCCAGCCTTGTGTGCCACGTCTCTCCTAATGGAAAATGATGACCATACTAGACGTTACGCTGCACACGTAGTGTTCCAATGACGTAGGAGATTACATGGTGCATTTCACTGACATCTTCAACGAATAACTTGCAACAGCTGAATAAGACGGTTGGGCCGTAACCAGGTAAATGGTCAAAAATAATGTACTTTCATGACTTCTTTGCTTCAGAACTACAGTTAATCAAGATGAACTCACGATTCACACACTAGACAGAGTTCCAAAATAACCATTTGTTCCCAAACGCGTTAAACGTGTCTGCAGATGCTGATTTAGTTCTCTGTAGCGGAGGTTTTTCTGAGCGTCAGCGTGAAAGTAACTCATCGCTAATTTTGTAAAGAGGTCGCTGACACCAGATATCTCCACAAGTATACTTTATTCTCTAAAATACCCTGACTGAGCAACTGGGCAACGAAAGTCCATCCCATCCAGCAGCTTCTAGTCATCTCCACCCTTCACCCATCCCCAAGGTTCCAATTCCAAACACATTGACATCATAATGCTAGTGGTACATGTGTACGGTGTCTCATTAGTAAATACGTACCCTCTATGTTAATACTCCACAACATGATGGTTATCCTAACCATCACACAAATTCATTTCCCACGTGAGTTTGTTTCCGAGTGCACATTTATTATCAGATTAGTCTTGCCTCTTTCCCTTCTGACCTCTGAATTGCAGTGACTTCATGTAATCATCATTCATGATTCCCCTCAAACCTAAATTCTTTTCATTTAACTTTCTTTGCATCCTTTCCTGTCTTTTACATAAAATACATCAACAGCTCTCAAACAAAGCATAAAGAAATATTAGACAAAACCCTATAATTAATATTGGCATTAGAATAGCTTTCAAAATACCCTTTCCTGCCATTGAAAGCCAATTTCCAATTGTGTAAACTCCTTTCCCAAAGTTTTTAAAAATACTTGGTGTTTCCAATGCATCTAATTCAGGTTCTCAACCTGAAATGTTCTTTGCATAGCCTTCTATTTCCTTACTTTCGTCATGCTGTATGAACAGCATTGAGTTAATTTAAGCATTTTGCATACTCTGCCTTTCTCTGCAAGTAAAATGTCTAGTGCAAGTCGGTCTTGAAGTTCCATAGACCGTATGGCAACTAACTCAATGTTAAATTTAAGCAAAGCTCCATATGTGCTCGTTGCCATCTTGTCAACAAAGGTAGCCAACTTTCTAATCTTTTTGTCATTTAAAATGATGCCTTCTGGTGGAATGATTTTTCCAAATATACCTCCTACTAAGCCTGTTCCAGTTTCTGCATTTCATTTCTGTCTATGTGATGGTGTCATTGTTAATGCGTCTATGCTTTGCACATGATACATCTTAGGAATCGGTATGCCTAAATAATAAATACCCTCCCAATCTGCTGGCAACAAGAAATAAGCATTTATTTCACAGATATAGTAAATCCCAGGAATTGCGTTCTCTTCTCCCTGCAAAATTTGCCAAGTTCCTCCTGTTAATTCAAATGTGCGTTCACAACTACTTATTCCCACAAGTTTGATTCGTTTGGGTGTCCTTCTTCTGTAAACACAAATTTTCCCTTTGTGTTGACTTTCTAATCTTAATTTAGGGTGAACCATTTTCTTTCTGAATTTGTTCTCTTCCTTTTTCCAAACATTTTCTAAAACATAACTATTTTTATCACTAGTTTGTGTTATGTTAGTGTACTTTTCTTCCAAAGCCATTATGTATATTTTCTCCATTGGTCGTATTAAGCACGCTAGATTATTCTTGTAAGCTTTAACACTATCCATAGGTCTGTGTGGAAAGAAATAATACCAGGCTGTATCCATCCCTTTTGCCTGCGCTTGTAAATTCATGTTTTCTACCAACGGAACCCTAGAAATTATTAGATCATAGTTAGAATAGAAATATTCTAAATGTTCCTCATCAAAAAACTAATGAAAGTAAGATGCTGCATGAAATTGCATAAGATAAATGCATGTGGTAGTATGTTACTTCTTCTGAAACAGACATTTGTAAGTGTGCGCAGACATAACAGTCCTTTGCGTCCATAGCATTAGTGTATTCTTGTACTAACCTAGAGTAAACATTAATAGAAAAACCATATTTCTTATAGCTCACAAAAGAATACTTAAATTGATCTTCTTCGCTAAGGTATGTATGTGGTTTAGTAGAGTTCTTTGTTCTGGGTTCTGTCTCTGGTGTTAAGTAGAATCTTATTAGTACTACAGAGTCAGTTCCATGCTTCTTAAATTCAGCAGTTCTCTTTTTCTTTCTTTTGGTTACTTTGATGATATTAGTCTTTAGAAGTTCAGTTACTAATTAGACAATCCTTAACCCTACTCCGTGTTCTTTGAAAATGTTACCCCTACTCTTCTGCTGCTCACTCGGGCCTAGGTTGATCTTCTGTAAAATAAAAGACTACTATAACATAGGTCTAACAGCACAATTTGTTTTATCAATGAGCTCTTTAGCATTCTTCTTTTCTTTCTTTCAAATCTTTTAGCCTCAATTTTTCAGATTGCTTTCAAGAGGCTTCGAGAAGTTCAGGATTCACTTTGCGCAAGTCTTCCAAAGGGAAATTCAATGTTCTGTTTACGTAGTATAACCACGTAGGTGCTGACTATCTGTGACAAGGCATCCTCCCTCTTTTGGATCTTCACAGAGTTTGTTGATTTGGTTCTATACCACTTTCATCACTAGACTCAGTTTCTTCAGAGATACTCGCTGGTATTCGTGCTATTGACAAGCTTTTTCTTAGGTTTCTGTGTTCATAGCTTTGTGGCCATTCAGTTTGCCGATTTACTCGCCATGATCCAGTACGCGTTTCTTGACCTGGATCTTCTGTTTGTAAAGGCACAATTCGTAGCACTTCCGTTTAAAGGATAAGTCTCTGCTTCTTTTTCATTAAAGACTTTGTTTCCACTCAGTGTATCTTCAGGCACTTGAATTTCTCGTTCAGCTTGTTGATCTTCACCCCTCTCTTCCTCTTGCTGTTGTAGAGGCAACAGTGCTGCTGGTCTGGTTGGTCTCTCGGGTGGTGCAGTCACCAATGTTCTTCGTTCAGGATCACAGACCATGATTGCTTCCTATGGATTTCTCACTTTCGTGGTGTGTAAGGCATGAATCCAGTTTGGAATTCCAGCACACTTAATAGCAGTATTTCTCATTAAAATGACCTGCAAAGGGCCAGTCCATTTTGGCTCTAGACAAGTCTCTGAACTTACTTCTTGATCACGACCCAATCACCAGGACTGAAGTCGTGGCACTGTTTTTGATGTGGAGCTTGTTTTGTTGCCGAAACCTGATGAGAAATAGAATAGAAAGGAATACATCAGTCAGCCAATCCTTTGCAGTAATCCAAAAAAATATCATCAGTGATATTCAAGAGAGCATTTGCGGAGACAGCTGGTAATATTATGGCCCTGCCCATTAGAATTTCATGTGGCGACAAACCCGTCTTCCTGTCTGGGGTCCTTTGAATGCTCGCTAACATCAAGGGTAGTGCATCTGGCCATCTCAGAGAAGTTAAAGCACAAACCTTGGCCAATCGAGAATTAATGGTTCCGTTTACCTTTTCAACTATTCCAGAAGCTTCAGATCGTAACTGCACTGTTGCTCAATCTGTAATGTTGTGCATATCATTATCAAAATGAGTTCCTCTCTCTGACTCAAGAGAAATCAGCATTCTGTAACTGGGTATCAACTCACACAATAACAATTTTGCTACAGTTAGGCTATCATTTCTCCAGGTTGGTAGGCTTCCACCCATCTCGAGAAAATGCACAGAATGACCAGGACATATCTCAGCCCGTTATAAACCGGCAACTCGATAAAGTCCATTTGCATCCTGTTGAAGGGACAACCTGATCTCCCTATGTGTGTCAGTGTAACATGTGTCCTCTTTCCTACTTTCATTTGTTGACATATTACACATCTGTAGCAAATTTCTTCAGCCAACATAGGAAATCTGGGATTGTACCAGCTTTGCCTAAAGAGTCTCACCATGGAATCCCTACCAAAATGTGTGTATCCATGATAATACTGTGTCATCGAAAACTAAAGCTATTGAGCAACAATGGTCTCCCATCAGCAGCCATCCAAATGTTGTTTGCATTTTTCTCACAACCTGCTTTTATCCAACTGCTCTGTTCTGTCACTGAAATATTTTACTGCACTCTCTTTAATTCATCTCATGTAACAGTGACTTTCATCAACATTGTGAGTGAACTATCTTCCTTGGACCCACATGTGAAATTTTCATTAAATGTGCAGGCCAACAAACCGTGCTAATGAGTCCACATATCTGTTACCCATGGCAATGTAACCATTTCCCACTTTGATGAGCTGCACATTTAACCACTGCAATTTCCCATGGCAACTGCAAAGCCTCCAACCGATTTTTAGCATTGATTCCGTTCTGGATCGGTGTACCTGAAGAAGTCAAAAAACCTTGTTGTGACCGCAATTGCCCAAAGTCGTGGACAACACCAAACCCATACTGGCTGTCTGTAAAAATGGTGACTCTGTTGTTAAGTTAGAGAATTTGTAGAGCGCGACATATACCCTAGGGTGTCTTGGCACTAGCTTAGCAGAGAACATAGGTGAGGCAGTAAGGAGGACTAAAGATTGAAAAGCCAGGTTTTTCGGAGCTTTCTGAAGACCTGTAGAGAGGATGCCGATCTAATATGTATCGGCAAGAGATTTCACTGTTTGGTTGCTCCTGCGATGAAGCAGCTTCCCCTCCATTTAGTTTTTTTGAATCTGAAGGTGGCAACTTTGTAGGAACCCTTTCATCTGAGGTTCCTGTTGGGAACACACAAAGAAATGGCTTGTTTCAGAATTTCTGGTCCTGTATCATGCAGGCCTTAAATGTGAGGCAGAGCGCTTTGAATTTAATACGGCTACCAACCGTCAGCCAGTGTAAGTCTTTGATGGCTTGGGAGACTGAGTGGTATTTAGGGAGCCCAAGAAGTAATCTGGGGACAGAGTTCTGCAGTACCTGAAGTTTCTTAGTATATTGTGCCTGAAGATTAATGTATGGGTCATTACAGTAATCCAATTTGGAAAGGATTAAAGAAGATATAACTGTTTTTCTGGAGTACAGGGGGAGAAAATTGAGAATTTTTTTATGATTCTGAGAGTGTTATACGAGGACGATAGGACTGCATTGATATGCTTGCTAAAATAAATTTAATCGAGTATCACTCCGAGACTCTTGGCTTTAGAAGTCGACATTGGAAGTGGGCCCATTCCTGATGGCCAGCTAGCGGTAGACCAGAATTGGGGATTGTTCCCCAGGATGATCACCTCTGTTTTATCAGAATTCAGTTTGAGGCAATGCTTGCTCATCCATGTGCCAATTTCTCTCATACAGTTGTGAAGCTGCAGGCTGGTGTAGTTAGCATCATAAGCGGCAGATAAAACAATCTGCATATCATCTGCGTATTAGGTGAGAGAGAAACCAAAGGATTGAATCAGAGGGGCGAGTTCTGTTACATATAAGTTAAAAAGGGTGGGCTAAGTGAAGATCCCTGCGGCACTCCACAAGGCAGCGAGAATGTGTTAGAGCTGAAATTGTCCAGCTTCACCGTATTTTCAATTTTGTTTAGAAAAGATTTAAGTAACTCCAAGGCAGTGCTTTTTATTCCTAAGGCCTCCAGGCGATAAATCAGGGTAGGGTGGTCCACGGTGTCAAAAGCTGCGGACACATCCTATAGGATCAGAGCCACCGTTCCTCCTCCATCTAAGATTATCTTAAGTTCATCAGTGGCTTTAATCAGAGCCATCTCAGTGCTATGTTCTGATCTGAACCCAAACTGCGTAGGGGCCAATAGATTATTCTCTTTAATGAATTGAGTCAATTGACTATTCATGATTTCTTTCTATTAATTTAGCTGGGAAGGGGAATCTAGAGATGGGTCGGTAGTTGGAGGGATCTTCCAGGTCAAGGCTGGCTTTTTTTTAAAAGAGGAAGAATGCCCTCTTCCAGGGAGTGAGAAAAGTACCTGTGTTGAACATGGAGTTGAAGATATTTAGTACAGTATAATGGCCGGAGGCCGGAAGGGTAGAGAGGGTCTTCCACAATGCTGGAAGAGAACAAAGGGGGGGTACGTCCTCCCAACTAAACACTAATCATCACAAAAGGTATCCCACCTGATAGGACTATCATCTAGGCACTATTCTCTTTTAAAGGAGTCTCATAAGATTATTCTAGCATGAATGGGAGCAATTCCTTTTTTGTTTAGTAACCCTCACACACTCTAGTAGTGTCATGCTTCATCATCGGGTTCACTCTGACTCCTAAAGGTCAGGGTGGGCTCGAACATATTCCAGGGAGCACTTAGATGAATAGGCCAGGGGGTTAAAGATGTAAAAATACTCCTGAGACTCCAAGTATCCCTTTAATATTGGAGTGACAGGGGATATTAAAAACAGAAAAAAGGGGTTCTCAAGGATTTAATGGTCCTATGACCCTAATTACATTGCCAACATGTTTCAGCCTCTTAGTTATGGCCAATGAGGGTCCAAGGCTTTCTTCAGGGCAAAAACTGAGATATTCCCTCCCTGGATACAGTCAATTTACTTGTGTGGTGCAGAAAGCTGCCCCACCGTGCCCGGCCCTCTGGTATACTTATCCTGGATCTGGGCGTTCAGTTCTAGTATGTCCAACCTGAAAGAAGAGAAAAATAGTGACTCATGATAAGTCCAAGTGTCCAATTCGTGCAGCGCGCGCTCACCCATATGGTGCATTGCTAGTGGACTGCGCGCATCTGTGCACGTGGATATATGTTTCATGTTTTTGACATTTCGTAAGGACCGTGGAGGACCAGAGACCCACCATAGTCAAACCTACTGTCGGTATACAGGAAATGCACATTAACCATCTAAACTTGGAATCAAATGTGGGATCAATTTCACCATTCGCCCGCATTCCTGCGGTAAAGCACAATAAACATCATAATAAAGACATAAATATAAAACACCCAGCTAGGTGACCGTGATAGGGCATAATGCCTTTTATGAGACGGTGGCTGTAAGCGCATCCGACTATTGATTAAGCCCCACCAAACGTCGCATATGATGCAGAAAGCGTCATTACCAAGTGTCTTCCTTCAAACTACAGTTTACCTGAAGGATCATGGGAGCTGTAGTTAGAACGTTTCCCATTGCAATCATAATAGAGGTGCCCGGTGCATTCTGATAACAGTGGTTGATGTCAAAAACGTCATTTGTTTTTCTAAATAACTGTCAGTTATCTGAGGGGTCAAGGGAGTTATTAGAATATTGCTGTAAGCTACTATTCCCTCGCCGGGTACCCTCTGATTCCTGCCATTTATTTGTCATTAATTTGCTCATGATTATTTCCAGTTTCATTACAGTATTACATTTGTACCCATGGTGTCTGTGGGGAAAAGAACAGGATTCAACCCCATATCTAAGGACTCAAGTGCATGCTAGCTGGCCCCACGGAATGGAATTGTTAAGACCTCGTTCATGGGTCTTGAGGCGATATACCCATCTTTGCTCTTTATCTAATAGTCTCTTGGTTAGACCTGGACCACCCTTCACTTTTTCAATGACAGTCCATCGTAGATCGTTATCTGAATGTAGGTAGTGTGACGTCAGTCTGGTAGCTGTCATGACTCTACGTATCGTGCTCCTGTGTTCACTGATACGTACTTTGACCTTCTTGATCGTCATGCCAATGTAACAATGTCCACACGGACATGTAATCATATAGATGATATTGTCAGAGTTGCAGTTAGTGTGACTATGTTTTTCCCACACTCGTGGCAGTCCCAGATCAATGTGCACAGTGAGTGTAGTAAATTGGCATACAATACACGAGCCGCACGGGTAGTGGCCTTTCACCTGGGGTTGGTTCCACAACGTCAGTTGTTTATTTTGGTTGGGTTTCCATATATCAGTGTGGACTAGCGAGTTCCTAAGGCTCCTGTTCCATTTGAACGAGAACATTGGTTTCTCGAAATTCAGCTGGTTCAAGGTAAGTATGTTCCATTTACTGTTAATGATCTTCTTGATGGCGTTAGAAGACGAGTTGAATGTGGTCACACATATCAAGGAATTAGTTTCTTTCTTGGTATGTGTTTCCAGCAGAGCAGTACGAGGAGTGTTGCGTGATCTCTTCTGTGCCTGATCTATTATTCTCTTTGGATATTCTTTTTCTTCCAGTTTCCTAAACAGTTTCGCAGCTTCCACTTTGTAGGTGTCCCAATCCGAACAGTTTCTTCGGATCCTTAAAAATTGTCCCACAGGGAGGTTTTCCCTTAGTGCACGTGGATGTGCACTGTTGAAACTTAGCAGGCTCTTTTTATCTGTGTGCTTGGTGTAGAGGGAACTCTCCAGTCCTCCGCCTCTGGCGATGATGTTCACATGTTGAAGATATTTGCCAGAACCTTTGCTATGGGTTCCGGAATTAATTTTAGCACTGACAAGGGGCAAGGATCATCCGGAGACCCTGATTTAGTGGTCCGGATGAGACTTTTGATCTGTGTTGCTGTGATTGGGTGAAGTTGATCAGAGAGGCCCGGGAAGTGTTGTTAGTAACATTGATGTCACCACTGCTGTGGACCACTAGTGAAGTTAGGTTTTTAGAATGATTGAATAAGTTGTACATTTGATTGACTTTATTCTTAAAATGTTGGGCAATGGTATCGCAAAAGGTTTGACTGTTACAGGTTCCTTTGACTTCTGGCTGCTTGGTAAGATTTTTTATTACCTGGAAAAGTTCCCTAGCTGAATTTTTAGAGGATTCAATCTGGGCAGTAAAAAATGCTGTTTTTTCTTTAGTCAAAAGGGTTTTGTATTTAGATAAAGAAAGTCTATATGCTTCCTTTTCATGAGATTCATAGAAGTCTCCATCTCCTCTCTTGTCGCCTGCAGCTCTGTTTTTCTCATTTGCACAGTTTAACTGCATGTTCTTGTAAGGGCAATCAATTCAGCAACTTGTGCTGAGGTGACTCTTTGAAGCCAGGAAGTTTCGATAACATCATTTATTGTGCACACTGCACATGCTGCTCTTAGTGTAGCATCGCTACCTCTTAAACATGAGCTGTCTACAAAAAGTGCATGATCGGGCTCAATTAGGGGTTCATCCTTAATATCTGGTCTTCGTTTGGTGCATAAATCCATGACATCTAGGCAATCGTGTTCAATTTTATCACAAACAACATCATTTACAGGCAACAAAGTTGAAGAATTAAGCACGAGACACCTTTTGAGAACTATATTATCATAGTACAGAATGGTTTGCTCATATCTTGTCAAGCGATTATGGGTTAGGTACTGTATTTTCATTCTTGTCAACAATAGCTCCACAGAGTGTGGGACCATAGAAGTTAAGGGGTAACCCATCACTATGTTCTCACTCTTTCCAGACTAGTACTCACCGCTGCAACTGCTTTTGGGCAACCCTGAAGACCTGCTGTTTCAGGATCAAGTGTAGTAGAGAAGTATGTCGCTGGCTTTCAGGCATCGCCGTGCACCTGTGTCAACACTGAGAGAGCACATCCAGCTCTCTCACTGCGAAATAGTGTGATTTCATTTGAATAATCAGGCATTCCTAGTGCTGTGGCACAACACAATTTGTCTTTCAACTCTAGGAATGCTTTTGAGCAGTCGTTGTCCCATGGAATCGGATCTGACACGTCCCTGCGTGTCAACCTTAGTAAAGGTTTTGCCATTAAGTTAAAGTTTGGAATCCACTGTCTACAGTAGCCAAACATTCCCAAAAACATCATGACTTCCTTTTGAGTTTGTGGTGGATTCATCTGTAAGATTTCTCCCACTCTCTGTGGTGGCATCTTTTTTGCTCCTTTCACAATGATGTGTCCCAGATATTGAACTTCATCCTGACAGTACTGCAGCTTTCCTGGAGACACTTTGGGGCATATGTACAAGGAGTTAACGCCACGTTAGTGGCACTTTTCCGCCGGTTTTGCGGCGATATTTTTATCGCCATATGTACAAGCTGTCGCTAACCTCTGTTAGCGGCAGTTTACCGGCGAAAACGTCCATTATAAAGATCGCCACTTCTGTTAGAGATAATGACATGCAAGGGAGGCGTTCCTGTGCAAAAACGGCCGCTAACCCCACTTCGCGATATTTACAAGGGGATTCTCTAAGTTTGGAGGACCATAAAAACTGCCTCTAACTGCAGTTAGAGGCAGTTTTTTAAGACCAGAAAATAGCTGGTCTTAAAAATGGAGATAACACTTGGGGCCTCATTTCAGCAGGTTTTGTTGCTGGACTGCGCTGCAAGCAATGTTGCTGCGCTGCCTGTGACAAAACTACAGGGCAGGACTGTGCACCATCAATATGATAGTGCGCATTCCTGGGCCTCACTCATGAAAAGTGTTGCAGCGCTGCGACAAGACAGCGTTGCAACACTTTTCACTACCCCCTTCTTGCGACACCACGGATGCGCTGTATTCACTGGACAGCGCTCCATGATGCAAGTAATGACAAATACGTCTGGAATCCTGACGTATCTGTCTGCGCTAAAGTCACGCATTGCTGCAGTTGTGTCACAACCATAATGCAACTCCAGCAATGCATGGGGCCAGCCTATCCCTGTGGCACTGCATCACCCTTACGCCTGCCATCATGCAGGTGCAAGGTACTGACGCAGTGCCATTCTTGAGGGGTGCCCGGGTGTCGGCGCAGTTGGAGATTCATCGGTGGTGGTTGCGCGCTGCGGTGTCATCGTCTGTAAGCGTTGGCGGAGTGGTGGTGCTGAGGGAGTTGACAAGACGTACTTCGGTGGCCTTGATCCAGCTGCGAGGGGGGCGATGATGGCGGTTGTGTACGGTGGGCATGGTGAAGACGTGATGAATACAATCATGGTCGGTCCAGGAGAGTCCGGTGGTGTGGCTGTAGTTGAAGGTCCCGCTGGTGGAGGAGATGTGCTCGACCGTGTGTCCTGCTATGTGGCTTGCTGCGGTGGCGAACTGCTTGAGTCTGATGTTGGGGAGCTGCCCCAGGAGGGGGTGGTGTTCTGGTCACTGGGGTTGTCCAGGTGGAACTTGAATTCGCTGAGTAGGATGTCGTCGGTGGATGGGAGAGCCTGGTGTGCAATGAGGTCTACAATGGTATTTGAGAATGGGTGTCCATGGCCCGGGGGGCCTGCAGATGAGGGTGCCGCAGAGGATGGGGTTGGTCCTGATCTGGAAGTTAAGGTGTTCCATGGTCACCGTTGGGTCATTAGAGTGCGTGGTCAGTCGGAGTGTGCTTCTGTAGGTGATGGCAATGCCTCCTCCTGGACGGTCGGGTGGTCCTTGCGGGTGATTTAGTAGCAGTCAGTGATGGCGATGGCGATGTCCGATCTGGGGCAGATGTTGGTCCTGGCAGGCGATGTGGCATCCAGGGTCGATGGCGAGGAGGGCGATGGTGCCGTAGGGGTGGAGTGTCCGAGAGGAAGGGTCCTTGGTGCTGAGCGCGGTCCAGGGGCAGACGGACGCAGGCCGGCTTGCCTATGGCTTGCCTTTGGCACGGGAGACGTCCATTACAACACAGGCATTACATCGTAATGCCTTTACAACGCAAATCCAACAATGCAGGTGCCTTTACATCGCATTCCATTACAATGCATTGTGAGGTCAGTAATGGGGTATTTTGAATTTTTAGGGTGGGTATGGGTTTCGGGTGTCGGAGATAAAATGTGGGGTGTATTATGGGGTAATATTTGAGATTTGGGGTGTGCATTTGGTGTCAAATATGAAAATTGGGGTGTGCATTTGGGTCAAATATGACTATTGGGGTGTGCATTTGGGTCAAATATGATTTTTATGGTGTGTTTTGGGGGCTCAATGATGAATTTTAGGGTTCAGGTTTTGCTTTGGGGTGCAAGGGTCAGTTTTAGGGATGCACTCACTGAAGTGGGAATAGTAATGTTTACATCTCCGCAATCCGACACCTTCCCTACTGTTGCAATTTTCCTAGTATGACTATGTATTGTAATGGAATGCAATATAATGGTATGCGTCGTAACTCCATATATACCTTTGGCACACCAGTGGTACGCCCGCCTCGCATGGCCGCACAGCAGCCGCCATTGAGAAATGCTGCGGGGGGGACTAGACAGCTGGGAGGTGGGAAACGCCGGAAAGAACACTGGATGGGGCGTGGACGCGGGGGGTGTGTGTGAGCGGGTGTTGTAAATATTTACATGAGAGAAATCTTACCTCAAGGCCGGGTCCTGTGTCTTCGTTGCTCCTGCTCTCCTGAGTCTACTTCCAGGAACAGGAAGTCGGCAGCCAGGCTCCCTCCCCTAAACCAATCACACTGCTGCAATGCAGCATTGGGATTGGTCACTAGTGTCGGGACGAGGCGTTCAGCCAGGGGCTGGAGGTGTGGGCATGTTCTCCATGCAGGCTGTAATGCAGCCTGCATTGCGAACAGGACAGTGCGCATGACTGCTTTGTGCGGCCTGAGCGGGCTGGCCAAACAGTCCCTGCGCACTTGAGTGGGCATGCCACTCCGCCCCTGCCTTGCTCCGTGAGTGGAGCAGCCCTACCTACCCTCCAGCCCGCAACGGAAACATGGCACCATAACATCAGGAAGTTATCATCATGTGATGATTGTTCCTCTTCTTGCACTGCTTGGAAGCAGTGGGGCGATGCTCTTCCGCCATAGCGGATGAGCCGACACTGGGGGTGCATCATCTACTGGTGCTAGGCCTGGGCGACTCGACCCCCGGGCCTCCTCCACTACATGTCCCACCTTCTCCTTACCTGGACATTGACACTGTGGCGCAATCCGCTAAACTCTCTCCAAATCTGTGATTCACCCAGCAGGAGCCTCAGCCAGGTGGGATTTCACAATCGTGGGTTCAGCAGTCGCCGCCAAGTCCACTGGTGAACCTCCCGATGCAGTTGATGCAGCAGGGCCCCCTTAGGCGTGAACTTGCAGCGCTCCCGCAACACAAGTTTAGCGCAGCTCAGGGGCCTCACTCTCCACAGCGTCCGGCCAGCGCAACCTCATCCGGCCTGTGATACAGAGAGGTGCCGCCCACTGTTGGTAATCCTCTCTGTGCACCCTGGTGTACTGGTGGATCGTAGTATGCGATGCAGACCTCCCTACGTTGGTGCGCAGGAGTGCCTCTACCATTCACCGCTCCAAGGGGCGCAAGGCAGTCTTCTCACACAGGTCAGCAACGTGTCTCCATGCGACCGACCAGACTTCACCACCAGGTACGGGCGATCGCCGAGCCTCAATGTCTACCGCCACGGCTCATCGACTCCACAGCTCCTCCGCATCCCACTCCAGGCTCCAGACGCAGGTCCAGCAACGCATCCAGGCGCAGGTCCAGCGAGGCATCCAGGCTCCAGACGCAGGTCCAGCGAGGCATCCAGGCTCCAGGCGCAGGTCCAGCGAGGCATCCAGGCTCCAGGCGCAGTTCCAGCGAGGCATCCAGGCTCCAGACGCAGGTCGAGCGACGCATCCAGGTTCCAGGCGCAGGTCCAGCGACGCATCCAGGTGCAGGTCCAGCGAGGCATCCAGGCTCCAGACGCAGGTCCAGCGACGCATCCAGGCTCTGGGCGCAGGTCCAGCGAGGCATCCAAGCTCCAGACGCAGGTCCAGCGAGGCATCCAGGCTCTCATCCTGGTCATCCTGGATGTTGGGTGGCTTGAGGGGGTTGTTGATGTGTGCTGCACTTGGCCCTGGCTGCTCCATTCTGCATTTCATTGTTTTTTTTGCCTATTTTCTATTGGAGGTCGACTGATAGGCTATTTTTTCCATTAGAGGGAAAAAAAACTCACGTTGGGCTGACTAACGTGCGTTTTTTTGCCGCTAATGGGCCTTTTGTTGGTTTTCGCCCGCTAACGCCGGAATTCCTATCGCCATCATGCTAATGTTAGCGGCAGTTTTCACCGCTGATCCCTGAAGCTATCGCCATGTAGCAACGTCTTGTACATACGTCGCTAACAAGACAATAGTTTTCCGTGGTACACTGCGATAGAAAAACTGTCGCTAACTAGCGTTATCGATAGTTATCGCCAATTCTTGTACATATGCCCCTTTGTGTCCATTCTCAGCCAGGTGATTAAATAAGGCAATGGTCTCTTGTGTACAAGCTTCTCGTGTTTCTGATGCCACAAGCAAGTCATCAGTATATTGCACAAGGGTCGATTTGCTTGGCATTTGTAAGGTCTCCTGATTACTTTTCAGAATCTGGTTGAAAATGGATGGTCTATCTGTATACCCTTGCGGGACATGACACTAGGTAATGCTTTCTGTTGTAACATGAAGGAAGAAAGATATTGATTTTCTTTGTGCAATGGCACTGAGAAGAAAGACTGACATAAAGCAATGACTGTAAACTACTGTTCAGTACACGGTATCGGAAACAATATTGTGGCTGGATTCGGTACCACGGGACAAGAGGGAACAACGATCTCATTAATTTTCCTCACGTCCTGCACTATTCTGTACTTTCCATTAACTTCTGCAAACCCATAATTGGCGAGTTAAATGGACTTCCAATCAATTCTCTCAAAAATTCCTTTCTGTAACATTTCTATGACTGGTGTTATTCCTGCGATAGTCTCTGGTGTCAAATCATATGGGGGTGTTCTGGAAAACACTGCGTTTGACTTTACAGTAATACGGACTGGTTCTACACCTTTTATAATTCCGATATCTTTCCCTGTGAGATCCCAAACTTCAGCACTCGCTGTTTCTTTGAAATCATCAGGTAATTCAACAATCGTAAATAAAGGGAGCATTCCTGTCTCGTTTTGCTGTCTAACCATTTTAAAATCTATATCCTCATCATGGGTCTGGAAAGCAACACCATCCAGTGTGCAATAAATGGTGCAATTTAACTTGCACAGCAAATCTCTCCCTAATAAATTAACAGGAATAGAGTAACAGACAACGAACTGCTGTTTTTCTTCAAATGAAACTATCTTTACTGGGAACGTTTCTGAAACAGGATTCATGAACTGTTTATTTGTAACTCCTACAACTTGGATAGTTTTCTCCAAGAGAAGTAGATATGGAACTTCCACTGTTCTAACTGTGGATCTGGTAGCACCTGTTTCAATCAAAAATTATACGGGGTGGCCATATACTTCAGCATCCACATATGTACCACTCTGGTCTACCTGTAAGACTGCACCAAGTACACAATCTTCCTCCTCTCTCAGACACCTTCATTAGGAATTATTAGAACCTGAACCATCAAGTTTTGGCATATGTGACAGGGAGTAATCTTTTTCATGGCAGCAACATCTGCTCCAAAACCTGTACCCTCAGAAACACCTATACCTCTACCTTGAGACATGTTAAATCCTCCTTGATTTCCCTGAAAACAAGCCTGTAGAACTGCAACTACTTGCATAGTCCCTTGATGTCCTGCAAAAGAAGGATTCAGAAAACCTTTCTGAGCCAACCTTGTTTGTGCCAACAAAAACTTCTCTTTGGGCTGAACCTTAAAAAATTTCAAGGGAGTACATAATGGTACTTTTTTTTCTCTTGGTATCTATGCAATACCAGGACTGATAACATTCTAATTTATTGTTCATTTGAAAAGTAGAACCCCAGCAAGATTAATAACAAGTGGTGATGTTCACAGAGTTGATTAAGCATTCTGACATCATACATCAAGTCTACATGGTGCCAACAACTGGTCAAATGGCTTTCTTCAGGAGCAAGGAAGAGGTAGATCCGTTGTAATCTTGTATTGGATTTTGCTGTATCAATTTTTGCACCTTAGTTTGTGCCACATCACTCGCAATCAATCATTCACAATCACATGGCACTCTAATTTTTATCACTCTTTCTGAGGTGTTTTCCCAGTATTATTATTCGGTATCTGAGGTTGAAAAGAATTTTACTCCCATTAATACTCCCAATATAGTAACAGTACTTCTTGTTCACTCTGGTGAGTCTTGGTGAGCACTGCAAAAACAAACCTATTAGGTGAGAAAACCATGAATGCATACACATGCACTAGGCAAACATGACTACTCGTACATGAAAATTTGTGAACTTTTAATTTTAACCTGTGAGGGCCAAGATTCTACAGTCTCGCAGGTAACATGAAACACATCTGCCAATGTTAAAATCATACACAGAATTGCACAATCTCTATTCTGCCTCCATACGGGTATCAGGTTGGTTCGGCCTTGTAGTCACATATAGTGAGGGTAAGAATGGAAGAAGATTTTAGAGGGAGGCCCATCTGCCTTCCCAAAACTGGAGCAAGCCTAGGTCGACCTCCTTCCACTAAATTCAAATTCTATGAACTGGTGTCTTAGCCTAAAAGTCACCTTTCTCCCCTGCATTTTAACCTGTTGGTGCCAAAGCACGTCTTTTCATTTGCTTCTGGACATATGATGTTGCATGACCAACGTGATGATGTGACCGTCTATTGCCTCTCACACAAAGCTGTGTGGTGATGTGTATGCCTTTCAGATGTATAAGTCGCCTGCCCCGTTACATCAAGAGGATATCATTGTTAATCTACCCTCGTAAGCTATTGACTCTTTCCTAAGCTTATTTGGATTTGTATAAGCCCAGCCCACTGGGTAATCCAGATCATGCTTCTCCTGCAATGTCTACATACATATCTTGCTGCCTGATTGAGTGATACTGGTCATGTTTCAAGACTCAGGGGAAATATCGTTTTAGCCTATCAGGACTGCAAGTACCAAAATCCCACTTATCTTGTACTGTCATGGTTTTACACACACCATCCAATGATGTCATCATACAGTCTCAAATAATGGGTACAAAGAAACAATATACTACTACCACGGCCCGTACGTATTAGACTCAAGATGGAATTGTAATCCGACGAGTTGTGCCTAGATACTTCTATTGTAACAAATCAGCGAATATGTAGAAAGGCCTTATTGCTGTATAAAGCCGTGGCTCATAAGGGAGTTTGTGGTTTACATAGTTTTATGATTACCATATATTTAGTAATGCTGTTTTAACCTGGTATTGTTTGAGAGAGGTCTCTGAAAAACCTGTGTGTCTATAGAAGATTCAGTGCTGGAGCACTGTATGACTTTAATGTAATTCGTATCTATTTCTAACCAGGACATTTTAGGGTTTGAATCCCAGGAAGTTTAACTACCTTTGTATCCTTCCAACTTCAATAAAGGGAGTACCACTGGCTTGTATGTAATAAATGGTTAGTATCTGCACTGCTGCTAGATGGCGGCTGCAACTGTTACTCAAAAAGTATGTATATTTGTTGGGTTGCATAGACCTGATTTTTGCCCACACTCCACTCTCCTCTCGTTTTTTTGACGGTACTGTGCAATACGACAACCTGTTAGACTACTTCCTCCAGTGATATCAGTAATGATGTAATTGATGGTATCATGTGTGAGGTATTAAGCACTGCATGAGGAGTTTGGTATGGCTGCATTGCTAACCATAACAGTGCGATTTGTTTTCTAGGTTTTGATTGGAACCATAACGTTTCTTCAGTGGAAGTCTGTGTGTGTGTGTATATATATATGTGTGTGTGTGTATTACCTACTGGCGGTCACCAGTAAGTAGTTATAGTTAGGTTCTAGTTTCCATAGGAAAAGCATTTTTTGACTTGGCTATAACTTTGGTGTCGTTTGACAAATCTTCATTAAATTTCCCCCCAAAAGTATCAAGGTGGGTTCTATTGTTATGGAAAGTTTGGGGGTGATCCCTGCAGTGGTGACCGAGAATTTGGGGCGTGAAATAGGGTTGCATTTGTAATGTTATTTCCCATAGGAACCTTTACCAACACCCACAGCCCGAACCGCTGAACGGACTTACACCAAATCTGGCAGGTAGGTAGATGTCGGTTCAAGGAAGTGCCGTTTGCTTATTTGGTGTAAATCCGTTCAGTAGTTGTTTGAGAAATTTAAGTTTAAAATTCTAGTGATATCTCTTGCCGCGGATATTTCACAGTGGTTTCGCGAGTAAACGTGAATGCATGCACCAACGGGAATGCTCTGATTGGCTGGACGCAACTGAACAGAAATTTGCAGCCACCATTTTATCTATCGGGAACGGTTCCCGGGGCTGAACATTTCTGAAAAAGCTAACATAAGGGGTCAGAGAGATGTACTCTGACCCCATATTTGAGAAATGGGGTTGTTAGTGACACAAGTTATGTGTCCAAAATGGATTTTTTTAATCGCACGCGATATTCGCTCCAACACCATGACCACCAGCACGTCCCCCTCGTGTACCATTGCGGGGACATCGCGACTATGAACGTCGCCACAAATATTGGTGGAAATATAAAATAAATCTATCAGTGAATCATTAATAAGCATTGTTATAGAGATATTGAGATTCTAATAAATGTTTTTATAGAGTTATTTATATAGTGAGTTATCTACTGTGATGGTTAGAATTAATTATCTAGTTATATTTTTTCAATATGATGGTGGCTATTGAATTCCTGCTTTCACGACGTAACCGCGGGGATCACGATTACCGACGACATTGCGATCTCCAGCCTCACCGCGAAAACGGAAAATAGGTTTTAAAGATGGTTGTTCTAGAAAGACACTAGAAAAATATGAGTTTGAAGTGTACAGTAATAAACCCTTAGTGTGTAAAATACTGTAATATGTGTGCATATATGTGTTTTCACTTGATGGAAAAGGCATGATCATCACGGTTAAAAGCGTTGTCGCAACTTCCCGAATAACCGCGAAAACAGAAAATAGATCTTAAAGATGGTTTTTAAAGAAACTTATGTACAAAAATATAAGTTTAAACAGGCTTTGAAAGAAGTATTTATTTAGTAATATGTGTAGGGCAATGTTCAGAATGGATTATTTTACATATTATTTTTAGATGTGTTGGTGATCATTGAATGTCTACTTTTGTTTTCTGTTTTCACAACATTTCCATGCGGATCGCGATTACCGATGTCATTGCGGTCTCTGGAATCACCGCGAAGAGATATAATAGGTTTTAGAGATGGTTTTTATAGAAACTCTCTAGAAAAACATGACTTTAGAGAATAGTGTAAGTAACCTGTAGTGCAGAGGTCTTCAAACTTTTTGATGATGAGACCCCCCTGTCAAGATTTGTTAGGCGTAAGGACCCCCTCCTGACAAAAACTTCTAGACCTTGGTACTTCTCATCATTGACAACTATCAACAACCATAAACGCCCCCAATTCCCATAGCAAATAATTTTTACAGTGGGGAAATAATATTAAACAGTGATTAGCAAACCAAAGGTCAGTGAGCGTGGTCACAGGTGTGGCTAAAAACAAATGGCCTCATTTTTGAGTAATTGGCATAGGGCAGCGCCGCAAGTCTTGCTGCGCTGGCCTACGCCAATTTGAAAGGGCAGAAATGCACCCTATTTATGAAATAAGGTGCATTCCTTTCCTTTCCCCCTGCGTTGGCGCACAAATTGCTGCCTACCGCCAATGTAGGCAGGATTGTTTTTGTGCAGGAAGGGGCACCTTCCTGTACAAAAACAATCCCGAGATAGTTTTCCTCTTTCTATGTGAGCTGCAGAATGCAACGCACATGGAAAGAGGAAAAAATGAGGAGAAATTAAAACATTTCTCTTCGTTACACCTGCTGTGGGGAGGCGTAAGGTTTTGGCGCTGCCCCAGGTTTACATGGTTTTGTAAATCTGGGGCAGCGTCAAAATCCATGGTTGTTGCGTGGGAACACCCACTGCAATGCCCATGGAACACCTACTTGACAGACTAAGGCTAAGGCAGCGACTTGCGCTGCTTTGTCTTACTCCATATCTATGAGGCCATGCAAAGCCAAGCAGGGTGACTTTGCATCGCCTCATAGATATGATTGTGATGCTTGTGCCGCCGGAGCTTCAAAAAAAGTGATGCTCCGGCAGCGCAAGCCTCTCATAAATCAGCCCCAAAATATTTTGTTCGTTTTTTAGGTCTTTCACCATCGGGTAGCTACAGATAAAAGAATGGTTAGCTTAAATGAAAAATACATTTTAAAAAGTTGTTACTCAGTGGGACATGCACTGTAGTACATTATGAAACCTTTATTAGTTAATGCACTGCAGAGGTATGTGTGTAACCAGAGAGCCACAGACTTTCCGCCACTACGGAGGGCATCTCCTATTTACCTCGATACCTTTCGGATCATGCACCTTTATTACTCATTCTGAAGAGCGGACCGGGGCGCCCGGCCATCCCACTCTGGCGACTCAGGGCTGAGGCACTTACGGATCCCCCATATGCACAGATACTTAGGGAGGCGGTGCAACACTTTTTTGAGGATAACTGGGGATCGACAGCTACCAGATCCACAGAATGGGAGGCCATGAAGGTAGTCCTGAGGGGGGTTTGCATGCGTACTACATACGGGGTACAACACCAGCTTAGCAATGACATTACATCCTTAGAAAAGCAGCTTAAGACCCTGGATGATGCTCTTTGCAAGACACCTACTGGTATGGCTGAATGGACAAGGGTCCATGGAGAGCTGCTAGAGGCCAGGAACAGATTAGAAAAACACAGGTATACTACCTTTAGGCAACGATTACATATGGAGGGGGACAGGTCAGGGACTCTCCTAGCACAATTGATTAGGACAGAGACAGAACACGCACCTATCCTACAGCTCCGAAATGGAGAGGGGACCATAATATACACGGAAGATGCGATTTTGAGGGAATTCGCGTCCCACCTACAGCACACGTGTACACCTGTCCTCCAGGTTCGACCGCACGGACTTTGGGAATATATCGAAGGGATGACGCTTCCCACTTTGAGGGAGGAAGATGCTGAAGCTCTAGGGGCACCAATTACTAGGGCGGAAATACTAGCATCGATTAAAAAGCTGAAACCAGAGAAGTGCCCCGGGAGTGATGGGCTCCCGGCGGAGTTTTATCAAACATTTGGTCCGCAATTGGTTGACCATCTCCTTGAGGTGTTCAATGAAGCCCTGGCTCGTGGGGAACTTCCTAGCACCATGATGGAGGCCCTGGTGTCTATGATTCCCAAGCCAGATAGGGATCCCCTCTCTCCGAGCTCTTACAGGCCTATCTCACTCCTGAATAGAGATGGCAAAATTCTCAGTGGCATCTTGGCGACACGTCTCTTGCCATATGTGGCCCGGCTGGTCCACCCGGACCAGGCCGGATTTATTCCTGGTCGCAATACTACACATAATTTGCGTAGACTTGCAAATATTTGGCACGCGCCACATCTACAAGCAGAGTGCTGGGCGCTATGCCTTCCAGACATCCAACAGGCCTTCGACTCTGTCGAATGGAGCTATATGTGGATGATCCTAGGCAGGATGGGATTGGGGGAAAAGTACATAGGATGGATGAAACTTTTATACACTAGGCCTACAGCTAGGGTGCGTATACAAAGCTACAAAGAGGTACCCGACAGGGTTGCCCCTTATCGCCACTTCTCTTCGCGCTCGCGATGGAGCCCCTAGCGATTACCCTTAGGACTGAGATGGAAAGGTGGGGGATACCGTTGGGAAGTGTTACCCATGTGGTGTCTATGTATGTGGATGATACGCTTGTATATCTGCGCCACCCTGGAGAGGCAGTACCTGTACTTCTCAGGGAATTGGTCAGATTTGGGGAGATTTCGGGACTGCGCCTCAATCCAGGGAAATCCAAGCCCTTCCCCATGGGCCGTCTGGTTGGGAAGGAAGAAAGTGAACTACCCTCGGTGGGAAGGAGTTCGGTCCATGACGAAGTAAGATACCTGGGGATTAAATTGGCGCACACGCCGGCTGCCTACTTGGAGAAAAACGTAGGGAGGTGTGTGGAGGGCATCCAAAGATCGATCGTTTTTTGGCAGGGGCTACCGCTATCTTTGATGGGTAGGGTGGCGCTGACCAAAATGGTGATCCTACCAAGGTGTCTGTATGCCATGCAAAACTCACTTTATCAAATACCACAGACGTATTTCCGACATTTGGACCACCTCCTGGTGGAGTTGCTTTGGGGAGCCAAACGGAAGAGGGTAAAACTAGACACACTACAGAGGACATGGGAACAGGGAGGACTTGAGGTCCCGCGGTTGGAACTCTACTATATGGCAGTGCAGCTCCAGCATGCGGTGCATTGGCTGGACGAACATGATAACTGGGAGAAGCGGTTACTGGCGGGCACGCACAAGGGGATCCCTCTCCCTGAGCTCCTCATGCTGGGGTCGAGGGTGCCCACCCGGCTTCCATATATTATTCGTCATGTGGCCACAACCTGGGAAGCTGCAGTCAAGACTGTGGTGAAAAGAGCGCCCTATGCTCCAGATGCCCCGCTGTGGGCTGTGCTACCATTTAAACAGATAGGTCACACCATGTCAATCAGTAAATGGAAGGAGGGGTGTTGTCACACGATGGGGGACCTGTATGCTGTATGCTGCCCAACAGTTCCTCACTAGGGAGGAGGCGGAAACCATGTTTGAACTGGGCAGGGGACAATATCTTCAGTACGCAAAAATCACGGCGGTAGCTCGCGAATTGTGGCCAATATTTCCTCAGGAGCCACCCATAACGGCTACCCTACAGGCTATCTCTTCCTTGGCGGGGGCGTAGGTTGATTTCCCATATCTATGGGGCTCTTACAGGGGACATCCCCACTGGTCCTCTCCCCATTCACACTAAATGGGACACAATACTAGATGAACCCTTAACAGAGTCGGAATGGAGGAGGGTGCATGAGGGGGTCAAACAAATTAGCTCCAATGCTAGGTTCAAACTCACACAATAAAATATGGTGCACCAAACCTATCTTACCCCACGAGTTTTACACAAAATATATCCGGACCGCCCCGCCCACTGCCCCAGGTGCGGAAGTCCTTCTGCCCATTTTATGCACATGACTTGGGATTGCCCGGAAATGTCATCTTACTGGGGGAAAGTGATAGAAACCCTAACACTAGTTACGGAATGGACGATACCTCACTCCGTTAGGGAAATACTACTGGGACTACTCCCTAGGCCTAAGGGGAAAAAGCTCACAAGGAAATTCCTTCAACTGGGGCTAGTACTAGCCATACGGAGAATAGCAATCAGGTGGATGAGCTTGACGCCCCCCCACAGTGGAAAGTTGGGCTAAAGATCTGAGGGAGTGGGCAACAGCAGAGCTAATTCGGATGAAAAGAGTTAGAAGAGATGAAAAACTTGAAGATGACGCAAGGGCATGGAACGCTATGATAACGGACATCCCCGAGAGAGGGGCTCCTCTCTCGGAGGGGAGGGAGGGGTTACGGGCTGGCCATGTTGGTTCTTTGGTAACATCGACACACGGGAGTATCTCAGTGCCCGGGAGTGTAGAAGACGAACAACACTCATAGAACATACTCTGACCCTGGATGCCAGACATGAGTAGGAGCATTAAACGCGACCCTGGGGAGGGAGGGAGGGAGGGGGAATATGTTATGTGTTTCGTTTACTTTTAGAAATGTGCTGTCTAACATATCGCATCGGTAACATGTACTATTGTTGTGAGGTTGATGCTGAGAATAAGCTCTATTCTTGAACAAAATGTACTGAAATTATTGTCATAAGCACCTGCGAAGTTTAAACTCTGTCAGGATTTTATGTGATCCTGGAATGTTAAATGATAAATAAAAATTTCTTTAAAAAAAAAACCAAAAACAACAAAAAACCAGAGAGCCACAGAATTAAATTTGGTTGGTGCAGTGGAGAGTAGTGACTGTCCCTTCAACACCTCCTCAGGGGAACTAAGCGCTGTGTAAATTGCGATTAAAAGCATGCACTTCACAGCCCAGTTGTTAACTCTTCTTACTACCACTCAAAACAAAACCAAATCTTTGCCATCACAAAGCAATTAAAGCCATAACCGCTCCCAAGCACCCTTTACATTTGCAGATTAACTCATAATGCACAATTTCATTTTATTCAGGCACCCTGTCACGAAGGATTGTTTTATGTGTCTGCCCAGCCTCTTTGTTTCACAGCACAGGAGATTGAATTAACTTCAGCTGAAGCATTTTAACAACCGGAATGAAGCGTCATGGTTTCCAAAAGGAAGAGCACCTGTTTTAGATTCCAGGCAGAAGTGAGGCCTGGAAATGCGCGACCCCCTTCCCAGGACTCCATGGCCCCCCTGGGGTTCGAGCACCACAGATTGAAGACCTCTGCTCTAGTGTGTACAATACTGTAATATGTGTGGATATATGTGTTTTACACTTTATGGAAAAGGCACGATCGTCGCGGTTAACGACATCATCGCAACGTCCCGAATAACCATGAAAACGGGAAATCGGTCTGAAAGATGGTTTTTAAAGAAGCTTAGTACAAAAATATGAGTTCAAACATGCTTTGAAAGAAGTATGTATATAGTAATATGTGTAATATCTGCAATGTTCGGAATGGATTTTTCTACATATTATTTTTGGATGTGTTGGTGGTCATTGAATGTCTGATTTTGTTTTCCATTTTCATGACGTGACCGCGGGGATCTCAACGTCGTCGTGAATATACAAAATTTAAAGAAAAAAAACTACGCTTATTAATCCACTGAAGAAAATACAAGCTTATAAAAATACCCCTTATAGAGCCATTTTAGATAGAAAATACAATTTAAAAACCTTAAAAATTCAATAAATAAATTATAGGTTACATGGACGTTATAGTTGGGAAATAGAATTTGAAAAACCTTAGAAATTCACTGAAAAAAAAGGTTACAGGGACATTATAGTGAGGATTTAACATTTAAAAAACCTTAGAAATTCACTGAAAAAACCAAAGGTTACAGGGGCGCTATAGTTAGGAAATAGAGCTAAAAAAAACTTAGAAATTCAGTGGAAAAAACCAAAGGTTACAGGGACGTTATAGTTAGGCTGATATTTCACTCATACAAAACCAGAGAAATTCAGCAGTTATAGTTAGCTGAGCTAACTATAACTCGTGCCCCGCAATGCACTACTTATGACCTCACATATTACATCACTCATGACATGGTCAGTGACAACACTGATGACATCTCAAATGACATCACTGATGACATTATCCAGTGATTGTGAGTGTTTTTAAAATGTTTGAGTTTTAAACATATATAGCAAGGTGTATTAATGAATCAGTGGGTGTATGAGTGCCTGTACGGATGATTTAGTGGGTGCCTGACTGTATAGGTGAGTGATTATACGTGTCTCAGTGAATGTATGGATGAGAGACTAATTTGTGTGAATGTCTGTAGCAGTCTGTCAGGTGGTGTGTAAGTGGCTGTATGGGTTGGTGAGTAGATACATGAGTGGCTGTATGGGTTATTGATTGGTTGTCTGAGTACCTGTACAGGTGTATGAGTATCTGTGTGGGTGGGTGAGGGGCTGTGTGACTGCCTGCATGGATGAGTGAGTAGGTGAATCAGTTGCTGTATGGGTTCATGAGTGCATCTGTGAGGGGCTGTATGGGTGAGCGAGTGTGGGGTGGCTGTGTCAGTGAGTGAATGGACGTGTCAGTGGTATATGGGTGAGTGACTGCATATGTGAAAGGCAGTATAGGTGAGTATTGGAGTATTGGAGTATGTAAGTGACTTTATGTGTGAGAGTGGTTATATGTGTGAGTGTGTGACTGTATAGGTGAGTGAGTATGTGTTAGTATTTGTATGAATAAGTGAGTTGGTGTGTGTATAACTGTATAGCTGAGTAAATGGCTGTGTGATTGACTCTATAGCTGAGTGAGTAGGTGTGTGAGTAGCTCTAAGACTGACTGACTGTGTGTGAGTGGCTGTATGGGTGTATGAGTGGATATATCAGTGGCTGTATTAGTGAGTGGGTTGTTGTATGAGTGGCTGTATGGATAACTGAGTGGATGTGTGTGTACACTGATAAATCAGGGAGTGTGTGTGTGTAAGTACTGGCATGGGTGTGTCAATGGTTTTGAGAATGCTAGTGTAGAAGTTGGAGTGGGTATATGAAAGGTTATATTGGGGTGTGAATGGGTGCGTCAGAGATTCTGTGGATGATGTCATCAGTGATGTCATTTGAGATGTCATGAGTGATGTCACTGACCATGTCATGAGTGATGTATTATGTGAGGTCATAAGCAGTGCATTAGGGGGGCGCGAGTTATAGTTAGCTCAGCTAACTATAACTGCTGAATTTCTTTGGGTTTGTACGAGTGAAATATCAGCCTAACTATAACGTCCCTGTAACCTTTGGTATATACACATACATTTACATATAAGTAGATATACTCATATATGTGTATGTACAGGTGTGTCTGTTTCTTTACACATACACCTATTTGTGCATGCACTCTTTGCACAGTACAGAGCTAATACTTCTTATTCCTGGGTTTTAATAAGTTTATGGTTAATGTAACATCTAAATATTTTATGCCTTCCCAAATTAAATTTGTATACAAAATCTCTCTGTGTCCAGTCACAAAGTCCTTCGATGTAATCTGTATATAAAATATATTTTAAAAGGCACTGAGTTCATTGCCAGGCTGCATTAATAGATGTTTGTTTTACAAACAAATCGTACAATAATATCACTGGTAACATTACAAAGGACTGAGCTCTTTGCTGCCATTGAACTTCTATTTTTAACGTAAATTTGCAATGTATTGCTCTGTATACAAATTACTAACGAATTGCAATGTATTTTTACTTGCCAGTTAAAAGGAAATATTTTATTCTTTCGGAAAGCTTGTCTCATTGTCTTCATTCAAAAATGCGTTGATCACCTGAGATGTTTTTCAGGGTTTCTCCAGAAGAAAGCAAGGTGTAGGTGTTGTGCCACAGTAACATGTGTTGTCATTCAGAAACTGTGATTGGAGGCTAGGAAGTTACAGGGACTGTCTTTCATACATGTTACTGGTTGGGTATGGCCACTTTGTTTCCCTTGCAGCTTGAAGACCGATGCTCGTTTAGAAACTCAGCACTTCTGTGCCAGCTACAATCAGGGTGGGTCTGCACAATCCACAGACCGCACTTGCAGGTCAGAAGCATCTGCATGTTTTATAGTGTGTCTTGTAGTAGGCCTGTGCCCAAACGGGGAAGATTGCCACTCCAGTCAAGGCAGATGGGGACAGCCGACACTTGTACAGTAAAAAGTAAATGAAAAAGCTTGAATTAAGTTGAACCCTGGTAATTACTCTGAGCTCTCTCCATTGCTTTGTGTTTTAGCTCATCAGTGCCATCACAGTCAGGGGCCAACTATATGCAAATCATCTCTATACTTCCTCTAAAAGGGACAGTCCAGGCCAACCTGAGCCTGCAGGTCATGTCCCTTCTGAACAGGAACCTCAGTGTCTGAAGTCTTACACCTCATTCGTGATGTACAACTTATGTCCTATGGCATATCCCGCCCACTGACAGATATTCATTTCAAATTGAAAATGTATTTAAGCTTAAATAAAACAAGCCCAATATATACAAAGAGGCATTTTATTGGTTAAAAACGGAGAAAAAGAATTATCAAAACTTTTAAATTAGTGAATTGAGCTACATTAATAAACAATGAAACATGTTACTTTACGAGAAGGTGATAGATCATCTAGAACATGAATCTATTCATTTTTCAAGTAGATGGTTTGCATAATTCACTTTCTTTAGCATGCTGAAAGAGCTCTTCCCTTTCCAACCGTTGAAGAATGAGAAAAAAACAAATCTAAATAAACTTGCTGCACATCAGCCCCTTCTATTCAACCTTTGATTCCTTTATTGGTTTGACGCCCTATGATTTCCATTGTGTTTAGCTTGTCTATGTATTACAGATAAGGACCAACCATATGAAGACTATTCAAACTGTATTGTAATTGCATTTATATAGCACTTACTACCTCTGATGAGGCATTGAAGCACTTTATGGTGGGTTGCATGCTACTCTGTAGACAAAGGATGTATGATGTTACAATGCAAACTATTACAACGCATACCTTTACTTCGCGGTTTTTACAATGCAACTTCCATTACAACGCAAGCCCTTACAACGCATGTTCCATTAGAACAAAAATTACAATTCTAACACCGCCGGGTGCTTACCTCAGGGAAGGTGCTGGTCAGTGAGGGATATGCGTTGTAATGGCATGCGTTATAATGGAACTTGCGTTGTATTGACCATGTTGTAAAGGCATTGCGTTGTAATGCCTGCATTGTAATGGATGTTTCCCGTAGACCAAAGTTGTCTGGCGCTGGCACAATAGGGCTAGTTCTCTGCAGGCAAAGCTGCCTGACCAACAGTTATCACAAATATTTTATTTTCTGCTAGCACAAGTACAGCTGTCTTAGAGCACTTTCTCCTGTCAGTTTCCTAGATGTAATTGTAATTGCATTTATATTGCGCTTACTACCCCAGACGAGGCATCGAAGTGCTTTTTGGCAAGTAGCACGCTACTCTGGAACCCAAAAAGAATTAGTGGTGAATTAGTATAGGGAGATATGAAATTAATTTGAGCGGTTGACATGTGAGTTTGGAGATACCGAGGAATCTGAATCTTAATGACAAGTATTGCCTGTTTTCTTTGGACCACAAGGGCTAAGTAACTCTGTGCAGCTACCTCATTTGCCGCCCTAGACCCTTTAAATTGACTCGCCAGTCGTAGCAGGTCGAGTAATCTAGACTTGCTCTTGGAGAGTGATCTAGGTTGAGAAACGTACCCAGTGTATACTTTAAATAAGACAACGTTCAAGCTGTTTGTACAGTGCTGGTTCTATAGAAAATATGAAGACTTTTATTTATAAATGGTTAGGTAGTTCAGTAAAGCACAATAGTTATCTAACAACTCAAGCTTTCCCAGATGCGGGATCTAGACTCATTCATACAGTTCAGTGGCCTCTTCGTGGTACCAAGAGCAGTGAACGACACACCTGTGTTTCCCTTTCTTATGCCGCCTGATGCAGTGTTGCATTTTAAAATGGCTCCTGGAAGATCAGAATGTGGTTTGTGAGTGTACGGTTCAGTCTTTGCGTGTGTGCATGTGCCGTGGTACCAGATGCAGTTGCAGGTGTGACCCAGATTTTTACACTGAAGGGTGAGGGGTGAGTGGGTTCTTTGAGTCACATGGC